>CM076145.1:18795556-19995556 GCA_038025085.1 Tetragonia tetragonoides | reverse complement strand
AACTTTCGAAGAGAAGCCAATAAGTATTCTAGATCGTAAGGATAGGGTACTTCGGAACAAAGTCACACTGTTAGTGAAAGTACTTTGGCGCAGTCAGACCATATAGAAGAAGCTACCTGGGAATCTGAGTCTGATATGCAGAAACAATACCCCTACCTTTTCGAATATGGTTAGTCGTTGCTTTAAATTAAGGGACGAAATTTCTCTAAGTGGGGTAGATTGTAGTAACCCGAAAATTTAAACTTCATGATTAAAACTAAAATAAAATAGTTAATTACCATAAAATTTTTCGCTTAACTTACTAAATTTAATTAACGTAGTTAATATATAAACTTACAAAGAATTAAACTAAGCTATATTTATAATCTCATTTAAACTAAAACAAATTCATTTAATTTAACTAATAATTTGATTAAACTTCTAAGCATATAATTACGATTTTGCTTAACCGAATTAAAACTTTACTTAGGATGATGACCGAATTAAGGTATGATTAGTTGTGATTAGCAAATTTCCATTTTTTCCTAAATCCTCTACTATTCATTTTGCCACCTATTTTTCTACATGTCAACATTTCATGCATCTTAACGACATTTGTCATTTCTCTAAACTTACACCATGTATTTCTATGTCAACTAAGCTTAATAAGGAAACATAACATGTTCTTTAACTATTCACAAAGCCTATTAATCAGAAAGAAAAGATGAAAGCATTATGCATGGGAGAGAAAGAGAAAGTGGATGGTTAAGAGAGAAAGAGAACATGAGACAGGCTTATGCCTTTATAAAAGAAAGCAAAAGGAACCGATTGAATTAAAAAGCGTATACTACTTTCTTCTTCCCCAAATATTTGTATCAAAGCAACAAGTAAACTAAAAGCTTACAAAAGCTCTTCTTTTTTCCTTCCCAAAACCGTACACCATCTCCCCAAAATCACCATATATTCTCTTACATTTTCTTTGTTTCATCATCCTACACTTAAGTTCAAACATCATCCAAGCAAAACAAAGAAACAAAGAAGTAGAAATAGAGAGAGAGAGAGAGAGAGAGAGAGAGAGAGAGAGAGAGAAGCCGTAAGGAAAAGAAGAAGATTTTGGTAAGAAAACTTAATTAAAACTTATGCAATAATTATCCATTATATCTTCTATCATTTTAATCAAAAAAATTTCTTCGTTATCTAACTCCTTTGTTTTCTCTTTCACCACCGCCACCACGATCGTAGCTCAAGTGTCGCCTGGCAGCACCGACCCTGGACCATCAAGGACCACCCCTTACCATCTACAAGGTCTAAACCCTTAACTTCTTGTTATCTAAAGCTTAATAAATCATTTATCACCTAGGATCATGTTTTAGAAAATAAAACCCTAACAAGTATGAAATAACTATACTCAAAATTTATGAAGAAAAATGACTTAGGGAAATCAAGATCAATATAATCTTAAGTTGAAAATCCAATTTACGTTGTTGCATGTCCAATTTAAGCCCTACGTAACTTGATCTTGACCATTTTTAACCAAAATCACTCCTTCACTTATTTTCTTAAATTTTCTTTAATTTCGAACATAGATATTTTTGAAACCTAAAATGATAAATAGAAAGAGAAAATTATTATTTGAGATAGTGATAAAAAGTTAGAAATGAAAAGAATTATTGGGTATAAAAGGCCCAAGGCCGAAAAGAAAACAAGAAAATAAATAAAACAAAGTGATAATTAATACTTGACAATATTGTGATATAATTAGGAGCTTGTAGTAGTGAGGGAAGTAAAGGTTAGGAGAAGGATGAGATAGTTTTTTGAGCTCAAGCCAAGGTATACTCATGTCCACTAAAACCCCCTATTTGATTTAATAAATTAAACAAGATAACCATGTATTTTATTGTAATTTGATGCTTGATGTATATATACATATATATATATATATATATATATATATATATATATATATATATATATATATATATATATATATATATATATATATATATATATATATATATATATATATATATATATGTTGTGAAGTGATAAAACCGATTGTGAATTATGACTTCACCTAATGGGTTATGATTTGGATGTTAAGATTTGGTTGATGTTTACATAGAGATTAATTTAATTATAAAGCATGATGATTATGGGTGTATAAATGTGATGACCGAAATAGTATGATTGTGCATGTATACTTGGTGACCCATTTGATACTAGCTACTAATAATGATTTAATAAAGCTTGATGAGTTCATGATTTTATATATTAAGTGTTGGCTTAATGATGATGACCAAATTATAAGTATATGATTATGAGCTTATTATGAAAAGAATCACGTTTGGGAGATATGCATTTTGTGATAATTGGTTGGATAAATGATGAGATAATGATTGTATATGATTATGTTTATTGAGATAAATATGACCGATCAATAAAGAGAAAGTATGAGTATGTTAAACTAATATAATTGTATTGTGCTTCTGAACTTGGTACCCTTGGGATATTGAAGACCATGCCTAGTGTGCACACTTTAATAAAATGATGTAGGATTAAGCCCATTGGTGATTAAGTTGTAGGGATTAACTAATCCTAAGTATCTCGCTTAATCATGGTTGAATCTGAAGTTTATGAGTTATGTAGGGTATAAACCCGAAATGATATGATTACGCCAAAAGGCCAAATAAATGAACTATGAGAAATGATTTTGTAGGGTATCAAACCCGAGTGTAGGACTCAAAGAGTCTGAGTTGTGTATGCTCTTCCACACTACCTAATCTAGATATCTAACTCTTGTATGTTGTGCCTTGAGTTATTGTATGACCTGTGAAATGATAGTCTAATAGATAAATAGACCTCAAATGTCATTTTCTGAGTAATAATAAGTTTCATACCCTAAGGAAGTGTGGTTTCAAGCAGATGATGGCACAAGGATGAAACAGCCAGTGCATTTTGAGTGGAAACCTGCATTTTGCCAGACTTTTAGGAAATTTGGCCATACTACTGAGAGGTGTGGTAGAAATGGAGCATCTACTAGCTCACAACCTACTGTTACAAACCAGGAACATCCTCCTACATTGAATAAGAGAGCTAGAAGGAGGAGAAATGCTACTACTTGGAGGCCTAGGTAAGTACCATAGGGGCAAACTAGTGCAGTTGATCAGGCCACTGCAATTCATATGACTTCAAATGTTCCTAGTTCAGGAGACAGTGATGAGCAAAGTTATTTCCAACAATCTAATATCTTAAAATCTGTTGAGGAGCATCATTGGGAAACTATGCAAAAGAACCAGAATTCTGTCTTGTTAGGCAATTCTTTTGCAGCCTTGCAAGATCAAGATCTTGAGCCAATGCCTACAGGACAGGGTATTTCTGTAGTGCTACAGTTTGGTAGTACCTCGAGTATGCAGGTGAGTGGCGGGAGACTTAAGGAAGTGGAGGGCTATGTGATTAGACCTCCAGACCCTACTGGTTCCCAATGAAGATACTCTTTTGGAATGTTAGGGGTCTTAATAAGCCCCCAAAGCAAAGAGGTAAAAAAGTTTGTTCTCAAATATAATATTTCTTTTTCTGTTCTTATTGAAACTAGAGTGAAACTGAATAAATTTAGTAGGGGTGCTGCACATTTACTTAATTCTTGGTCCTTTTATTGCAATCATGACCACGCCACTAATGGTAGAATTATGTTGTTGTGGGATCCAAATGTGCTTAATGTTAATATTGTCAAGGTCACTGATCAGTTTATTCATTTTAAACTCGATCTTATGACTGGTGAGAACTTTTGTGTTACTGCTATATATGCTAGAAATTTTACCCTAGCTAGAGAGCGTTGCTAGCAGGAAATCATGAGCCTTTGTAGCTCTATCAATGCTCCTTGGATTCTTGGAGGGGACTTTAATTCCACTATGCATGTGACTGAGAGAATACAAGCTGGAAACAGATATTCTGGTAATAATGAATTACAATTGTTGTGTTCCCGTTTGGGGTTAGAGGATATAAGAAGTACAGGCACTGAATTCACTTGGTGTAATAAATAAAATGACACATATAGGGTGTATAGTAGAATTGATCGTGTTCTTGGAAATGGTGATTGGTTTGTTCTTTATCCTACTGTTGAAGTTGAGTTCATTGTTCCTACTATTTCTGATCACTTACCTGGAATTGTGTAAAAAAATAACATAAAATACAGACTGAAGAATTCTGACCTGTATTGTACAAATATGGGGAGGAAGATAAATGAAACTAGAACTGTGCTTGAACACATTCAAAGTGCTTTGCAGGGCAATTTATTTGATCCAGCTTTGATTTATCAGGAGAGAACTGCCATTGAGAAGTTTGAACAGATTTTGAGAATGGAAGAACACCTTCTGAAGCAAAAGTCCAGGATTAACTGAATGCAGACTGGAGACTCAAACACTAGCTATTTTCATGCTTGTGTTATATCTAGAAGAGCTGTAAATAAAATTATTTCTATACATAATGCTCAGGGTGTTAGGCTTACTGAGATGAAGGACATTCAGCAAGAATTTCAGGTTTCTTTCAAGGATTAATGGGTGCTACTACTGAGAAGCTTCCAGCTGTGAATACTGAGATGATTGCTCATGGAAATGTATAATCTGTTAAACAACAAATTAGCCTCTGTACTCCTTTTTCTGATACGGAAATTAAAGGATCACTTTGGGAGATGGATGGTCATAAAGCTCCAGGCCCCGATGGTTTTACAGCAGCATTTTACAAATCTTCATGGCACATTGTGGGACAGGAAGTGAAAAAGGCTATTGAAAGTACTTTTCACTCTGGAAAGTTACTCATGGCCATCAACTGTGCATCTGTAACTCTGTTCCTAAGAAGGATAACCCTTTGCTGGTGAGTGATTTTCGCCCTATTGCTTGTTGCAACATTTTATACAAGATTATATCCAAGACACTGGCTAATAGAATGTGTAAAGTATTAGATAGCATAGTGAGCCAGGAACAATCTGCTTTTGTCAATAACAGATTTATTGGTGATAATATTATTTTGGCTCATGAACTGATCAAGTTTTATGGAAGGAAAAACCTCTCACCTAGATGTATATTGAAAGTTGATTTGAGAAAGGCCTACGACTCAGTTGAGTGGTGTTTCCTAGAGCAAGTGTTGATTGGGTTGCATTTCCTTATGAAGTTTGTGAATTGGATCAAGATGTGTATCTGTACAGTTAGCTACTCTCTCCTGTTTAATGGAAGTCCTTTGCAACCCTTTGTTGCTAAGAGAGGGTTAAGGCAAGGAGGTCCTATCTCTCCGTACCTTTTTGTGATTGCTATGGAGTACTTATCTAGGTGTTTGAAAGATTTGAATAATCATGCAGGTTTCAGATATAAATCAAGATGCAAAAAATTTGAACTTGTGCATAGCATTTTTGCAGATGATTTGTTGCTTTTTTCTAGAGGTGATGTGGAATTTGCCCAACTTCTCTTCAAGCAGTTTTAAGTGTTTTCTGAGAGCTCAGGTCTGTGTGCTAATAATAATAAGTCTGAGGTCTATTTTGGGGGTGTTATGGAGAGTGACCAGAGAGTAATTCTTAGCTCTTTGGGGATGCAAGCAGGTGAGCTCCCATTCTGCTACCTTGGTATTCCTCTCACCTCTAAGAGACTCCATATCAGTTTCTATGATCCTTTAATCCGGAAGATCACTAGCATAATTCAAGCATGGACAACAAAATTTCTCTCCTACGCAAGGAGATTGCAGCTCCTCAAGTCTGTACTTTTTGCTATGCATAGCTATTGGACACAATTCTTTAATATGCCAGTGTCTGTCATTCATACAATTGAGCAACTCTGTAGGAGATTCTTATGGACTGGCTTAGCAGACCCTAGCTGTAGAGCACTGGTTGCTTGGTCTGTTGTCTACACGCCTGCTAGCAGAGGGGGACTTGATGTTTTCAACTTAGCCTTATGGAATAAGGCTGCTTTGGGCAAGTTACTGTGGGATGTTCAACACAATAAAGAAAAGTTGTGGGTTTGGTGAATTCATACGTATTATATGAAACAGGGCTCATTTTAGATTGCTGCTAAACAAACTCAAGCTTCATGGATAATTCAGAAATTATTTGATCTCAGAAGTGAATTAGCTGGGAGTATAATGAATCAGGGTGCTGGTAAATATAAAATGGGAACTGTGTACAAGCATCTGACTCCTATTGCTGAGAAGAAGACTTGGTCTTCCCTAGTTTGGTGTTCTCTTTCATTTCCTAAATGGAAGTTCATCCTGTGGCTTTTATTTTCAACAGCCTTCCAATTTGGCATAATCTGCAAAAGATTGGCTTCAATGGGCCTAGCATGTGCGTATTATGCAGACAAGCGAAAGAAAGTAATTCACACCTGTTTTTTTATTGTGTTTTCACCAAACAGCTGTGGTGTAAGATATTGAGTTGGCTGCAACAATCTGTTGCTGCTGTCAACTAGGAAGAGATGATCCTGCAATCCTGTGCAGTAGCTAAAAGGAGACAGGTAAAAGCTCCGTTATATGCAGAAGTTTTCTCAGCTACAGTTTACCATGTCTGGAAAGAGAGAAATAGCAGATTGTTTCAAGGGCAGCAGAACAGTTTGGCAACCATTGTCAAGCAAATTTTCTATGCAGTCCATGCAAGAGGAGCTGCGGACAGCAACAGGAAGACTAGAGAATTTATTATTGAGCACTTGAATTACTTGCTATGAGTCTAGAGTGTAGTTTTGTTTTGTTTGAGATAATTTGTATTTGTGTGCTGTTCAGATCTGTTTTACAAGTAGTTATGTTGACTACGGTATAGAAAGATGGTTGGGGGGTGTTTTAGTTGTTGTCTAAGTGCAGCTAGGCAGCTTTGTACTCATTGCATATCTGTTTAGAAGTAAATAAAATCTTTTTACTTTCCAAAAAAAATAAAATAAGTTTGTTTGTATTGATATTCGCTTGATTTTTCTTTTAATATGTATTAGTATGTATGCATGGTTATGTACGTAAAAGAGAAACGAACGAACCATGATAAGACACTGGCTGTCCAAAATTTGGAAAATTGGCTATCCTAAAATAATGGACACTAGTTGTCCCAATTTAGAAAAATTGGCTATCTTAGAAAAATAATGGACACTGGCTGTCCCAATTTAGGAAAACTGGCTATCCTAAAAAAATAATGGACATTGGCTGTCCCAATTTAGGAAAATTGGCTATCCTAAAAGAAATAATGGGCACTGACTGTCCCAATTTAGGAAAATTGGCTATCCTAAAAAAAATGGACATTGGCTGTCCCAATTTAGGAAATTGGCTATCCTAAAAAAATAATGGACACTGGTTGTCCCAATTTAGGAAAATTGGCTATCCTAAAAAAATAATGGACACTGGCTGTCCCAATTTAGGAAAATTGGATATCCTAAAACAAAATTGGACAGTGGCTATCCCAACAAAGAGATAGTGCCAGAAGACCCACTGAGCTTTTTCTTTTCTTTTTCCTAAGAAAATGATTTGACCACTCCGGGTGATTAATATTATTGGAAAATACCTGGGTTTGTGTATTTGGGACCTGCAAAATAAATGGGTTAGTTTTACCTGATAATACTGGGTAGCGTAGGATGGACCAACTGTTGAATTTCGAATTAGTGGGCCAAAGGGACTGGCTCCCGCGCGCTCCGTACCGGTCTTTGCCGCGAACGGCCTTTGGGAAATAACGAATTTTGGGCTGCAAAGGAAGTCGTGGGACAGCAGGGGACCCGCGCGCTTGGCTGATATTGGAAGGTTATTTCCATTCTTGGTTGTAGTCGGAAGGTCGCTTCTGGGCTTGATCATGAGTTCCGGGCTTGCTGGTTTCGACGGAGAGCGGGTAGACTCAAACCTGCAGTGGAAATATGCACATAGGGAAAATATGCAATAGACATGCCCGACCGACCATGACAAGATGCACAAGACATGACATAGTAATATGGATGGAGGGAATTGACATGTAAACACGCAGGGACTCAAGACATATAGAAATTATGTATACATGCATGCCTTTGAAGGCGACGCTAGTACTTATGCAAATATGATGTATGCAGACTCTATTGACTCACGGCTCCATATGGGCTAGCCTATCATGCACAACTCTCCTACAGGGTGTGAAGAGGGTCTTCACATTGAAAAAGTTTTGTGATCAAGAATTTCATTCCTGTGGTGATCTTGACAGAGTATGAGACAGGTTGACAAGACTTGGTGCAGTCAAGGGAGAATCAGCCCCCAGTTTGATGTGTGGTTCTCGATGGTTATGACCCACTCGAGGAGCTATGGGTGTTGATGCAGCGGTACAAAATATCCTAACTTAAGGTATGGGGACCAAATGGATAACTTTCAACGTAGCGGACAAGGAACCGACTCATTCTGAAAAAGCCCCCAGGTTGGAAGTCTATGTGCAAGCCTACGAGGAAGGCGATGAGTATGACCTCTAGACGACTTACCAAAGAGCGCTTACATGAGAAACAATGCTCAAAATCCTCATAAATTTAAGTTGCCTCAAGATATTGAATTTTGTTCATAATTTTTTGTTGCCCTAACTTTTGCCTAGGCCGCCCTTTCGGGTTTTCAACCTACCGGGCTCATTCTTTTTTTTTAGCCTTCGATGAGAATGGTGGAATGGGACAACTCCTTACGATCATGTGAAAAAGTGGTTGTCGTGACCGGACCTTTTTGAGGTTTCCTACGTATCCAGTGTGTGAAATTAGGCCAACGTAGTTCAGGACTATGCAATTGAATGGTCGTACCTCTGGAGGGCTTTTGGTTTGTAATGCCAGGCTGGGTTAAGGTGTCAAATAAAGGATAAAGGCTTAAATAAAACCTAATGTAATTCCCCACCCCAAAGTATGCTAGATGGAAAAGAAGTTTGTGATAATGCAAGGTGTTTTAGGGACCAATGTTTAGGTAAGACCACCATTTGGTTGTGCTTGAAGTGATTGCACTCTTTTGGATCTTTGATCGCTCTCGAAATTTTTTTCTCTTTTGTTTGTTTTTTTTTCCTTGAACTTTCGAGTTCTCTTTTTTTTTTTTTGGGTATTTCTCTCGGTGGCTCTTTTTTTTTGTAGGTTGGTCCACCTTGCCTAGAAGGTTGCTTCTAATCCCATGTTGCACACACCCATTCCCCGGGTAAGGATGACGTGTTTAAGAAATGAAAGGCTATGTGTTTAAGGCTCAAAGGGTTGCAAGTGGTACTGATGTATAGGATAGTAAAGGATATTAATGTGAGGTGCCATATGAATGCCTGCTGTCCTCGGCACGGACGGTTCAACCGTATGTCCTCTATGGGGATGATCATTAGAGAGTTCATGTTTGATGTTTTCCACAATGAAGGCTTATGATTATTTCTTTTCTTTTTTTTTTTTGATTTTTTTATTCCGCCATAGGCAATATAAGTTCGTCATAATATTAAGGATAGAACAATGATGGGAATCAAAATGCAATCTTTATTGAATCGAAGAAAAGGAATACACAAGAAGTAAGCTAGACTCCACGGACGAATTGAAAAGACAGACTAGACATCATTAGACTTGACTGGAATTAACTAGATTTGCACACTATGAGACTTCGACTCTCTTCATCTTCTCGAGCACGGGCTGTTTGACAAGGATATGGAGGACAGCCCCCGCCGTAGATACTCGAGTTGTTCACGACTTAAGTTATTGAATTCATAAGTAGGTTATCTTCAATTAGGATGCCCACAGCATAGAGCCAGTTGTAGGAGTCAATTTCTTGATACTTAAGGTGTTCCTTGTAAGAAGGTTGCAGATTCTTTATGAATTGGCGGATTTGATCACTTTGCGAAGGTCGCTCGACCAATTCGACTATCCTTATCCTCCAACGCTGAAGGAAGGCAGTGAATCCCTCATCTTCTTCTTGCTTGGGGATCTCTAACTCTTGAAAGGTCATAGGTAGAGCAACATTTTCCTTGTGGCGTGCAAGGAAGACTGTAGTGAAATCTGACCAAGTGTGGTAGTTCTCCTAATTCAGGGTGTAGAACCTACGACGAGCCGGGGAATCTAGAGTCTGTGGGAACAAGTGAATGTAGATATTTTTCTTAACTCCTCTTAAGCCCATCGCAATAGTGAAGGCCTTGAGGTGGTCTTGTGGATTATCTGTTCCAGCGAATGTCGGAACCTCGGGCATGGAGAACTTGGCTGGAAGCTTGCCCTTGACTTTGGGATTGATTTTACCAACATTAGCATGGTAGTTGGCAAACATGCCGTTGTTTTCGAGCACAGAATAAATCTTAGCCAACATGGCATTTGGTCCTTCTTCCTCAGAGTCGGAGTCAGAAAGGATTCTTGCTTCATCCTCTTTCTTTCTTTCCAAATCTTCAACCTTGAGTCGCACCCTTTCCAACTCACTCATGAGCTCATCAAGCCTCTCGTCAGTGGTTTTGACCATGGTGAAGTTTGGGGGTGTGACTGGTGAGGTAAGGGATGTATTTAGTGGTCGCGAGCTTTGTGGTGGTATGTTTTGTGGTGGTGATGGATTATGGGGTGATAGCCTTTTGTAATGTGGCGGTGTCTCGGATGTAGCTTGTACACGAACCAATCTGCCGGACTATCGAGCCCAACCTTTTTCACCGTAATTCTTCCTCGAGCCCCCAATCCTTAACACAAGTCTCAAAGAAAGGACTTGAAAAGAAAGACTCGTGATTTTTAGAAGACCCTCGGTAGCCCCTAAGGTGAATGAGCCTATGGACGTCTATATGAACTCGAATGCATGATGACGACAATGTGACGACAGAGTCACGACGACACTATGCAAGATGCATGCAGGACTGACTTCGACATGTATGACAATGTATGGATGCTTCCTAGAATGACCCTAGAACACTTAATGAATGACTTGTCTAGACTTCTAGTGCATGAGGCGTAGTGAACAAATGGAGACATTGATGAATGCAAGACTCGGACATTCGTACAAATGCAGATGCAAAATGACGACAATGCAAACATGACGACTAGTTATAAATCCTAGCATGGAGTGTCTAATACGTAAAATGCAATGCAATGCAAAGAAATGGAAAAGAAGAAAATAAACACCTAAGCCTAAATGCCCGATTATTTCCCCTCATATCAAAGGAGAAATGAAGTTGATGAAAGAAAGTGAGATAAATAAAAAAAGACGGACCATACTATTTTTTTGATTTTTCTAGACTCAAAGAAAATGGAAAATGGGATAAAAAAAATAAATAATAAATTTCGGCAATTTTTTTTTATTTTCCGAATTTTATTTTTTTTTTGGCGTTTTTTTTAACGCCATTTATTTTTGTTTTTTTTTTTTTTTCTTTTTTTGCCGAATCTGAATTACATCAAAAGAAAAATAAAAAACTGTGGGACAGGGGAACTAGAGAGACTGACTCTTTTTTTTTTTTTTTTTTGCTAAAAGATCCTAGAAAATTGTTTATGACTTCGACGCTATATGAAAATACATTAACGGGGAAACGAGTGCTCGTTGAATAGAATTCTCGCACCATTTTCGAGCATTAGGAACTACCTAAAAATAAAAGAAAACGACTCCTAGCACGTAAGTACATGTTGGGACATAGTCACGGCATTTATGCATTCAGGCAAGCATTACAACGACGCAGTTTACAAGCAAACATGTGATCAGACGAGTATTACAACGACACCTGCACAACAAGCAAGCGAATGCACGAATGAGGGTTAGAGGCTTTTTGGCTCCTGTGAGGTTACCATGACAAATTACAATTTCCGTTCGGCGGATGGTCGACACATCAATTGTAATTCTTTTTCTCCAACAAGCAGAGTCGATGAGTCATGGGTGAGGAAGCGTCGGTTTCCTCGATAGGAAAACTGTATATTCCTTTAGGTATACGGGTTATCTACGAGTTACGACACAAACTTCCTCGAGGGTCGATAAGGGTCAAAAAGGTCTTCCAAGGCTCATGCAAATGATGCAAAATATAGAACATGTTATTAAACAATTAAGCAAACTTGACTTTCGAGTCTCACCCTCTTAAATAAATCCCCAATCAAGTCGCCACTGTAAGGATCCGGGGATTTCCATCGCTCCACGGAGTGTGTCCATATAGAAAATTTGTAAGTTGGGGGTGTAGATAAGTTTAAGGGACCATCGAGTTAGAAAAGCTTTTTGTAAAGACTTGAATTGAATAAAAAACCATGAAAGAGGTCACAAATCTGCTATCGGCGTTTTATCGAAGGGACAAACCGAAGAGACAATGCGAAGGGACAACCCAATAGCGCGATAAGTGAACTGGTCATGTTTTTAGAAAGACTCTCGCTCATATAAAACATATGAGTACCCAAGAATAAAAGGTTCGGGGGCGAAGGTACTAGGTGGGAAGGTGTTAGGCACCCAACTCGCCATATTATGACGGCCTCTACTAACTCAAGTTTGCTAAATAAGCGAAAGACATAATTTCCATGCAAACGGATTAACAACCTACACTTAGACTATTAATTGGTTCATCACAAGCATCACAACATTTATATTATTGACCCTTATTTAGACATGCATCCGATTGGCAAGTTGAGCATTACAACGACTAGACATGCTTGGAAAGACAATATTTAGTAAGCAATAAAAGACGTTATTTGCATGATATCTACATTATGACTACTAGAAAAATAAAAAATTAAGCAATTATTCTAATTTGAGCTCTCGGGAGTTAGTACCTGAACTGTAGGCTATTTAGCAAAAATAGTAAAGACAAGATCTTAGGTAAAGTATTTGGAAGAAAGAGGGGGAAGCTCGAGAGTACTCAACCGAGAATGGAGATCGTCAAATGTAGAATGTGTGTTTTGAACTGAGGGTCTAGGGTTATATTTATAGGGAAGGAAATAGGGTTGGACGAGTGGAGAGATGGCCGAAAATCAGATTTAGGGCTTACAAAAAGACGGTCTTGGAGACTCAGCGAGCGCCGCTAGCGGCCCTGGGATTTCAACCAGCGCCGCTGGCCTCATGCGCTAGCGCCGCTGGCTGTGAATCCAGCGCCGCTGACGGCTATCAGCTTGCCAGCTGGTTGTCTTTATAATGACGACATCCAGTCTTTTTTTTTTATTTTCGGAGGAATTTTAGTATTCCGAAAATAAGAGAAGACCGTTTTACCCTTCTGCGATAAAAGATGGTTTTACCCCCGGTTAGTAACTTGGCCACCGGGTGTCGGAAAAAGACACGAGAGGTGTCGTTGGAAAGATCCTAAACGGGGCTTTTGAATGTGAAGGAGTGATGGAGGAAAAATATGAGACCTTATTTTACCTATTAAAGCAAAATTGGCATTCAAGTTTGTAAATTACTCCTTTCATCATCGGGCTTTTGCGGGGAAATCTAAAGACGCTTTTTTGGCGTCTATAGGATACTGATGTGCGCGTGGTGTGTGAGAGTGTACAGTATGCATGCGTATTAAGGCAACCCTGAACTGGGACTTGCTCGTAGCACGCTAAGACTTCATCTCTGTGAACACAAGAAAAACAATGGTAATGGTAATGATTAGCAGGACAAACAACGCTCGTTGAATGTTTTATCCTCAGCAATCAGTGACTAAACACCACTCGGCGGATGCCGAGATTCCTTTCGTGCAAGAGGAAGGAAAAGGTCGACGAGACAGCGCGATCAAAATAACGGTTGAAAGTGGTTAAAACATATGAACAGTTTAAATGCAATAGCTTAAGCAATCATTGACTGAAACAAATACATATAAAAAAAACAAAGGACAGAACAACCGCGTTGGCGATCACAGGCTGTCACAAAATAGTGCTAGAGAATCAACTGGGCTTGATCAATAAATGGTGCTAGAAAATCAACTGGGTTTGAAAACAGTTTGACCGCCTTGGCAACCAATAAATAGTGTCTGAAAATCAAATGGGTTTGAAAAAAATTTGCGAACACTGGCTACACCCAAAATAAATAGTGACAAAGAATTAATTGGGCTTGAGAACAATTTCAACACCTGAGCGATCACTGCCAGAAAATTAACTGAACTTGAAAACAATTTGCGAACACTGGCTGTCCCCAAAATAAATAGTGCCAAAGAATCAACTAGGCTTGAGAACAATTTGCGAACACTGGATGTCCCCAAAATAAATAGTATCAAAGAATTAATTGGGCTTGGAGACAATTTACGAACACTGACTGTCCCCAAAATAAATAGTGCTAGAGAATTAACTAGGCTAGACGTCAATTGGGGATCACCGGCTGTCCCCAAAAATTAGTGCCAGAGAATAAAATGGGCTTGAAGATAACTAGGGATCACCGATTGTCCCTAAAAGTAGTGCCAGAGAATAAACTGGGCTTGTGCACTTGGGAACCTGCAAAACAAATGGGTTAATTTTAACTGACAGTAGTTGGCACCGTAAAAAGGACAGTCCGTTGAATTTTGAATCTGCGGGCTAGGGGTTCGTTCCCGCGCACTTGAAACTGTTGTTGGAAGGTTATTTCCATTCTTGGTTGTAGTCAGAAAGTCGCTTTCGTTCTTGATTACTTTGTTTGTCGAATACTGAGCGCTAACCTTGCTGGTTTCCAATGGAGAGCGGGTAGATTCAAACATGTAGTTGAGATATGCACATAGGGGAAAGATGTAATAGACATGCCCGAGTGACCATGACAAGATGCACAAGACATGACATAGTAATATGCACGGGGCAAAGGGGAATTGAGATGTAAACACGCAGAGACCCAAGACACTGAGAGATCATGTTCACATGCATGCCGTTGAAGGCGACTCTAGTACTTATGCAAATAAGATGTACGTAGACTCTATTGACTCGCAGCTCCATGCGGCCTAGCCTAGTATGCACGATTCTCTTATAGGGTCTGACGAGGATCTTCATATTGGAAAAGTTTTGTGATCAAGAATATCATTCCTGTGATGATCTTGACGGAGTTAGAGACAAGTGGACAAGAATGGGTGCAGTCAAGGCAGAATCATCCCCGAGTTTGATGTGTGGTTCTGGATGATTATGACCTACTCGAGGAGCTTTGGGTGTTGATGCAGCGGTACAAAATATCCTAACTTAAGGTATGGGGACGAAATGGACAACTTTGAACGTAGTGGACAAGGAACCGACTCATTCTGAAAAAGCCCCCAGTTGGGAAGTCTGTGTGCAAGCCTACGAAAAAGGTGATCAGTATGACTCTAGACGACTGACCAAAGATTGCTTACAAAAGAAACAGTGCTCTAAATCCTTAGAAATTTAAGTTGCCCCAAGATGTTGATTTTGTTTAATTTTTTTTGTTGCCCTAACTTTTGTCTAGGCTGCCCTTTCGGGTTTTCAACCTACTGGGCTCATTTATTATTATTATTTTTAGCCTTAGATGAAAATGCTGGAATGGGAGAACTCCTTATGATCACGTGACAAAGTGGTTGTGGTGGCCAGACCTCTTTGAGGTTTCCTACGTATCCAGTGTGTGGAATCAGGCCAACGTAGTTCAGGACTACACAATTGAATGGTCGTGCCTCTTGGAGGGCTTTCGGGTTGTAATGTTAGGCTGGGTAAAGGTGTCAATGAAAGGATAAAGGCTCAAAGAAACCAATGTAAATCCCCTCCCAAAAGTATGCTAGATGGAAAAGAAGTTTGTGATAATGGCAAGGTGGCTTAAGGTCCAATGTTTAGGCAAGGCCATTGTTCGGTTGTGCTCGAAGTGTTTGCACTCTTTTGGATCTTTGATTGCTCTCGAACTTTTTTCTCTTTTGTTTATTTTCTGCTCTTGGACTTTCGAGTTCTCTCTTTTTCTTTTTTGTATTTCTCTCGGTGGCTCTATGTAGGTAGGTCCTGTTAGGATAATGTCCCAATTATGTAGGATTAATCTAGAAAAGTTGAGAATAAATATTAAGTAAGGAATTAAAAAAAAAGAGGAGAAAACGGAAAGATGGAAAACTGCCAAATTAAAGTAAAGTTTGGAGGTTTGTAACCATGGGAACTTGATGTGTAATGACGCCATTTGATGTTATGACTATAAAAGGGAATTCAAGTTCAAGTAGCAGTTTCGAGAGTTCAAAAGTTACACCATTAAACTCACACAATTGTTTGTTTAAATTCTCTAGCAAGAGTATAAGGCCTATATAAATAGAGTTGTAAGTTCTATGTGGTGGATTATGTATCCCATATTTCATATTCCACAATGTAGACATATGTAGTGTGTAAGGAGAGTGGGTGGCTATTCCTTGTAGTCCTTGAGTGGAGGGAATCCTCGGGCTAGTAGGGTACTCCAAACACGGTGTGTGTGTGTGTGTGTGTGTGTGTGTGTGTGTGTGTGTGTGTGTGTGTGTGTGTGTGTGTGTGTGTGTGTGTGTGTGTGTGTGTGTGTGTGTGTGTGTGTGTGTGTGTGTGTGTGTGTGTGTGTGTGTGTGTGTTGTATACATTCCTTGTAACCCTTGAGTAAAGAGGGTCTCGGGTTTGTATGGTGGTTTACACAATGGGGAGGGTTTGCAGGTTTGTCCGTCCAAAACTTGTATGTGGGAGGGTTAGCAAGTTTACCGTACAAAGCTTGTACTTGTTGATGAGTAAGTGGATGTTACCCTATGAGAGGGTCGTGGACGTAGGCCGAAGGGGCTGAACCACGTTAAAAATGTTGTGTGTCTACTTTATCTTTTATGTTGTGTTTTATTGCTCTACATAAATGCTGCGCAAATTTCCCCAACAGGTCCACCTTGCCTAGAAGGTTACTTCTATTCCCATGTCGCACACACCCATTCCCCGGGTAAGGATGATGTGGTTAATAAATGAAAGTCTATGTGTTTAAGGCTCAAAGGGTTACAAGTGGTAATCATGTATAGGGTAGTAAAGGATTTTGATGTGAGGTGCCAAATGAATGCCTCTTGTCCTCGGCACGGACAGTTCAATTGTATGTCCTCTATGGGGATGATCATTAGGGAGTTCCTGTTTGATGTTTTCTACAATGAAGGCTTGTCATTTATTTTTATTTATTTTTGTTGATTTTTTTTTGTTATTCTGTCATAGGCAACTTAAGTTCGTCACGAGATTGAACAAAGAACAATGATGGGAATCAAAATGCAATATTTATTGAATCGAAGAAAAACATTACACAAGAAGTAAGCTAGACTCTATGGACGAATTGAAAAGACAGACTAGACGTCATTAAACATGACTGGACTCAACTAGACTTGCACACTAGGAGACTTCGACTCTCTTCAACTTCTCGAGCACAGGCTGTTTGACAGGGATATGGAGGACAACCCCATGTAGATACTCGCGTTATTTACAACTTAAGTGGAATTCTTAAGAAGGTCATCTTCAATCAGGATACCCACATTACAGAGCCGGTTGTAGGAGTCAATTTCTTGATACATGAGGTGTTCCTTGTAAGCAGGTTGCAGATTCTTGATGAATTGACGGATTTGATCAGTTTGCGAAGGTCGCTCGACCAGTTCGGCTATCTTTATCCTCCAACGCTGAAGGAAGGTAGTGAATCCCTCATCTTCTTCTTGTTTGGTGATCTCTAACTCTCGAAGGGTCATAGGTAGAGCAACATTTTCCTTGTAGCGTGCAAGGAAGACTGTAGTGAAATCTGACCAAGTATGGTAGTTCTCCAAATTCAAGGTGTAGAATCAACGACGAGTCGGCCTCAAGAATTTGTGGAAACAAGTGAATGTAGATACTTTTGTCAACTCCTCTAAAACCCATGGCAGTAGTGAAAGTCTTGAGGTGATCTTGTGGGTTATCAGTTCCAGTGAATGTCGGAACCTCGGGCATGGAGAACTTGGCTGGAAGCTTGCCCTTGACTTTGGGATTGACTTTACCAGCATTAGCATTGTAGTTGGCAAGCAGGCTGCTGCTTTTGAGCATAGAGTCAATCTTTTTGAGCTTAGTGACTTGCTCATCCTCCTCAGTGTCGGTGTTAGAAAGGATCTTTGCTTCCTCTTCTTTCTTCTTGTCAAAATTGTCGAGCCTGAGTTGCATTTTTCCCCAGTTCAACCATGATCTCCTCGAGCCTTTCGTCAGTTATTTTGGTCATTGTGAAACTGGGAGGGGTGATTGGCGAGGTAAGAGATGTATTGAGTGGTGGTGATGAATTTTAGGGCGATGGCCTTTTGGAATGTGGTGGTGTCTTTGTGGCTTGTGGTATGACCGCCAGCTGGGCGGTCTGACCGTCCACGTGGCGGTTTGACCGGCCACTAGGTCATTTGTGCGGTTCTGCCATAAAAGGAGAAGGGGGTGGCCGAAATGGGTCATCTTCCCATTTCGAGCTCTCTCTTTCTCTCTCCTCCATTTTTGCTCAAGCTTTTCAACCTCAATCAAAGCCCCTAGCTCCAAATCTTGAGGTTTTCTTGCTCAAATTCTTAGTACAACTTGATTTTGCTAGTTGTCCTTGTGTTTTTGAGTGTCAAAACTCAAAATTGTGTGAATTTGTGAGTTTTGTGAGTTTCACTCAAATTTCAAAAGCTCCATTTTTTTGCCTCTTCATCCATGGCTCCTAAGTTTAGAGGAGGTAGGAAAAGGAAGGGGCAAGAGGTTCTGTTCATGAGGCCCCGAATGTTTTCACTTGGGTTTTTGTTTCCAGTATACCCCATCACCGGGTGATTTCCATCCTACCGATCGTTGGGAGCCCAGCGATCTTGTTTTCAAGAGGAAGGATCATTTGGTTACCGTTGGTACCAAATGTCGGGTATGTCATCATTTCTTGTTCTCGCTCTTTTACACTTAGAAAATCATGTGTAGGCAAACATAGAATTTCTAGGTTGAGAACTGTAGTGTAGTTAAATGTGGAAAACCAATTTGCATGAATTTGTTTTTCTGGTTAATTTGCGAATTCCCGTAAGATTCTTGTATTTATATGCATGTGAAGAATGAATTTGTGTGAAATTCATCATTAATTTGTGGAAAATAAATTTGTATGAAATTTACTCTCGTTGCAATTATATATTTCTGTGAAAATAAACTTGAATGAAGTTTACTTTTGCTGTGGAGGTAAACGGTTTTTCGAGTAAATTTGTGGAAAATAAATTTGTGTGAAATTTACTCTCTTTAAAATTTACTCTTGTCATGTTGGCTTAGCTAAAATGCTAAATTTTACGATTTGTAAAAATTTAGGACTAAACTGGAGACTGGTAGTTGTTACTAGGATCACCTAGCTAATTTTTTTTGCACTCTTTTTTTTTTTTTTTTGTTGTTTTAGGATGCCGACACGGCCATGCGGGGTTACGGTAGCCTCTCGGGCATCGAGAAGGCCCGTAGGTACGTGACTCCTTCAGTGGACACTATTGTGGCGCGTTGTGGCTTCAGTCACTTTTAAATGGCCATGGCTTCTACCGAGTGCTCCGATCGCCTATTAGTTAGAGACCTTGCGGAGCGGTACTGGGATACTACCAGTACCTTTCATTTTCCTATGGGTGAGATCATGATCACCCCTTTCGAGTTCGGTCTCATTTCCGGGATTCCTTGCACCGGTACTCCTGTTACTTATGGAGATGTGAGCCGGGAGGTTATGGTGGAGATGTTTGGTCTCTTTGGGACCAACTGGGATGGTAGGGAGTATGGTCGGACTGATGTTATGGTCCAGTTCTTGACCAACCCGAGGAAGCTGAAGAAGATCATAGCGGAGCAGCACGCCCGCCTTTTCTTGGCCCTTGTGCTAGCTTGTTCCGTCTTTTCTGATAAAGCTAGTAGGTATCATGTTCGCTATTTCCCGTACCTGCGGGATTTGGATAGAGTTGCGGAGTACAACAGGGGTCTTCCCGCATACTCTTGTCTTCTATGGTGTTTGAGGCAGTCCAGTCGCCTCAGTGGATAGGAAGGCGCATATCGCGTCTCCTTAGTCGGTTATTGGAAGGTTATGGAGGTAGTTTCCTTCTACCCTTCTTGTACTTTGTGTTTCGCTCTTTATTAATAACTTGTGCCTAATCCATGTACTTTGCATGTCTTAGATTTGGTTTTATGAGCATTTCCCCGACCTTGCCCGTCTTCTTGAGACAGGGGATTTGTCCTTTCCAGCGATGCAGACCTGGAGGGGACGGGCTTCTTGCCCATTCACTACACTGCACGCCCTTAGGGACGCGATATATCCCTTGACCGCTCAGGATGTAAGCAACTTTCCTTTGTGCTTCTTTGGTCCTTTTATCCTTTTGTATGCTTATTCTTGCTTTTGCAGGTTGATTGGTTTCCATGGACGGATTACCTCCCGGGCCTATCGGATAGATTCTTGGGTGCTCGGGTGTACGACCAGAGGAGGATCCTTATTTAGGGTCCCTTTGGTTTTGAGTGGTTCTTGGGGGAGAGACTGATTAGGCAAACTTTCCCCTACCTTCTGGCTTCGAGGGTTCCTTTGGATCCTCCGGATTCTATGCTTTATGTTCGTCACCTTACCATGGAACAGGTGAGGGCGGCCACCATTGGGGCAAATGCCCTTGAGTATTTGCTTCCAGCTGATCCTGAGGTGGATCTCATGGTTGCTTATACTGATTTCGTTGAGGCGCGGTTATGCCCCAACTTCTCTACCGATCCGGTGAGTAATGAACTTTTGTTTCTTAACTTTGTTTGGAAATTTAGAAATGTGTCTGACATTCTTAAATCTTTGCTAAGTGCTTCGAGCTCTTTGGCTAATTCTGCTCCGCGTCCTACTCCTCCTACTTTGTCGGTGAGCTATACAGGAGCGGACGGTTCTCCTCAGGTTATACAGGTTCCTGAGTTTCGTGGTCCTGATGAGGAGGTTGAGGGATTGCCTCTACCTGCTGGCTGTAGGGGGGTAAGTGAGAATTCATTGTTATTCGCAATGTTTCCTTTTTATTTATGCTGATTCTTTTTCTTATGTGCAGAGTTGGATGCTGCTGAGACACTGAAGGACTTTAGGGGTATGCATGCCCTTAAGAGCCTAATTTCCAAATTCATATCTCGGAGTGTATGCACGAGTCGTCGGTCCGACGTTCGAGAGGTATGTTCATTTCAAGTAATAATGCTTGATTTGAATTTTTGGTAGCTTTCTGACCTGGAGCTTATTTTTGTAGCCTGTTCCCGTGGTGAGGCCTCCTAGGCCTTTAGTTGTTCGTACTCCGGAGTTGGTGTCTACACCACAGCGTCCTCCTCCCAGACAGAAGAGTGTAGAGGTGCGTCAGGAGACGCCTCGGGCTAGAGTGGATACGGGGAGCTCGCCCCAAGTGCCTTCTCTTCCGCAATGGCCTGCACCGCCTCCCTACATGGGTTATACGGGCTATCATATGTCCATGTATCCTCCACTCCCTCCGAGGGGTTCTTGGAGTCAGGAGAGTACGGAGTATGGCGGTTATCCCGGCATGTCGGAGCCACCTCGTCATTCATTGGATCCCGCTTACTTAGCAGGTTCATTATTTCCTTTCGACCCTAGAGCTTAGGCAATGTCTCAGCCCGGTCCTTCAGGTGCTCCACCATCGAGTGGACCCGGAGAGTCGTCTCAGGCGGGTCCGAGTACTGGCAAAGATGGCTAGTGATATTTGCTGTAGTGCATTTCGAACTTTCGGGCTTGTATTAAACCTGCTACAAATTATTGCATTTTATTCACGCACAAACATGTCATACAAATGCCCATATGTGAACTTCAATCAACTAATTTTCGAATGGGAAATCACAAATCATGACATTCGGGAATTTAGGATTCCCGAGAATTTAGCACCTTTGGGATACCCCTTCCCCTAAAATAAAAATAAAGTAAAGAAAAGTAAAATAGAAAAAGATAATTAAAGGGGAAAATATTAATAAAGGAAATCAGAAAATAAAAGGAATAAAAGTGGAACTTGATAATCAAGAAAGAAAATAAAAAGAGAATAAATAGAAAAATGGCAAGAGCCAAAATTAAGGTAAGAAAAATATAAGGGAAGGCTTCCAAAATCTATCCAAGTGGGAATTAGGAAGATAGATCCCGGTCAGGCGTGGGGTCGGTTGAACCTAGGTCTCTCGCAAAAAGAGCACATCAGGCGCCTATACAGGATGACCGCTAGAGCTCCTAGTGGATGTGCTAGAGCTCTAGCGGCTACCGCGTGGACAAGCGGCTATGCCGCTTTGGCTTGTGCTTTGGCCGCTTCTCCTATCGGTTTGGCCGCTTGCTGGAGCGGTTTGGCCGCTTGTCCCAGCGGCTTAGCCGTCCAGGCTAGCTTCAAGGCCGCCTGACTTTTTTTCGTCATTTGTCTGAATTTCCTTAAATCTTCGACGAGAAACAAACCGTAGCCTCTATATAGTTGGGTCTCTTTCTCTTCTCTTCTCTTCTCTTCTCACCACTGGCTTTAAGCCCTTAGAGAGAGAATTCCTTGAGAGAAAATCCTTAATCTTAACAATGATGAACTTTGATGATGCTTTTGATGCTTGGTTGGCTTCCATGACTGTAGAGGAGAGGTTAGAACTCACCCCTTTTTACCTTAAACAAGTCAAGATTCTATGGGACTTTCTTCCTACTTCAGTCGAGTTTTGGGACCCGAAATTCCATGTCTTCCATTTCGGTGCTCAGGAGATGTGTCCCTTGGTGGAGGAATTCTCCGACATAATTGGCTTTCCAACCGAAAGTCCTCCTGCCGTTCCCTACTTGGGGAATGCCTTCATGGGTGATTTCCAAAGGTACCTTGGGTTGTCTCCCCTTCAAGCGGGTCAAGTGCTCCATGGTGAGGACGTCGACCTTGCCAAGCTTGTGACTTTCTTCACTTCCAAGGCCCAACGTGCGATGGACATGAGGTACAAGAAGCGTGCCTTTGTATTTTGCCTCCTCCTTTGTTATTTGTTTGTTGGTGTTAATGAAGATGCTCTTATTCCCTCCGAAAAGAAGCTTACCATCAATAGGGGCAAAGCTAGCCTTCTTAGGGTGAACGAATAGATACAATGGGATAGCTCTCCTATGCACTTGGTTGTGGGAGAGACAATCCTAGCTTTAGATAGGCTCAAGAGCAATCCTCAAGAGTCCTTCACCCGGAGCCCTTTACTCCTTCAAGTAAGTATTGTGATAAAGTTTTAATCTTTGTGGATTTAACTTTGTTTGGTGAAATTCTTATCTTGTATTGACTGAATTTTTCTTTTTGTTGTTTCTGTGTAGATATGGCTCCAAGAGAGGCTCAACATTCTTGAGATGCCTACCATACATACCAGAAAGTATTTACCCAAGCAACTCCCATCGAGACGTCGATAGGTTTTCCTATCTTCATGCGAGGAGTGGTTGGAATTCTTTTATACTAAGACCCAAATGGGTTGGTTCGTCCCGTGGTGGCATACCACCAAGATTGTAGGGTGTAGTGAGAACGTGCCCTTTGCAAGGATTATTGGCTTACGTACCCTAACTTCCTTCTTGCCAAACCGCCTTTTGAGACAATATGGTTTACCACAAAGAATTCCAAATGTAAGCTGCGTGTGCCCTCGTCAACGACCCTTGACTCCTTCCTTAGTGCTTCGTTGGGAGCGATATTGGGGTTGTCGTCCAACATGGGTTAAACCGGTATTTCCTCAATCTCATGGGCTGACAATCTTCTACGAGCAATGGATTTAGAGCGGTGATCATCGAGTCAACCCTAAACTTCTCGAGGAAGAGAGAGCGTTGTTCAAGGCCCGCCAAACGGTATAAGGATCACTCCAATGGATAGGCCCGCTAAACCTTCCAAGCCCCAAACTAAGGGTAAGGGAAAAGGTAAGGCAAAGGCCCAATCCAAGAAAAAGAATCCGGCCCATTCGGCCAAGCAAGTAATTCCAAGTAGGCCCAATGATCACGAGGCCTCTTCTAGCTATGGTAGGGAAAGGTGGGCTCCAAGAGAACGAATGGAACTTGATGAGCCTAGCGAACCCGTACAAGAGCCCGAAGTCAAAGACAAGGAGGAGTAGTCCACCTCTAATTGTCTAGCAAGTCTTGTCCTTTTTTGCTTTGTAGTATGATTCAAATAACGGGTTTGGATGCCCAAGTAGATGTAGCTTAGAATTGCCCTTTTATTTATTTATTATTATTGTTTTTTTTTTATTCGCGCTTTATTATTTTTTTAATTTTTTTTTATTAGAGCATGTAATGGACTTTAGCCATATTAATGAAAGACTTGCTTATTTTTGCATTAATCTAATGGATCAAAACTCCCTTTAGAGATTTATTTTGTTAAAGTGGCTTACATGGGTTACCTACATATCCATGCGGAATCAGGCCAATGTAGTTCGTAAAACCAAATCTCTTTTTTTTTTTTTTTTTTTCGGTCGTGGGTCCCACATGGACGAGTTGACCGATTTTGACTTGGATTTGGTGCCTTAGTGGGCTCTCTCAAAGATTTAACATTTATGCATAGAACCGCTTAAGTTGGTGCATATTTGTGAGTTGGGTGAACTCGTTGCCGTCTATGTCCATTAGCTTTGCTGCTTCACCGGATAATATTGTCTTAATAAGGTATGGGTCGGCCTAATTAGGCTTGAACTTTCCCCGAGGATCGGCCACAATTGGTCTCCCCTCTTTTAGGACTAAGTCTCCTTCTTTTAGTCCTCTAGCCTTGAATCGTTGATCAAAATGCCTCGCCATCCTTGCTTGGTAGACATGACCATAATGTAGGGCATTTAGTCGTCTTTCATCTAGCAAGATTAATTGGTCATACCGGGCTTGAACCCGCTCTACTTCGGGTAATTCACTTTCCAAAGCTATCCTCAAAGAGGGAATTTCTACCTCGACTGGGAGTACCGCCTCCATTCCGTATATTAAAGAATAAGGTGTTGCTCCCGTTCAAGAACGAATGGTGGTTCTATATCCCCATAAGGCGAATTGTAGCTTCTCCGGCCAATCTTCGTAGTTTTCCGTCATCTTAGCTATCATTTGTTTCACGTTTTTGTTTGCGTATTCTACGGCTCCATTTGTTTGTGGCCTGTAAGGTAAAGACTGACGATGTTGAATTTTAAACTTAGTGAAAAGCTCGGCAACATCCTTTTTGAATTGAGACCCGAGATCACTTATGATCTCGTGGGGCACCCCATATCTGGTGATGATGTTGTCATGTATGAACTTTGCCACGTGTTTGGACGCTATCCTTGCGTACGAACAATCTTCAACCCATTTGGTAAAGTAGTCTGTCGCGACTAAAATGTATTCATGGCCTCCTTTCCCTGTGGGGGTGAATTTTCCAATGATGTCAATACCCCATGCAGAGAACGACCATGGTGAAGTGAATGTATGTATAGGGGTAGGTGGTCTATGTTGTAAATTAGCGTGAAGTAGGCAGCGTGTGCACTTTCTCACGTATTCGATGCAATCTTTCTCCATCGTAGTCCAATAGTATCCTTGCCTTAGGATTTTCTTGACCAAGGTGAGTCCATTCATGTGGGGACCACATACGCCATTATGTATATCGCTCATGACTTTGATGACCTCGCGTTCTTTTAAGCACAGAAGACTTAACCCTTGTGGTGACTTTTTATAAAGTTTGCCTTGCACATGTATGTATTGTGCAGCTAGTCTTCTTAAGGCTCTTTGTGCCCTAGGTGTGGACTGTGGAGGATAAACGCCTTTGGCGAGTAAATTGAGAATGTCGGTAAACCATTCTTCCTCTTCTTCCTCGTTGAGGCATACTTCAAGTGCATTACAAAAGGCGGGCTCAGTGCGCCTTCGAATGTGAATGGGCATGGAGATTACATTATCTCGAATATTTATCATAGAAGCCATCTTTGCTAAGGCATCTGCGAACTGGTTGTCATCTCTAGGAAGGTATGTGAAACGGACATAAGTGAAATATTTGGCTATCTTTTCAAGATATTCCTGGTAAGGTGCCAGGGATTCGCTTTTCACTTTTCATTTTTTGGAAATTTTGGTTTATGATGAGAGTTGAATCTCTATATACCATTAGATCCTTAATTTGCAGTTCTATTGCCGCTTCTAAACCAATGATGCATGCTTCATATTCGGCGTCGTTGTTGGTTACCTCATGATCTAACTTGACGGCTATGGGAGTATGTGCACCTTCGGGGCTGACTAATAACACTCCTACACCATAACCCTTTTGGTTTGATGCTCCGTCAAAGTATAATTGCCAAGTGTTCTCCTCGACACTCATTATTCCTTCATATGGAAAGTCATGTGTAGCATCTTCACGAGTAACTGGGTTTTCGGCGAGATGTTCAGAAATGGCATGTCCTTTGATCGCCTTTTGGTGTTTAAAAGTTAGATCGAATTCTGAAAGCATGACGGTCCATCTTGCTATTCTTCCACTAAGGATGGGATTTTCGAACAAGTACTTTAACGGATTCATCCTTGACTTTATATGAACGGAATGTTGTACCATGTAGTGTCGAAGCTTCTTGGTTGTAGTGACCAATGCGAGACACGTTTTCTCTTGGGTGGAGTATCGTGTTTCATATTCTAGGAATTTCTTGCTAAGGTAGTATATTGCCTTTTCGTCATTCTCCACCTTTTGGGCCAATATAGCACCCATGGCGGTTTCTATGACTGTTAGGTATAGCATAAGTGGTTTTCCCGGAATGGGCGAAACCAGTACGGGTGGTTTAGCTAAGTATTCCTTAATCTTGTCGAAGGCTTGCTGGCATTGATCATGCCAGGAAGATTTAGTGTCCTTTTTGAGCTTCTTGAAGATGGGCTCGCATGTAATAGTCAATTTGGATATGAATCGACTTATATATTGGAGACGTCCTAGGAATCCTCTTATCTCCTTTTCATTTTTGGGAGATGGAATATCCCTTATGGCTTAGATTTTGGTAGGATCGATTTCAATACCTCTTGTGCTTGTGACGAATCCTAAGAGCTTGCCCGAAGTTACTCCAAATGCACACTTCTGAGGATTTAATCTCATGTTGTAATTCAGAAGCCTGTCAAAGAATTTCCTTAGAGAGGGTATATGCCCTTCTCTCTCCTTTGATTTAATGATCATATCGTCTACGTACACCTCGGCTTCCTTGTGTATCATGTCATGTAGAAGGGAAGTTGCGGTTCTTTGGTATGTTGCCCTCGCGTTCCTCAACCCGAAAGGCATGACGGTGTACCAATAAGTCCCCCATTGGGTAATAAAAGTGGTTTTCTCCATATCTTCTTCAGCCATTTGAATTTGGTTGTACCTTGCATAGCCGTCCATGAATGATACGAGGGCATGTCCTGCTGTATTATCCACCAATACGTCTATATGTGGCAAGGGAAAATCGTCCTTTGGACTTGCCTTGTTCAGATCCCTAAAGTCAACACACATCTTTACTTTTCCATCCTTTTTTGAAACGGGGACTATGTTAGCAACCCATTCTGGATATTGAGCAACCCTGATAAAACCCGTTGCGAGCTGTTTTTGCACCTCCTCTTTGATTTTCAGTGCCCACTCAGACTTCATTCTCCGAAGTTTCTGCTTTACTGGCTTTGAATCCGGATTGAGCGGTATTGTATGCTGTGCTATTTCGCGACTTGTTCCCGACATATCTTTGTAGGACCAAGCGAAAACGTCTATGTATTCTTTTAAGAGATTTATAAAGCTTTCTCGCTCTTTGGGAGTTAATGATAAGCCGATGCGCACTTGGCGCGGCTCTTGATCGTTTGCAAGATTGATTAATTCTGTTTCTTCCACAATTGAAGTCTTTTGTTCATGCTCTAACAGTGCTTTAGTTACTTCTTTGGGCAATTCTTGTTCATCTTTTGAATTATTAGCTACTAAGTAATCCAAGAAGTAAGCAGAATTAGTTATTATTTCATTGATAGGGGAAACTGAAACATCAACTGAGCCATTACTATTGGCTTTAACATCTTTAGACTTGCAAATAGAATTAAACATAGATTTGGGTGGACCACCCGACTCTACTATATTAGACTCGTCTTCGGAATCGGACTCGGTCCAGTCGGAATCAGTGTCGGAGTCAGGCTTGGATTCTTTGGAGATCGTGATCTTGATCTTCTTTCCATTGGGTCTTGTCCAGCTTATAGTATGTTTCTGCTTTGTGAGTTGACCCTCGTTTGGAGTGATCATCTTAGTTGGGTCAAAGTTTGCATCCTGAATTGCATTATTGGCATTGTGGAGCTCTTCATCTTTTGGATGGTGATGCTCTTGTCCAAATAATAGACCCAAAGCATTGTTGGGTGTGTTCTCTACCCAGTTCAAATTCAGCCTCCTGCTTACAGGCAAAGGAGTTTCTTCCAGTACATAGCAGTCTTAAAGACCTCGAATCCGGGAACTTGGATTCCGTAAACCGGGAGAACATAGGGCTCAGGGAAACCATAATAAGGGAATGGATCTCTAGACTGGACGAATTGCCCGTTTAGTGTGTGCGGGTATGGCGCCATGGGGATGTCATAGACTTTATTTTCCTTAATGTCCCTTTTCTTCGCCTTTTCTTTAGCGATGTGTTCCCATAACTCCTGCTTGGTGGGGTTATAGCCTAACCCGAAAAGATTGTTTCCGGCTTTGGATGACCAAACTGGAAGTGGTTTAGAAACATCTTTGCCTAGAGATGTGCCAGGGAAGTGTCCCTGATTTCTTAAAATGGCATTAATTCCTAGGTGGGAATATGGTGCGAAAGGAGCTATATCTTGCTCGAGTACGGCGACTCCTTCAGTCATAAAGCCCAGAATTCTTCGTCTTACACAATGTGCTCGACTTTAAGAACTGGAACGTCTTCAATGCTAGCGATCATAGAATCAGCTCTAACCTCTAAAACTACCCCTCCGACCATCATTTTGACCTTTTCGTGTAATGTTCAAGCTATCGCATTTAGTCCATGGAGCCAGGGGCACCCTAGGAGTAAATTGAAAGAAGCTGGGATATCGATGACATGGAATCGTACCATTTTCTCAACGGGTCCGGTGTTAAGGTTGATTGAGAATGTGCCTAGAACGTTTCGTTTGGACTTGTCATAGGCTCTCAACCCTTGTGCGGCGTGTGCGAGGTTGTTGACGTTTATGCCCAAACATTGAGCGGTCCTTAGAGGACAAACGTTGACAGTGGATCCATTGTCTACTAAAGTCACTGGGACTTATTTCTTCTCGCATATGGAAGTTAGGTAGAGTGCCTTATTGTGATGAGTTCCTTCGGGTGGAAGGTCTTCATTAGTGAATGCAATTGCTTGTGAGGAATTTCCTTTTGTGAGGAGGTTAACCAAGTCATCTGGAGTAGCCTTGGGGGAAACCATGGTTTGATTAAGCGCCTTTAGTAAGGCATTCCTGTGTACTTGGGAAGTAAGTCAAGAGTTGCCATATAGAGATATCGGCCTTAGTCTTTTGAAGCTGTTTAAGCAATGCGGTGCAATCATCCTCGTTTGGAGGATTTTGGTCCTTGTTCTGGACCAGCGGAGAATCTCTCACTTGCGGTAGAACTGAAGCTGTGTTTTGTAGTGGATCCTTATTTTGGAGATGGGGAGGTATATAGTGCCTTCCCGACCTCGTGAGGTGTTCAACTTCAGGAGAACCGTCGTCTGTAGAGTCATACCATACATTAGAAATCTGGAGAGTAGCATCTTCCTCGTCGCTATCGCTTTCCCAAAGTCCGGCTACCTCTAGATGGAGGGAGTCAATCTTAAATGGTGGGACACAATGTCCAATTGGCACAATCGGGCGAGAGGGGTCTTCTCCCTCTTTTCCATTTGTAATGACGAAAACTGCGCCTAGAGGATTGGTGTTGTTATTTGGAGTGGGAACATTCTTTGGCTTGGGAATAGTCCCATTGTCAAAAAGATCCTGGATTTTATTCTTGAGTGTCCAACACTTCTCGGTGTCGTGTCCTTTTCCTCTATGGAATTTGCAATAAAGATTAGGGTTCTATGACGGGCTCCTCTTTTCGACGTCGGGATCTGGAGTGGGGCCCACGACATTGAGGTAGTCATTCTTGACAAGCTTTTCCAAATCTTTAGCATAGGTCATACCCAATGGGGTGTATTGCCTTTGCGGTTTGTCGTAGACAGCATTGATTTCATTAACCTTGTTGGAAGAGTTTCTCGAATTGGGGTTCTTCTTGTAGCTTGAGTTATAAGCACCTTTGTTGAAGAAGTCCTTGTTTTTCTCCTGTTTGAGTGCTTGATCATCCTCTATGAGCAATCCCACACTATTGAGTTGTGCATATGAAGTAATTGCTTAGTATTTGAGAGGATTCAAGTAAGGAGGTTGTAAGTTCTTGATGAGTTTCCGAATTTGCTCTTCCTCGAATGGACGGTCGAGCATTTCGGCCACTTTAGTTCTCCATTTCTTGACAAAATCAGTGAAGCTTTCATTTTCACCTTGCTTGATTGCTTCCAACTCTCTCATGGTGGTTGATTGGATGACATTGTCGGCATACCTAGTGAGGAATAAACTGGACACTTTGTTCCATTCATGAACCTGATTGGGCTCGAGCTTGAAAAATCATGCCCTAACAGTGGGGTCCAAGGTTTGTGAAAAAAGGTGAATATAGCTCGGGATCTACTCCTCTTAGGCCCATTGCAGTGGTGAAAGCCCTTATGTGATATTTTGGATCATCGGTCCCTTTGAAGATGGGGATTTCAAGCATAGAGAACTTTTCTGGGAGCTTCCCCTTGATGTGAGAGGAGTATCCTTCAGCATTGATCATGTAGTTACTTATGATCTTGTTTTGAGTTTGAGCTAACTCAAGGTTCTTAATTTGAGCACTTAGCTCTTCTACCTTGTCATCATCCTGGTTAAGAGGGTCAGCTTCTTTGACCTTGCTCTCTATCCATGTCACACGGTTTCCCATAGTTTCCAGCATTTTCATCATTTCAGTCAACATCTCATCGGTGGGCTTAGGTGGTGAAGGGGGCATATCATCTTCGGCCATTTCAGTCAACTTAGAGCAAGATGGTCAATACGGAGGGGGAGTAACAAATACTGCATCAGGCCTAGCTTTGCTCGAAGGGGGAGATTCCAATAGGAGCTTCCTAACCAGACGTTGATTACTATGACCGCGTTCCCAACTTTTCGGACCGACTGTTTTCTTCCCAATCCTGGACAGCGGATAAGACTTAGAAAAGGAAAGACTAACAAGTTCCACGAAAGAAAAGTTTTAAAACAAAGATGGGAAGTTTCTATCTAGGATGTTCTATCAACATAGTTACCCTTGGGGACTAAGTAATGGGTTTAGGTCAAAAGATCTCGACTCAATATAGGATAAACAAAAGATATTATACTCTTGACTAAAAGGAGAGGGGAGAGATATTATCTCGACTCAATATGGGATAAAGCAAAAGATATTATACTCTACACTAAAAGGAGAGGGGAGAGATATTATCTCGACTGAATATGGGATAAAGCAAAAGATATTATACTCTTGACTAAAGGGAGTGGGGAAAGATATTATCTCGACTCAATATGGGATAAAGTAAAAGATATTATACTCTTGACTAAAAGGAGAGGGGAAAGATATTATCTCCGACTCAATATGGGATAAAGCAAAAGATATTATACTCTTGACTAAAAGGAGTGGGGAGAGATATTATCGAGATCTTTTGACCTGGACTCACTACCTAAATAAAGGGAAAGAATATAGCAACCAAATATTTCCTAACGTAACGAGCATCATATAGAACATTCAGGGATATTATTTCCTAAAAATAAAGATTCTAGACTCGATCTTAAGACAAAATCTAGACTCAAAAAAGGAAAAGATCCTAATTGGGGTTTAACCTAATATTCTATGACAACCAAAAGACTACACAAAGATTGCGTTCACATATGGACATACAGCAAACAACGCAATATGACATGAATATGCAAATCTACCATGGACATGGGACTGCGTTTCAACCTAAAACATAGGTCCTAGTTCATGCAATGGGGTAGGCTTAAGGGTTTTGGTCAAAAGGGTACTCATGATCAAGAATGTACTACAATTCGCGGGATGTGCGACAATGTGAGGTATTCTAGTTATCCTACTCGTCCAGTGGACGAATGCGTAGGAAGGTACATGAGGTGGGGGGATCTATGTTGCTTGGCAAAGAAGAATCGAGCGGATTCTCTCCAAGGCACTTCACCACACTCCATTGGCTAAAAACTGGTTTGAACTTGTAAAAATAAGCTCGGAAGTCGCGCAAGCGCATGCACATGAATGCAATGAATGTAAATTAATTATGAATGACAAGTCACAAAATAATAATAAGAACACTCAAGGCAGTGAACCAAGCAAAAATAAATATAATGAATCAATTTTCAAGTTACACCCTCTTAATCATGTCCCCAGTGAAGTCGCCACTGTAGGCTGCCGTATTTTTCTCCCCTCTTTTCCGCGAGCCTCACCTTCGGCCCTCCTTTCTGGGAGTCGGGTTTTCCAGACAGCCTGGCAGAGCGCGTTGGGTGATCGAATTTCATGAATCTCTTAGTGTATATGCACATAGAGATTTTTATACCAAGGACATGATTAAAATTGTCGGAAGTCGCCACCAAATTTTGAGGTAATTTGGAAACCTTGGAGATCAAGTCGATAGTCTAGAAAGACGTCAACTCAACTCCTGTGCACATCAATCCCTATTGGGGAAATTGACTTCATTAATGAGTTCGGGGGCGTAGGTACGAGCTAGGAAGGTGTTAGGCACCCAACTCGCCCGTTAACAACAACGGCCTTTACTAATCGATTCAATATAATTATTAATGCTACGGTTCCAAACAGGGTTCAGTTTGTCCAAATTTCTAGTTTTAACTAATGGGTTTGAACAAGCATTATTAATGTGACCACTTTTAACAATTTATCAGATTACATGCTTTTTATTGCTAGAAAACGATAAATATGCTAAAAACCTGCGAGTTAGAAGACAAACAAGGTAATTCATCCACCAATTCACAAACAAAGCATAATTCAATATAAAGCAATAAATAATAAATATGCATTCATTCATCCATTCATTAGGCTTAATACAAGCCCTATTGCCCAAAACGCGCCATGCATATACATATCACATAAAGCAAATTCGTTAGTAATATCAAGCAATATAAAATCTATTGAAAACCCTCAGGTTGGATTACCTGGATGCTCACAATGAACTTATTGGGTTGCATTGCTTGAATTCATGCTCTTGATGAAGTATGAAGGTTTATTTTTGTGGTGCTAGGGCTAATCCTAAAGAAGGAGTAGAATCAGAATTTAGGGTTTATAATATGAGAGAGAATGTCCAACCTCTTAGAGAGAATCTCCAACCTCTTCAACTGAACCCTAAGGTTTGCTTATATAGAAGAGGGGGAGTTGCCAGGGTTTGGCACGAAAATCGAATGGGCCTCGAATTTTGCCGTCCGCGAGAAAGGGTCCAGGTGGCAAAATCTCTAAAAGATTTTGTAAAGACTTGAATTGAATAAAAACCATAAAAGAGGTCACAAATCTCCTATCGGCATTTTATCGAAGAGATAAACCGAAGGGACAATCCGAAGGGACAACCCAATGGCGCGATAAGTGAACTGATCCTGTTTTTAGAAAGACTCCCGCTCATATAGAACATATGAGTACCCAAGAATAAAGGGTTCGGGGGCGAAGGTATGAGGTGGGAAGGTGTTAGGCACCCAACTCGCCCGTATTATGACGGCCTCTACTAACTCAAGTTTGCTTAATAATTTAAAGACATAATTCCCATGCAAAACCGGGTTAACAACCTAGACTTAGACTATTAATTGGTTCATCACAAGCATCACGACATTTATTAATGACCCTTATTTAGACTTGCATATGATTGACAAGATTGGCGGCACAACGACTAGACATGCTTGGAAGGACAATATTTAGGAAGCAATAAAAGTCGTTTACTAGCATGATATCTACATTATGACTACTAGAAAATAAACAATTAGGCAAGTAATTTAATTTTAGCCCTCAGGAGTTAGTACCTGAACTGTAGGCTATATTTGACAAAAATAGTAAAGACAAGATCTCAAGTTTGGAAGAAAGAGAGGGAACCTCGGTGTCAATACTCCCGAGAATATAGGTTGTCAACTGTAGACTGTGTGTTTTGAACTGAGGGAGGAGGGTTGTATTTATAGGCGTGGGAAGTAGGGCTGGACAGCTGAAAAGGAGCCGAAAATCGGATTTGGGCTAAAAAATAACCGGGCCTCGAAGTTTGTTTCAGGGCCGCTAGCGGCTGTGGTGAGCGCGGCCAGCGGCTCTGGATTTTATTCCAGGGCCGCTGATGGCTGTGATGAGCCAGCTGGATGTCGTCATAAAGACGACATCCAGTCTATTTTAATTTTTCGGATGAATTTTGTATTCCAAAAAATATGAAAAGACCGTTTTACCCTCGGGTGGTAAAAGACGGTTCTACCCCCGGTTCGCAACTTGGCGACCGGGTGTCGAAAAAAGTCCTGAGAGGTGTCGTTGCAAAGCTCTTGAACGGGGCTTTTGAATGGGACTGGAATAAAGGAGTGATCGAAGAAAAACCTGAGACCTTAACTTACCTATTAAAGCAAAAATACCGTTTAAATTTATAAATTACTCCTTTCATCATCGGGCTTTTGCGGAGAAATCTGAAGACGCTTTTTTGGCGTCTACACAATGCCAAGATCATTATCGAAGCGCCGAGCAGGTGATGGTCGTGGGAGTCCCTGCAATAGGAAGAGTCCCGCCGGTCACATTTCATGACCGAGAAGCTCGCGCGCTCCATTACCCACATAACGACCCTTTGGTGATAACTCGAAAGATTGCTAGACACTGGAAGCTTGGCTGACATTATTATCTACCAATTGGGCTACAGAGAAGAAAAGATCACCCCAGTCTCACTACGGGTCTTCGGCTTCAGTGGACACAAGGTATGCCCAATTGGTACTATCATTCTCCCAATCCGTATTGGGGAGAAAGGAGCACGAAGAAGACAAATCATCAAATTCTTGGTGGTCGACACAAAACTGGCATACAACGCCATGATTAGTCGGCCAACGCTAGCCGCCATCAATGCTGTCATCCACATGACCTGGCTGATTATGAAACTTGATCGTGGGAATGGTTTGATCGGACGGGTCGTGAGCGAACAAAAAACGGCTCGGAAAACCTATGTAGATTACCTCGATGATAAAAAGCAAGACTCAGAGGAAGATGAAGAACTTCCCTTACTACCTACAAAGTCAGTGGTTATAGCACACGAGATTGGGACATCCCTGACTGTCGTCCCTACCCCTGCTGAGATAGCCAAAGCCAAGAGAAAAAGTGTAAGGGAAGGAAAGAGTAAAACGGCTGGGTGCTTGCTCCTACAGATGTACCTAACCGATCACATAGAGGCTCCACCAGAGCTAGATGATCCACCGGAACCCTCGGGGGAAACCACTGAAGTGAGTCTATACACAGACAAGCTCGACAAAGTTACTTATGTCGGGGCAGACTTAACAGAGCCTCAGAATGGAGAAATCACTGGGCTCCTCCAGGACTATGCCGATATCTTTTCATTCTCCCCATCTGATATGCCAGGAATAGATGGCGACCTGATCATCCACAAGCTTGGAATACGACCTGGCTTCAAGCCAGTAAAGAAAAAGAAAAGCCAGATGTGAAAAGAAAGAAGTGATGCAGCAACGGCTGAGGTCCAGAAGTTTTTAAAGGCAGGGTTCATAAGAGAATGTCTATACCCGGAGTGGCTGGCGAACGTCGTGTTGGTCAAGAAAAACAACGACACATGGCGAATGTGTGTAGACTTCACCAATCTCAACAAGGCCTGTCCCAAGGACGACTTCCCACTACCAAGGATAAGATGAGGTAATTGATTCAACGGCCGGCCATGAGCTTCTGAGCTTCATGAATGAATTTTCAGGATATCACCAAGTGAGATTGGCTGAGGAAGACCAAGAAAAAGCCGCTTTGTTAACTGACGACGGGGTAATCTGCTACAACATGATGCCTTTTGGCCTCAAAAACACAGGAGCCTCAAAAACAAGGTTTTAACAAGCCATTACTACGGTGTGTAACACCCTTCGAAGAAGCTGACACCCTGGACGATCTGCACAGAGGCATGTGCATATCGCACATAGTTGGGAGGGCATTGGCAAGAAAGGTTCTAAGGACCGGGTATTTTTGGCCAACCATGCGATCTGACGCGCTGAACCTGGTAACTCGGTGTAAGAAATGCCAAGTAGAGGCGACGGTTCAGCGACAACCAGCAATCAACTTATCTCCCATCTTAGAGTCTCTCTCTTTCCATCTTTGGGGGATGGACATCCTAGGCCCTTTCCCTTAGGCACCGTGGCAGTTCAAATTCCTAGTAGTAGCCATCGACTACTTCACTAAATGGGTAGAAGCGAAAGCTTTGCGCCGCATAGAAGAAAAGGACATAAGGAAGTTCATCTTGGAAAATATAATCACTCCATTTGGCGTCCCTCGAGGGATCATATTTGACAATGGACCTCAGTTCGACAATCCCGGTATAAAAATGTATTTGTCAAACCTCGGGGTAAGGGCACGATTCACAGCAGTAGCCTGACTCCAGTCGAATGGGCAAGCGGAAGCTGCAAACAAAATTATTCTCAGTGGGCTAAACTGCAAACTAGACGCAACAAAAGGACTGTGGGAAGAGAAACTTTACGAAGTCCTATGGTCTATAAGAACTACCATTAAGAATGCCACCGGGTAAACACCGTTCAGACTGGTGTATGGATCAGAGGCGGTCTTACCTATAGAGCTGATCACCCCATCTCCCAGTGTGATATCATACGACCCTGAGGAAAACGACATACAACTAAGTTTCAACCTCGACTTACTACCCAAAATTCGATGGGACACCCTCCAAAAAATGGAAATAGCGAAAAATCAATTGATGAGACAAATCAATAGGAGGGTATGGGGAAAAAACTTGATGGCTGGAGACCTAGGGCTGCGAAAGACGGAAAGCATGGGCAAATAGGCTGAGCAAGGGAAACTAACTCCCAACTGGGAGGGCCGTACAAAATAACCGGGGTCATTCGACATGGAACCTATCGGCTAGAAGACATGGACGGCATGCCATTGCCAAGAGCATGGAACCTCAACAACCTGAGGAAATTTCAAGTCTAAAAAGGGTTAGCCGATTAACCCCTAAAATCGAGCGAAAAATGGGTTGGTAAATTCCAGCAAAAATCGACCCCAAGGTTCACAAATCCCTTTAAAAATTGTCTATCTTTTTTCAGGGTTCACAAATCCTCTCAAAAATTGTCTACCTTTTCCAGGGTTCACAAATCCCTTCAAAACATTTTCTATCTCACTAAAAAGGTTTCTGGCAATCCTAACAAAATTGTCCAAGTTGTAAAGGGTTAGGCGATCCCTTCAAAAATCGACCTTTGTAATGGGTGAAGACCCGGACAATACCTATATAAATACAAACGGGTGGGAACCCTACAACATCTTCTGTCAAAAAATTATGTCTACACGACTATTAATTATTTGATTCTTTAACAAACGAAATTAATTAACCAACGAGCTTGGGGGCATACGCATATGCGTTTTAACAACATAACAAGCTCGTCGGTCCATAAATCATACATCGATCGATGACATAGACGCGTAATGGGGGGGCAAAGTATCTGATATTTTGACAACCCTACTAAAAACCATTACACTTCTAGTCATCAAACATTGGGCTAAACGGGTCAAACGACCTAAGCCTCTCTAGGGCCTAACTGATCATTCGATCTAAGCCTTACATTAGACTCAAAGGGTCCAAACGACCCAAGTATATCGACAAATCGATCGGATCAACGAACCTAATCTCTACACAAGCTTTACGTCTTGTGCACAAGTCTCAACGACTAAGAGACACAAGCTTTATGTCTTGTGTACAACTACAACAGGCCAACGCCTCAAGTACATATACATGAAGGCCCACCGACCAAATGAGCCTTCCACAAAAACAGGGCCGACTGGTGAAGCCAGGACCTCACAACTAAATGAAGCATACAGTTCATTCAAACGACAATATATGGATCGAAGATAGCAAAAAGTTGGTTCGTTTTCATTTCTTCCATCATCCAAAACATTTACAGGACAATGGCAAAAAATTACGGGCCTTACCAGGCCAACATCGTCATTCAAAAAAAAAAAAAGGAGAAATGCTAGACTAAGAACCTATGCCATCAGGGGGCAGGTTCAAGAGCAAGTTGATGACTATGCTCCTCAAGAAGGGCATAATCACCACTGGCCCTCATAAAAGTGGCCTTATGATAGGAAGCTTGGTGGTGGAGATCCTTCATCCAAGCTTTCTCACTCTCGATCTCCTGTTTGATGGCTGTCACCCTTGATTCGGCCTCCCGAAGCTCGATGTCCAGCTCTTGCAGGTTATGCTCGGTCAGAGTCATCTTCTCAGAAGCAGTGGCAAAGCGGGACCGGTGGCTCCCCCTGGTAGCCAACACTTCAGCCTTCAAATTCTCGAAGGCAGCATGATCAGGAGAAACACTCCTGTTTAAGGGAGGAAGATAACCTCTCCTCCTTTGACTAAATCGAAGGGCATCAAGAGCGACACAGAGGTCTCATTTGCAGTGCTCCCCACTCTACCGCTGATCCGGAGACATGTGGGCAGCAGGAGACTCACTTGGCCCAGCAGAAGGCTCGACCTTGGGCACAACTGGAACACCGCCCATCGTTATAGATAGACGAGGGGTAGATCGACCACCAAGGTCAAGTCTATGACTCTTTGAAACTGGAGAAGACATTTGAAACTAGAATCTGTTAGAGGTTAAAGAGCTAGAGAGAGAAAGTAAAGGCAAGAAAATTTGGCGATAAATGAATGATTTCCCAACAAACCCAAGGGGGGTATTTATAATAATTCCAAGGAAGACGAAGCATCATTTCCCAACCGGCGTCTGAGAGGGGAAGGGTCTCAGAGCAAAGCTGATATGTGTACTATCCCGAAAGGGTGTGGCAAGACAACCCAACCGTCACATCTATCAGGAGTAATTAGTACGGTGAAGAGCAAAGGACACTCAGAAAGGGATGAAGCTAGATGATCCCTAGCAAGCTAAGTGAAAAATGCTCGACTTGGTGAAGAATCTCACTCGAGTGTGGGGCAGGGTATACTTACCTCGTCATATGTTATACTCGAGGTACGATAACATTAATTGCAAGCTACGATGCTGAAGAAATCAATGGGAGAATTCAGACTTGGGAACTTTGAATTTGAAACATTGAAAACTCTTGAAGCATTCAGGACATACTAGACAAAACATCTATGATATGTAGCTGATTAAAGAGAATAATTACACAAGAGCGAAGCTCAGGAATACACAGTTCATCTACAAAATTCCTAGTCGACATGCAAGCTCGACAAAACGAAAGTCTTTCAACAAAAGCAAAATGAGAGCAATAAAAGATAGATTCCTCGACTTTCTCTCAGAAAGAAGAGAAGAGGGAGGAAGCAAAGGAGGAGGCCAAGGAGGAGATTGGCGACCCTCGACAAAGCCTAGAGGGATAGAGGAGGAGAAGCAGGAGGTGGACCCTCCAACTCATTCCTCAGGACCCTTACTTCCTCAAGGAGCTCCTCTTTCCGCTCTCGGTGGGCATTCAGCTCCCCGACCTCGCCAGTGATCCGAGTAGCCAGCTCGGCCCTTGCATCCAGAAGAAAGTTATCCCTCTCCTCCCATCGACGAATCATGGCCCGACAAGCTTCCTCCTGCTCAGAGGCTCTAACAATCTCTCGATGAAGCTCCTGAAGACGGTCAGACAACCGCCTTACTCTCCCCATAGTTTTGGGTAGCCGAGCAGGCTCCCTAGCAACAACAGCAGCAGTGGAAGGCATGTCCCTGGCAGGAAACATTCGACCAGGTTGGTCTCGACGCTCCGCTCAAGACCTCCTAATTGCACTATTTAAGGCATGACCCCCTGAGCCCAGACTCGACCCAGAGGAAGATCGAGGAGTGGCAGGGGTATAGGACTCAGAAGAAGTCAAAGCCCGACTCTTTCCAGCCTGATCAGCACAACGAACCTGTCTATTAGGTTCGCCACATTGGGTCGGTGTGGCTTTCCTCTTGGAACCGGCCATTCTGAAGATCATTCAGAATTGTGAAAAGTTCAACCAGGTAACTCTAGAGAGAGAAAGTAATGCAGAAAGAGATGGGTAGAGTTGTGAAAAGTTCAACCAGGTATTTATAGGCAAAATACCAAGGGGAAACCAAAGGACGCCTCCCTTCAGCAGACACGTGGCCTCTAGGTACGGAGTGAACACGGTTCGTGGCCCCATCTGAAAAACTAAGAACGTTTCAGTCACCTCGCTCTTTCCCCATATGCCTAAAGGGAAAGGGACAATTGTGACAGAATTAACCAAGAAAGAGAAGATCATTCGACTACTCGAAGAAACGACAAGAAAAATCGATACTCGGATCAGGCAGAAATAAAAGTCTTTATTCATGATGGCCAAAATTACAAGAGATTACAATCGACCACACATAGAGTCGAGCTAAAATAAAACTCAAAAAACACTCAGAGACCTAGAGCCTCGCGCTTATGCTTGATCTCCTGTTCTAGAGCCTGCAGCTTTTGAACCAAGGAGTAGTGCAACGTTCTCCCCTCATCAATAGCAAGTGTCTTATCCTCGACAACTCGCCTCGCCTCATGGAGGTCCTTCATATGTCGCTCGATCTTTCGAGTTGTTTGCACTTGCTCGTACAACACGCCCTTCCTGGCTCTCTCAGCCTACTGAATCTCGTACTTCAGAGTACGCTCGTGGGCCTCCTGAGTGTCACGAGCTTGCTTCTCTTCCAGCTCCCGGCGTTGTACATTGAGCAAAATAGCAACGCTCAGAGTTGCCTGCAGCATGAGGAGGGAAACTCGAACATGGTTCGGCTTTAACCGAAATCGGAGGTCGAGAGACTAACGACCACTCCCTTCACCGGGATGCCTCACAGCTAGAGGCTCAGCATCAACGCACTTCAAAATCCCCTGGGACTGAAGTCGCTGAAACACCATCCATATATGGGTACGACGGGGTTCAGTCAATGTAGTGTCCTCAAAAAGACGTACGAAGTCGGGGACCCTCAGCTTGGCCAAATCGGCATGGCCATACTCATCAGGATCAGGTGAGTCCTCGGCACGAGGAAGGTTCAGGGACCCTCGACCACGCACTTTGCGTGATCGACTAAACCTTGGGAACTCGCTTGCTAGAGCGGAGATTGTACGCCCTAGGTACCGCCTCAGTATCTACCGACGGTTCATCACTGGAACCAGAGAATATAGAAATAACGGAAGAAGCCATGATAAAATTTTGAGATGATACAACAAGTGTGAAAATCAAGGCTATTTATAAGCAAAAAAGGCATTAATAGTAATTGAGGACAGCTGTCGCACATGCATGAGGGACAAATCATGTAATAAGTGACCAATGATTGGAGCAGTCAAGTCGTGATCAAAAACCAATCGAAGACCCAAATACTGACTTTTTTTATTAATCGGCCCTCAAAAGCGGAGGGAACGCGAGTGTTTTACAACTAAGGTGACCAACCACCATAAAAAAACAAATACAAGCCCCGTAACAAGTGGGCACCTACGACGACTAGGCTCGCAGCGCCTATTCTTCCTACTCTGCTTGTCTCTGTGCAACCATCTCCCGGAGAACCTTCGAGTCGAGGACGTTAGCATCCTCAAGCTCATCTGTCTCGATACGATGAGCGGGATCGTCAGAATCTCGGAGATTCCGAATCTTGGCCAAATTCTCGACCATTATGGCCCCCATATCCCCAGCCCCGTAAGTAGTGGCCAGGGCTTCAACCCAGATTGTCCTCTGACGATCAACCGACCCATCTAGTTCGACTTTCATCTGTGTGACGTGGGCATTCCACCGACTTGCATCGGCCATAGCACCCTCCAAAAGCTCCTTGATCTTAGCATTGACGTTGTCGGCCATCACAAGCTTTCCCTTCAGCTCTTCAAGGGAGCCATCCTTCTCCGCCAGCAGAGACTTCCCCTCCTCGAGGTCAGCATTGGCCTTCCCCAAATTAGCTCGGAGCTTCGATATTTCAGCTTAGGCATCCTCTCGAGCCTTGCTCTCAAGCTCAGCTTGCAGATTTTGGCACTGGAGCACCGATTGACGCCTTTGGGCCGCGTTGGCCCTAATCGCCGTAGACAAGAAGATGTCCTCCTGGAAAAGGACATAAACAGGGTTGATATGTGCCTCGCAGATAATTAAAATTCACTAAAGAGGTTCAAGGATTACCTTCATACCCCCGATGGCCATACGTTTCAAGAGCATCGTCAGGTCATCAGCCGACCCCACCTCAGAAGATGCATGCTCTATATCCTGCTCGTGAAAGAGGTTTGGGAAAACGGCCTCAGCAATCGTGGTCTGATTCGCTGGCTGGCTACCCAGAAACACGGGCATCTTGAGGGCATGCCCTTCACAGCTCTGTCTACTCACCAGATAGGTCTGGCCCGTAAACTCATTATTGTCCCTCCGAAAGGACCGCACTGCTCTCATTTCGTCGATGTTTTTCAGGCTCGACAGAGAGAGCACTCGCTCCAGAACAGTTGAGAGAGGAACAATGCTCGAGGTCTAAGCAGCCGGCGGGCTGGATAGTATCCCCCAAGGTTGGTCGGCAGGCTTACTACCTCCATCTGACCCTCGACTGCCCGGGTTAGTTCTCTTCCTCTTGGAAGGGGACGCCCTCTCGGACGATGACAGCACATCATCGCCTGTCCGCTTCATAGAAGAAGGCTCTTGTTCAAGAGTGGTCCTTGGTGAGGGATCCTCCTTTTTCAAAGAAGACTTAGCCTTGCCAAGCTTCTTCCCAAAGATAAAAGGCAGCTTCTTAGTCTTGGGGGGCTACACAAAGACACGACACGAGATCATCAATACCCGCGACAAGAAAAGGTCGAATAAACATGAGACACAAGAAGATAGATGCTTACAGAAGAGACGGGCTTCTGACCCTTGACCATCTCCTCCAGTCCGTCAAGGAAAGCTCCAGAAGTCGTATATGCGACCATTTTAGCCCCATTGCGCATCTTCAACAATTGAGCAGCAGCCTCCTCTGCAAATTGAAAATGAAAAAGTCAGACAAACTACAAGTCATCGATCATGTTCGGGGCAAAAAGAAAAAGAAAAAACGCCTATGTACCCTTGGACATGGTCGACCCAAAACCTATGAAGACTCAAAAAGCCTCATACGAAAGGAGAATAAAGCTTCGACAAGCTTTCTCGTCCCTAACCGGGTGGCGGAAATACTCCACCATTTTACGTTCATCAGGAGTCAAGGATTTCAAGGCGCATCACCCGCGTACCAAATAACTCCTGGCCGACCTCCTCCTCGTAATCAGTCCTCTAACGAGGGCACTCTCCATCCCATCCTTGTTCCCGAGTTAGAAACAAGAAGTGCTCCTTCCACTGAGTGACATTGCTTAGAGATCGGCACATCGAGAAACCTTTCTTAGGGTACAATGTCCAAGTCCTTGAGCCATTCGGTGTTATTCGCGAGTACAGATGCCTCAGCATGGCATCTGTAACTGGAAGCGTATGCACATGGGCCGCAACAGCCAATTCTATCAGCGATGTCCACAAGTTGGCCTGGAGCTGAAAGTAGTGGACGTCCAATAGGGTCACCCCCCTCTTAATGATCGAAGGAAGAGGAAACCTCAAACCTTCGTCAAAGACCTTTGTAGAGAAGATAATACTCTTCGAAGGGGCGGGGTGACACCCCTCCTTCTCGTCCAGGCGGGTGAAGGACATCCCTGGGGGCAGGTCATAACGGTTGGCCAATCTGTCGATGACGTTTAACGACTTGCTCGAAAAGACCGACAATTTTTAATGGATAGGAGGGATGACCCGGCTTGGAGCCCTGTCCCGATGGCTCACCCTCTTCTTTCCCGGGATCAAGATCACGCTCCACTTCCACATCCTCCGGTTCAGTCACCTCTGACTCGACCGAAAGCTTCGGGGCCAAAGAAGCATCTCCCCTGATCGACTTCTTCTTCTTCTTTTTCTTCTTTTTCTTCTTATCTTGAGAAGGAGGAACAAGATCCTCCCCTTCCATTGACGGGGAGCCCCCAGTACCGATCTCGCCCTCCTCCAAGGAATTGTCAGGAGCCACGGCATCAACTGGCTCCGACATGACTGGCTCGAGCCTAATATCGGACGAGCCCGAAGTTCCATCGGTGTGATCGGTTGACCGAATCATTTGGTTGACTGCAGAATGAGATGCGGCACCCGAAACGCTAGATTGACCCGTCATTCCTCTGGACAAGCAATCACTTTTTTGTGCTCTGCGAAGCAAGCAAGTAAGACAATTCAGAAATAACATCAAAACCACGGTGAAAATACAGGAAAAGATAGCCAAAGGGGAGGAACATACTCCGTGATATGGGGGCAGAATATCCATTCTCCTATTTGCTAGAAATCACTTAAAGGGGAGGTACAATAGAGGCATCCTTCGCCCCGATAGCATGTTTGTTTGAAATGGGCCCTCGACATCTCGACTTCGTCTCCTTGCAAGGGAGGGACAGAGCGTCAGGGTTCGATCCCGTCTAAAACAGGGATCTCTCCCAAAGCAACACTCATTTGAAAGACATTCAAGTCATTCTGCTTGAAGCCTCGCGGGATATCGGGGTCTGACATGACCTTGGCATACCAAAACTCCTCCCGAAGCCGGAACGGGGTTACCCAATCTGGGAGAAGCAACTCGTCTGGGCTCGAACACTAAAACCCGGATGAAGCTCAGAAAAGGGGAAGCCCGGCGGAACTGGAGGAGCTGGATCACTCGAAGAATGAGGGCAAGACTCCTCACGCGACGGACAAGGTCCCACACTAGACGAATCCCGACCGGAACATTCAGGGAAAATGAACCCCCTAGCTCCCAGCGGGCTGCCTCATGCGAACCATCAGACCCCGATGATACATCTATAGCTGAAGACATCGACATGAAAAAAAGAAATAAACACAAAACACGAACAAAAAAATACAGAAAGAAAGGCGTTATACCTTGTATAAGGTAGAAGACGACTCAACAACGGTAGATCGAACAATGACGACAAGCAAGACAATGAAAAATTTGCCAAAATTTCAAAACCTCTTTTTTCCCTCTAAAAAAGCAGATAGCGGAAATGAAGAGACAAAAGTGAGGTTAAGAGAGGCTATTTATAGAAAAGAAAGCCTAGAAAGACGCGGACTTTGCATGGATGACAGATGGACGGCCCATATACGTCCGCCCATGACCTATTCAGACAAAAGCTCTCTCACGAAGGCAAATGGGTTCGACTTAAAAGCCCACTTGAAAATTGCCTAATCAGGCGATCGACCACATCTCAGCAGGACTCGACGGAAACTGACTCTCCCCCTGCTAAGATGTGAGGGAAAAATGATATACCTAAAATGGAGATGGTTGAGGAATCGACCATCACTACTTCTCAAGGCTCGACCAGAAGCCGACACCTGGTCAAGATCTGCTCCAACCACAGAACACTGATCTCCTATGCCAGGGGACCCCGATCGAAGACTTTCTCAAAGCCTAGCTTGACTAATCTCCTAGACCCGAGAGGAACGACATCGACCAGGAAATTAATTTGCCTCTACAACAGGCTAAACTGGTCGATGATGACATACATCAGCCTCTAAGACCTCAAAGAAGCCAAAATGACGCCAACATTTGTGCTATGAGAATATGCCTAGAATATCCGAGAAAATGCCTTGGCGCCCACTCTTCAAGGCTCAAGGACAAATATGACGACACCAACTGTACTACCTTAACGTGGAGCTTCTCCAATGGGTCGTACCAAAACTCACGTGACACCCTCCTTTTACCCTCTGAGGGAGGGTCGTACGGTCAAGAGTACGTGGCTACGGTTCATTCACCGAGCCTAGCCAACTCTTGCCCTATATATACATGCACGGAATTCAAGGCCAAGTAAGTTTTTCCATTCTCAAAGAACATTCATTCTGATTGACGCAAAAAGGAGAAGATATTCAGAACCTCTGAAATTCCCCTTCTAACATTGCGTCCTTCAGCCATCAACACCAATCATCATTACTCTATCACAGCCCGCACCCCCAAATTGACCATTCCCCTTCTTAAAGTACCTCACGTACGAACGAATACTAACATTACCATCGGAGGGGTCTTCTCGGGTCGAGCCCCCGAGATAGTTGACCTTTATCTGTCTTGTGCAAGTTGAAGTGGTTAATCCAAGGCGTGATCAGCAGAGCCGTCCTAATACAACAACACGGCTCCTTCCTAGTGTTCGATCCCCTCAAAATTGGGCGAAACAGTATATATTCGAAAAGCCCATTCTAAGCGGGAGAATAGCAAGATGGACGATCCTTTTATCCGAATTTGACCTCAAGTTCGAACACCAAAAGGAGATTAAAGGACATGCTATTTCAGAATATCTAGTCGATCAAGCCATTGACGAACCCGACCGAAAGGAGGAATATCACTTCCTAGATGAAGGGGTCATCACATTAGACACCAAGACATGGCAGCTATATTTCGATGGAGCATCTAACCAAAAAGGATTTGGGGTGGGAGTGCTAATAGTATCTCCCGACGGTGCATATACATCTATTTCAGCCAAGCTGGACCACGAGGTCACAAACGATGGTGAGGAGTACGAGGCTTGCATAATTGGGCTACAATCCGCCGTGAGCCTTGGCAACAAAACACTGCGAGTCTACGGTGACTCATCCCTCATAATTAACCAGATTTCCAAAGTCTCGAAAGTCAAAAGTGAATCATTGGCACTCTACCAAGAATACTTAGACAAAATCTTGGTGTACTTCAATCAAATAAATTTCACATACCTTCCAAGCACTACAAGAAAAATCATTTATAGCAACGAAGTTTTTGCAACGGCAAGTAAATGTTGTTGCCATAAATGTCTAAGGCAATGACAGATGCATGTCGTTGCGAAATGTTGTTGCTATTAATGTGATTTTTATTTCCCTCCGTCCTAAAAACATAGCGGGCGAAATTAAATTTTGAGACTCATGTTTTGCAACAAGAATAGTCGTTGCAGTACTTTGTGACTATATTTCGCAACCACATTTGTCGTTGCACTTCGAAGACCTATTTACTGCAACAAAGCTGGTCGTTGCTGTACATAGCCTATATATATGACAACGACGATGAGGTCGTTGCGGGAAACGAATTAATTTTTTCGGGAAAATAAAAGAAATTGAAATAAGGAGCGACCTCAGTCAGCATCCTGCGTTACCCAGAAGCATCCCAAGATTCCCAACCCCCCCCCTCTCTCTCCCTCATCTCTCTCTCCCCCCTCTCTCTCTCCATTCAAACATAACCCAGCAGCCTGGAGCTGTCGATGCGGGAGCAAGTGTGCAAAGTAAACAGAACAGCCAAGGAACTAGCAAGAGAACATCTATTCTTGTTTACATCGAGTTTCTTTGGTGGTTATGCATTAAATTGACTCCTACAAAGATAATTACATGGAGTTTACACACAAGATCGGGATTAAAGCTCTTATTATATGATCTCATTCGTTATAAGGATTCCCGTAATTTTGACAGCTTCTACACTGGTTCGTATTTTGATCATAACTCACTCATACGACATGGGATCGTGGTGATTCAAAGTTCTGTAGAAAGCTGGAAAAGAGATCTAAAACTCCTATCTTTTGAGTTTTCCCATATTCGAAACGTAATAGGGTTTAAAAGGCGATTTAATTTACAGTGGAAAGCTGTTCCCACGGGTTTTGAGCCTTGGGCGCTAGGTAATCAGTTGTTTAGTTCGATTTCGTTTAGTATTCCCTTAATTAGTTAGAATATGTTTAGGAGAGTAATAATCTGATTGTTATTAGTATTAGAAGTCCATTAGGTGTTAGGAAAGCTGTTAGTTAGTCCGTTTTACAATTGTAGTCAGTTTCGTAGTTAGTTTCCTATTCGGACTAGGATTAGGATTCCGAATAGCTTTAGATTTCTTTGTCTATAAATAGGGGAGATCTTTGCTACTGTAAACTCGTGCTTTGATGATTAATTATTGAATACGTGAGTATTTACCCCTCAAACTGAGTGATTCAGGTTGAAACCCTTACGAGTGATTCGTGACTTGTTCTTGAGTGATTCTTGAACAAGATCCCTTTGTGTGATACTATCAAAGGTTAATCTTCGTTTTGTTACTTATTTCACATCAACTTGGTATCAGACCTAAAGGTTTGAGCTTTCTTAAGTTTAAACAACACGGTCCTGAGCATAAACACGACACCATAGCGAGCTTTCGAGAAAGATTCTTGCAAGATCCACCCTTTGTTCACGAAGACAGCCAAGAAACCCCCAAGAAACCAACAACCGAAGCTATGGGTGAGCCCAGCGAACTAGCAAAGTTGTTAACAGCCATGGAGGATCTTAGGACGTCTTTCAAATCTCAAGAAGAGCAGATGGCTGCTATGGAAAGAAGAAACCAAGAAGATAGGGAGAACATGGAGACAAGGATGCGCAGAATTCATTGGAGAAACCACAACCGTGACCCCGACTTCGATGAGGAGTTTGAAGACACAAGTGGGACTAGAACCAATGACGCTCCTAAACCACGACATCCCTATGATGATGACAGGAACATGAAGGTCGAACTCCCTGAATATGACGGTTCCTACGACCCAGAGGCCTTTCTTGATTGGCTTAGAACTATGGAGAGAGTCTTTGAATACAAGGAGTATGATGAGCGGCGAAGATGCAAGTTAGCCACGCATAAACTCACCAAGCATGCTTCTTTTTGGTATGAAAAACTAAAGGCTCGACGTAAGAAGGACGGGAAGGCAAAGATTGAGACTTGGGACAAACTCAAGAAACATTTAAAGAACCGATTTTTGCCTAAAGGGTTTGAGCAAGCACAGTTCTTGAAACTCACGTCCTTAAGCCAAGAAACCTCAAGTGTACAAGACTACCTCCAAAAGTTTGAAAACGCGCACATGATGTGTGATCTCGTGGAGAGGGAAGAGTTAAAGATTGCAAGATTCATCAAAGGACTAAACTCAACTCTAAGGCGCAAGGTGGAGCTTGTTCCTTACATATCCTTTGAGTATGTTTGCAAGATAGCTCTCAAGATTGAGAGGCAAGAGAAGGAGCAACAACTAGTGCACCTACGAGCACAACAAGCATACCAACAAGCGCGTCAACATCGAAATCAAAAGTTGGACTACACGAAAGGATGCATAATAAATGATCAACCCATCAATGAAGATAGGCTCTTTGTTGTGGATACATTCAAAGGAAAACCAGATCTTGATGATTACTTTAAAGATATTGTTCCTATTGAAGATTAACCTTTGATAGTATCACACAAAGGGATCTTGTTCAAGAATCACTCAAGAACAAGTCACGAATCACTCGTAAGGGTTTCAACCTGAATCACTCAGTTTGAGGGGTAAATACTCACGTATTCAATAATTAATCATCAAAGCACGAGTTTACAGTAGCAAAGATCTCCCCTATTTATAGACAAAGAAATCTAAAGCTATTCGGAATCCTAATCCTAGTCCGAATAGGAAACTAACTACGAAACTGACTACAATTGTAAAACGGACTAACTAACAGCTTTCCTAACACCTAATGGACTTCTAATACTAATAACAATCAGATTATTACTCTCCTAAACATATTCTAACTAATTAAGGGAATACTAAACGAAATCGAACTAAACAACTGATTACCTAGCGCCCAAGGCTCAAAACCCGTGGGAACAGCTTTCCACTGTAAATTAAATCGCCTTTTAAACCCTGTTACGTTTCGAATATGGGAAAACTCAAAAGATAGGAGTTTTAGATCTCTTTTCCAGCTTTCTACAGAACTTTGAATCACTACGATCCCATGTCGTATGAGTGAGTTATGATCAAAATACGAACCAGTGTAGAAGCTGTCAAAATTACGGGAATCCTTATAACGAATGAGATCATATAATAAGAGCTTTAATCCCGATCTTGTGTGTAAACTCCATGTAATTATCTTTGTAGGAGTCAATTTAATGCATAACCACCAAAGAAACTCGATGTAAACAAGAATAGATGTTCTCTTGCTAGTTCCTTGGCTGTTCTGTTTACTTTGCACACTTGCTCCCGCATCAATCTCCCTTTCTTCAAAAAGAATTGTCCTCAATTCTTCGTATGTAGTAATCTTCTCCTGAACCTGTATATTCATCAAATTTTCTTTACAAATATCCAATGAACCCACAAGGTTAAGATTCTTGTTGTTGTCTTCTTGATGGACATCTCTTTCTTGTTCATGATCAAAGCTAGATTCAAGAAGTTCCAACTCCATCTCGGATTCCTCTTGCATATCATCAATATAATCAAGATCTTCAAGGAAATCACCAATATTTTCTGATTCAATGAATATTTCTTCGATAAACTCATCAACCACAGTTGGTAGGCTTGAATTATTAACTTGAACAACAATAAGAGGGTCAATGTTATTGGTCTTTTCTTGTGTGATACTATCACAGGTTAATTTTCGTTTTGTTACTTATTTCACATCAACTGTTTTCCTCAAAAAAAAAAAAAAAAAGCAGCCTGCAGCTACCAGCCTTCGCTTTTCTCTTCTCTCTTCTCTCTTCTCTCTTCTCTCTCTCACTTCTTTCAGTGCTGGAATTGGTTGAAGCCCTAAACTGGAAGAACCCTAAAATCGAAGAACCCTAAGATTCTGTAAGTGTAGTGGCCAATGGAAGTTATAATCTCGAAGAACCCTAAAATTCTAGGTTCCCTTCAGAACGCGAGACGCAATTTGGGCGAGTATTTTCGTTTAGATCTAAGCGCTTTTGACGAGTTGGGTGTGAGTCGAATTCCTGGCGAGTTGAATCGTTCAAGTTCAGTGTTGGGTTGCTCATTCTTGCTTGAGACTGCTGGCTGTGCGAGTTGGGCATGCTTCATCGGAGTTGTTTCGTTCTGAATTATAGGTATATATAATGGACGAAAATTTGAGGTAAAAATCTCTTCTTTGTGGGAAATGTGCTTCTCATTCATCTTAACTACGTGAATCTTGTACTCTATTGGATTGGGATTTTTGTTTTGTGAACTACAATTATTTAGAAATGTGGGGTTTTTGGAGTTTGCTAGTTTGCTGCGATTTTGGAGTTCCTGCTTTTGAGTTTCGGTTCTGAAAATGGATGCGTATGAACTTTTATTCTCCCGCCTTTTGTTATTTCATCTGGAACCGATATTTGTTGGGATTGTGGGAAATTCTTGTTAATTGCTGCGAGAGTGTATACTTGTTGGGTACGGATTTCTGAAAATTGTTGACTTAAATTAGTTGGGGTAATTAGTAAAGATGAACCAGAATAAATTCTAGATATTTGGAAGTGATTTGTGCATCATGTAAGACTTGAATTACAAGGAAAATTAAGCATACCTAGAGGGCAGTGACCTGAGTAGAACAGGTATTTATGTTGTTAAGTTGGTGAACTCCACATGTTTGTGGCCTGTTCTTCAGAGCTGAATTTCTGAGATGATTTTACACTTTCTGACCATCTTCTTGTAAATTTTTAAGCATAAGAACCTGAAGAAAAATCAGTGTAAAAGAGGGCGTTAAAAGTAGTTTATTTCACATTGATTGTTTTGTACTTAACAGTTTAATTTCACATGTTTGATAACCTGATTTGTAGAACTCACTGTTTATTGTTTGTGCATCTGTTCTGATTTTTTATTTTTAGCATGATTTTTCTGTATTAATGAATCCAAGGGGCAAGGAAATCTAACTCTACATTTGGTATTTTATGGGCAGTTTGCGGAATCTATTATAGGTTGTATGTGTAACAAGAATGCGTAATTAGCAAAATTAAAGGGTAATCGGATTTTTAAAAAAAAAAGAGAACTAAAGAAGGCTAACTATACTTCAAGTACATGGAACACGTAAGCATACAAAGAGACACTACAAGAAAACCATCTAGGTTCCAGCTAGGATGAGTTTTAAAGCAATTCCAAGTCGTAAGTTCCATATGTTTGTGAGCTGATTTGTGTTCTGAAATCTGACTGATATCATACCATGTTATTAATAATATTTGAGACTTAGAACAAGAAGAGAAAGCATGTATTTAACTGGTAATCTAATAGGGAGCAGGTACAATCAGTTTGCATGCTTGTGTGGCAATTTCTACATGGTTTTAGACTGCTTCTTAAACCTGAATGTACAGGTCTGATTTCATATGTTTTCTAGCTACTTTTGCAATATTAGAGCTCCATCACGCTATAGGAGTCTCTGAATTATTAGGGCAAATGTCTGCACGTAGTTGTAGTTAATTTGTACCTGTATTGGATGCCAAATGATTAAATTGGTCAGAACCGGGCAATTGATGCTTCTCTCTCTCTCTCTCTCTCTCTCTCTCTCTCTCTCTCCACTGAAGCTGACAGGCTAGGGATGTTTTCAGATGACTGGAAGGTGTGTTGGAACGCGTGAGTCCTCCACATGAAGGTAATTGCTCACTCATTGGTCTCTTTATTTTTTTATTTTTTTTTTATTTTTTTTTGCAGAAGGATAGTTTCTTTGGTACTAATGGTAAGTCTCCTCATTTTAAAGTGTGTAAACACCACTACTTTCTTAAGTGCTTTAATTGCTCAGGTTAGATTAAAACACGTGTTTCATGTGTCTATAGTGAGATGTACTTGTTTCTCTTGATTTCTAAGAATGACATATTAGTCAAATGACTTTGGTGCTCTGTACTAATGTAGTTGTGTTTTGTTTCTTGGCTGCTTGTACTAATAGAGGAGTTGTCCTCAATATGTAAGTCCAATTTGACAATATCTCAGGACTTGATATTTGTATCCCTGATTATTGTTAAGCTTATATTATGATCTATTTATCCATATTGTTTCTTTTTAGATGAAACTATTTGGTATTGTTGAGTTGCAAGAGCAACATAAGAATTTCTAGGCCTGATAATTATCTATTTTTGTGGTTCAATGTGGTTAGGGCAAATAGCGTTTGTCTTGTGCTTGGTCTTATATTATCTCTCTCAAAACTGCAATGGATTCTAACTCCAGGTATGTTGTGCTATGCTTCCATCTTTTTCCTTCCTTCTCATGGTTCTATTGTCTTATCTTACTCCCAATTTGTGGTATGTTCTCTTCGAAGAATACATCTCAGAGCGTCTAAGTCTGGTTCTTGTAGCACATACTCATTCTTACGTTCTTAGTGTAGATGTTGTACTAATCTTTGATACATTATCTAATTTGGCCCTTAATTGGCTAAACTGAATTCGTTTATTTCACCTGTGATATAACTTGTTCTATAATTAAATGAGGTGATCTGTTTGTGGGTTTGCTGTTGATTTGAGCTCGATTGTAGCTCCTGCTGATTTTATTCCCTAACTAATTTGCTACTAACAATAAGTTGTTGCATGGTGATATTAGGGGGCAAAAGTGGTGATCTTCATTCTGTTGTGAGGTAGTTGAATAACTGTTCCAGAATCCAAATGTTCGTGAGCTAATTTTGTGTACTTTTGTTGTTGTCTTTTTTACTTAAATCTGGTTAAAAGAGCTTAGGTGCATACTTGTGCAGTGAAGAAATTCAAAAACAGTATTGAGATCCTTGAGCTCAGACCTGAGTTCGCTACTTTCGTTGTACACTACTTGTGTTCTGCTCTGAACTTTTGAGTGTTCAAGCATAAGTTTGAGTTTTCATTTTTTTTTTTTTTGGGCTAGTCAGTTTGAGTTTTTATTTGGTAGGTCAGGCTTGATAAACTAAGTAGCAAGTGTAATGAGAAGATTAAGCGTCTAGATCATAGATTTCTCCCTGAAACAGATGCTAAAATTGCCTATGAACTAATGGTTGCTGAATCTGAAGCACCTTCTTGGGATTTAGCTACTGTTTTAAGTAGCTGTTGGTTTCTGACTATTTACATGCATTTTCAGCATGCTCTCTGATTTACAACAGTAATGAGCTTGGACTTGTATGCACTAAAATGTTCAGTTTCTTATGTTCATAAGTTGTTTTCAAGTTTTGATCTCAGCCCTCAGTGATAGGTGTTCATGAGTTTAAAGCTTATGTTGATGAGATGACCTTGAGATGATGATTAAAGCTATATTTGCTAACTTAAATGCTGTAAATGCAAAACAAAACCAGATTACCACTTGGAAAGCAAAGAAGGCTCGATAGAAGCCATATTTATTATGCGCTTCAAACTACAATGTTCAAATGTTTAACATTTATGTAGAGAGTTTAATGTTATCTTCTGTCGACTTGACCCTTGTAATGATGAGTTTAGCTATATTAGCTTACTAAAAACTGTATATGCATATGGCTAATCATCAATTGTTGTTGCAGGCTTTAGCTCAAAGACGTCCTAGAAGCTCGGAGATGGCAAAGTGGAGCTCCAATCGACTTTTATGAGTTTTTGACTTGGTTGTCTCACATGTAATTATTTGGACATGGATTGTGATATCTTGTATGTACTTTATATATTACATTAATAATATTAGAATTTTTTTTGAACTTTTATTATGAAGAATAAAGGTTAAAATTAAAGTTGTGCATACATTTTTTTTTTTTAATATATAAATTATTTATAGCAACGACAATTTCGTGTTGCAATATACAATGAGCAATGTCACTGGGAATGTTTTTTGCAACGACATATGTCGTTGCAATAAAGAATGTGTATCTTTTGCAACGACTATAGTCGTTGCAATATATGTCTATCTTGTTGATGAATGAAGTCAAGTATTGCAACGACATGTGTATTGCAACGACTATTGTCGTTGTAAAAAATGCATTTATTGCAACGACTAAAGTCGTTGCGTTATTCTTTTGTAATGCCATGACTCGCAACGACCATGCAACGACAAAAATCGTTGCGAAAAATATTTTTCGCAACCACTTTTAATTTTTCGGAACGATTTTCGTCGTTGCTAAAGACAAGTTTTCTTGTAGCGAACAGAAGATAATAAATTTGCAGGCGCATTGGCCAAATTAGCAAGTATGATCAACATACATGATTTCATTCGAATGATTCTCATTTGCGTACAAAGAAGATCCAAACCTTCATATTTTGATGCTTTGGAGGTATGCCACGATGAATGGTATACTGATATAAAAAACCTACTCATCCATCAAAATTACGCTCATGATTCTTGCCCTAGAGCCCAAAAGGCCCTTACGAGGCTCGCGGCCCAATTTATTGAGGTACAAGGCCAAATATACAAGAAAACCTCAAACGGGATTAATCTCTTATGCTTAGGCACCGAAACGGCCCATGAAATCTTGAGAGACGTACATGGAGAAGTCTGTGGATGCCACATGAACAATATGATGTTATCTAGAAAGACAATTAGGCTTGGCTATTATTGGACCACAATGGAGAAAGACTGTTGTGAATTCGTCAAAAGATGCGTGCAATGCTAAACACACGCAAACCTACAACATTTGCCATCAAGCCCATTATACACTTTCACTTTACCCTGGACATTCTCGGCTTGGGGAATATATATTATTGGCAAAATAACCCCAACTGGTAAGGAAGGCCATGAATACATTCTAGTTGCCATTGAATATTTTACGAAATGGGTAGAAGCGCAATCCTACGCAAACCTCAAAGCAAAGCATGTGGTCAAGTTCATCAAGAACAATATAATATGTAGATATGGCGTTCCCCAAGAAATCGGTAGTGATAATGGGTCACATTTCATGAAAGAACTAATTGAACTCTTAGCTCATTTAAAAATCCAGCATCGAAAATCATCTCCTTACAGGCCGCAAACAAACGGCGCAGTAGAAGCAGCTAACAAGAATATCAAGAAAATCATCGAAAGAATGGCTGAGAATTACTACGATTGGCCCGACAAGTTGCCATTCGCACTGTGGTGGTATAGGACTTCCATTCGTGCATCAATGGGAACAACACCATACTCTCTAGTTTATGGGATGGAAGTCGTCTTACCAATCGAACTAGAGGTCCCATCTCTAAGGATCGTCTTAGAAAGCCAAATTCCGAAAGTGGATTGGGTCCAAGCCCGGTATGGCCAATTAGTCCTCTTGGATAAGAAAATGTTACAAGCTTTGCATAATGTGAGAATCTATCAAAAAAGGTTGACAAAACATTTCAACCAAAAGCATAAAATGAGAGATCTCAAAGTAGGAGACCTAGTACTCAAGGAAGTGAGCGCCAATGTAACTGACCCTCGAGGCATGTTTAGGCCCAACTGGTCCGGACCTGTTCTCATCACAAAAATTCTAACTGGCGGAGCTGCAAGATTGGCAGACTTAGACGGGATTGAGTTCAGTTAATGAATAAATATGGATCAATTAAAAAAATTCTATTCCCAGGCGAGGCATCTAAAATAGTACTTTCGAGAGGCCCATAAAAGGCTAAGTAATACTGGGGGAAAAAAAGGGATTCGATGTTTAATTGCACCTATACGAACTACGAGCGGCCTGATTCCCCTAAAAGGATACGTAGGATAACCCAATTGCAATTGGGCCCGGCCCTTCATAATTTTCACGTTCAAAAGTTGTTGAACTAATAATAAAGCAAATAAAGTTGCAATATTGCATAAATTTGAGCATATCTCTATAAATAATAAAAGACCGTTACAACTCTAATGACTTGGCAATTGTATTTAGATTTAAGTCCTAAAGGGGCACATCACCCTTATTGAATTTAAATGTAATACAAAAAGGCAATCCTATGCTAAACATGCTCCAAAACGAGTATTAGCACTAGTAGACTACTCCGTAGCTTCGACAGGGGGATCCGCATCCCCCATAGGCTCATCCCCTATGAGGCCCTCCGCATCTCGCTCCTTGGGAGCCCATCTCTCACAGACCACGGGTTCCTCCTCTTCAATCTCCATTAGTGGTGTGCTTAAAAACGCCTCATGACCCATTAGCCCGAGTTGGGGCTACCTCTTGCGGTTTAGTAGTAATCTTCTCCAAAGCTTTCTTGGCCTTCGGGTTAAGGATGCCCTTTACATGCTTGACTCCCTTTTTCTTGCCATTCCCTTTTGGGTCATTAGGGTTCGAAAGTCGTAAGCTACCTTTGGCCGATTGGGCCTTAAGGTCACCTTGCTCGGATTTTCTACATGCACGACGACCCTCCATGGTTTTGCAATCCAACCACGCTTCATAGGCCGAAGATATAGCCGTAGGGGCCTTGATATGAGGTACGGTCCACTTAGAGCAACGGTCCCATGCACACTCCCAAGATCTCAACATCCTAATTGTCAAAGTTCGCGCGGTAGGAGGTACACTATCCTTTTGTGGGATAATTTGGCGTTTCCCATATCGTCGCATAATAAGACTAGGAAGAATGTAAGTAGAGTTGAAGAGACCAAGGATTTGATAATATCGTCGAATCTTTGTTACATCCGATAGCATGTTTGAGGCCCCACCACTTCACGGTCCATCATAGCAAAGGGAGCCTTGTCATGAGGAAATCCAAGGATAGCGGCAAATTCTTCGGGAAGAGGGCACAATTTCCTTAAAATTAATGGAAACTCCACAATTTCCTTAATTTCTTTTTCTGATTAGTAATTCTTTTTTTTCTTTTATTGTTTATTTTATTCACCCCTTTTCATTATTAATTATTTTCATTTCATTTTCACCCTTCCCTTTTTTTTTCTTTTTTTTAGGGGGGATAGGGTACCCAATTTTCAACTTTTTGGCTGTACCATTTTTGCTAAACGGCTATTATTTGCGCTTTTGTTTGACTACCTGTGCATTTGATTAGCCTAACAATGTGTAGGGACCAATAAACATAAGCAAGCAATATTTACAAGCACAAAGTCCGAATACTTTTTCCAATACAAATGTTCAAACGTATTTCACACAAATACGTTATCATAAAAACCGTCATCCCCCGCATCATCATCCGTACGGGTCACCTCAAAATGGTGTTTCGACGTCCGCCCCTCATCACCAAAAATTGACGCTGCAATCTGGCTAGGGTCAAAGGAGGAATGTTTGGCAGGCTCCCGATACGAGCTCCTCTCTCCGGCATAACTCGAGTCACAACCCCACGAAGCAAGAGGAGGCATGGTAGGCACCATCGGAGCAGGGACTGGGGGCTGATAGTAAAGGCGACCATAAGAAGGATACCCCGCGTACCCGGGATAAGAAGGATACATCTGTATATGCATAGGACTAGGCTCCACATACGGAGTCCTCCTACTCCCATGAGGGCGGTCTGACCGATGCACAGGCATCCTCTCTCTCCTAGGATTCTCCCACCGAGGGCTCCTCTCGCGAGGAGGACTACGCTCAGGTGAGCTCACACCCTCATCATCCGACAGCACCACCTGTCGTGACCTACGAGGAAGAGGCCAACGGTACTCAACCTGTATTCCACCGAAAATTATAAATACATTTCTCAAAGCATGCAACTTTGAAAATGCAAACAAAAGTTTACCTTGTCCAAGTCAACTCTTGAGCAAGTACCCTTCGAAAGGGCTTGAGATATCCAGTAATTCATGTCATGAACCATCTTGAGGACCTTCCCGGTCTACTCGCGATCAAGCTACACAAAGAAAAAGTTAGCATAAGCATATAACGAAGAACAAGGCATTCCGCATTTTGGAAAATTACGAATTTACCCCTAGATGAGGTAGCCCCTGGATGTCTTCGTCAAGATCCTTGGTCATAGGAATCTCTCCCCAGCACTCCTTCTCGCCGTAATTCCGACCTCGGACCCACATGTCTGGGACATTCACCTCGATGTCATCAACCCGAGGTTCTTACAAGGCAAAGCAAATTAGTACAAATAAGGCAAGAGGCATAGAATATGAAGTATAAAATTCTTACCTTCAAGCCCACAAATGAAGGCATGAGGCGATCACGGTGGAACTGCTCGTAATGACCCGCAAGATCTTCCACAGGCTCCCTCAAATACTGCATGGCATCCGAGCCGACAATGGTCTCGGCAACCTGCTCATGAGACAGACACCTCACCAAGAACATGGTTGAGGGAGGATCCAAAGGGATCCTAGGGCCATAAAAGTCAGGATAGACCTGACGGAACACCCATTCTCCCAAATACCACTCAAAAGAAAATGGGCCCGCAATCAGGATCCTCTAACGGTCCACCACCCTAGAAACAAGAACAGCGTCCGGAGCTAGCGCATGATACTTCGCCCATGGGAAATAATCAACCTACACAAACAGGCAATATGAGATGTTTCCAAATGAGAAATGCAATCCATACAACAAAGGAAAATACTTTTACCTTTTTCCTGCAATGCACAAAAGTGCCTCCCAAAACTACTGGAGAGAGCTCAAAGGCGCAAGACCCCTATGGCGCCATGCCCTACAGGCCGGGAAATCCAAAGCCCAGCCAGTAGGCGCTAGCTCTAGGAAGTGCTCGAAAAACCAAGGCTACCTCCAAACATGGAATTAAGCACCGTACCGCACACTTAAATCATGCATATCAATAAGAGCAAATACAAAGGTAAAAAAAAAATGCACCTGTAAAACCTTCCAAAAGCCGCATAAGCTCACAACAGGAAGGTTCGCCTGCTTGTACCCCTCGTCATTCACGCGGCAGGCATACCGCATGCATCTCAAGAGGTTGGCGTAGCCCGGAAACCCCCAACTGTACTCTCTCACTCTATCCAAGTCCAGCAGACTCAGGAGAGAGATGGCATGAATACGCTCCCCCTTATCACTAAAGATAGAGGTAGCAAAAAGATAGGCGACAAACATCCTCGCCTTTTGCTCCACCGAGCTATTTCTCTTATACCTCGGATCCTTAAAAGCTGCAACAAGCTCTCTATAAGAACGGTAGTGGTGACCCCAAGTGTTTCCCCAAGGGCCGAAAAGCTCCATCAACTCCGTCTTACGCTTCTAAATGGAAACGTCATAAACAATGGGCGTACCAACGCAAGGTACTTCGGTTCAGATCGAAAACTCCGAATGAGTAATCATCATCTCCCCATTAGGAAAGTAGAAAGTGTTGGTAGTATCCCAGAAACGCTCCAAGGATAACCGCACTACACACCTTTTGACTCGCTCCATCGAGTCCACCGCCTTCAACAAAGGCCCAAACCCCGCATTTAACACCACATCTTTCACCTCTTTGGGAAAGCTTTTCAAAAGTTTGACGGAAGAACCATAATTTCCATGGGCCCTCAAATTCTCATCGGGTTCCAATTATCAATTTTTCAATATCTTAGGTTCACATTTCAATCAAATGTTCAATCCTAAAGCATGTTTCTAAATTTGTTCAAGCCACGCAAGATCACATGTGCTACAAACTTGATAATTGCATACAAATTAAATCCAAGTCAAGCATACAAACTCAAAATTCAATGCATAAAACTAGGAATTAAAAGAGTTTGAGGACATATCACGAACTTGGAGGCCCGTGAACTCAAATGAGTTGCCGGTCGGAAAAGCAATTCCGATCGATCCTAAACAATGTCGGGCATCCTATCCGACAGGGTGTACTTATCTTGAGGAAAAGCCACATTAGGCTTCCTCTTTGAAGGTTTCACATGAGGAGGAAATGCTTTGTGTAAAAATGTTGATTTCTTCGACCTCCTCCAGCACCTCGGCCCTTTTGCTCTTCCTCTTTCCCAATTTTGGAGCCATTGAACAAGGATGAACAAACAAGCACAAGCAAGCAAGCAACAATGGAAAATTTCGGACTTTTTTCTCTCTCCAAGGGTTTCCAAAACCCACTCACAAATTCACCCCAAATTTGGTTAGAAATCACAAATAAACTTCAAATTATTCAAAAATTATGCAAATGCAAGGAAAAAGGAGCAAATTTGAGCAAGAAATAGCAAGAATCAAGGTTTGAGCAACAATGGGGGAAGAGAGAGAGGGGCTCGAAATTTTGGAATAAAATTACCAAAAATTCGGCCTCCCCTCATAAAACCCATCCAAAGCGCTTAACCGGCCTCTAGCGGGCTGATTCAGGACCGCCCAGGCTGAGCGGTCGAACCGCTGGCCCTGGCGGTCAGACTGCTGGCCCCAGAGGCTAGACCGCCAGGCCTGACGGTCCCCCTAAATGCCACCGCAGTCGAGCTTCTGCCGCGGAGCGTCTCGTTCTCGCCGCTGAGCGCCGAGTGTCCAGCGCGTGGCCGCTGGGGCTTTTTTTCTCTTCCTCCTCTATTGGGGCGAGCCCACGAGTTCATTTTTTCGACCGTTAGAAGCCCGGGAGCTACGGGCACGTCAACCAAAGAGATCGTTTTACTCCTGCGAGACGGTTTCCTATCCTAAGGGTCTGATTTTAATCATTTTTCAAGGCACATGCATAATTTCTTATTTGCAAGGCACAACAAGGCATCAAGAGCGACGAAAGCTCTTTGATGGTAGGCTATTGAATTAGCCCTACATCTGCACTAGCAAAGCATCAGGGCAATGAATGCTCTTTGACGATGAGCTATTAAAATTAGCATCACATTGGCACCCGCAAAGGAGGTAACCTTGGCCATAAGCGGTCAGGATTTACTTTTTATTTATTTTCTCTAACATAAGCATTTTTAAAAAGCAACACTGCAGGCATTTTTAGCAAATACTTTGACCTTCGCTTTCACAAGCTCGCCCAAAGTGGGGGCTTCTGTTGACATCCTAATCGGTTCTCATCCCCTGGCACCGCAAACCTTGCTTTTATCCATGTCACATGGTTTCCCATAGTTTCCAACATTGTCATCTTTTCAGTCAACATCTCATCGGTAGTCTTAGGGGGTGAAGGTGGCATGTCATCTTCGGCCATTTCGATCAACTTAGAACCTGGTGGTCGATATGGAGGGGGAGTAACAAATACTGCATCGGACTTAGCTTTGCTCGAAGGGGGAGACTCCAATAAGAGCTTCCTAACCAGACGTTGATTACTATGATCGCGCTTCCAACTTTTCGGACCTGCCATTTTCTTCCCAATCCTGGACAGCGGATAAGACTTAGAAGAGGAAAGACTAACAAGTTCCACAAAAGAGAAGTTTTAAAACAAAAGTGGGAAATATCTATCTGAAATATTCTATCAACATAGTTACCCTTAGGGACTAAGTAATCGGTTTAGGTCAAAAGATCTCGACGCGGGATAAAAATAAAAAGATATTATACTCTTAACTAAAAGAAGTGGGGAGAGATATTATCTCGACTCAGTAATGGATAAAGAAAAAGATATTATACCAAGGTATCCAGAAGAGTCTCATCGCATGTGCATGTCAAGCCTGCATATAGAGTTCCCATATTTGGAGTTTGAGAGTTAATATAGAGTTACATTCTTCAAAAAAGCCTTTTTTGAATTTTCTTCCTTAGTGTCCCTTATTAAGTTGATAATTGCATCCGAGATCGGAGAGCCCAAGTTTACTTGAAGGAACTTAAGCTCAATATGTATGGAGATACTGAAAAGACTTAAGCGCAAATGTTGAAGGAACTTTTAGCCCAAGTCACGGCCATGAATGCTAGATTCATTGAAGTAGAAGCGAAAATTGCTAAGCTTTGTTTCCCCTAAGATTCCTGAAGAGTCCATTAATACGAATGAAGAAACACCCGAATCCTCTGCCAAATAGGTCCAAGAACTTCAAGCTAAGCTAAAAAGACTTGAGTCCGTCTTGTATAAGACTCGCATCTTTAACGACATGGTAGCCAAATATAAAGGCTTTTCTCCCCGCATCAAGGGAAAATTGACACAAACTTTTCCATGCCTTAGAGGGATTGAAACACAATCTGTATGTTCACCTTTTTCCTCAAATCTTGGACCCCGCCGTAAGGGCCTGGTTTTTCAAGTTGTCATCTCAAAAGATCCAAAAGTGGCAAGACTTGTCCACTTTTTTTTGGAGAGAGACGCTAACAATGTGTTGCCTCCCATGACATTGAGAGAGTTAGAGATAACCAAGCAAAGTGAAAAGGAAGGGTTCACTAATTTTGTAAGAAGGTGGAAGACCAAGATTGCTGAAATGATTGATCGCCCATCTAAATCGGATCAAATTAGAATGTTTGTCCACAACTTGACACCCAATTATCGCGAGCACTTGAAATTCCAGCAGATCACTACTTATGTCCAACTGGTTGAAGTTGGTATGGCCATTGAAGACGACCACCTCACCCAATTAAGCAACAAGCAAGGAAAACATGGCCCTAATAATAGAGGCATATCCAATCAAGGAAATGAAGTCAATGCCATTGTAAGTAGGCATAAAACAGTATACACACCTCTTAGCATGACACAAGATGGAGCATTTGACAAACTTCTAGAAGACTACTATATTTCTGTAATTGGTCCCACACCCGACCTAGATTCCAGTAAGAGAAGCAAGAATTGGAATCCTAGTGCTTACTGAAGGTACCATCAAGGAAAGGGTCATATGACTAAAGAATGCATGGACTTGAAACGAGAGATCCAAGATTTGATCGACGATGAGACCAACCCTGCACCATGAACCCAAGATTTTGTATTGGACGCATAGCCCAGACGCGAAGGCCAAGCTCAAATATCATATAGTCATAGTCTAGTTGGAGAATTCCCTTTCCCTTTTCTTTTGTTGTCGAGTCAAATCTTGTCTTAGGATTTCCCTTAAAGCATTGTCTTGCTTTCTCTGATTGAATAAAATAGATCTGCATTTCTTTCTTCATTCATGCAATTTCTCTTAATTGCAAATCGAGTGATAAATTTGAGTTGCCGAACATGATCACTACAAAAGACCTAACTATTGAGAAGAGGACCAATAAAAACAAAAAAAATAGCAAAAAGACGGGACGCACATCGTTTAAGTCGTACTGAGGACATGAGGCATTCATTTGACACCCTTCAATATTATCCTTTGACCCACAATGAAAATCACCACTTGGAGCCCATTTGAGCCATCAAACACAAGCCCCATTCTTTATTGAACCACATTTATCCTAACCCAGGGTATGGGAAGTATGAAACAATTTTTAAGTGTCAGCAAAATTTCGAGAGATGCGGGACAAACTCCAAAAAGAGTTCAAAAAAAACTAAGAAGCATTTGTCGAAAATTCAAAAGAGATAAGCAAAAGTTCTAAATGCATCAAGAGTAAACCCAAAATCAAGGGAGTTTCCTCACCTTGAGACATCAAAGTGACATCCACCAGACTAGGGGGTTTTATGAGAATTTGAGCCTTATTATCAATTCTTTAGCAACCCGCACATTGGCCTGACATCACAACCCAAAAGACCTCTTAGAGGTATGAATCTTTAAACATTGCGTGTGCACCATATTAAAAGAAGAATAGAGACCGCTAGGTTCAAAACCCGAAAGGGCGGCCTAGGCAAAAATTAGGGCATAATCATCTAAAAGCCCGCTAAGTCTATTTATTCAAAGGCTTGGAAAAAATTGGAAAGCGCGTTGGGTCCATCATCCAAGACAATGATCCAGGCAAAAGTTATGGCACTAAAAATCAAAGGTACTCGAACTACGTTTTGGCCTGATTCCTTCATGGATACGAAGGTAACCTCTTTGAGGCCCGATCGTTATCTAATCTTTCTCATTCTCAAGAACCATTTGCATGTGCAATTACTCATAGGATTCATTAAAGGTACTAACTTAATAATATCACTTCATCAATGACAACTCAAAAATTTAAGGGTTTCAAAATTTCCGTGATTTTACCCCGTTAAGAGCCCAAGGCTTGGATTCGAATTTGTTCCCCTTCATCGCTCCCTATCTCACAAAATTTCCCCATTTTATACTACTTTGCACCAAACCCAATTTCTTCCATAATCCCACATTTCTATCTTGTAATTCTCCACTTTACGTCGACTCTCTACTCGTAGTTTTTGGCTTCCGTAGCCATCTTTTCTTGGATCATTAATTCTAACTAAGCATCCATCACTCATGGTGTCTTTAGAATGTTTCTCATGGAATAACTTTATGCATACTGGGGCGCTTCGACTCCTCCTATTATTCGCGAAAGATGTTGAATACTCGAAATCTCACTCGCAGAAGCTTGCTCTCTTTACGACCCAACCAGTAAGATGGGGCTTCGCCCTTGCCTCAAAGGCGCCAATCACGCATACATTTCAGATCTTAAGAGAAATACTTTTGAAAATAAATTTTTTTTGGAAATAAAATGAAATCTCTCGTTTATCCCTTGGAGTCCACTCTTCTAAGCATTGCATATATGTTACAACTATTGAGTCATATGCATCATTCTTATTCATAACAAGGTTTCATGGAGTTGTAGGCCTAGTTAGCATTGCATTTGCACAATTTGAGTGTCATTTCATTCATTTGCACTTACTAAGCACTTTTTGGCTTTGAGGCACATACATAGCACACACACACTCACATAGCATTGTATGCGCTTAAATCTTTGTGCCTTTATTTGGAGTTCGTTCTCTAACGTTCCTTTTAGGTCCTTCCCGTTACATTTAGAAAGGTCTGTCCTTTTTGGGTCCGTCCTGTCGCATTTAGCAAGTCCCATTCTTTTGGGGTCCGTCCCGTTGAATTGAGCAAGGTCCATCCTTTTGGGTCTATCCCGTTACATTTAGTAAGGTTCGTCCTTTTAGGTCCGTTCTTTTGGGTCCATCCAATTGCATTGAAGGTCTGTTCTTTTTGGGTCTGTCGCGGCGTATTTAGCAAGGTCCACCCTATTGGGTTCGTCCTGTTTCTTTTTTCAAGGTCTGTCCTTTTTGGTTCGTCCCGTTGCATTTAGTAAATCCCGTCCTTTTGGGTTCGTCCCGTTGCTTTTAGCAAGGTCTGTACTTAAGGTTTGCCACATAGCATCCCCATACTTTCTATTTCTTCCTGTTTGATTAAACTAAAATGCAGGTTACAAAGCAAGGCAAACACGGGAGGGAAAACTCTTCGCCAATGGGCTATTAAAACTAGCACCACGAATCCATCGGCAGAGCAAGGTCCGTCCTTTTGGGTTCGTCCCGTTGCATCTAGTAAAGCCCGTCGTTTTGAGTCTGTCCCGTTGCATTTAGCATGGTTCGTCCTTAGGGTCCGTCATATAGCATCCCCACACTTTCTATTTCTTCCTGTTTGATTAAACTAACATGCATGTTACAAAGCAAGGCAAACACGGGAGGGAAAACTCTTCACCAATGGGCTATTAAAACTAGCACGTCTCCATAGGCAGAGCAGGTAACCCTGACCATTGCTGTGTCCTTGTGGCGCAGCTCCCAATGATGATAACCTATAATCATGTTAAAGAAACGAATCTCAATGCTCGAAGTACTTATTCTCGTTTGAAACCCAATATCTATCCTCATTCAGGATCTCAACAGTTTTCATACCCACCGATAGCCCTTTCCATGAGCTTTCCAACGCCATCTCATTTTTCCCAAAATGTATACCAAAGTTAACGATTTATGATCAAATGAAGTTATGGGCTAAAAACGATGTTCTCATACTTGCAAATCACGGTTCAAAAATGATTTTTAGCCATGCAAGGATTAATTGGACTGTGAGTCCACCAGGGTTGTATTCTACTTTGAATTATCTTTCCAATGATGTATTATGCGTCAAAGTCCTAATAGAAACGAAAGAGATACGATTCGATGATTGATTAATGCGGTGATATAGACACCTTTCTAGTGTTCGGGCCATAACACACAGGATACTTATGCTATATGAGCCCACAACTTGTCAAAAGAAAGACTTTAAATAATCAATCCAACGCATCAAGAATCAGGTAAATTAGAGCTCAAACAAGCGCTCTAGCGGTATTTTTGTTGGACCGGAGATCGTGAAACGGGCCGCCTGCCCCAGCAATGGTACAACTCAGCCCCAGCAGTGTGTCGTTGGAGCTCATCCGCTAATACGAGGGGATGTTGGGGCGCAGCGACGCTTTGTGGTACCGCTTGGGACCATTTTTGCCCCCGGTCCCTAATTCCGCCTCCTTTTTGGCTCATTCCCTATCAATACCCCTCTAAACTCTCTTTTATGGGGTTAGAATTCATTATTACGGGATTTCACTCAAGAGAACCCTAATCTCTTTCTCTCCTCTCTCTCATACAACCCTAATTAAATCATTCAAACTTTCTTCAACCACCATTCAAGAAAAACTTCATACACTAGAGCAAGGCAAATACAAGAGCAATTGACATTCAATTCTAGTGCAAAAAAGGTTAACATGAGGGTAATTTTCTCAATCTTTCAAACTTCTTTTTAAATCATGTTTTACTTTGATTATGATTATGGTTGATTTGTATAGCATGATTTGATTGTTTTAATTGTTTTAGTAGCTCTAGCATGCTTAGATAATTTCGTTACTAATAATATTCATATCTAGATAATTAATTTGGATGTCTTAATTAGTGCATGTTTAGTGTAAATATTGCATCTTTGCATGATTAGCATATTGAAACGTAATTAGGGTTTTTACATTAAGTTAACCTTAGATTGCATTTTATCATATTTATATTATTTTGATTATATTTATTTCTTATTTTACTTCCATTGAAATTATTACAAACAATCTTATTGGTGTGCATTTGCAATTTTGCGCGTTTAGCAGGAACGGTAAGTTGGAGATTTACTTCTTTTATCTTATTATTGGTTTGATTTATGCTTGTTTATGAATGTATACAATTGGATAATATGTGTAAAGCGATAACGTTAGTAATTTGGTTTCTTCAACGAACCTAGTTAATTTAGGATCATGGACGACTGATTTGTTTGGAACCTTGCGATGTGAATTAGGAATCAACATGGATAGGATTACTAGAGTCTGTTATTACGGGAGATTTAGATAGAATTCGTTTTATCTTTTCGTACTCACAACCTTGAACTCAATCTTTGGCCCCTTTTGGGTTTTATAAGTCAATTCCCAATCAGAATGGGGTAAACTTTGATGGTTTCCAATTGTTTCCTTAAAAAATGGTGGCAACTTCACTATTTGCTTATTAATTCCCCAAGCATGCAATAATCATAACAATCATCATCTCTTTTTTAAGAATCATTAATTCCAAACAAATATTCTATTAGCGTCGAAAAGCGAGGGTTCCTACACTATCACATGAAATTTTCGTGGCAAAAGAACTGAGCCACGGGGATTTTTCTTGTGATCTGTCGTGGCCTATAAGGTCGTGACAAACTATTTAGCCACGGTAAAAGTGCTCTCATGGCTATAACTAGAAGTCTAGCCACAGTTTTGTTAGTGACATATCAACCTCTTGCCACAAAAGGAGTCGTGGAAAATTTTCAATTAGCAACAACTATACTAGTGGCCAATTTAACATGAAAAAAGAAATAAGGAAAACATTAGAAATGCCATTAGTTAGTCTTGAACTTGATACCTCTTAGAATTTATAAGTGACTCAAATTATCTATGCTAAACATCTTATTTGATTAGAAAGTATGGACGATATTATATTTAGAATGTTATTCCATGGAAAAAATTTGTCATCCACAAAATTTCTCGTGGGAAACTAGTCACTTCTGTGGCAAAATTTTAAAATGGTCAGGAGAAAATATTTTTCGTGGCAATTTAGCCACGAAGTTATTCCACTCATAGCGGTTTTTCAAGATTGCCACAATTTTTTTATCCCCGTGGAAAATCAAGTAAAAAATTATTTTGCCCGTGGTAATTTTCTTGAAAATGGCCATAAAATAATAACCTGTGAACACTTCAAAGCATTCGAAAAGGTTGGCCATAAAATTTGACCTCCCGTGGTGAAATTCGTGGCCTAAGTGACTAACTATTGTAGTGCTACTAGGTTTATTATTAGACTGTTGTTTGATAGAACGTGAAAGAATATCAATTGGGAAGAACTCCCATTGGTGAAAACAAGAGGAGAATGTTGTTTGATAGAACCTGATAGAATATCAATTGGGAAGAACTCCCATTGGTGAAAACAAGAGGAGTCAAGACAAGTAAATGCTTTAATTCACCACCACACTCTTATCTTGATTAGATCAACCAACTACTTTGCTGGAATTAATATATGATTAAAGCATAGTTGATTACAAGAGAGCCAAATAGACCACAAAGCTGCACGGAAAACACAAAAACAAACATGTCCCTAAAGAGAGTTAGAAGGGAGAATTCTCCACTCACAGAGGATCCCTGCAAGTTATTGATCCTAAAAATACGAATGGTGGTTAATCTTGACACTTAATATCATTTTGAATAATAAATGTTATGAATATAGACCAATTTAATGTGTTATTAAAAATAAAAATAATTGTTCACACCCGGTTTGAAAATCTTGAATCCGCCATTTCCACTAGCCACTGTGTCATCGGACTAAGGAGGCAAAGAAGTATAAAACTTCTTATAGTCATCAAACAAAGCAAAAGCTCTATGTTTCACATCAGCAGTCAACTTGTCATGCAAATCTTGTTTGATACGTTTATCTTACATGGCTTTGAAAGTAAACTTCAAACCTACCAACTTCACCTCGGTTCAAGATTAACACATTAATATTGAAAACATCCTCCCCCCCCCCCCAATACTTGTCAAAATTCTTTCTCATTGTTCTAGCTATAAGTTTAAAGTCTTGATCTTCACTATTTGTCCACATTTTCAGTTGACGAAAAGCATGGTCAATTTTAAAGACATTGGAGCCACTTGTAACATACAAGGAATCGGAAACTTGAACAGTCAACAATTTAAACCCTCTCAATACAACCACCAAGCTCTCCACCACATTCCTATCATCATCATGGGGCATCGCTTACGCATAACACCTTTTTCACTATCAGAACCACTATAAAAAAGATCTATTGATGGCTCATCCTCTACTTGGGGATCAAGTGGAATATCCATCTTTCTAAAAACTTTCATATTATTTCAATTCTGAATCTAACATAGAGATGAAGCCTAAGAGGAGAACTATTGACAAACTTCGCAACATATAGAACATTATCAAATACACTTCTTATTCTTTTTCAATCTATCCCTAACCATAAGGTTAATAATAGTATGTGCTACGCTTCTCATATGGAACAAGTCCCCATTACCAATTGTTGAGTGACGTTTTTGAATCTATTTCAACTCTAAACCTGTGAAATCATTGGAACTTACAGTATCAACCGTCATATTGAACAATTTATCAACCACACCCCAATATTTCAAAAAATCTATCACACACTCGATAATATTAGAACCCTTATTTCGCTGAGGGGATACACGGAGTCAGGGGCCTCAGGTTGTGGGACCTTGCTCTTGTAAAACCTTAATAGGATGTAATTTTTTACTTTGGTGATGAAAAGTTCTTTACTTATTACCAAAAACAAATATTAGAACCCTTATGACTGAAAATAGGACAAAACTCAAGATTCTTTTTTGCAATTTTCAATCATTATCAACAAAATGGGAAGTAAAACACATGTAATCGATTCTTTGATTGCTTGTCCATAAGTAGTTGTGACAGAAAGTCTTTGATATAAGGATCTCAACAATGCTTTCAACTTTGTTCTTTCATTCGGATAGAGTTGAAACAAATCTCGAGCATTAGCAGTGCGTGAGGATACGTAAAAGTAAAGACAAACAATAAACATAAGATGTTCAAAACCAGGTTTTTCAACAAATTGGAAGTACAACATATCAACCACAATCATGTAGCTAATGCTTTTATAACATCACTAACACTCAAAATCCAAGGTTAAAATTTACCTTTCCCTTCATCATCCACAACAAAGACTAACTCGGATTGTCTCATTTAGGCTTGTTTGCAGGACTAGCAGGACAATGGTATAAATGTCCCTTCACATTCTTTGAACCATTCAAGTTACCATCACAAGCAAAATCTGTCTTAGGACAATATTTAAACTCATCCCTATGATGCCTAACATTCTTCCTGTCATTATCTTTATCTGGCTGCCAGAACTCCTGAAAATGTACCCAATAGTCTTCTCTCCTCTTACCCTTCTCTAGAATATACTCTTGTCCCGCTGTTTTCTTTCTGACTGGAAACAATACACCATTTGGCGGAACCACCTCAACTGAATGATGATGATGATCATCATCATCTGATAATTGCACATTTTTATGACTTTCAGTGTTTGTTGTTTATTTTTGAGACTCTGAGATTATCATCAACCTTTTGTGTTTGGATGTGAAGCTTATAAAAAATATAGACAATATCAAAATTAAAATAGATTTACAAATAAAAACTATATTTCTCACAAACTAATACAAATAACATACTATTATAATGTCAAAGAGAAACAATCATTAACACAAAACCCTACAAGTTGGTCTCTAACTTACGCTTTATGAATATTGGGTGGAGGAATCCATGGTTATTGACAAGGTTCACAACTACATTCGTTCTTTAGTGTTGTTAATGTGCAGCATTTTCCTAAATTATCATTGTAGTGAGGCTGTCTTAATTTACAATCGTAACACAATACTAATTATGATTCTATTAGTTCTACTTTACATTTAATCTGACTTTCAAATATACAGAGTCCATATTTAACTGTCTACTGTAGGACATTTGAGAACTTAAAATTTCCTCTGTAGTATAGGAGATGTAAAAGTGTAACATTGTAAGCACCCTAAACCCTTCCGCGTGGTCGTTAGAGAATTTGTATTTGTAATTGAATTAAAGGACTAAGTAAGTTTAAGGAACCGTCGAGTCAGAAAAAAAATTGAAAGACATTGAATTGAAGAAAACCATGAAATGCCCCAGTCCTCTACTACCGGCGCGTTTATCAAAGGGACATACCAAAGGCACTGCCCAATAGTTGGAAGATCAGATATTCAAGTTTTAGAAAGACTTCCGTTCATATAGAAATCACGAGTACCTAAGAATGAGGGTTGTCCGGCGGCGAAGGTACCACTTAGGAAGGTCTAAGGCTTCCAACTCGCCCATTTATATGACGACATCTACTACTCAAGTTTGCTTAATATATTGATGACATGATTCCCACACAAAACTGATTATCACCTAGATTAGACAATTAAAGATAGTATTAAGAAAGCAATAAAGACATTATTTTACCCGATATCTACATTGCAACGACTAAGAATTAAACAAGAAAGCATGTTAATTTGATTTGAGCACTCAAGAGTTTAGTACCCGAACTGTAGGCTAGTTAGCAAAGATTAGTAAATTAGGCCATAGGGTATATGTATCCTTACCATATGTATGATTTTGCTACATTAATCAAATCATAATGTAAGCGCTTAGATTATAGGATTAAAGGTGTGGGGATCCTTGCATGACTTTGATATAGTAGTAAATTGTAAATGAAAGGGTTGAAGGTGCAGGATTTAAGGTATAGGGATCCTTATCATATATATGATTTTTCTACAATAATCGACTGTTAATGTAGGATTTAAGGTATAAGAATCATTTTAACATATACTTAAGGTTTTGCTACCATGATAACGACTATCAATGTAGGATTTAAGGTATAACGATCCTTAAGGTATTAAAATCCTTTTATCATATACTTAATGGGTTTGCTACCATAATCATGACAACAATTAGTGTAGGATTTTAGGTATAAGAATCCTTATCATATATCTAATTTTGCTACAATAACCAACTGTTAATATAGGATTTAAGGTATACGAATCCTTGTCATATATATGGTTTTGCAACAAAAATCGACAACTAATGTAAGATTCAAGTTATAAGGATCCTGACCATATACATGATTGCACGTGCGACAATAAGTGACCGCTAATCTTAATTGACTTAAAAACCATTTAAATCGAAATCATAATAGGTAGCATTCACCTATTTATAATAGAAATTATCTTAAACAATAAATTACAACACAAGGTAATTTTTTTTTTCCAGGCAAATTCGATTAAACTAATCTGAAGTTTCAACGATCCGACAATAATAATCCCAAGTTGTAACCCCTACAACAATAATCCCAAATTGTCATTTTTGTCATAATTTGAGACCCTGTACTCACGTTGTCTAACACGTTTAGTTTATTAGCGCTAATTTAACTATGAACATATCAACTTGTTTAATTTTCAAATTTTTCTTCCTAATAAAGTTTACCTAAGTATGTTATAAATAAAATAATTTATCCTAGAAACCCTTTGTCTTTGACTCCCGGTGTAATCACGAACCTTAGACTCATTCATCCAATTAAAATACGAATTCGAATACCCCATCGAGGTTGGATGAGAAAAGAAGACTCTCCTGAAGCCCAAATGGTTGAAGGAGAGTATTCATTGGGGGAGAAATATACAAAAATTACCAAGAAATTGAGGGAATTGAATTTGCATACACATTAGGAATATAATAATTAGCAAAAAGTAAATTCAATTAGTGCTAATAGTAACAAAGTTCGACGGCATGAGTATTGGGTCCAATATTGTGATCAAAATGACAACTTGAGATTACTATTGTAGAGGCTATAAAGTTGGATTATTATTGTCGAACCGATGAAATTTTGGATTATTTTTATCGAATTTTTCTTTTCTTTTTATTGGCGTCACACTGCGGTAAAAAATGAAGTTGCAACATAAAACTTGTCATTAAATAATCGAGTGCAGTCAAATCTATATAATTAGATTAAAATTTAATGGTCAAATAAGAGTTTTGACACATCATCCACCATATCACCTTCTTACGCTTACAATTACAGGACCACATTAATATATGCAATGTTAAAAATGCAACTTGACTTCATGCAAGCTAAAAAATAAAAGAGAAAATTGAAGTAGCAAGAGCCTAGAGCGTCGTTTCCCCATCTCCATCCCTTTGAGAATTCAATTAGTCTCTTACTCTCTCCAACAACTGCCATTGATGCTGCTCCAGTGTGAAGCTAGCCATGAGCCATGAATACCGACCGCTAGCGCAAGCCAACCATTAACTCTCTCCATGGTTCAAACTTCGTCTGTCCAAAAACGCTCCTGCCAGCCAAGTGTTTGATTTGAAAGTCCATCCAAATTCCTAACTGCAACTCCTCAATTATGCTATTTTTAACTGATTTTATTTTTCCTTTGGTTCCTACATTTGAATTCAGTTTATTTCCCCCCCATGATACTCAACTGATTTCCTACAACTAATAAGACTAATGGAAATCTGTATGATTCTCCCTCCCAATGCTTTTTATTCCCTGCCACATGTTGCTTTAGTTTTACTTATAATCGTCATTTGCAGATATCACAACTGCAAATTTGCCACCATGAGAGTCAAAGTTGCGACTCAAGATCCTCCAGCCAAGGTAAAAGTAACCTACTCTCCAACCCCGTTTTAGTTTAAATTGCTATGTTGTTTAGTTCTTTTCTATCCATCATGTTGAGAGGTTTCTCTTTAGCTACCTTGATGCATATTCTTTTCCTTTTTCTATTTTGGGTAGATTTTTGCTTGATTTGGTTGTGCATCTCATAAGCGTGTCTTTCATGGACCACTATAATTAATACACTGATATCAGAAAAAAAAACAAAAAAAAACAAAAAAAAAAACAAAAACAAAACAAAAAAACAAAACAAAAACAAAAAAAAGAAAAGGAAAAAAATAGGTTAATACCCATTGGTCAATTGTCCCATTTTTTGATGATTTTGAATTGATCAATCCTCCACATGGGTGAAGTATTTTTTACAATTACATTTTTCATATATATGTTCTAATATGATTGTGATTCATAATCACCAAGTTAGCGACCATATACAAACTTGATTATAACAACAATTACAACAAAATACCCAAACTAACAGCGGAAGACTTTTAACAAAATTCGGAGCATCACTGCCACACTCACTCATAAGAATGAGTGCAAGACAAACCTTATAAAAAACTCAATAACAACCAACAAACTTTAATCAATCTCTTTATTACCTCAAATGAAAACTAATGACAAAATAATAAACTTCTTGACAACTTTGACTCCAACTGTCCGACTAGCATAAGAGATCCTCACGAACAATTAATCTGCAAATATTCCAATCTACTTCCCCGTGCAAAAAAAATTCACATAGGTTCATCATAGTCCCACCATTAGAAAAATGGACGCACACACACGTAGCACAGAAAGCAACCAATTAGTAATGTTGAGTAACCAAACATTCTATCGAATAATAAAGAAAAGCTCTAAAATCTCAATTCAGGTCAACTATGACCTTGAAGTCACATAAATCCCAAATATAGTCTCAGTACCATCTGTAACTTAATTCCCAATAATATGTGCCAATCGCTCTCGGTCACTTCTCGACAATGTGGGTAGTGAACTGGCGGTAAAACAGCTGAATCAAAACCATTCCATAACTCGGCCATCGGCCCGATAACTTATAATACATCCTGCAGGCTCTCAAAGTCCACTCTCGGACCAATTCATAACCATATAACCATTTCATAAAATACTGCTCATCAACTAAGAGTCAACGTCTTAGGCTACTTGCCGACATATCTAAAACTAAGTAAGGTTATAACTTACAAGCCTCAAACCAAGAACAATAATAAATTCATATTTCTCATAGTCATAATCATACTCGAGATAGTGATCTGATCACTTTCATATGATACTCAAGCTTATAGGAAATGGACGATGATACACATAGACTAAGTGTATATCTCAATTATATACACAAACTCTCTTAACCGTACATGTGTCAAGATTGGTAGAATATTCATTTACCCCACTTATGCAATAAATATAGAAGTAGATACTATTTTAACTCAAGTTTGAACTTAGGATTGAAATTCAGTTTTTAAATTTCAAATGAAAAATGGTGCCTTATTAATTATTCTCTCATTCCCCGTGCATTGGTAAAAACATCCAATAACCTATTAATTAGAAATAAAAATAAAAACTCCCATCCATCTGAACACCGGCCACCATGAATGAAGGACCTACGTACCACCCTATCCACGATAACTTTTTCGGTGGAAAAATTTTCCGGTTACACAACGCAAACATGAAAGAGGAGAAGTCGATCCCTTTAATACCCGATCCAACATTTTTTCGGCGAGACATTACAAATTGTTTGGAAAATAAAATTCTAGTGAGACAACACAAAATTAGTTGGAAAACAAATTTCGACGTTACACAATTTTTTAAGATTGTAAACAAAATTGATACGAGTTAACGTAAACACAAAGGGTTAAAATTATGAATGAATATTATGGAAGTAAAACTACTGAATGCACCAATTTTGCTACCAAAATCTTGAGATACTTTGAGCAAACTGATTCAATGTCTAAATAACATTAATATTCATACCCGACAAAGCAAAACTACTAAACGCATTAAATATCAAATAGTTCATTTTGCTACTAATATTGAAATCAATGTGTGTATATGGTTCATGACCTTATTGAATTTATGCTACGAACATTGATATTAAAATTGAAATACTTTATAGGCCTTATTTTGCTACTAAGATTGACATTTATATTGACGATGATTTATATTACTTATCGGCCGCAAACAATGTAAACCTCATATATTACGACTACTGTCATTATTCTCTCTCTCGTCCCAAAAAAATAATTTACAATAGTAGTAATTGTTGTTCTCACTTCAATTTTTTTAGCTTTTCAATGCACCTACTAAATTCATTTTGGTTCCAAGTGACTTTTCTCTCTCCTCTAGTGAAAAAATGGGCTCCAAAACTCCCTCTATTTTTTGCCACATTTATCAAAAATTGATTCCTTTAACTTGACATGTGGAGGGTTGAAATGAATTGTATATATCTTGTTACATACACTTAGTGTACATGTAGCCTTTTCCATAGAAAATAACCATCATGGCACGGGTTCCCAAATCAGCATAGTGTTCTCAGTTATCAATAGACTCTAGTTTCTCGCTCAGTTGATACGACTATCTCTACTTCCAAAACAAAAGTCCCGCTGTCTATAAATCTAACTAAGACTACTACTACCTCCTTACACACACTTGCCCAAATTCAAAACACTAACCTAAAAATCAGCATATATAAACTTAATAAATTTACCAACAGTTCACTCATAAATAGCAGATCAATAGCGACAATCAAATCATCTTATTCATCACATAAAAATACTCATGTTATGCATCAATTTCACATATAAAAGGGAAATAACATCTAACTCTAAAGTGACTAGAAATGGTTACCTCTAATTCGAGCTCCAAAGCAATTAAGCATCATGATCTCTCCTATTAATCATCAAACATTTATTCATATATTATCATGTCAGAATTTCACAATTAAAATACTAAAAATCAGATTTCGAACAATCAATTAAGGGTTTAATTCGCAAATAAGAAGAGGAGAGAGAAAAGCGTCGCGGTACTTCATGGGCAGCCATACATGGTGGCCGAAACCCACCTAGCGCCCTGGTGGTGTCGAAAACAGCAGCAAGCACTGGTCCTCGCGTGACAAGAGAAAAGCAGGGGAGAAGGTCGCACAAGGCAAAGGACAGAGAACGCGAATTACTTTGGTTAACAGAAAAGAATTAGAAGCCACAGTAAATGTAAGGACCCGGGATTTCTACGGCCACGGAGTGTGCCCTTATAGAAAATTTGTAAGTTGGGGGTTTAGATAAGTTCAAGGAACCGTCGAGTTAGAAAAGATTTTGAAAAGAGTTGAATGGAATAAAAACCATGAAAGAGGTCACAAATCTGCTATGGGCGTTTTATCGAAGGGACAAACCGAAGGAGCAATCCGAAGGGACAACCCAATAGCGCGATAAGTGAACTGATCATGTTTTTAGAAAGACTCCCCCTCATATAGAACATATGAGTACCCAAGAATAAAGGGTTCGGGGGCGAAGGTCCGAGGTGGGAAGGTGTTAGGCACCCAACTCGCCCGTATTATGACGGCCTCTACTAACTCAAGTTTGCTTAATAATTTAAAGACATGATTCCCACACAAACCGGATTAACAACCTAAACTTAGACTATTAATTGGTTCATCACAAACATCACAATATTTATTTATTGACCCTTATTTACACATGCATTTGATTAGAAAATTGAGCATTACAACGGCTAGACATGCTTGGAAGGACAATATTTAGGAAGCGATAAAAAAGTTATTCTAGCATGATATCTACATTATGACTACTAGAAAAATAATCAATTAAGCAATTAACTTGATTTGAGCCCTCAGGAGTTAGTACCTGAACTGTAGGCTATATTTGACAAAAATAGTAAAGACAAGATCTCAAGTTTGGAAGAAATAGGGGGAAGCTTGGTTTCAATACTCCCGAGAATAGAATAAAATTGTTTGTGGAAGAAAGAGGGAGAAGCTCAGAGTCAATACTACTGAGAATAGAGGGTGTCAACTGTAGACTGTGAATTTTGAACTGAGGGAGGAGGGTTGTATTTATAGGCGTGGAGGAGTAGGGTTGGATGGCTGAAAAGGAGCCAAAAATCGAATTGGGCTTGAAAAATGAGTCGGGCCAGAAGCCACGTCAGCGCCGCTAGCGGCCTTGGGTTTTATCCTAGGGCCGCTGACGGCTGTCAGCTGCAAGCTGGATGTCGTCATAATAACGACATCTAGTCTATTTTTAGCTTCCGGAGGAATTTTAGTATTCCGAAAAATATGGAAAGACCGTTTTACCCTTCGGCGGTAAAAGACGGTTCTACCCCTGAATCACAACTTGGCGACCGGGAGTCGGAAAGAGGCATGAGAGGTGTCGTTGGAAAGCTCTTGAACGGGGCTTTTGAATGGGGTTGGAATAAAGGAGTGTTTGGAGGAAAACCTGAGACCTTATCTTAACTATTAAAGCAAAAATAGCGTTCAAGTTTATAAATTACTCATTTCATCATCGGGCTTTTGCGGAGAAATCTGAAGGCGCTTTTTTGGCGTCTACAGAAGCCCCCACTTTGATCGAGCTTGAGTAAAAGCGAAGATCAAAGTATTTCAAAGGCGACATGCAGGATGTTGATGTGCACATGGTGTGTGAGAGTGTACAGTATGTATGCATATGAAGACAAACCTGAGTTAAGACATGTTCGTAGCGTGCTAAGATTTTATCTCTGTGAACACAAGAGAAAATAAAGGTTATGGTAGTAGGATAGAACACCGCTCGTAGATGGTCTAAACGTCTGCTGGGGACCTGTATTCAGAGTGAATGAAAAAATTAGTAATACTTTGAGAATGATCAACGTGGAGTGCTTCAACAAACAGTGACTAAACACCACTCGGCGGGTGTCGAGATTCCGTCCTTGTACGAGAAACGAAAAAGTCAACGAGACAGCGCGATTAAAAATAACGGCTGTAAATGGGGAGTAACGTGAGAGTGAATAGTATAAATGCTTTATCGAGCAAACAGTGACTAAACACCACTCGGCGGATGCCGAGATTCCGTTCATGCACAAGAATTCAAAAGGTCGACGAGACTGCGCGATCAAAATGACGGTTGTAAAGTGGTTAAAGCATATGAACAGTTTAAATGCAATAGCTTAAGCAATCATTGACTGTAACATATAAAAAATAAATGGACAGTATAACTGCAACAGTTTAAGCAATCATTGACTGACACAAAATAAGTAAACGCGCAGAAGGACAGTTTAACCGCAATAGCTTAAGCGATCATTGACTGACCCCAAAATTTGTGACATTGAGATATTTGGTAAGGCTGATTGACTTTCCGGACTTAAAATATTTTTGGGCACTCTGGGTGGTAAGAGTCGTCGCTGCATGTATCCAAGTTTCAGTATATTGGACCTGCAAAATATAATTGGGTTAGTTTTACATGAAAGTAGTTGGTACCGTAGAATGGGCCAACTATCGAATTTGAATTTGTGGGCCAAAGAGTCTTGCTCCCGCGCGCTTGGTACTGATATTTGCCGCGAACGAGTTGGAGTAACGGTTTTGGGCTGGAAAAAGTCATGGGACAGCAGGTGGGGCTCGTGCATGCAGGCCTGGCAGGGAGATTATTTCCATTCTTCGTTGTAGTCGGAAGGTCGCTTCTGGGCTTGATCATGAGTTCCGGCCTTGTTGGTTTCGATGGAGAGAGGGTAGACTCAAACCTACAGTGGAAATATGCACATAGGGAAAAGATGCAATAGACATGCCCGACTGACCATGACAAGATGCACAAGACATGACATAGTAATATGCATGGGGCAAAGGGGAATTGGTATGTAAACACGCAGGGACTCAAGACACTGAGAAATTATGTACACATGCATGACTTTGACGCCGACTCTAGTACTTATGCGAATATGATGTATGCAGACTCTATTGACTCACAGCTCCATGCTGCCTAGCCTAACATGCACGACTCTCCTATAGGGTCTGAAGAGAGTCTTCATATAGGAAAAATTTTTGTGATCAAGAATTTCTCGTTCTTGTGGTGATCTTGACAGAGTAAGAGACAAGTGGACAAGACTGGGTGCAGTCAAGGGAGAATCAGCCCCCAGTTTGATGTGTGGTTCTTGATGATTATGACCTACTCGAGGAGCTAGGATGTTGATGCAGTGATACAAAATATCCTAACTTAAGGTATGATGGGGACGAAATGGACAACTTGGAACGTAGCGGACAAAGAACCGACTCATTCTGAGAAAGCCCCCAGTTGGGAAGTCTATGTGCAAGCTTACGAGAAAGGTGATGAGTATGACTCTAGATGACTGACCAAAGAGTTCTTAAATAAGAAACAATGTTCTAAATCCCGAACTTTAAGTTGCCTCAAGATGTAGAATTTGTTTTATATTTTTTTTTTCGGTTGCCCTAACTTTTGCCTAGGCCGCCCTTTCGGGTTTTCAACCTACCGGGCTCATTTTTTTCTAGCCTTAGATCAGAATGGTGGAATGGGAGAACTCTTTATGATCATGTTACAAAGTGATTGTCGTGGCCGAACCTCTTTGAGGTTTCCTACGTATTCAGTGTGTGGAATCAGGCCAACGTAGTTTGGGACTATACAATTGAATGGTTGTACCTCTTGGAGGGCTTTAGGGTTGTAATGTCAGGTTGTGTTAAGGTGTCAAAGAAAGGATAAAGGCTCTAAGAAACCCAATGTGAATCTCCTCCCCAAAGTATGCTAGATGGTATAGAAGTTTTTGATCTAGGCGAGGTGGCTTAGGGACCAATGTTTAGGTAAGGCCACCGTTTGCTTGTGCTTGAAGTGTTTTCACTCTTTCTCTTTTGGATCTTTGATCGCTCTCGAAATTTTTCTCTTTTGTTTTTTTTTTTTTGGCTCTTGAACTTTCGAGTTCTCTCTTCTTTTTTTTTTGGTATTTCTCTCGGTGGCTCTTTTTGTAGGTCGTTCCACCTTGCCTAGAAGGTTGCTTCTATTCCCATGTCGCACACACCCATTCCCCTGGGTAAGGATGATGTGGTTAAGAAATAAAAGGCTATGTGTTTGGCTCAAAGGGTTGCAAGTGGTAATGATGTATAGGGTAGTAAAGGATATTGATGTGAAGTGCCAAATGAATGCCTCCTGTCCTCGGCACGGACGATTCAACTGTATGTCCTCTATGGAGATGATCATTAGGGAGTTCATATTTGATGTTTTCCACAATGAAGGCTTACTATTTTTATTTTTATTTTTTTGTTATTCCGTCATAGGCAACTTAAATTCGTCATAAGATTGAACAAAGAACAATGATGGGAATCAAAATGCAATCTTTATTGAATCGAAGAAAAGCATTACACAAGAAGTAAGTTGGACTCTACAGACGAATTGAAAAGACAAACAAGATATCATAAGACTTGACTAGACTCGACTAGACTTGCACACTAGGAGACTTCGACTCTCATCAACTTCTCGAGCACGGGCTGTTGGACAGGGATATGGAGGACAGCCCCGGCTGTAGATACTCTCGTTTTCCACAACTTAAGTGGAATCTTAAGAAGGTCATCTTCAATTAGGATACCCACATCATAGAGCCGGTTGTAGGAGTCAATTGCTTGATACCTGAGGTGTTCCTTGTAAGAAGGTTGCAGATTCTTGATGAATTGGCGGATTTGATCAGTTTGCGAAGGTCGCTCGACCAGTTCGGCTATCCTTAGCCTCCAACGCTGAAGGAAGGCAGTGAATCCCTCATCTTTTTCTTGCTTGGTGATCTCTAACTCTCGAAGGGTCATAGGTAGAGCAACATTTTCCTTGTAGCGTACAAGGAAGACTGTAGTGAAATCTGACCAAGTGCGGTAGTTCTCCAAATTCAAGGTGTAGAACCAACGATGAGTTGGGGCATCAAGAGTCTGTGGGAACAAGTGAATGTAGATATTTTTGTCAACTCCTCTTAAACCCATGGCAGTAGTGAAGGCTTTGAGGTGGTCTTGTGGATTATCAGTACTAGTGAATGTCGGGAACCTCGGGCATGGAGAACTTGGCTGGAAGCTTTCCATTGACTTTGGGTTTGACTTTACCAACATTAGCATTGTAGTTGGCAAATAGACCGTTGTTTTCGAGCACAGAATTAATATTAGCCAGCTTGGCATTTGGTCCTTTTTTCTCAGAGTCGAAGTCAGAGAGGATTCTTGCTTCATCCTCTTTCTTCTTTTCCAAATCTTCAACCTTGAGTCGCACCCTTTCCAACTCACTCATGAGCTCATCAAGCCTCTCGTCGGTGGTTTTGACCATAGTGAAGTTTGGGGGTGTGATTGGTGAGGTAAGGAATGTATTGAGTGATGGCGAGCTTTGTGGTGGTGATGGATTATGGGGTAATGGCCTTTTGGAATGTGGTGGTGTCTTGGAGGTAGCTTGTATACGAACCAATCTGCCGGACGATCGAGCCCAACCTTTGTCACTGTAATTCTTCCTCGAGCCCCCAATCCTGAACACAGGTCTCAACTTAGAAAGACGCCAAAGAAAGGACTTGAAAACAAAGACTCATGATTTTTAAAAGACCCTCGATAGCTCCTAAGGTGAATGAATCTAAGGACGTCTATATGAACTCGAATGCATGATGATGACAATGCAATGACAGAGTTATGACAACAATATGCAAGATGCATGGTGGACTGACCTTGACATATATGACAATGAATTGACGAAAAATGACCCTAGAAGACTTATGATCGACTCGTCTAGACTTCTAGTGCATGAGAGGTAGTGAACAAATGGAGACATTGACGAATGCAAGACTTGGACTTTTGTACAAATGCAGATGCAAAATGACGACAATGTATGCATGACGATTATTTATGAATCCTAGCATGGAGCGTCTAATACGTACAATGCAATGCAATGCAATGCAAAGAAATAGAAAAGAAGAAAGTAAAAACCTAAGTCTAAATGCCCGATTATTTCCCCTCATATCAAAGGAAAAATGAAGTCGATGAACAAAAATGAGAAAAATAGAAAAAGACGGACTATCGACGCTATATGAAAATATATCATTGAGGAAACGAGTGCTAGACAATTGTTCATGACTTCGACGCTATATGAAAATATATCATCGAGGAAACGAGTGCTCATTGAATTGAATTCTCGCACTGTCATTGGGCATTAGGAATTAGCTAAATGTAAAAGAAAAGACTCCTAAAACGTAAGTACATGTTGGCACATAGTCACGACGTTCATGCATTTAGGCAAGCACTATAACGACGCAGTTTACAGGCAAACATGTGACCATACGGGCATTGCAACGACACATGCACAACAAGCAAGGGAATGCACAAATGTGGGTTAGAGGCTTTTGGCTCCTGTGAGGTCACCACGACAAATTACAATTTCTGTTCGGCAGATGGTCGACACATCAATTGTAGTTCTTTTTCACCAACAAGAGTCGATGAGTCATGGGTGAGGAAGCGTCAGTTTGCACGATAGGACAACTGTATATTCCTTTAGATATACGGATTGTCTACGAGTTGCGTCACAAACTTCCTTGAGGGTCGATAAGGGTCAAAAGGTTGTGCCAAAGCACATGCAAATGATGCAATATGGAACATGTTATTAAACAATTAAACAAACTTGACTTTCGAGTCTCACCCTCTTAAATAAATCCCTAGTGAAGTCGCCACTGTAGGGGCCCGGGATTTCTACGGCCACGGAGTGTGTCCTTATAGAAAATTTGTAAGCTGGCGGTTTAGATAAGTTCAAGGAATCGTCGAGTTAGAAAAGCTTTTGAAAAGACTTGAATTGAATAAAAACCATGAAAGAGGTCACAAATCTGCTATTGGCGTTTTATCGAAGGGACAAACCGAAGGGACAATCCGAAGGGACAACCCAATAGCGCGATAAGTGAACTGATCATGTTTTTAGAAAGACTCCCGCTCATATAGAACATATGAGTACCCAAGAATAAAGAATTCGGGGGCGAAGGTACAAGGTGTGAAGGTGTTAGGCACCCAACTCGCCCGTATTATGACGACCTCTACTAACTCAAGCTTGTTTAATAATTTAAAGACATGATTCCCACACAAACCGGATTAACAACCTAAACTTAGACTATTAATTGGTTCATCGCAAACATCACAACATTTATTTATTAACCCTTATTTAGACATGCATTCGATTGGAAAATTGAGCATTATAACAGCTAGACATGCTTGGAAGGATAATATTAAGGAAGCGATAAAAACGTTATTCTAGCATGATATGTACATTATGACTACTAGAAAAATAAACAATTAAGCAATTAATTTGATTTGAGCCCTCAGGAGTTAGTACCTGAACTGTAGGCTATATTTGACAAAAATAATAAAGACAAGATCTCAAGTTTGGAAGAAAGAGGGGGAAGCTCGGTGTCAATACTCCCGAGAATAGAATAAAATTGTTTATGGAAGAAACAGGTAGAAGCTCAGAGTCAATACTACTGAGAATAGAGGGTGTCAACTGTAGACTGTGTGTTTTGAACTGAGGGAGGAGGGTTGTATTTATAGGCGTGGAGGAGTAGGGTTGGACGACTGAAAAGGAGCTGAAAATCGAATTGGGCTTGAAAATGAGTCGGGCCAGAAGCCACGTCAGCGCCTGATGCGTATACGGAAACAGAATTGATAGAAATACGAACATTAAAGACTTATTTTGGGGTTTTTTCAGGATTTATGAAAAGCAATAAAGATATGTAGGATCACCACTTGAATTCCCTAAAGGCAAAGCCACCAAGAACATAAGATAAAGATTACCAAGGTGTCACCAACCCGAAGGCATAAAGACAATTACAAAATCAAGCAATGTAGCTGAATTGTTTGTGTTCATTCTCAATAATAATCTATTCCATTTACAATGATGGACGTGAGTCCTTTATATAGGCAAAACAATCAGCCTAGATTAATTGAAAATTAACTAGAAAACAATAACCTAATCCTAAACAAACTAGTAACCCTAATACTAACAGAACTAGGAAACCTATTGCACTTAGAAAACCTATTACATTTAGGAAACTAATAAATCTAAATTTAAATAAAGTAACTATCCTAAATTAACTAAAATACCAATTAACAGTAAATAACTAAGAGTCTCACATGACTTTGAGAAACAACTCGCAATTCCTTGGCGCCCAAGACAACTAGTTCAGCTCTACACTGTAACCTTGACCCTCATTTTCTACCATTCTATGCTCTGAATTTGAAGAATATCAAAACATAACAATTGTAGATCACCTCATTCCAATATCAAACGAAGGATATATCACTAAAATACCGAACTGCTGTCAGAATTACCCGAAATAGCGAATATAACTCTTTAAGCATATTGAACCCGATTTTATACTTTTGACCACTAATTGTTACTTGATCATATAGAAGAAGTTGTAAACCCGATCTTGCATGTACACTTCAAAGAATCTTACTTGTAATAAATAATGTCGTTGCTAAACATAAAAGAACATGCTCTATAAACGAACATAATAGAATTAAGATTGATTGTTCTTTTAGCTCCTTAAAAAATACCTTCTTTATGATTCTATAGCCTTATATAAGTATCATGATCATTACCAAGATCAATGTTATGATTTATGTGATGATTACCAAGGTTTCGCCTAGATGCTTCCGCATCAGCACTGCTAGCGGCCCTGGGATTTTAGTCAGCGCCGCTAGCGGCGCTGGGTTTTATCCCAGGGCCGCTGACGACTGTTAGCTGCCAGCTGGATGTCGTCATATTGACGACATTATGACGACATCCAGTCTATTTTTATTTTCCGGAGGAATTTTAGTATTCCGAAAAATATGAAAAGACCGTTTTACCCTTGGGCGGTAAAAGACGGTTCTACCCCTGAATCGCAACTTGGCGACCGGGAGTCGGAAAGGAGCATGAGAGGTGTCGTTGGAAAGCTCTTGAACTGGGCTTTTGAATGGGGTTGGAATAAAGGAGTGTTTGGAGGAAAACCTGAGACCTTATCTTAACTATTAAAGCAAAATTAGCGTTCAAGTTTATAAATTACTCCTTTCATCATCGGGCTTTTGCGGAGAAATCTGATGGCGCTTTTTTGGCATGTACAGTAAACTTTTGGGAAGAGAGAGAAAGTAGCGAGAATTGTGATTAGGAAGATTGAGAGGCAATGGTGGTGGTGTTTCGTGAATAAGGTGAAGCCTAGTGGGGTTTTGCTCAAAAATAAGGGTTTAGGAGAGAGGTCTTGATATAACTGATGGTTTAGGAGGCGGTGGAGACTAAGTCGGTTTAGACTTTCAAACTAATACGCCTTTTTTTTTCTAATCCGCAATCAACTCACCAACAAATGCTATTTTAATAATCAAATAACTCTAAAAGAAAATACTTCCTTTAGCCGGTAGCGTCACCCCGTATAGAGACCAGAGAGCACTGAAACTGAATGCTGCATCAATAGGTTTGCCACAAAGGATCGGTGGCAAATTATAATTTTCCTGCAACTATAAATTACCAATCAGTAGTGTGAGTAGTGGTCCTTAAGCACATAGGTACTCATGATGACTAATCTACATTGAATACATATCCATTTATTTGATTTCCAATATAAATTAGGCGTTCTGATCATGCAAAGTTTCCCATAAAAATTTAGAATACAGAGCCAGCCTAAAACAAGCCTTTATAGTAGTAAAATCAGTGTTGAACAAAGCAAGACAGATTTTTCAATAAATTTCCGATATAAGTCAGATATGTCAAGTGAAACAATTTATCGATTCACAACATTAAACTCAGCATAAATATCAAAACTTAAAGACATTTCACGAAACCTCAGCTTAAGGTTATTTTTCGGCTTCTAACAAACAACTATAATGCAAGTAAAAGGCCCACTCAACAACCGCTCGAGCAGCCAATATAGCAGGAACCAATAACCAAAGATTTAAGCTTGACAATCATTACAACCTAACAAAGAGAATCGTACCTTATTTTTTTTCATATAGCCTTTTTATGGAAGTTACATCTATATTACTCCAATTCCTGTTTTATAAAAGCAACGAGGTATAATTGTGCAACCATACTCAAAATCTCAAGCTAGTAGTCTACAGTGATAAAAGAAACCAATAATTTCTTCTACTAGTCTAGGTTTTAACTACGCGTAGATACAATACGGATGAAAATTACGAGCTGCCTTTGATTAAAATACTAATAAGTGGTTGATGTTGGAAAACAACTAAACACACTATAGCTATGTTGAAAAGCAACTAAACACACAATAAAGATGAAAATTGTGATCAACACAGCTGGACTGAAGCTAGAACATTAGACACCCAAGCATAGATACGGAACACAGGACAAAACTGAAGAAGAAACAAATTGTAGTCTTTTTTATCAAAATTAATTACTTCTACTAGTCTAGCTTTGTTGTGTAAGCGGAGCAACATTTAATATTTTAAACCAGCCACATAAGCAAAAGCCAAGCTCACCTGATTAACACGCCCCCCCCCTCCCCTAAAAAACAAAATCCAAAGCCACGACCCAAATATCAATTAAGTAAATATCACTAGCACTTACTATCAAGCTTTCTTGATGCAAAGAAACCAGTAAATCCAATACAAACCCTAGTATAAACTTACTACTCAAGACGAAATCAAACGGAAACAGAAAACAGCAAAATAAAGGAACTATTATGCCATTCGAAACCCTAGATAAATGAAACTGGAAAAAGGGGTAATAGCTAGAGTTCAAAAGGGGTAACATGCCAAATTGGGGGAAAATGAACAATTTAGAAATGAACACTAAGAATTTCACACCCGATTAGCCAAATTAGGTCAAATAATTTCGTGGATTATTCAATTTCCACCAACAATTTAGATATTTAGGGAAAAATTAAGATGAAATGCATGGAGCATAAGTTTCTTACCGTTAGACAGGGCCAAAAGATGCAAAACAAAATCTCCAGCTGAAGGAGCGTGAGAGAGAGAGAGAGAGAGAGAGAGAGAGAGAGAGAGAGAGAGAGAGAGAGAGACTGTGGTATGTGAATTAGAACGAAAAGAGGCAATGAGACTTAAGTGAAGATAGGCAAAAAAAATTAGAACGAAATGTTTCGAATTTTGAGTTAGGAGCGAAATTCAATTTTGGGCAAAATTGTTGCCCCATTTTTTTTTAGGGATATTGGGCCACGTATTTTAACTAGGGAGCTACAAAACTGATTTGTGTCCTAAAATAGGGCGACGAATGTTTACAAAACGTAGCCCACATTCATCCAAGGGCGACAAACATATAAATTCGTGGCCCAAACCATAATTTATGCTACAAACTCGACCATTGTCGCCCACTTTGGAAATGGGCTACGATCTAGGATTTGTCGCCCAAAGATTTTAAATGTTGTATCCCAAACTGATTTTTCTTGTAGTGAATAATGTTAGAAACAAGGCTAATGATAGAACAAACTTATCTCGATCAAAAGTCGTGGCGTGATAAATCACTGCCGTAGAGTCGAATTTGCCCCCACACGTACAATATGGAATTTTTCGGCAACCGACCTCTAGGGATGCATGGCAACCAAAGCTCCGGTGTACTACGATGCAATGGTTTTGAGAGCAAACTGAACTACTGTCAAATGAATCAGAGAGAGTATTTTTTTTTTTGTCTGTGTATCCATTGTGAAATGGGCAGTCCCCAATATATAGAGGAATATAGAGGAGAATCATGATGGCAAAGACAATTAATTTAAAGGTCATCAATGGAGAATATCAAGGGAATAGATATTTGTGATGCGTTAGCATCAGGTCATCAAGTTACGAGCGTGAGCATTAATGCATTTATCATGGCATTTGGGACTCTCTCACGTTTGAATGGTGATAATTCTGGTCCTAGAGGTCTTAGTGTCCTTTTGGCCACTTAATCTAGGTTATGTCCGTACAAGATTAATCTGTACAAATAAGCATTTGTGATTAGTGTTAGTTATAGTGCACCCTGCATGTAATTAGCATAATTAACAAATGTAATTAGTTGTTATTTGAATTCCCTAAATAGTTGCTGAGTAAGGCGCGCCTAAGAGCACATGGGGCAGGTAAGGATGAAGAATGAGGCTCCTTACAGCTCACCCACGTTTGTCCTTATGCAAGGACAAGAAACAGCTGTCAAGTGGTCCAAAACGAAAGGAAATGCGCTCCAAATTGTACTGCACGTATTTGGCTCATTTCTGGGCAAAATACTGAAGTTTCATTTTTGCTTGGGCGCTACTCTTGGACAGATCACCCTTTCTAGAGTATTCTTAGGTTATTAGGGCACATTTGTGACCCCTATAAATATGTAAGAACAGCTGATGTAAAAGGCACTTGTTGATGAATGAAAATTACACGGCTGCTGCCTTCTTACAAATCTTGCGTTCTTTACAATAATCTTAGGGTTATTTGGTGAGCAAGTAGTATTCTTTATCCATAGCTTGGTGGTTTAATCCTTTATAGCTTTGGTGGTGATACTCATTATCCTTTCTTCTCTTAATCCTCTGTTTTTGTTTACAAATTGCTAAGGTTGTAATTGCTAACGTATCATTTGGTATCAGAGCATAGGTTTAACCTTAGCACCATTTTCTCTCATCAAAGTTCTCTCCTTTCTTGTCTTAATCACGTCCAAAGTTCCAATCTTTGAGTCACAAAAGAACCCATTTACAGCCCAAACACAATTCCTAGCTTAAACACAACCAAACTCACAAACAGCCATGGATGATGAACAAATACCCAGAAATTTAACTCTTGAGCAAGCTAAAGAGCTTAGGAAAGAAAGGGAGATGCGTGAGGTTAAGGAACAACTTAGCAACCTCACCCAACAAATGACTGATTTTCTCAACATTGGTAGAGGTAGAGCTCGTGGTCGAGGTGATGATGATGGTTCTCTTAGTCCAAGGAGAAAAGATGAGCAATGGGGTGATTTAAAGTTTGAACCCCCTGATTTTGATGGTGGTACAAACCCAGATGACTATTTGGAGTGGGAGCAACAAATGGATAGATTGTTTGATACCAAGGGGTATAGTGAGGAAAAGAGTTTCAAAGTTGCTGTTTTGAAGCTCAAAAAGTATGCTTCTTTGTGGTATGAAAGCATGAAACTACAAAGAGAGCGTGAGGGTAAATCTAGGGTGCGTTCATGGCCCAAGCTTAAGAAAATCGTGCACAAACGCTTTGTGCCCCCTTCCTATACTCAAGATCTCTACCTCAAGCTCACAAATTTCAGTCAAGGAACTCTAAGTGTAGTAGATTACATTAGAGATTTTGAGCAACTACAAATCAGAACCGGCATTGTAGAGGACCCACAACTCTCAATTGCGCGTTTTATTTCTGGTTTAGACACCAATGTTGGTAATAGAGTTGAAGTACAGCCTTTTTGGTCTCTAGATGATGTATACAAGTTGGCTTTGAAGATTGAAAAGCAAGAGAAAGCTAAGAAACCAGCAGCAAAGCCCTCATTTAGGAGTTTTACTCCTCGGGCAGAAAGTTCTTCTAAAGGGAGTGAAAATGACAAAAGGTTTCCTAGAGATCCTAAGGCCAACAAGGATGCTCTTAGACCATCTCTCTCTAGGAAATGCTTCAAGTGTCAAGGCTATGGATACTTTCAAGCTGAGTGCCCCAAAAAGAGAGTGTTATCTCTCCGTGAGTATGATGAGCTTAGGCAATTGGATGACGAGAAGGAGCAGAATGAAGAGCAATCTATTGACGATGAATTGGACATTGAACCTGACCAAGGCTCACCTCTATTGGTGCTTCAAAGGGTCCTTCATGCTAGAGAGGCAGAGGAGACACTATCTCAAAGGGAGAAGATATTTCAAACCAAGTGCACCGTGAAAGAAAAGCTTTGCACTTTAATCATTGATGGCGGTTCTTGCACCAATGTGGCGTCTACTCTCATGGTGGAAAAGCTTGGATTGGCCACCAAAGAACACCCTCATCCTTATTCCTTGCAATGGTTAGAGAAGGGAAGCAAAGCCAAGGTAACAAAACAAGTCACAATCCCTTTTTCGATTGGAAAAGTATACAATGATGAGATTTTGTGTGATGTGATCCCCATGGATGCTTGTCATTTGCTGTTAGGTAGACCTTGGTTATATGATAGAAGAGTAATGCATGATGGCTTTAGAAATGTTTACTCTTTTGAGGTTCAGGGAAAGAAAATTAATTTGCAACCCGCAAAATTGTCTTTATGTGGGGGAACGCAAGTTGGGGAGGGTTCTTCTGTTTCTAACTCATCAAAGCATGCTATGATTGTTAAAGGTACTGATTTAGAGTATGAAATGGTGCATGGAAATGTTGTTTATATGCTGGTGTTGCTTGGGGAGAATGAGAACATTGTTGGAAAGCCTTTACATGCGTTAATGCAACCTTTGCTTGAAAAGTATGTCGACGTGTTCCCATCTGATTTACCCCATGGTTTGCCACCCATTAGGGGCATAGAGCATCAAATAGACTTTGTTCCGGGAGCCTCACTTCCTAATAAATTAGCTTATTGGTGTAATCCCCAAGAGACTAAGGAGTTACAACGTCAAGTAGAGGAGTTACTTGATAGGGGATACATTAGAGAGAGCATGAGTCCTTGTAGTGTACCAGCTCTCCTTGTGCCAAAAAAGGATGGAAGCATGAGAATGTGTGTTGATAGCCGTTCAATTAACAACATTACCATTAAGTATAGATATCCAATTCCTCGCTTGGATGATATGCTTGATGAGCTGTTTGGTTCTTGTGTCTTCTCTAAAGTGGATTTGAGGAGTGGTTACCATCAAATTAGAATGAAGGATGGGGATGAATGGAAGACAGCCTTCAAGACGAAAGGAGGTCTTTATGAATGGCTTGTAATGCCATTTGGGTTGTCCAATGCTCCTAGCACATTCATGCGTCTTATGAATGAGGTATTGCGTTCCTTTATTGGTAAATTTGTTGTTGTGTATTTTGATGATATTCTCATATACTCTAAGAGTGATTCTGAGCATGTGCAGCACCTAACACGCGTTTTTGAGGCTCTAAGGCAATACAAGCTGTTTGCTAAGCTTGAGAAATGTGATTTCTTTGTTCCTAGTGTCACGTTTCTTGGTTAAATTGTGTCCAAGGATGGTATAGCTGTTGATCCCAGCAAGGTTGAGGCGATTAAGACATGGCCTACTCCTACTAGCATCACGCAAGTAAGGAGCTTCCATGGGCTAGCTTCTTTTTACAGAAGATTCATCAAGCAATTCAGCTCTCTTTTAGCACCGCTTACGGATTGTATGAAGAAAGGTGTCTTTGAGTGGACTCCCATGGCTCAAAATGCTTTTGAGGCCATCAAGGAAAGGCTTAGCTCCACCCCTATACTAGCTTTGCCTAACTTTGATCAACCATTTGAAGTGGAATGTGATGCTTGTGGAACCGGTATTGGAGCTGTTTTGGTGCAAAATAAGCGTCCTATTGCTTATTTTAGTGAGACGTTGAATGGTTCAAGAGGGAATTACAGCACTTATGACAAAGAGTCTATGCAATTGTGAGGGCTCTTGATCATTGGGCTCATTACTTAAAACCAAGGCAGTTCATTTTGCACTCTAATCATGAAGCGTTGAAGTATATTAATGGGCAGCACAAGTTGAGTTCAAGACATGCTAAATGGGTGGAATATCTTCAATCATTCTCCTTTGTATCTAAGTACAAAACTGGTGCAAGCAATGTGGTAGCCGATGCTTTATCAAGGCGACATTCTATGTTGTCTATCCTTGAGGCCAAGGTTTTAGGCTTCTCTTTCATACGGGAACTTTACAAAGATGATCAAGATTTCTCTCCCATGTTTGATGGCAGCAATGAGGTGGAAAAAGGCCCTTTTCACATTCATGAAGGGTTCCTTTTCAAGCACAACAGATTGTGTATCCCTAAGGGCTCAATTCGAGACCTACTTATAAGGGAAGCTCACTTAGGAGGATTGGCTGGCCACTTTGGCATTGTGAAGACTCTTGAGGTCTTAAGTGAGCACTTTTATTGGCCAAGAATGCAAGGAGATGTCCAATCCATAATCACGAGGTGTGCCTCTTGTCAACAATCTAAGTCCCATTTTCACCAGGGCTTGTACAAGCCTCTTCCTACTCCCACTTGTCCATGGCATGATCTAAGCATGGATTTCATAGTGGCACTTCCTCGTACACCAAGAGGCAAGGATGCCGTGATGGTTGTTGTCGACAGATTCTCAAAAATGGCTCACTTTGTTCCTTGCAACAAAACAAGTGATGCCTCACATATTGCTGAGTTGTTCTTCAAAGAGATCATTCGCCTTCATGGGGTTCCAAGCTCCATTGTCTCGGATAAGGACTCTAAATTTCTGAGTTACTTTTGGAAAACATTGTGGAAATTGTTGGGTACCAAGCTCTTGTTCAGCACTGCCTATCATCCCCAAACCGATGGGCAAACTGAAGTGACCAATAGAACCCTCACAACTCTACTTAGAGGGTTGGTCAAGAAAACACTCAAGGGGTGGGATCAAACTCTACCACATGCTGAGTTTGCATACAATCGGGCTCCTCATTATATAACGGGCAAGTCTCCTTTTGAAATCAATTATGGGGTCAATCCATTAACTCTTATTGATCTTTTGCCCTGGCCTATTGAGAGGAAGGTGAGTCCAGATGCTGAAACGTTTGCTAAAGACATGAAAAAGCTACACGAGCAGATTACAAGCCGTATAGAGAAGATGAATGAATTGTATAAGAACAAGGCAAACAAGCACCGCAAACAACATGAGTTTAATCCAGGAGATTTAGTGTGGTTACACCTTAAGAAGGAGAGGTTTTCAGCAAAAAGAAAGCACAAGTTGATGCCCAGATCATAAGGCCCTTTTAAAATCATCGAGAAGATCAACGACAATGCATACAAGGTTGAACTGCCTGGAGAGAGTTCAATTTCAGCAACTTTTAACGTGGGAGATCTGCTGCCTTATTTGGAGGATGAATACCTTGATGATTTGAGGGCAAATCCAAAAAAAGAAGTTGGGGAGGATGATGCGTTAGCATCAGGTCATCAAGTTACGAGCGTGAGCATTAATGCATTTATCATGGCATTTGGGACTCTCTCACGTTTGAATGGTGATAATTCTGGTCCTAGAGGTCTTAGTGTCCTTTTGGCCACTTAATCTAGGTTATGTCCGTACAAGATTAATCCGTACAAATAAGCATTTGTGATTAGTGTTAGTTATAGTGCACCCTGCATGTAATTAGCATAATTAACAAATGTAATTAGTTGTTATTTTAATTCCCTAAGTAGTTGCTGAGTAAGGCGCGCCTAAGAGCACATGGGGCAGGTAAGGATGAAGAATGAGGCTCCTTACAGCTCACCCACGTTTGTCCTTATGCAAGGACAAGCAATAATTGTCAAGTGGTCCAAAACGGAAGGAAATGCGCTCCAAATTGTACTGCACGTATTTGGCTCATTTCTGGGCAAAATACTGAAGTTTCATTTTTGCTTGGGCGCTACTCTTGGACAGCTCACCCTTTCTAGAGTATTCTTAGGTTATTAGGGCACATTTGTGACCCCTATAAATATGTAAGAACAGCTGATGTAAAAGGCACTTGTTGATGAATGAAAATTACACGGCTGCTGCCTTCTTACAAATCTTGCGTTCTTTACAATAATCTTAGGGTTATTTGGTGAGCAAGTAGTATTCTTTATCCATAGCTTGGTGGTTTAATCCTTTATAGCTTTGGTGGTGATACTCATTATCCTTTCTTCTCTTAATCCTCTGTTTTTGTTTACAAATTGCTAAGGTTGTAATTGCTAACGTATCAATTTGTAACGGAAGACAATAAATATTGTCTAGTCAAACTTAATCAATGTGGATAATAATATTGTCCAATATCTTTTCTTTGACGCAAATATTCCAACAATCCCCCACATGATTCAAAGGAAAGATAGAAAGGAACAAGGTTCGAATGGCAGTAGGAGGTCGCACGTTACGATACTAATTTCTTGTGGACTTGAATTAGTACCTTGTTCTTACAAGTTTGCCCAACAATCATTTAGGTGGAAAAAATTCCTTGAATCTTCACGGTATTTGTTCAGTACAAACTGTGCACTTGTTTAACCTCAAAATCAGATTTACTCTCGTGAAAAACATATATACATTAGCCCCTTACGTGCCTGGATATTTCTGTGAACGCTCGAGAGAGTCATTAGCCCAAATGCTCTCATAGGGGGCGGGCAATTCCCCCACATTCACATAGGTGAGTTCATCAAGTGTGTACTGTCTCACACCATCTTTCAAGGCTATGAACTTATTAAGAGCTAAAAATGCTCAACCTCACACACATGACAGTATACAAAAAATACTACATCATTTATAGAGGAATGGGGTTTGTAGTACATGACTGGAGTTGTTTCGTGATTTCGTTTGACCCATTAAACCTGGACATATTCCAGGTTGGGCATCCATCACAATTCACTCCCACTGGGCTGAAGCCCCATTCGTAGTGCTGACTCAAGCACTATCTTTCTACAAAGGCCTTTGGAAGAGGATTTGCAAGTTCCTCTCCAACTTAACACACTCGAGTGATATCACATTATATCTGATCAGATTTTTCATAATTTCATGACTAAGGCGTACATGCCTTCTCTTTCTGTTGAAAGAATAGTTGTGGGCTACTCTATTAGCCACTTGACAAACACAATTGACAATCACAACACATGGATACTAGTGGAGCCGGTCTCCCCCACAATGGAATATCTGCAGGCAAACTTTTTAGCCATTCGGCTTTGTAACCTGCCACATTCTTGAATAAAAACTTAGATTCCATTGTAAAACTTTGCGACACAAAAATGTTTGGAAGCTTTCCAAGATATAGCAGTACTAGCAAGACTATTTCATCATTCTTGCAGATTTAGTTGGCATGGCAAATTCTTTCAAACACAAGGAAACTTGTTGTGCAAATTAAACCCAAATTAATAATACTTGACAAATACTTCAATAAAATAATCAAAGTATTCCAATAATCACGATTGTGCTTTTGAGTATATCTACTCAACCTACATATGTCATATGCTATATTTGGTATGGTATAACTCATCAAAACATAACACTTCCAACACCTTTCACATATTCCCCTTGTAATATACTGTTACCTCTATTCTTTTCTAACTGAATGTCAGAATCATAAACGAGAGTGGAATCAAAATTGACTAAACTTTTTTTTTTTTTTAAATTCTCAACTTTATGAGACTGATTCAAACTCAAACTCAAACTCTCAGAAGTTCTAGTGATTTTAATGTCAAGAATGAATTATAACATCTTTACCCTTGTCTTTCATATCAAAACATGATTTCAAGAAAGTTCATATTGTGTTTATCACATCAATACTTATACTAAAAACAAGCATGACGTCCACAAAAAGACAATTTGTAGCACATTTATGCTAATCATATTTATAATCAACACAAGCATTATAATCATCAACCTTGAAACCATCAAAAACAAAGTGCAATGGAATTTATCATACCATTATTTGGGTACATATTGAGTAATCTCATGACTTCGTTTGACCACTTTGAACCAATGAAGGTTGGGTGTCCATCATGATTTCCTCAATCTAAGGGCTTTAAGACGCATCCCCCTCGTCAATTTTTCTTTAATTTATATGGTTACTTAACTGCACTTTGTCTATTGCAAATGAGTCATCTCTTACCATTACACACTGATTTTTGACAAAATTAAAAGAAATTGGTACACTTAGCTTTCCCCGATGGATTTCAACATGTCTCTAAATCATATTCCATGATAACATGCTATACAAATCAAGTTTTAGAGACAGCACTCCAACAAGGGGAAAGACATATTCACTTGTACAAGTATATATGTTATTAACTTGTCACATAATTTGCACCAATATACCCATCAAACACGACAAAGATGTCTACCAAAGTGCAAACACAAGTTAATGTATAGCATATTAATTCAATAACTCTAGCATACACAAAATAAAAATAAATATCTAGAACCTTAGTTGTTCTTATGTGATATGCTATCATGAGTTCCTCGCATTAAGAATATAAAAGATAATGACCTGGCCTCTTTCAATATATGATAACTCTATAGATAAATAATATGGTTTTATCCACCACAAACTCATTGTGATAAAAATTAGCTTATCCTTTGCACATTGCATTTAAGTTACTATATATGAGGATAAGAAATGATTTCACTCAATCCTCATTTTCATGCTCAAGATATCTCTAGAATTATATGTAACATTTTACGAGCATAATAGATATATACATAGATATTCACATATCTTAGGTCCCAAAAGGTAAAACCCATAAAGATTTGATCAACTAAATTTAATTAGTTACCCCCACATTTTCAAAGATCCATGTTCAATCAAACTATATTGAGGACACCAACAATAAGTATAAATATAGTTATACCACTTCCCCCACATGTTCATTCAATATATATATATATATATATATATATATATATATATATATATATATATATATATATATATATATATATATATATATATATATATATATATATATATATATATATATATATATATATATATATATATATATATATATATATATATATATATATATATATATATATATATATATATCAACTCATCAAATTTAATTGTAATTCATTTGAAGGCAATATAAAATATTAAATATCAATATGCCATAATTGACAATATTAAGGAACTAGAAAAAAAAAAGAATTTTGTAGCATGTCGTGAACAACAAATACCATCCAACTATTTACACAATGTTCCCAAATATCATATATTAAAAACTCAAAAAAAAAAAAAAAAAAAAAAAAAAAAAAAAAAACCGTAACGATTTTCAGATCAAAGTAACAACATTTAATCACAATAAATGATGCTCAGTTAATGATCCCAAAATAATTTCCAAACTCACAACTAGTTGCTTCGATAAACGCATAAAACATGGAAAAATATTTGAGCACACATGTCTATCATATTTTAGAAAGTGTTGGCAATACTTCTATATGAAATAACATGTCTCATGAATTTGTACGAAAAAAACACCAAGTTATTAATTACTGTCAAATACGATTTCCAATGGTTTATGATCCAGTGGTTTGTTTGCGCGGTTCATTCCCAAGAGCAACCTGCTTACTCATTGTTACAGCACCCAATTCAACCACTAATCATGTAGTAGTTGTCCCAGAGTTCTTACCTCTTTGATGCATTGATCATTAAGAAACAAAGTTTAAAACACAAGGAGGAAATAGTCGACCAAGTAATTTGGCCAATTACAAAAAAACATACTAGCTACAAGTTACATGTTACCAGTGATGCCTCACGTAAAAAAGACTATGCACCATGATTGTCCATGAGTGTCTTCAGCAATATTAACTCACATGTGAAATACTGGAATGCTAAGGGACTGAGCAAGATTGCAAGCCTTGTAGGAAGGCCAATGATGGCAGATAAAAACACAGAGCTCAAAGTAGGGATTCAGTTTGCAAGAGTATTGATTGAGGTGGAAATTGGAATTGAATACCCTAATAAGGTACACTATAAGAATGAGAAGGGCAATATTGTGGAGCAGAAAGTGGAATATGACTGGAAGCCTATTCTTTGCAACCACTGCAAACAATATGGGCATAGGGAAACTGAATGCAGAAAGAAAGTAACTGCAGTTCCTGTGTCACAAGCATTGCCTGCACAGATTCCACCAGCTCTGCCTCCTAGGGCTCAACAATGGCAGAATGCAGGAAGAGGGAGAGGTAGAGCTTGGAATGCAGGAAGAGGAGTGAGAGCAGGAAGAGGCTACTATAGACAAGTTCAACAGCCTAAAACTGTCACTACCCAGATGCAGAACAGTTTTGAAATCCTGCAAAATGAAGAAGGAATACAGGAGGATCCAAAGGCACAGACAGAAGAAGTACTGGAGCCAGAGCAGCAAAAGAATCAGAATGCAGATGAGGTGCCATCACATGGTAAGTCTCCTATCTTGACTGATAGTCATGGATAGGATACTAATATGGAATGTTAGAGGCCTAAATGGCCCAAATAAACAGAGGGATGTTGCCTTTTTTTGTAAAGAAAATAAATGTGGGATGGTGGCTTTTCTAGAAACAAAAATCAGATTAGTTAACCTTGAAAAATACAAAAAAAGTTTCATGCAAGGCTGGGAATCTTATAGTAATCACAATGAGCACAGTTTAGGTAGAATATGGTTAAGATGGATGCCAAATTGCTTTCATGTGGATGTATTATTCTCATCTGTGCAAATGATCATTTGTAAAGTGGTTAATATTGTGGAAAAAAAGGAATTTGTGGCTAGTTTTGTATATGGCCTAAATGAAAAAGAGGAAAGGAAAACATTATGGAAAGACCTAACAGATTTTGCAAGTAATTGCAATAAACCATGGTTTATTGGGGGAGACTTCAATAATGTAATGCTACCTGAAAATAGAAAAGGAGGAATTCCAGTTGCATTTTCTGAAATTCAGGATTTTAAAGAGTGCATTGAACAATGTTTTGCTCACTGAAATGGGTTGGTCAGGGTGCCAGTTTACATGGAATAATAGGCATGAAAGGGGTGGGAGAGTCTATTCTAAAATTGATTGGGCTTTTGCAAACAGCCTCTGGTTCCAGGAATATGATCAATTTGATCTTAAATTCCACCCAGAGGGTGTTTCTGATCACTCCCCAATTTGTCTAGCTCTTCAGAGAGAACCTGCAAAAACAAAGATCCCCTTTAAATACTTTAACATGTGGAGCCTCCACTCTGAATTCCATGCTATGGTTCAGCAAGCATGGAATTTCAGAACACAAGGCACAAAAATGTTCAGAGTGTACCAGAAACTGAAAAAGGTGAGAACAGTGCTGAAGATGCTAAACAGAAATGAATTTAGGGACATCTTAGCATAGGCAGACATTGCTAGAGTTGCCATGACTCAAGCACAGATTGATGCTAACATGGAGCCCTTAAATGAGGAAGTACAACAGAAGGAAATATAGGCCAGGAGCAGATACAATGAGGTGAATATGGCTGCAGAGAACTTTTTACAGCAGAAAAGCAAGGCAAACTGGGTTCAGCTGGGGGATGGAAACACACAGTTCTTCCATGCAGTCATGAAGCAAAGAAGACACAAGAATAGAGTGCACTCAATCACAACACAGCAGGGGACTCTACTGGATGATCAGCATATGGTTATGGAGGAATTTGTGAGATTCTACAAAGAAATGTTGGGAGTCTCAGGGGATAGAGTAGCCACAGCAGAAGACAGCTTCTTCTCAGCAGGTCACAAACTGGATATACATCAACAGATGAACCTTATTGCTCCAGTTAGTACTGAGGAGGTGAAAACAGCAATGTTTGAAATAGATTGCAACAAAAGCCCGGGCCCTGATGGATTTGGATCAGGATTTTTCAAAGAAGCTTGGCATATTGTGGGGCAAGAAGTGACTGAAGCTATCATTGACTTCTTTGACTCATCTAGAATGCTCAAAGAAGTGAATTCTACAAACTTATGCCTTGTGCAGAAGATACAAAACCCAGAGAAGGCATCTGACTTCAGACCCATAGCATGCTGTAATACAATATACAAGTGCATATCCAAGATCCTGTGTGGAAGACTGGCAAAAGTACTCCCAGTGCTTGTTTCAGTGAACCAGGGAGCGTTTGTGGCTCAGAGATCAATTGTGAATAACATCATGATATGTCAGGACCTCATTAAGCACTACAATAGGAAACAGTCATCTCCTAGATGCTTGATGAAGATAGACCTAAGGAAAGCATATGACACAATACACTGGGGATTTGTGAAGGAAATGCTGCAATGGTATGGGTTCCCTGTAAAATTCAATGGGTGGCTACTTGAATGCATCCAAACAGCAAGTTTTAGCATCAATCTGAATGGGGAAGCACATGGTTACTTTATTGCAAAACGTGGCATTAGACAGGGTGATCCAATCTCTCCACTAATTTTTGTATTAGTCATGGAATATCTGTCAAGAATACTGAAAATAGCTTGTATGGATAAGAGCTTCAGCTGGCACCCCATGTGCAAAGAACTTGCTTTGAGTCATCTCTGCTTTGCTGATGACTTAATGTGTTTCTGTAAAGCTGCCCCTGAATCTGTGAGCACCATGATGAACAGCATAAACCACTTCTCACAAGCTACTGGTCTGTATGCAAACAAGGAAAAATCAAATATTTATGTAGCAGGGGTAAATGAACAAGTAAAGAATGAACTGTTGCACATATCAGGATTTAGAGAGGGAACATTGCCCATGAAATACCTGGGTGTCCCATTGTCCCCTTCAAAATGGAGCAAAATAGATTGTGAATGCTTGGTGGATAAAATGACAAGGAAACTGCAGATTTGGGCCTCCAGGAACCTCTCTTATGCAGGAAGAGTTCAACTAATTAATTCTCTATTATTTTCCATACATGTATACTGGTCAAGCATCTTCATTATGCCTACTGGGGTACTGAAAAGTGTGGAGCAAAAATGCAGATTTTTCTTAAGGGGGACAACTGAACAGAAGCACAAGACAAGCTTGGTGGCATGGGACATTCTGTGCAGACCAAGGAAAAATGGTGGACTAAATGTAAAAAATTGCAAATGGTTCAACATAGCTCTAAATGGGAAGCAAATCTGGGATCTAGCCACAGAGAAAGACACACTGTGGGTAAGATGGATCAATGGGGTATATCTGAAAGGTGAAAACTTCTGGAACTATGATCCAGTCTGGGGTTCCAGCTGGTACTGGAATAAGCTGAACAAGATCAAAAGCTATTTTCAAGGGCAATACACTACAAGGGGAGCATGGAAGTTTGAAACTGATGGCTTATATTCTGCTGCAAGTGGCTACAGAATGTTGCAAGGAAATATGCCAAAATACAGACATGCAGATTTGATCTGGGGGAAGCTATCCATGCCTAGACAAAGCTTCTGCCTGTGGCTAGCCCAAATGGGAAGATTATTAACTAAAGATAGGCTGCAGAGAATGGGTTTCTTGAATGGAGATGAGATATGCTACCTGTGTAAGCTGAAACCAGAGGACCACAACCATCTGTTCTTCAACTGCAAAGTGTCAACAGCAGTCCTGGATCAGCTAAGGGGTTGGCTGCAAATTTCAGCAAAAGCAAAAACAATTCAGGGGATGCTCAACTGGATAAGCAGGCAAAAATGCTCGAGACTCAGGAAGGAAGTATATGCATCAGGGCTAGCAGCAGCAGTTTATTGGGTCTGGAGATGCAGGAATACTCATTTTGCTGGTGAAGGCAGTATACCAGTGCCACAGATCATGCAACAGGTTCAGCAAGTTGTCAGAATCAGAATCCAACAATGCAGCAACAGCAAGAGGAAGATTTCCAGCAGGGATAAGAGATGGATAGGGGAGATATAGTCAGAAAGGAACTGGACCAGGCCATGTAGCAGAGCCAGCAGACAGTCTGCATCAGAATGAAATTAAGGGGAGAAGACTGTCAATGATGCAGTACACCAGCAGAATCAAAATTCACCAGGTTTCCAGCAGAGAATCCATCAGTTCTGCAAGGCATGAGATCCTGTGCAGAAAATCAGGCAGCAGGTTTCAGCAGGGAATCAGTAGCAGTTTGCTGAAGCTAGGCAGAGTGAGGAAGAAACAGAATCCAGCAGATCATAAAGGCTAAAAGAAATTGTAATATTTTAGCTTATTATGCTTTTGTATTTTCTTGTAAGTCAGAAATGATTTTGTATTTTGTTGTGTTTACAGAGAGGGTAAACCACTACTTGTAGTGAGTTGCTCCAGATTGACTCTAGGTTTTGTAAGGTAGTAAAGGGATGTAGAAAAAAGGAACCCTACCTAGTAGATGGCCTTGGATCTGCATTGCCTATGGGCTGTAATCTTGTTACATTACAGCTAGTAATAATACAATTTCTGACTTGCACCAAAAAATATTAACTCACATTTCTTAATCATTATCCATGAGGTCACACGTTTGGCTAATGCTAAAGATATACAGCAAGAAGCAATCTACCATTTACCCATAATAGCCAGTGCAAATTAAAGATATAAACACATAGCCAAACCAATAGATCAGAGAACCATAAAAACCAATTTATATATTCCCATCAAAGGTCAATTCCAAAAGGACAATGTACTAAAGGGTTCAACTAGTTAGCGAACTAAAATAACCCAATTTAGTAATGACTTCATTCAATAGCTAAAATAACAAAGATTCATCGACTATCAACAAACTAATCAATTATGGCCGAATAAGATAGTCACAAATCGCAACAAAGATAAATCCACCAAAATAAAACACCAAATCCAACTTCAAAGTTATAATTACGTTGTACTCCCACTAAAATGAAATGACATCAATATTTTTGACATCTCATACATGCATCAGATTAAAAGTTAATATCTGCTTCATAAAATGTAATAACAATTCGAAAGCATTTTCTTTTTAATTGCAAAAGACTCCATGAAATACCAATTTAAATCATACAATAATGTAAGTACAAAACTACCGTATGACAATTCCATTAAAGGAATCAGAATGACACAAAAGGATGTCAAATTCTTAATAAGCCAATAGTGAATCTCTTTCTTTTAAAAAAATAAAATTGATTAATAAATATATGACATCTCCATAAAAGCAATCAAAGTCAATGGAATTCAAGAATATACTAATCAAATCCAAATGGACATAGACACACTTGCAAGGCTCTGAACACTAGTGGCAACAGTCAAGTTATTTAAATTGGGTACAACTCATTTAAAAGAAAATTATCCACCCCAATAACAGAACCAGAATAATGTCCAAGTTATACAGAATCATTAGGTGTACAGAATATAAATCATTTGACATATGACGAGTCAATGTATTGTGTATCTTAGGAACAGAAATAGACGTATCTATTTGGATTGTTCAAGGCAAAATACTGAACACGTAACAATTGAACAAAATATTATTCATTTTTTAGGATATGAGATATGAAACCTTCATATACTTTCTTCTCTGATCATGTCTAATCTTTCATTCTCAATATTTCTTCTCTGATTATCTTAAATTTTGCATTACTCCATTGTTTAACATTAATGATTATTCGCCCAAAGTGATAGCGAGCAAACAAGTGTGTTAATGCTAAAATTAGTGCAGTAGTAATTATATTGGTCTGATTAGTTTGTAGTTTTACACAAATTGTATGTTTTTCTTAGGCACATCTTTTCCTTATTTATTAAGTTTACTACTGTTGTTAGACTGGCCTCATCCATTGTTTACCTTATTCCTACGGGGTCACTAGGTTAGACTCTGGTTAATAAAAATTGTTATCTACTATTAGCTACCCTTGGATATTTTCAGGCCAATACATATTTATCAGTAAGAATGAACTATTGTTGTTGGAATATAAGTATCTGGATGTAACACCCCAAAATTTCCACCAATATAAAACAAGAATTTTACATCAGAAACTACTGAAAACCTGAAAGCGTTACCGTCGTACTTAATTATAACAATTACATACAAGGCTAAAAAGAAAATAAATGTTTAAATCCCGAAACAAAAGTATATAGATAATTAAATTAAAACTATCTTTCAACTACTAAACTAAAACAATTAAGTCTTAACCAATAAAAATAATAATTTGATAACTTCTAAGCAAAAGGGGTTAATTAAAAATACAATGATCCCAATAATACTATAAAAATTCTCTCAAACGATAAATAAATATTTTTAGAAGATTTACAATCTTTTTCTTCATCGTCCTTCACGCAGCTCCCAGCAAAGAATAGACCAACATAAACCTATCAATCTAGTCTCCGTACGCAAACAAATTTCGCATAAGTTTATCATAGACTCATCCATTAAGGAACATGGACAACACACAAACATTGAGATATTAAATCAACTAAACTGAGTAATAATTCATAAACAAAACGATTCATTTTAATCTTCATCATTAAGCCAACATGCTTACATAAAGTAATCATACTTTAATATAAGTAAATATCAACCGGCTTTAATTCAAAAGTCGAACAACTTGCTTTCATCACAAGGAAAATACAAAAAATAAATCACATTATTTATTATTTCCATTAGCCAAGTCCATTAGAGAGAAGTGAAAGTGATAGCCAAATCAACCGTAGCTGACTCAATAGGATCAATAGTCCTGTGCATAATAGCAAATGAGATCTAGTTCCGGAGTATAGATTACTCCCCATAATTACTTTCAATGTTCCTAAGTATGCATACCCTCTCTAAACCCTTTGGTTTAAAAGAAGAACAGTTTCTCAACTAATTCACCCAAGTCCGTAGTTATAGATACGAATTCTGCAGTTCGAATGAGGCTATACCTGTAGTATATATATACACAACTCATCATCCTAAGTAGCTCAATATTCGCGTCCTTTGGTGGATCTATTACCAATTAAGTCTTTACTCTCACTTCAATTTATACATCGTGAGCACATAAAAAGGTAATTCAAATTTCTTGGCATTCTCAAGTAACTTCATCAGAGTTACACAACATAAACAATTTTAATTCACAATCAAAATGGTATTTCACATGAAAAAACATCTAGGTTCCCAAATCACGACGATTATAACCAGCGGCGGACCCAGTAAATTTTTAATATGGGTGCGAGAGGTAAAAAGGAGAAAACCCCCCAAAATAGGGGGTCAATTTCACCCATATCGACAATGTCGAAAACACCTTGTTCCCAATTGAAATGAACACTACTATCTCCAACGCCTCCACATGTCAACAACATAAATAAATGAAAAATCCAAGAAAAAGTCTATAATAAATATTTTTGTGTTCAGAATGCTCTTCTCATAGCCGTATTCACTATTCAGTTTTGACTTTTTGTTAATACTTCATTGTTTTTTATTTTAACTTGCTTTGGGTCAAATGAGAGATTAAGAGGAGAGAGAGGGAGAGATAAAGTCAATGATTACTTTTGGGGTGTTGGGTCTAGTGTAATCAAAAGAGGAGAGAATGAGAGGAGTGAGAGAAACTGAGAGTTATAGCCTTTTAGGTTCTATGTGAGAGACTATGCATGACGTCTGTCTGTGCTGCTGGACTAGTAACACATGGGTGCTCTTTACCTATTTTTCGATCTTACCAACTTACCCTCACCATTAGTAACTCTTATTTACTTTTTGAATGGGTGCAACTGTAAATATCCCATATAGTACGGGTGCAAATGGAAGATTAATTTCTTTTTCCCTCCAATTCACAAAGTCTTTTAACAAAAAAGTTTAAAAAATGTGGGTTCAACTGCAACTATACCTTATAGCGTGAGTCCGCCCCTGATTATAAGAATATACATTTTACAGGCTTGCACAATTTTTTACAAATTCAATAGTCAAAGTATATCTCAACTTATTGACTACACACATTCTTCAATCATGATAACATGCTTCTAGCATGATTCAATTAGTTATACAGGCTAAGTTCACAATTGAACAAATATATGTTTATATCATTTTAGTCCAATATCCACAAATAATTACCCCAAGTAATTAATAACAATTAACATGCTTTATTCAATCATGTAATCTCAACAAGTAATCATTCCATATAATTACCACAGTGACCTTCCAGCATAGTTTTATATGCATTCACTATCATCAAACCCAATAATTCTATTTGAATTACAAACAATGAAAAAATTCATTAATCTTTGCTTTCTCATCAATATTTGATAATGAATTATATTCTTAATTCGTCAAACACATTTCCTTCAATGAATAACCTTGATTGCAAAGGTAAGTCAAACAACATAAGCTCCTTACGTTCACTACTAGTCAACGGGTTCTAACAAATTCACGACATAACATAAGTCAATGCCTTGACTTCTAAATCTCCAATTTAATTATTAAGGATTGTTTGGTATAAGATTTTCAAATTAATAAGTTAGTGGAATTTTAATACTCATGCATGCTCAATAAATTTTAAATCGAAACATCCATAAATCAAATTAGGGCAATATTTAAATCAAATCCTAATTAAAGTCAAACACTTAAACAAAAGTTAAACCGGCCCATCCAATACCATCACCACTAGCCATGGCCCCAACCACCAGGATCCTTGCTAGTGGCCCAACGGTGCGGCGCCTGGCGGCACTGCAGTGCCGCATGACTGGGTCGTGCGTCACGGTCATTTCCCAATTGTCTCTATTTTTTTTTTTTGAATATCAAATCACAATCTAATATAATCTAAATCTAAAATTAAATGATAAATTTTCAAATTTGACAAATTCCATCCAAAGCTCAATCTTTAATAATTCCTTTTTGATTCAAATTCATTAAAACACAAATCAAAACCCTGAACATAACTTTAATACCTAAATCATTAGAACCTATCATTACTAGGCTAAACCATGAACCCTAATTCATAACATAAACATTAGGTGTTCACTAATGAAGAATTTGAATGCAAAAACAACTTTATAATCCATAAAAAAACTAAAATCAACTTACTTGTGAAATAAGGATTGAAATTTGGAACAACGGATGATCAATCAAAAGAGAGCAAAGAATAATTTTTTTTTCTTTTGTCCTTGGTCGACCGAAGGTGAGTTAGTGAGAGAGAGAGAGAGAGAGTAGTGAACTTTTTTGTGATGTTAGGTTTAGTTAATGAATAAACAAGTTGAGTGGATTTAGGAAACTCCCTTTCCTAAATCTACTCCTTCCTTATCTCCCACTAACGACCTAACTTAACTTCTACTCAAACTCTTTAATTTTCACAAATTTAGCAAGTAAATTTTCAGAAAATAAAAAAATTAAAAATCGCCTAAGTTTCGGCTATATGGCGAAAAATAATTGCAAACAAATCAATTATATTTTCCTTCGAAGCCCAAAAATATTAAAACCCAAAACTATTTAATAGATTGACAAAATTAATAATTTGGCCCAATACTAAACTTTATTTTTTAATTAAGCATTTTTAATTAAATAAAAGCCCAAATAATATTTTTGATCAATCAATCACATTTTCTTAAGTAATTATTATTCTAAAATGACTAACAATATGGGGTATTACATCCAATCCCCCTTAAAAGATGTTTCGTCCTCGAAACTTAGGATCACCATCAAAGTGAAACGAGTTTCGCAAAAACAAAGTTTCACCACAACTTTCAAAGTCTAAAGTTTTCACAACTTTTCCAATAGCAACATGAGCGTGATGCAATACAATGCAATGAGTTTTCCAATCTTTGTTTTTATCCAACTTAAAAAGGTTTCAACCTCGAAACTAAGGTTAAGTACCTTGTTCGAACAATTGAGGGGAGTGCTTGTGCAGTCTCAGTCTCCTAAGTCATTTCTTCGACTTTGTGGTTAGCCCACAATACCTTTATAAGGTTAATCATAGACGCACGAGTTTTCTTCATTTTCTCGTCTAGGATCCTCACATGTTTTGTTCGTTCTTCAAGAACTCAAACTGGTTGCTCCTGATAGGTTACAGTATCATCTAACAATACCTTTTCGAGCTTCAACACATGACTTGGATCATGGTGATATCTTCTAAATTGTGACATGTGAAACACATCGTGCACTTTCTCTAGATCCATTGGCATAGCAAGCCTATAAGCAACCTCTCCAATTCTTTCAAGAGTCTCATAAGGTCCATTGTACTTTGGGCTAAGCTTTCCTATACGCCCAACTCTCATTAATCCTGGATTAGGAGATGCTTTCAGTAATACCTTCTCACCAACTTGGAATTCCTCCAATCGTCGATGTTGGTCCGCGTAATCTTTCTGGCTATCTTGAGCAGCTTTCATGTTCTCTTGAACCAATTTCACTTGGTCCACAGTTTCTTGTATAAAGTCTTGACCTAATACAAAGGTCTCACTAATGTCATTCCAACATGTAGGAGATCGACAACTTCTCCCATACAAAGCCTCATAAGGTGCTCGACAAATACTCACATGGTAGCTATTGTTCTGGGAAACTCAATCAAAGGTAAACTCTTCTTCGAATAGTCTTTCATTTCTAGAGCACATGCTCTCAACATTTCCTCCAATGTTTGGATAGTTGCTCCGTTTGACCATCAGTTGCTAGATGAAATGTAGAACTAAACTTCAATTTTGTACCAAAAATATTCTATAGCTTATGCCAGAAGATAGACAAGAATCTCGTATCCCTGTCTGAAACAATGTCCTTAGGTACTCCATGTAACCTTAGAACTTCTTTCACATAAGCCTCTGTGAGTTCGTCTATCGACTAAGTATTCTTCATCGCAATGAATCACACCGTTTTTGTCAGTCGATCGACAATGACCCAAATAGTATAATTTCCAGGCCTCGTCTTTGGCAAACCAGACACAAAATCCATTGAGATCGAATCCCTTTTCCATCGAGGAATTTTAAGTCTTTGAAATAGACCTCCAGGTCTTCTATGTTGGATGTTCACCTTTTGAAAAGTAAGACACATTGCCACAAATTCTGCACACTCACGCTTTATGTTTGGCCACAAAAACTAAAGCTTTAAATCCTTATACAACTTATCACTACTTGGGTGAACAGAATACGCAGTTCTATGCGCTTTATCGAGAATTTTTCTCTTCACTTCGGCGTTGTTAGAAACACACCAATGCCCTTTCATCTTTATGGTGCCATCATCTAATATCTCGTACTCTGGATGCTTCTCATCCTTGATCTTGACACGTAACTCCTCTAGAAACGAGTCATGAACTTGCACTTGCCAAATCTCATCATACCTTGACGGCCTTACCACAAGTGCGTTCAACATCACTGCGGTCTCTCCATGCTGAACAACTTCTACGTCCAACTACCTGAATTCCTCACACAAGTCTAATGGTAGCACCATTATGTTGTTCATAGTGTGTGAAGTATTCCTACTCAACCCACCAACCACTACATTGCCTTTCCCCTCATCACACTGAATATCCAAATCATAATCAAATATGAATTCTAGCCATCTTCGTTGCCTCATATTCCGTTCCTTTTGAGTGAATATATACTTCAAAATCTTATGATCTGTAAAGATCTTGCAAGGAGCTCCATACAAATAAGGCCTCCAAATCTTTAAGGCAAAGACTTTGACAGCTAACTCCGTGTCTTAAGTAGGGTAATTCTTCTCATGTACCTTCATTTGGCGAGATGCATAAGCAACTAACTTGCCATGTTGCATAAGCACACACCCCTATTTCATTCTTAGATGTATTACTATACATCTCAAATCCTTTCGTCCCTGACAGTAATATCAAAACAGGTGTAGTTGTCTCTTTTTTTTTTTTGGTCATCAAAGGTGTAGTTGTCAACCTCTTCTTAAGCTCCTGGAAAGCTTCTTCACATTGCTCACTCCATTTGTATCTCGTTTCCTTTTTATCAAGTTCGTAGTTGGTCTTGCTATCTTAGAAAAATCTTGACCAAATCTCCTATAATAGCTCGCCATTCCTAGGAAACTTCTCACTTCCTTCAAACTTTTCAGAGCCGACCAATCCATGGTAGCCCAAATTTTAGAAGATCAAATGAAACTCCTTTTTTACATATAATATACCCAAGGAATGCAACACTCTCTAACCAAAATTCACACTTCGAGAGTTTGGCAGACAACCTCTCGTTCCTCAAAACTTTCAAAACAACCCTCAAGCGTCTCGCATATTCCTCCATGTCTTTCGAGTACACCAAATATCATAAATAAACAAGACCGGAAAACTATCCAAGTATGGCCTAAATGTCTTATTCATCATCTCCATGAACTTCGTAGTTGCACCAGTTAACCCAAAAGGAATACCTGTAAACTCATAATACCCATACATTATCCTAAAGGAAATATTTGGTATATCCTTCTCATCGATCTCCAATTGATGTTAACCAGACCTCAAGTACGTCTAACTTAAAAAACACTCCAACTTCTTGAAGATGGTCAAAGAAGTCCTCAATCCTTGGCAAAGGATACCTATTCTTCACAGTGACTTTGTTCAACTCACGATAGTCAACGCAAAGTCATAGACTACCATCCTTCTTTCTGATCACAAATAAAACAGGTGCTCCCCAAGATGATTCACTAGGTCTAATGTACCCCTTCTCTAACAACTCTTCTAGTTGCGTCTTAACCTCTTTCTTCTCGAGAGGTTCCTTCCTATACGTCGCTCTCAAAATAAGACATATTCCAGGAACTATCTGAATCTGAAATACGGTTTCTCTATCTAGTTGAATACCAGGATTCTCCTCAGGTTATACATCCCGAAACTCATTAACCACCTTGATTTTCAAGATCTCCCCATCTAGTCTACTCATATCTTGAATATGGAAAAGGAAACCTTCACAACCTTTCTCCAAGTGTTTCTTTGCCACTGACATCGAAATGATGTATAGTCCACCTTTAGTAACAATTCCTTTACAAGAAATAGAATTTCCTATAGGCCCTTTCAGCGAGATCTTTTGTTCACAACAATTTATTCGCGCTTTAGACTTACTAAGCTAGTTCATTCCCAAATTTATACTAAAGTCCCTTAACTTGAACTCTATAAGTTCGCAATTCAGACCCGGCAATGTTCACTCGAACATTGGGACGCACAACTTTACAAAGTACCACCTCTCCAGAGGGAATGATGATTCCACCCTGATTGTTCCCATTCTAAACCTGAACTCTTGGCGCTCAAAGCACCTAACCTTGTCACCCTCGCGGTCTAGTCAATAGTGATTATATTTGCACTTCTTGCAAATATAGGGTCTAGGTTTCCACCCTCCATTGTTAAGATGGTCATTTCCATTACCAGGTTGGTTATTTCTATTCCTCGAATTACCACCATTGTGTAGACGCCTAAAACGTGTCGTCAGATTTCTCCGCAATAGCCCGATGATGAAAGGAGTAATTTATAACTTGAATGCTATTTTTGCTTTGATAGGTAAAATAAGATCTCAGGTTTTTCCTCGATTTCTCCTATATTTCGATCACATTCAAAAGCCTAGTTCAAGAGCTTTCCAACGACACCTCTCGTGTGTTTTTCCGCCTCCCGGTTGCTAAGTTCCTAACCGAGGGTAAAACTGTCTTTTACCGTAGAAGGGTAAAACGGTCTTTTCGCATTTTTGGAACATTAAAAATTCCTCCGAAAATTAAAATTGACTGTTATGACGACATTCAGCTGGCAGGCTCACAGCTGCCAGCGACCTTGGGATTTTAGTCAGGGCCGACAGCGGCTGTGGCGCGAGCCGTCAGCGGCCCTGAAGGATTTCCCAGGGCCGCTCCCGGCCCTCGCTGGGTCCTGAGGCCCGTCTTTTTGAAGCTCGATCTCCAAATTTCGGCCATTCTTCACCCGTCCAACCCTACGCCGCCTTCGCCTATAAATATATCCCTCCTCCCTTAGTTCAAAATATACAGTCTACTGTTGACAACCTCTATTCTCAGGAGTATTAACACTGAGCTTTCCCCTCTTTCTTCCGAATTCATTATTTGCTTGAGATCTATTTTTACTTTTCATTTTCTAAATAGCTTACATTTCAGATACTAACTCCTGAGGGCTCAAATTAACTTACTTGCTTAACTGTTTATTTTTTAGTAGGCAAAATGTAGATATCATTCAAATCAGGTCATTTATTGCTTCCTAAATACTGTCTTTCAATTCTGTAAATAAGCATGTCTAACTATTGTAATGCTCAACTTGCCAATCGAATGCATTTCTAAACAAGGTTCAATAATAAATGTCATAATGCTTGTGATGAACCAATTAATTGTCTAATCTAGGTTGTTAATCCGGGTTGTGTGGAAAATCATGTCTTTAAATTATTAAGCAAACTTGAGTTAGTAGATGCCGTCATAAAACGGGCGAGTTAGGTACCTAAAACCTTCCTCGTCGTACCTTCGCCCCCAAACCCTTTATTCTTGGGTACTCATATGTTCTATATAAGAGGGAGACTTTCTAAAAACATGAATAGTTCACTTATCGCGCTATTGGGTTGTCCATTCGGTTTGTCCTTCGATAAAACACTGATAGCATATTTGTGACCTCTTTCATGATTTTTATTCAATTCAAGTCTTTTCAAAAGCTTTTCTAACTTGATGGTTCCTTGAACTTAGCGAAAGCCCCCAGCTTACAAATTTTCTATAAGGACACACTCCGTGGAGCGAGGCCAAAGGTCCCGGGTCCTTACACATTGTTGTGGTTATTGCCGTTATTGTGGTTGTTCCCTTCATGGAACTTCCCTTTCTTGTCACCACCATTGCCCTGGTGGTTATCAAACTTCCTTTTCCTACCAATCACCTCCTCTCGATGCTTTTGAACCGCAGCTTGGTTTGCAGTTTAATTATACACCTCTTGCATTGTCCAACACACATAGCCTCCAAAAAACTCCTGAATACTCCACTGCAGGCATTTCTGGAATCTACGAGCACGTTGTTGCTTAGTAAGAACCAAAGCTCCAGCAAAACGAGCTAAGTCATTAAAACGTTTGGCGTAATCCTGTACAGACATCCTTCCTGGTATGAGGTTCAAGAATTCCTCATAGTTCTGGTTCTGAAGATATTCTGGGTAATACTCCTCTCGCAGAGCAGTTTTGAAGATCACCCAGTTAAACCCCTTTCTTGCCCTAATGGCAAATTCATTGTCTCTCCACCAATGACCAGCGATCTTTCAAAAGTAATATATGACTATGTCCACATTCAATGCGTCAGGGCACGCCGTAATAGCGATGTTTTTCTCCAAATCTCGCGTCCATTCCTCCAAAATCGCGGGATCTTCTAACCCCTCAAATACCGGCAGATTATGCCCCTTAATCTTTTTCGAGATTGCGGCTAAGTCATTGCCTTCAGCAGCTCTACTTTGTTCCTCTCTCTGCATCATGTGCGCGGTGAATGCCTGAGATTGGACCAATACTTGTTTTGACTGCGCTTGTTGTGCTAGTAGAGCAGCTTGTGCATTGTTGTCACCCATTGTACTCCAAGATTCACTAGCCCAAATTCGTGCATTCGCTTGCTTGTTGTGCATGTGTCGTTGTAATGCTCGTCTGACACATGTTTGCCGGTAACTGCGTCGTTGTAATGCTTCCTTGAATGCATGAATGACGTGACTATGTGCCAACATGTACTTACATGCTTGGAGTATTTTTTTTCTTTTATTTTTAGGTAGTTTCTAATCCCCAAAAATAGTGCGAGAATTCAATTCAATGAGCACTCGTTTCCTCGATGATATATTTTCATATACCGTCGAAGTCATAAACAATTTTCTAGGACCTTTTTAATTCGGCAGTAAAAAAGGGCGCCGAAAAAAAAATTTCGGAATAAATAAATAAATGCCGAAATTCTTTTTTTTTTTTAATTTTATCCCATTTTCCTTTTTCTTTGAGTCTAGAAAAATCAAAAAAATAATAGGGTGATCCGTCTTTTTCTATTTTTCTGATTTTCGTTCATCGACTTTATTTTCCTTTGATATTAGGGGAAGTATTTGGGCATTTAGGCTTAAGGATCCTTGTTTTAGGACAATGTGTTTTCCTATGTGTGGGTTATCATTTTTCTTAGATGAGAGTCTCATGGTCTTTTTGGTTCTAAATGGTCATCTTCTCGTTCAGATCATGTCAGGATCCAACAAGCGCTTCTCGGCTGAAGATACCCAGGAAAAGTCTCGCCTCATGCTTGGGACGGAAATGGGCCAAACCGCTAAAAAAATAAATACTCATTTTGTAACAAGTGCATATCCAATCTGGGAAGCCTCAAAAGATTCAGTTCTTGATACTTCCAATGAATCCCTTGATTTAGAGGAACAATTAGACCTATCATTCCGAGAGGCCAAGATCCAAGTGGGTCTTGAGGATGAGACCCCTAGTCTCGTCGAGTACAGAGGCAAGAACAAGCAAAATCCACACCTCCTTGAAGCTCAAGATCATAATGAACACCTGTCTCAATATGCAATTGTTTACCACTCAGAAATCAAAAGGCTACAGAAAATGGTCGCCCAACTGGAACAAAGGATTAAGACTTTAGAAGGCGACAAAGTCTTTCTCGATCAATGGTAACCCCATTGGCCCCAAGACCGCATTTTTGCACAAATGAGAGCATGTGATTACATGCATCCATTGCAACTCACTTATGAACTCATTCAAGAAAAATTGGAATCCAAGCATTTATTGTGACTGCTGCCGAGCCTGCGGACATCACACCAATGAATGCAAGAGTTTGAGGGAAAAAATCCAGGCCTTCATCGATGAAGGAACCATGGGACCCGCACACCATTGGCAGTCTAAGCAAAAATCAAACCTTCACACTCGTGAGTTTACACCACTCGCGATGTCAATTCATGATGTTATGACAACTTTGCTTCGTCGCGGAGATCTATGATTCCTAGAAGGAGTTTTGCTGGAAGAAGAGGATCCTTACCTTTATTGCAGACATCATAGATGTTTCGGTCATCTCACGGATCAATGTTATCGCCTAAAACATGACATCCAGCTGGTCATTGATTCCGGAGCCGTGTCTCCTCCAAAGTCCCATATATTCAAGATCACAATGCGTACGTATGAGCTACAATTCGAAGTCAACGTGCTGGAAATAGACCAAGCACCATTCATAATGCATTCAAACCCTCATGTTAATGGTTTTATCAAGAAACAAGGGTACATACAGCTGTATGGGTCTAGGAAGAAATGGACAAGGACCCACCACTTTCAAGTTTGATGTCAAAAACAACCTCTTCAGGCTCGGTTATGAACCCACTGATAAAGAAATCCATGACCATACTATGAAGCAAAGGAAACAGGTTAAGGGTAGACAAGCCACTTCCAAAGAAATGATATCACCTTAAAGCCATACCCTGAATGGCCAATTCATTAAGGAAGGAGATTATTGCCCGTACTATGGCTTTCCCAAACCATACTAAGACAAGAAGGCCCAAGTCATGCACCCAGGCTTCGAGATTTTCTACGACTGCAACCAACTGGACGAGGAGGCACACCACCACCCTAATCCAGCAGATCAAGATTGGACCAAGGCACCAGGCTACCAAATGTGGGGTCTCCTATTTGGCCAAGAGACTAGAATGGATGAAGCTCCCACTATGAGTGAAGAAGTAATGGCTCTCTATGACCGCATTTTCAATCCTGCTGATTTGATATATAATGCTGAAGATATCACAATGGGATGGCGCAAAGAAGTGAGCTGGACTGGCCCTGACGGACGTAAGGTTACCATAACAACTGGAGAAGGACCAATGATGGAAAATTCTGAGTCTCAGTTTGAGTCAGTGTCTAGTCTAGGTCCTAAGGTCGAGTCACGAACTGGGAGTGACCCATCTTCTCTTTCTAAGTCTAGTGTCAATGTGAGGGGAACTTCTGATCCCTTTCTTGCTGTTTTTGACTCCAATATCAATAAAATGAAAAATCTTTCTGCTTATTTTCAGCCTTGTTTAGCTATTGATAAACCCAATGATAAAAATGAGTTGCCAAAAGATATGTTAAAAGCAATAACTAATCATGAACAAAAGACCTCTATCGTGGAGGAAAAAAATCAATTTAAGCAATGAAAGCGAACCTCGTGAAGTAAGAATTGGATTGTCCTTAATTGAACAGGAACGTGAGCAATTTATCAAACTCTTGAAACAGTACACAGATGTTTGTGCTTGATCATACAAAGACATGCTAGGTATCGAGAGAAGTATAGCCGAACATAACATCCCTCTATACCCTGATGCTAAGTCAGTCAAGCAAAAACTAAGGCGCCTCAGACCAGAATGGGCACTAAAGATAAAATAAGAGGTACAAAAACAGCTCGCAGCCGGGTTTATTGTTGTATCAGATTTTCCAGAATGGATCGCAAATGTGGTTCCAGTACCAAAGAAACACGGCCGAGTCAGAATGTGCGTCGACTTCAGGGACCTCAACAAAGCTAGCCCAAAAGACGATTTTTCCTTACCACACATTAACCTCTTGGTAGACAACACTGCCGAATACGCTCTCCTGTCATTTATTGGTGGTTACGTAGGATATTACCAGGTTCAAATGGCTAAAGAAGACATGAGCAAAACAACGTTAATAACTCCTTGGGGGATCTATTGCTACAGGGTCATGCCCTTTGGGTTAAAGAACGCAGGTGAAACTTATCAAAGGACTGCCACAACCTTGTTGCATGATATGATTCATAAAGAGGCCGAAGTCTATGTGGATGATATGATTGTAAAGTCAAAATGTCGACCCTGACACATTCAGGCACTCCATAAGTTCTTTGAGAGGCTACGCAAGTACAACATCCGATTGAATCCCCAAAAGTGTGCATTCGGGTTAAGGTCAGGCAAGTTATTAGGCTATTTAGTCAGTCAAAGGGGAATTGAAATTGATCCATCCAAGATCAAAGAAACAGTTGAAATGCCACCACCCAAGAACGAAACAGATTTTAGGGGGTTCCTTGGTCGACTTCAATACATTAACCGATTCATATCAAAATTCACCACCACATGTGAGCCTATATTCAAGAAATTGAAGAAGTGGGGTCAAAATCGAGTGGGATGACCAATGTCCACAAGCATTCGACAAGATCCAAGACAACCTGGCCAACCCACCTATCCTTGCTCCTCCTAAGCAAGGCATTCCACTAATCCTTTACTTAACAGTGACTCATACGGTCATGGGGGATATGCTAGCCCAAACCATAGAAGGCAAAGAATGAGCCATATATTACTTAAGCAAGAAATTCATTGACTATGAAACCAGATACTCGAGCCTTGAGAAGACTTGTTTAGCTTTGGTTTGGGAACCAAAGAAACTCAGACATTACATGCTAAATCACCTAGTGTTTGTAAGGTCAAGAATGAATCTCGTCAAATATATCTTCGAGAAACCTGTCCTAAGTGGAAGAATTGTGAGGTGGACAGTTTTGCTATCTGAGTTTGATCTAAAGTTTGACCCTACAAAAACCATCAAGGGACATGAAGTTTCAGAATACTTAGGCGAGCACCCCACTCCCACAGCCAAGGACCATGAGCAATATGACTTCCTGGACGAAGATGTGGCTCTAATTGAGGAAAACTGCTGGAAAATGTACTTTGACGGGGCATCCAACCAAAAGAGCTACTATGCTGGAGTACTCTGGGTATCTCCAGATGAAGCTCATACTCCAATCTCACTGAAATTGGATTTTCCTGTCACTAACAATGCGGCTAAATACGAAGCTTGTATCATCTGCTTACAAGCAGCTGTAAGCCTGGGCATCAGGATACTCAAAGTTTATGGTGATTCTCTACTAATCATCAACCAAGTTTCTAGAAAATGGAAAGTTCACAGTGAAAGTCTGGCACTCTACCAAGAAGTTTTGGATAAAGTACTCGACAACTTTGAAGAAGTAGCATTCACTTACCTACCTCGAGAAGACAACCAATTTGCGGATGCCCTGTCCAAGCTAGCATCCTTGATCACCATACCCGATCCTGTTAGCATGATGCCTGTTTGTATACAAAGAAGAAATGAGTCCACTTTCTGCAACGAACTCGACACATGTCTAATCTTAACTCCAATTGAAGAAGATCCTTGGTACCAAGATGTTTTCAACTACATCATCAAGGGCACATACCATCCAGATGCACCAATAAGAGTTCAACGGGCCATCCGTCTCTTAGCGGCACAATACATATAGTACAAGGGGGTTCTGTACAAAAAGTCCCACAAAGGAGTCAACCTCAGATGTGTGAATGCCGAGGAAGCCGCAGAAATCATATATGAGGTGCACAATGGTGTGTGCTGACCACACATGAATGGTCGAATGCTCTCTAGAAAAATCCTATGACTAGGATATTACTGGAACACCATGAAAAGAGATTGTTACGACTATGTCAAAAAAAATGCTAGATATATGCCAACCTACAGCATATGCCACATTCAATGCTCTATAACTTCACGTCCCCTTGGCCATTTTCTGCATGGGGAATCGACATCATTGGTAAGATCACCCCCAAGGGATTTGGAGGAAATGAATACATCCTAGTAGCCATAGATTATTTTACCAAGTGGGTTGAAGCACAATCCTATGTCATCCTCACATCCAAACAAGTGTCCAAGTTCATAAGGAACAATATCATCTGCCGTTATGGTGTTCCACATGAAATCATTAGCGACTACGGATCCCACTTCAAAGCCGAAACAACCACCCTACTAAAAAATTACAAAATCCAGCACCACAAATCATCTCCTTACCGACCCCAAACCAATCGCGCAGTAGAAGCTGCCAACAAAAACCTCAAAACCATCATCGAAAAAATGGTAGAGAACTCCAAAGATTGACCCGTGAAACTTCCATTTCCACTTCGGGGGTATAGAACATCCATAAGGTCATCCACAGGAGCTACACCTTACTCCCTAGTCTAGGGGATGGAAGCCGTAATACCCATAGAAGTCCAACTACCCTTCATGCGCATAGCCTTAGAAGGTGAACTTTCAGAAACACAATGGATGCAAGCCCGTTATGATGAACTAATGTTCATGAATGAAAGGCGCCTACGGGCTCTAGACCACTCACACATGTACCAACAATACATGGAAAGAGCATTCAACAAAAAGGTTCGACCTCGAAATCAAAAGAAGGGAACTTAGTTTGGAAGGAATTGCGTGCACTAGTTACCGACCCCAGAGGTAAATTCCGACCAAATTGGTCTGGTCCGTTCATCATCCAAGATATCCTTTTAGGAGTGCAGTCCGGCTTATGGATATTGATGGCATCGAGTTCAGTCAGCTCACCAACATGGATCAACTGAAGAAGTGCTATATCTAAAATAAAAATAAAATAAAATAAAAAATCGAAAAAAAGAGGCGTACACAAATTGAACAAACTACGCTGGCCTGATTCCACACTGGATACGTAGGTAACCCTTTTAAGGGGCCCGACCACAATCAATCCAAAATTCCATTCAACTTATTCAAAAAAGGGACAATCTTTTTTCAAAATGAACGAATAAGCTTACATCGCATAAATTGAACTTCCTAAGATTACAAAAAAAAAGTGCAACTAATGAGGGTTTAAAAACAAATTCTTACCACTTTTTTTTTTTTAAACAAGACTTGCTTTCTAAAGAAAACTACTTTAATCCTTCTTCCCTTTAGAAGGTTTTGTTGAAGAGTTCTTCTTTGAAAGACCTTGGCTTGAGGACGATCTATGATCGCTTCCTTGAGCTGGGGGCTTGCCTCTTTTCAAAACGCGATAGCCTTTTGATAAGGCCCTTCCTTTCTTTTCTTGCTTTCTGTTCCTGAGTCATACCTAGGTACTAGCTGGTTCCACTCCTCATGACGAAGGGCTCGCCTTGCTTCTCCATCACTGCAAGAAAGCTAAAGTTAAGTAGCTCTCAGAAACTTGAGTTGGGGCAATCATCCGGGGTACCGTCCAATGATCCCTGCCACGCCAATATGTGCTCCACCTTTGAGCAAATTCAGTTGTCAAGGCTATGGTAGGTTGTCTCATAGTCTCCTAACAAGGGATAACCTGCTTTAACCCATATTGCCTCATTACCCCTTGAAGGAAAGAAAAATGTACTCTTGTACAAACTCAATATCCTAGTGTAGGGGATAGATTTGCAGCAGGCAACCAAAGAAGTCAAACCCCACCAAGGAACATACCAACGGATAACAAGTTCAGCATGGAAAAAATCATCCCATTTAGCAAGGGTCTTCTCATTGTATAGCCTTTTCCTAACCAAAAAACTAGCAGCGGTATAAGTTCACTTCTTTTAGGCTTGAGGAGTATGAGCAATCATCTTTTCTGGTGACTCTATCAACCTTAGATGCTCGCATAACCAGATTTGGAGCAGCAGGGGGCTGCCAGAAAAGGCCTCCTTGGGCAAAACTTTTAACCTGTCAGGCCCTAAAATGGTTTCTCCTACAACCAGATGCAAATGAGAGTGCCCTTCAGCCATTTGACTTACCACTCGCAGCGACGAGGCTCTACCCAGATTAGATGATTCTACATTAACAAACAATAGGCGGTTTAACAGACAGAGTACAAAGGCCTGTTGACGGCAACGCCTAAATATTGCATCATGTTCAGAAGAGGAAGCAAACTTGTCACAAATTTGAACTAAGTCCACATCGACACCAAGAATCATGCTTTTGGCTTCCGCAGATGACAAGCTTAGAGATTTCCTCTATTGATTACTAAAGTCATACCTCAAATAAGGCACAGCTGGGGGAAGAACATCAGACATGTTAGTAATTGCAGCAAATTCTTCTACTAAAGGGCATAATTCAGAGTTACCGAAACGTAAAACGTGCAAGTCTGTGTCCCAATAGTTCAATACAGATCGAAGAATGGGCCACAGAATTTTGGTTGGTTTCAGAGTCAGCAGAGATAAGACATGGTATGGAGCTAGTTCCAATTTGTCTTCCACGGTCAGATTTTTGCACAAAGCATCGAACACATTTTCAAACGATTTCACCATGATAAAAGCTTTGTGAAATTTGGGGAGAAAAAGTCTAAAAGGAGATACGACATTGGACATCCCATAAATCCTATTTATAGGCAAAAGTCGGGTCAGAAAAGAGTCAGAAATTCGCAAAAAAGCCCAAAACTAGAGTCATCGGCGGCTCTGGCCAGAGCCGCTAGCGGCTGTGACCAGCGTTGCTAGCGGCCCTCAGCAACGGCCCAGGGCCTCCAGCGGCCCAGCCCAGCGCCGCTAGCGGCTCCGACCTCGGCCCTGTCCACTTTTCCTTTTACTCTCGTCCACCCAATTGATCCATTCTGCACGGTTCTAAGCCCAATTTTCAAAAGGTCTGCTCAAAACGATTTTCAAAGTTTTATTCTTTTTTATTTTTTTAGTAATTTTTTTCCTTTTTTTTAGGGGGTATAATATGTGTAATTTTGCTTTTTCTTTTGCAAATTTTACCTTATTCTTTATTTTATTCCTTAAATTGTGTCCTACTCTTTACTACATAACATGTTGCATACTTAGAGACCAGACGGGCATAATCGAGTCATAATGACATGCATATCATTTAAAATGCATAAAAGCAGGAGTTCGAGTTTCAAAGACCAAGATCTACACTACTCAATTGGGGTCATCATCATCATTGCTATCAACCTCATCTTCAACGGAAGGCCCATGAACGAAATTCCCCGTCGAGTAGTAAAAAGAGCCCTGAGTGCTGAACGGGCTATAAACCGGCTTGCTGTTACTGGGTCACATGTCCCGCCCGTCATACATAGGCGCACGCATGGGGGTACCGCCGAAAACCCTGGCTCGAAGAGGCTCTCCGTGGCTTGCCTAGCAAAGTCCATAGCCACATTCTGATGTGAAGGCCCAGCTTGGGCATATCCCATCTAGGAGCATTCGCCCAACCTCCAGCCACGGGGGTCATGATAGGCCTACTACTCAAAGAGGGCTGGAAACCCGCTGGAGAAGACATCTCGGGCACATGAAGGTGCGGTATAGAAGGACCGGGCACCTCATCAATAGGAGGCCTGGTCACCACCACAGTAGGAGAACGAGCAACAGATGGTCTACTCGCCAAAGAAGCTCTCGCTGCTGATGAATGTCAGGGTCCTACAGAAGACGAAGACCGTGACATTTGCACAAAATCAAGACAAGAATGTTAAATCAAGCACTTCACGTAGCTAAACAAAAAGATAAAAGTGCACTTACACTGGCAGTCCCAGATCGAGAACTCTTCCCTCAACCCATCTTCCGGCTATATCCTTTCTTCAGCAAGTGGATAAGCTTGAAGTCTTGGGAAGTCTGTTCCCGGTTCAGCTACAAGAAAAGACAAGAGACAGAGTCAATATTTGAAAACAACACAAGTCAGAAAACCAGAGAGGATAAAAACTTACCTCCACACAATCATCGGGCAATTGTAAATCCTCTACTGCCTCTCCGTCAGCGCTATGTAAAGGAAACTCCTGCGTTATATGAGCCCCACTCTCACCAATATACCACACCTCAGCACTTGGCAAGGTTACACTTGGGGGCTGACTACGAGGGACTCTAAAGTGGGACCTCCTGTGTCCCCGAGGAGCTTCACGATCCGCCTACAAAGACACAAAAGTCAGTCTGCTACATATACAACTGAAAAACATGAATCAAGATTTTACCTCAAAAGTAAGGTCCGACATCAAGCGATCCAAGCAATAGGCCAGATATACCGTTGTATGGTCTAAACCATCGACCTTTAGCTCAACAAATTGCGTGGCCGCAGCACCCCTAATAACGACCGCCAAGTCAGTCACGCTCAGACTGCGCAGGAAAAACATGGTCATAGGAGGGGTCCTCCGGAACCAAATGGCCACCCAATCGCGGGTAGACCAGTCGAGTCAAGCGGTCCCCCAAGTACCACTCAAAGATGAATGACCCCTCAAACACTACCCGTAGAGTAGACACCCTGAAGGACTCTGTGGTAATATAGGACGGGACCCCAGGAATGTCGTCAAAAGCGATCCACATGAACCCAAAAAAAAAAAGAAAACATAAAGATAAGTCAAAGGCGACATACCTTTGACATAGTCCGACTCTCAAAAGTAACCCGAAAATCCTCCAATGAGGAAAACGGATGGCTGTCTCTACCAGCCCACCGTGCACCCAATGGGAACATCCTCAAAGCAGGACGATGAGGATCAAAAGTTGGAAAATACTCAAAGAACCATAACAGCCATACAAGTAGGAATAATCAGATAGAGTCCTACTAAAAAGTATCCATTTGCACAAGGAATAAAAAAAAATATGCCTACCTCCAGTATCCTCCAAGGACCAGTTATAGACGCCCACTGGCTTGTCGCCTTAGGCCTGCAAGCCAGACGAACCATCTCATCAAAGAAGCATAAGCGGGAGCACCAAAATTGTACTCATGTATTTTGGTCAAGTCCTCCAAGCATGTCAGATAGCCAACATGGCATACACTCTTCTTCTGGGCAAAAATGGTCGCCCCCAACATATAGGCCAAAAAGATACGGGCCCGCTGATCCTCGGTAAGCCCTTGCTCAGTCAAGGCTCCTCATATTCTCGGTAAGGAGACTCGGTCCTTCTCAAATAAAGCGACGACAGGCCAATACAGCTCATAGAACCTATCCACCTGTCGGTGGTAGCCCGTGTCATACCGTAGAGGACGCCCTCTAAAGGACAAGCCCGTCAGTACGGCGAACTGATAAGGAGTGGGGAATATATCTCCCACAGGTGTATGGAAGGTATTCGTAGTCCCCAAAACCTCTCCAATAACCCACCGGAAACCATCCGAGTATCCCCGGAATGACAAGACGGGAAAAGACAGAAAATACTCAATATCCGAAGCCCGGATTATCCACCTAGTCCTCTCGGAAAAAGTATCCAACATGATGGCCCAGTTCGAAGTGGACCCATGAGCGTGGAAAAAAGCACCAACTCCCTAGCCAACAAATAAAATTTTCTCAACACCCCCACATACTACAAATTCAGTCCAAATAATTCCACACAAGTATTATACACACCTGACCACCAATCCAGTACAATCTCAATTTGTTCATGTGCCAAAGCACTAACGGTTCAAGTTTTCAGTACAAAATAAATAAACTGAACAAAACCGAAGAAGTCAGAAACATACCAGATGTAAGATGGACAGATGACTCCATATGTCCAACAGCAAGATACTACGATCCAAAGCCTCCGCCGGACGCCAGTCCAAACGCATGAATGAGTCCTGATACAGAGTTGCCCGATATGCATGTTGTGGAGAAGGTATCCGAGATAAAAGGAAACCCGGTACAAAAGAGGTCACGATTTTCCTCTTCCTCGGTCATGGGACGCTTTCCCTAGTCTTTGGGAGCCATGGACAAGTAATTCAAGCTTTCTCTCTCTACAAGTGAAAAGTTCAAGTGTCAGATTTGAAACTACAAGTACCCATTCAACAATACAACCCGAAATTCAGCTGCTAGGCGAAAAATCAAACAAGTTCAAGACAAAAAGCAAGGAATTTGGTCAAAAATTGACTTACCTTCAAGAACTTGGGAGGCTCGACAATGGCAAGGAGAGCTCGGAGAAGACGAAGACGAAGCAAAAAAAAAATGGAGCAAAAACGCGAGAAAAGACTTGCGAAAAAATTATATGTCCAGCCCACGCGAAGATCGCCAGAGGCCCTCACACTGAAGCCCAGGGACGCCAGCGGCCTTGGCTGGTCTGCACACGCGGGCCCCCCTGCTTCCTTACGACATATTCTCAGCCCAAAAAACCGTTATTTGACACAGTTTGTTCGCGACAAATATCAGTACCAAGTGCGCTGGAGCAGGTCCGTTTGGCCCATAAATTCAAAATTCAACAGTTGGCCCATTTTACGGTACCAATTACTATCAGGTAAAACTCCTTCTTTACATATAATGTGCCCAAGGAATGCAACACTCTCTAACCAAAATTCACACTTCAAGAGTTTGGCATACAACCTCTTGTTCCTCAAAACTTTCAAAACAACCCTCAAGTGTCTCGTATATTCCTCCTTGTCTTTCGAGTACACCAAATATTATCAATAAACAAGACCGGAAAACTATCCAAGTATGGCCTAAATGTGTTATTCATCATCTCCATGAACTTCGTAGGTGCACCAGTTAACTCAAAAGGCATACTTGTAAACACATAATGCCCATATATTGTCCTAAAGGAAATATTTAGTATATCCTTCTCATCGATCTCATTTGATGTTAACCAGACCTCAAGTACGTCTAACTTCAAAAATACTCCAACTTCTTGAAGATGGTCAAACAAAATATCAATCCTTGGCAAAGGATACCTATTCTTGATAGTGACTTTGTTCAACTCACGATAGTCATAGCAAAGTCGTAGACTACCATCCTTCTTTCTTATAACAAATTAAACAGGTGCTCCCCAAGATGATTCACTAGGTCTAATGTACCCCTTCTCTAACAACTCTTCTTGTTGGGTCTTAACCTCTTTCTTCTCGAGAGGTTCCTTCCTATACGGCGCTCTCAAAATCAGACATCGTTCACGACCTATATGAATCTGAAATACGGTATCTCTATCTAGTGGAATACCAGGATTCTCCTCAGGTTATATATCCCGAAACTCATTAACCACCTTGATTTTCGAGATCTCACCATCTAGTCTACTCATATGTTGAATATGGAAAAGACAACCCTCACAACCTTTCTCCAAGTGTTTCTTTGCCACTAACATTGAAATGATGTATAGTCTACCTTTAGTAACAATTCCTTTACCGGAAATCGAATTTCCTATAGGCCCTTTTAGCGAGATCTTTTGTTCACAACAATTGATTCACGCTTTATACTTACTAAGCTAGTTCATTCCCAAAATTATACTAAAGTCCCTTAACTTGAACTCTATAAGTTTCGCAAGCAATTCAGACCCTGCAGTATTCACTTGAACATTGGGACGCACAACGTTACAAAGTACCACCTCTCCAGAGGGAATGATGATACTAGTATCTAAAGACTCCACAATTTTCATCCTATGTTTTTTAACAATGATCTCAGATATGAATGAATGTGATACTACAAAATCAAATAGTACATACGCAGGCAATGAATTTACAAGAAACATACCAGTCACCACATTGATGGTTGGACCTGCCTATACTAGATTCATCACAAATAATCGGTCTCCATTTCTGTTATGGTTACCTTGGTTATTTTAAACCCATTACCATTCTGACCATTCAACCCATTCAGACGATTTCCACCATGATTGTTCCCATTCTAAACCTGAACTGTAGAAGCTTCCACATTATTGTTGCCCCCACCATTATTCTCATTCTTGCCCTTCTTAGGATACTCAAAAGAACGATGCCCTAACTCTTGGCACTCGAAGCACCTAACCTTGTCACCCTCGCGATCTAGTCAATGGTGATTATGTTTGCACTTCTTGCAAATATAGGGTCTAGGTTTCCACCCTCCATTGTTATGATGGTCATTTCCATTACCACGTTGGTTATTTCTATTCCTCGAATTACCACCATTGTGTAGACGCCAAAAAAACATCTTCAGATTTTTCCGCAAAAGCCAGATGATGAAAGGAGTAATTTATAACTTGAATGCTATTTTTGCTTTGATAGGTAAAATAAGATCTCAGGTTTTTCCTCGATCACTCCTTTTTTTCGATCACATTCAAAAGCGTCGTTCAAGAGCTTTCCAACGACACCTCTCGTGTCTTTTTCCGACTCCCGGTTACCAAGTTGCAAACCGAGGGTAAAATCGTCTTTTACCGAAAAAGGGTAAAATGGTCTTTTGCATTTTCGGAACATTTAAAATTCCTTCGAAAATTAAAATTGTCTGGATGTCATGATAATGAGGACATCCAGCTAGCGGCCCTAGGATTTTAGCCTGGGCCGTCAGCGGCTGTGGCGAGAGCCGTCATCGGCCCTCGCTGGGTCTTCTGAGGCCCGTCTTTTTCAAGCCCGATCTCAAAATTTTGGCGATTCTTCATCCGTCCAACCCTACTCATTCACCTATAAATATAACCCTCCTCCCTAAGTTCAAAACAGACAGTCTACAGTTGACAACCTCTATTCTCAAGAGTATTAATACTGAGCTTCTCCCTCTTTCTTCCAAATTCCTTCTTTGCTTAAGATCTATTTTTAGCTATTCATCTGATAAATAACCTACAGTTCAGGTACTAACTCTTGAGGGCTCAAATCAAGTTACTTACTTAACTGTTTGTCTTCTAGTCACTACACCAAAAAATGCCTACGACAACGGTCGATTTGGGCCAACGACAACGGTTCCGACCACTTTTGTCTCGACCATAGTAGTATGTCAAACACCTACGACAGCGGTTCTAGATCGACCGCTGTCGTATGTTGGTCAAAATAGACCTTTGACTTTGATTGAACATACAACAGCGGTCGTAGGCCATATAAGACAGCGGTTGGTCAACAACCGCTGTCGTATATATATATATATATATTATATATATATATATATATATATATATATATATATATATATATATATATATATTTTATTTTTTATTTTTTTTTTTTTTTTTTGCGAGGCCTTTGCTATTTGATGGAACCTCGAAGGGGTACGATTTCATCTTTGCGCCAATGCAGAAAATCAAATTTAAAGCTCTAAAATAAAATAAAAAAACGATGGTATTTAATATCATTTTATAACAACATTAATTTATTACCAACTCCAGATTCAATGAAAGTTTTAAGAATCGGTCAAAACTTAAACAAAGTACACTGAAGACTAGACTTATCATTTCTCACACTAACTCGCTCAAAAACATCATCATGCTCCATAATTTACACCAACTCGTTCATAACACTCATCATGCTCCGTAACAGATGTGGTCCTGCACCTTGACATTTGGCGCCAAGCATCAGAACTCAGCTGCAGCAGAACAGCATCACTGCCGACAAATGAACTCAGTATTACAGAGTCAACCTGTAAAACTAGCAGACTTAAGCAAACAAGCACACTTAAGCTATACAAACCAAATTTCATTTGAGAACAGATATTAGTCATCTGTTAGAAAAATATAATCATTGTAGTTATACCAACAGATTGTTGTTAGCATTCTCAACTGTCCAGCTCCTAAGCCTGTCGCTTTCTCCCGTAATAGGCAAATAGTAATCTGAATAACTTCAAAATCACAACATTAAGTGAAATACAAACTTAATGAAATCAAGATCAAAGTACAGAAAACACCACTAAACAATCTACGTACTGTCATTGATGTGTGGCAATTAGCCTTTCTTTTACAGTTAACAAAAGAGAAGAAAAGAAATACCTTCCTATAACTTCTCATTGTGAAACAGTATATCTTTATCCACATAATATAAAAGGCTAGCATTAGAAAGTGACCATCTGTGGTCAATACGCTTCATTGAGGAACCTGGGAGGGGACCTCCTTTACTGATTAGTAATTCAAATATTCACTCATGTTCATTAATGAATCAAATAGTTTGAAGATTAAACCATGCATGCAGTAAGAAGCACAGAAACTTTGACCAAATTACTCAGGTTTTGTTTTTCATTTGTATGCCAAATTGGCAAACACACATTTCATAATGCTGCTGCTTAATATATTTCTGAATTTAACACAATTACACTTAAAAAAGCCACTTTATATAAAAATGGTATAGTGATCTAGCTAAGAAGCAGCCAAGCAGGTGAATTTGACACCAGTACCACTGTTCCGTTGACCAAAAATTTCAAGAGTATATCAGGAGCTTTCTGATCCTACAAAGTCTAAACAGCTACACAATATACCCAGAAACTCAATGTATGATCCATCATATCTATAATATTCTGTGCTCTGACTAAGCCATCTTAGAAGTAATCATGAATAAGAAAATAGTAGCAGAATCTATAAAAATAGAAGAAGGCATCAAACCTGATGCTGCTTGCCCAACGGCAGCAAGAGTATTAGGCATTATACTATCAGATGATTAGTTATTTAATTATTTTCTGGGTTGTTCCAAATATAAAGCAAAAAAATTAATGTAAAGATAATGCCACAACACCTTATACTATAATTCAAATCAAAGCACAATTCAGAATATCATGTAGAAAACTCAAGGAGACACAGGTCAGTGCTATTCTGAAATAGTCGATTCAAAGTAAGTAAGAAATCCCAGAGCATTCACTTGAGATAAATAAACATGTATTTAGCTCATGGAAGGAACAAAATGCAAGAACTTATTTTTCTCTTGCTTATTTTCGACATCACGAAGTTTATTCAATAGAAAGAGTAACCATAGTATACCCCTCTTTAACATAGATTCAACTAGACAGAGTAAAAAAATGAGGCATAGAAAGAGTCCCAAAGTATACCCCTTGTTAACATGCAAATATCAGCTTTAATATTCAGAGTCGGGGCAGAATAATCAGATCAAGGCGTCTAGTCCATTTACAAGAGAATTGACGAATCAAACCCGTAGAAGTTTATCCTAGTTGCAGCTTTGATTCCCATTTAATATGTTGGGTTATTTATGCATTTTGAACCATGTAATAAGCACATAAAGGGTCTAAACAACACCACTCAAGTCTAAAATTCAGAATAGAAATTAGTTTTACTTAATCAACCTTTAGTCCCTGCTTTGGTGCATTACCTTTGATTGAGATTTCAGCCTTTAACAAGCCACCAACAGGCCTTAACAGTGAGAATTTAGACCAGATACAGCAGATTCAGAAGTTCATTTACTCACCTGGTAAAATAATTCAAATAAAAAAATAGTCAAAGCCTCATGTGAAGTAGACCTAAACCAAAATGCACCAATAGCTCTGAAATTTCCTTTGCTAGCTCGTTTAGTATGTGGGAATCACTTAGTAAATGCACTTAAGGCAATTCCATGAAACATATATCATATATGCATGCAAGAGTGTTTAACCCTGCCTCACATATTACCACAGCACAATCAGGACCAACATTTACCTGTGGCACAGTATGCTCAGCAACAACAAGAGTGTTTAACCCTGCCTTAACACTCTCATGTTGCACTAAAATTGAAACATCTTGCTCTCTCCTAGCAGCACACCTCCTCCTAAGTTTTAAGCATCATAACCTGCAAGTAAGAGGAATAGAACATGAACTAATGAAGACTTCAGACAAGCAAAAAAATAAAAATAAAACACAAAATTAAATGCATAGGAAACTTAGAAGAAATTCACAACCACAAACAAACCATAACTCATTTCAATTCTATTTAGCGCAATTTGGTGAAAACCACCTGAAAAGTTACACGTTTTGTTCAGTACCCCCTGAAAAGTTGCTATTTGTTCAGTACCACCTTTAATGTTACAAACGCCGTGTGAGTCACACCTTAAGTGAAATTCCGACCAAATCCAAAATTTTTCCGACCATTTTACCCTCACGTGACTTTTAAGTGACTTGTAATTAATTTTACGAAATAATTAATTAAAGTAATTAAACTAACTAAATTAATTAAACTAACTAAACTAAAAGCAAACTAACGAAATTGAATTAAAATCTGTTCTCTCTCTCGCTCAGCTCTCTCTCTCGCTCAGCTCTCTCTCTCTCTCTTCCCCTGTTTTCGTGGCGAAACAGAACAACAACAACCATAACTGTAACCATAACTTCGGCAACCATAACACTCCGGCAAACAGAACAGCTCTCTCTCTCTCTCTCTCTCTCTCTCTCTCTCTCTCTTCCCCTGTTTTCGTGGCGAAACAGAACAACAACAACCATAACAACCATAACACAAACAGAACAGCTCTCTCTCTCTCTCTCTCTCTCTCTCTCTCTCTCTCTCTCTCTCTCTCTCTCTCTCTCTCTTTCTTCACTCCGGCAACCATAACTGTAACAAACACGATGAGCTCCACCATTGTTGAAAAACTCCCCGTTGAACAACAGTCCATTAAATCTCCTCATAAAAACGTAGAAGAAGCATATGTTGGTATCAATTGTTACATCTCAAAACCTTCAAAATCAAGCTCAAATTTTGATTCCTTAGGAGCTCGAAATTCTCAAAATCGAGATCGACATCTTTAACTTAGCTTAGCTTGGAATTAAGACAAAAAGGGAAATTCTCAAATTCTCCGATCGACATTAAACGAGAAATTCTGAAACAAAACCGAAAATTAAGACAAAAAGGGAAAAAATTAAAAAGAAAGAAGGAGAAGCTTAGCTTGGAATCGGCAGATCGGAGCTTCTAAAGCTCATGCATGGCCATTGAAGCTCGCTCGAGATTAATCAGAAATGTCGCCGACCATGGTTCATGGCCGGAAACCACAAATCGGTGGCTTGAGAGGTCGATATGTGGTCGCCGGACAAAAATGGTGGTCGACAACCTTTAACTTCATCGCGGCCATGGCTTCGCTGAGTTCTTGTCGCCATTAATGACGATCTTCAGAGCTTGAGAGAGAGATGGAGATGGGTACGAGCTTGAGAGAGAGAGAGAGAGAGAGAGAGAGAAAGAGAGCACAGAAACTTCATCACGGCCATGGCTTCGTTGTCGCCATTAATGACGAGCTTGAGAGAGAGAGAGAGAGAGAGAGAGAGAGAGAGAGAGAGAGAGAGAGAGAGAGCGCATGGAGGGAGATGGAGATAGAGGGGTTGGGTTAGGAAGAGAGAGGATGGGATGATGGGGTTGGGTTTAGGAAGAGAGTGAAATTAATTAGTTTTAGGTTATTTATATTTATATTTTTTATTTTTTAAATCACTTAAAAGTCACGTGTTAGACACGTGAGGGTAAAATGGTCAGAAAAATTTTGGATTTGGTCGGAATTTCACTTAAGGTGCGACTCACACGGCGTTTGTAACATTAAAGGTGGTACTGAACAAATAGCAACTTTTCAGGGGTACTGAACAAAACGTGTAACTTTTTAGGTGGTTTTCACCAAATTGCGCTTCTATTTACTCTAATGATAATCCAGTTACTGTATCCACCAGTGTACCATAACTTCCACATTCCAATAACTTAAATTTTCCACTTTCTCAATTTAAGGATAAAAATTTCCAATTTGCCCCATTTGGAGTGACACCATAGAAAATAATTACAGAATATATTGCTGAAATTTCATTCACTTACCAAAAACAGAATGAATGTAAAACTTAATCTAAACGCATCAGATAGTGCTATATTTGATAAAAGTTTAACAGCTCAATGCGATTTACACAATAGTTAAAACATAAACCGCAAATTCGAAACCCTAGAACATAAGAGGATGGAGCAGGGAGGAGAGAGAGAGAGAAATCGAAACATGAGAATTGAGATTACATAATACAAGGGAAGAAAAGATCGATTAAGAGCCAGATCTAGGGTTTATAAACAAGAAATCAACTGATTAATTTGTAGAAAATTACATAAGAATGAGAAGATTATAGAAGTGATGTACCTTGCTCGAGAATCACTCTTGGAGAAGAAGAGTAGCGAAATTTACATCTGATGATTCGCCATTGTGACTTTCATACAAAATCTCAAGTCCTTCGGAATCTGGAGAAAGTTAAAATCAAATTCTAGAGAGGAAAAGTAAAAATCGAAGAGAGAGAGTGTGAAACTAGCAGTTTTTAGAGATTGTGTGATTTTGTGAGGTTTCTTCGATTAATCGGAAATTCATGTTTGAGGGTGGACTGAACAGATGAGAGAAATGTTTGATATGTGCTGGGTTTGGGTGAACTGAAATGGGATGAATATAAGCATTTGCAAAGCGGCCCACTTAAAGCCACTGTCCATAGGACCCTACGAACGCGGTTTGTTTAGAGCCGCTGTTGTATAAACAATACGACAGCGGTTGCAGCTGGCCGCTGTTGTAGGTACTTGAAATTTCATTTTTTTTAATTGTTATTCATTTTTTTTATACATGCAATGGCGGCTAAAGCGGAGCCGCTGTCGTAGGTGTTTTTTTGTTGTAGTGAGTAGTCAAGATGTAGATATCATGCAAATCATGTCATTTATTTCTTCCTAAATACTGTCTTTCCGTTTTGTAAATAAGCATGTTTAACTATTGTAATGCTCAACTTTCCAATCGAATGCATGCCTAATCAAGGGTCAATAATAAATGTCGTGATGCTTGTGATGAACCAATTAATAGTCTAATCTAGATTGTTAATCAGGTTTGTGTGGGAGTCATGTCTTTAAATTATTAAGCAAACTTGAGTTAGTAGAGGCCATCATAAAACGGGCGAGATGGGTGCCTAACACCTTCCCACCTGGTACCTTCGCCCCCGAACCCTTTATTCTTGGGTACTCATATGTTCTATTTGAGCGGGAGTCTTTCTAAAAACATGATTAGTTCACTTACGCGCTATTGGTTTGTCACTTCGGTTTGTCACTTCAATAAAACGCCGATAGCAGATTTGTGACCTTGTTCATGGTTTTTATTCAAATCAAGTATTTTCAAAAGCTTTTCTAACTCGACGTTTCCTTCAACTTATCAATAGCCCCCAGCTTACAAATTTTCTATAAGGACACACTCGGTGGAGCGAGGCCAAAAGTCCAAGGTCCTTACACATTGTTGTGGTTATTGCCGTTATTGTGGTTGTTCCCTTCATGGAACTTCCCTTTCTTGTCACCACCATTGCCCTGGTGGTTATCAAACTTTCTTTTCCTACCAATCACCTCCTCTCGATGCTTTTGAACTGCAGCTTGATTCGCAGCTCGATCATACACCTCTTGCAAGGTCCAACACACATAGCCACCAAAAAACTCCTGAATACTCCACTTCAGGCATTTCTGGAATCTACGAGCACGTTGTTGCTTAGTAAGAACCAAAGCTCCAGCAAAACGAGCTAAGTCATTAAAACGTTTGGCGTAATCTTGTACAGACATCCTTCCTGGTATGAGGTTCAAGAATTCCTCATACTTCTGGTTCTGAAGATATTCTGGGTAATACTCCTCTCGTAGAGCAGTTTTGAAGATCACCTAGTTAAACCCCTATCTTTCCCTAATGGCAACTCCATTGGCTCTCCACCAATGACCAGCGATCTTTCGAAAGTAATATACGACTATATCCACTTTCAGTGCCTCAGGGCACGCCGTAATAGCAAAGTTTTTCTCCAAATCTCGCGCCCATTCCTCCAAAATCACGGGATCTTCTAACCCCTCAAATACCTGCAGATTATGCCCCTTAATCTTCTTCGAGATTGCGGCAAAGCCATTGCCTCCAGCAGCTCTTTGTTCATCTCTCTGCATCATGTACGCGATGAATGCACTGGACTAATACTTTTTGTGATTGCGCTAGTTGTGCTAGTAGAGCAGCTTGTGCATTGTTGTCACCCATTGTACTCCAAGATTCACTAGACCTTGGTCTACCTTTTCCAGGTGGTATTCAATAGCTCAACCTTAACAATAATCTACTAAGGGTATTAGCTACCCAAATCACACTCAGGTGCGATACTAAATAATTTATATATGTATTATCTCATATACATATGCCAATTGTAGGCTCAAAGGCTTTCTTACTTTCAAGCAAGGCCATTCCATGCACTCTAGCGTGAGAACAAGTTCAAGGTTTAAATAGGCTTTGTTATTTCTCAAAATAAATAGTCTCATAAAGCATTTGAAACTAGCATATCCTTTCATAGACATTTTCACACTATTCATGCCCAATCAAGAAAATAAACTCATGTACTTCTTGCAATAAACATCATATTATCAAATAGCATATATTTCACATTGCTTGTCATCAAGCTTTAACTTGCATGAATACGAAAAAACAATAGGTCTCAAAGCAATAAATATCGTCAAACAATGGCTCACAAGGCCCAATTTGGCTCAAATAATTACTCAAAAATAAACTAACCTACAGCGTGTAAGTCTCAAACTCTGCAGTTCTTCGCACTCCTTTCTTTGAGTTCCTCTTGGTAAACTTCCTCAACACCATCATTAAGTTTATCAAAAAAATTAAAACTCAAGGATCTTGGCCTCATGTCCCCTTCCTTCTTATCCTCTTTCATAGAATTTGGTTGAAACTTGAGCTTCAATGGCAGGGCAACTGTAATACCCTGTATTATTATTTATTTTAGAATAATAATTACTTAAAAGAAAAATATTTGGATTTAAAAATATTAACTAGGCTCTTGAGTGTTTAAATTGCCTAATTAATATGTGGGCTTTAGTTTTGGACGTAATTTAACTTAATTGAACCAAAATAAATAAAAAGGTTTATGAGCTAATAATTTCGTTGATGGCCGAAATTATGGCCATTTATTTGGGCCAATATTTTCGGCCACTTGGCAGAAAATAAGCAAGAAAAATCATTTTTTCAAAAATTGTTTCCTAAAAGTGTGGATTGAGTGGAAATTGTTTTAAAGAGATTTTACGGGTGTGTTGAGATAAAGAAGGAATAGATTTAGGTTTACTAAATCTACTCTACTTCCTAATGAACTGATCACTTAAGCCTAAACATACACAAAAAAAAAAACCCGTCTCTCTCTCACTTTCTCACACGTTCAACAAAAACCAAAGAGGAAGAAGAAAGAAATTTTGCTCTCTTTGAGAACTCATCCTCCTTGCTCTAGTTTGATCATAGTTTTACAAGTAAATGATTTTAATTAGTTTTATGTTTATTAAAGCTTTGTTTTGATTCAAGTTCTAGCTTTTATAAACCCTTGCATGTTTTTGAGTGAACACTAATTTGTATTTTATCCTAGGGTTGCTAGATTCAAATGATTTGTATGTTAGAATCATGTTTAGGGTTTAGTTTGATATTTGTATTGAATTTGAATCAAAAGGGTTATTAAAGTTTGAATATTTACGAAATTAACTAAATCTGTACTTTATGCTTATATTCAGATTTAATTAGGGTTTGAATTTGTTAAATTTGGATTAACAAAAAAAAAAAAAAGAAAAAAAAAGGTTGAAGGCCACGACGCAAGGCCTACCCGTGCGGCGCAGCAGCGACGCTAGGCGCCAGCCGGCGGACCACCAACGAGCCTGTTGGTGGTGGTGATGGTGGTGTTGTTTTGGTGATGTTTGACTTTTATTTGGTTGTTGACTTCAATTAGGGTTTAGTTGAATTATTCCCTAATTTGATTTATGAATGTTTGGTTTGAAAAAACATTGAGCATGCATGAGTATTAAAATTTCAACAACATAATTATTTAAGTTTAGTGTACTAAACCATCCTTAATATTTTGTTTTGGGGTTTAGAAGTCCAGATGTTGACTTACGAATAATTGGGGATTTCTTATGACACGTGTACCGCACTTGTTTGTGATTGTTGGGATGAATGGCTTTGTTTGTCCTCTAATTCGGTGGTTTTAGCATATTTATCGTTCTTAGCATTAAAATGCATGTAAATTTGATAAATTGTTAAAAGTGGTCATGGTAGTAATGTTTGTTCAACCCACTAGTAATTTAGGAATTTGGACAAATTGAACCTTATTTGGAACCATAGCATTAATAATTGCATTGAACTAATTAGTAGAGGCCGATGTCGTTAACGGACGAGTTGGGTGCCTAACACCTTCCCAACTCGTACTCACGCCCCTGAACTCATAAATAAAATCTATTTCTCCAATAGGGATTTGGGTGCACATGAATCGGGTTGACGTCTTTCTAGACTATCGACTTGATTCTAAGGGTTCCAAATTTACTCAAATTTGGTGGCGACTTCTATCAATCTTAATCACGTCCCTAGTACAATGAATAAATCTTTATGTGCATTCGCACTCGAAAGATTCACGAACAACGAAATCTCCTAGACTACTCTCCTTTCCCCCGTGTCCGTGCCCCAGAAAAAGGGGTAGGAGCAAGTTCTTCGCCCTCCGGGGGGAGGGAGGCGATCCCGGTAGTTTACAATAACCCATCAACAAAATCAGATTTTTATTTTCCATTTTTGGTAGTGCTACCTAATTGCACACGTGTCTAAATAAGGCAAGTCTTATTTTACATTAGAAGTAAAATAATAAGCCATGTCAAAGTCAACGAATAGTTTTATTTAAAAAAGTCATTATCTACTCCTAATCAGGCACTAAGGAGGTTAACAAAAATGGTTTGGGTAATTTAGTGGGCTTAATAACACGTTAGCTAGTTAAACGTGTAGTTAGAGATTTAATCAATCTAATAACAAAATTATAAGAATTTCGGGTTAATAGTCATAATCATGAAAAGTAAAGAATTTATTAACTTTATACGAATATTTAAGAAAATAAAATTTTCGGGTTTAATTAATGTAATAAGATATTTTTAATTATGCTTTATTAAGTAAATCGCAAAAAATATCGCTTAATTAAGTAATTAAAATTTTTTACAAGACGTTTACTTGAAGCATGTTCCAAAAAATACTAGAACTCTATTTTTGGAAAATATCTTTCAAATAAAGCACGTTTTAACAGAAACCTTTTCCACATTTAATAAAACATTTATTTGCTGAAAATGTATGACAACCCAATATTTTCTATAATTATTATATCGATTTAGAAATGATTTATAAATAGTTTCTGAAATTAAATCGCATTTATAGTCAATGATTCGATTTATTCAATTTCAGCCATAATAATATTAATTATTATTATAATGGATCCTTCGAGATTTTTCTTTATCAAATTATTGAGAGTTTTAATTTAAATTATTGTGATGATTGAGAGAATTCATATTTCCCTTATTATTGATTTGGGGTAATTTTATTCAAAAAATTAAATGAATTTTTTATTATTTATTCCTACATTGACTTTCATTATTTAAACCCTAGTGGGTAGCTATATGAACAAAAAGGTGGAGACTTTATTCAGTTTACAAATCTAGAACCAAACCCTCATCATCATCTTTCTCACCCGCCCACTATCTCTCTTATCTCCCCTGCTCGGTTGCCGAAAACCACCATGCCATCGCTATCATCTAGCCATTGGTAAGCTTTTCTCGCTCATCGTCTTTCTCTTCTTTTCTTTCCCTTTCTCTTTATCACGTTCTTTTTCTCTTTCCCTTTGGGTTCTGCCTCTCTTCCAGCAGACAACCACCAGGGCTGCCTTCCATCGCCGTCACCTCCTCCCTCTAGTGATTTTTCGAGCTAACGGGCCCAGCCCCGTCGCCTCTCTCTCTCTCCCTTTCACTCTCTCTTTCTTTTTCTCTCTCCTTTGTGGTTCTTTTGCCGTGAGACACCACGGTGGACCCACCACCACCACCGGCGGTGCTGGATGGTCGGGGTTCACCAGTGGGTCCATGATTACCATGGGTGGTGGTCTTGACTCGTGGTGGTCGCTTGTGGGCCACGACTGTTGTTTTGTTTTTTGCGTTTTCGCAATATTTTCTTGATTTCATTTACTTTCAAGCCAGAACATGGAGAAAAAGCATTGAATTTGGTAATCAGTGCTGCTAGTGACTCAAAATCTCCTCTGAAAAATAATAGAAGGTCATCTGCAAAACACACAATGGACCAGAGAGAATTTTTTTGCAGCAAGGGCGATATCTAAAACTACTCCCAGTCTTCAACTCTCTGAGACACCTCGACAGATAGTCCATAGCAATGACAAATAGATATGGTGAAATAGGATCTCCCTACCTGAGTCCTCTCTTAGAAACAAATGGATCAAAAGGGAAACCATTAAACATAATAGAGTAACTCACTGTGGTGATACACATCATGATCCAGTTCACAAACTTCACAGGAAAATGCATACCATAGAGCATTTGTTCAAGAAAACACCACTCTAGAGAATCATATGTCTTTCTTAAATCTATCTTTAATGTGCATCTAGGAGATATATTCTTCCTACCATAATGCTTGATAAGCTCATGATCAAGTATGATGTTGTCTCCTATTAATCTCCCCTTTATGAAAGCAGATTGCTCCAAAAGGTTCAACCCATGCAGCACAGTACTCAACCTATTAGCCAAGGCCTTAGAGAGTATCTAATATAAAACATTACAACATGCTATGGGGCGATAATCACTTACATAAGTGGGATTAGCTTTCTTAGGTACAAGAGTCACAAAGGTGCAATTAACAGACTTGAGCATTTTACCTGAGTGAAAGGTACTAGTTACAGCTGCCACAATATCAGTACCTATATCCTCCCATGATGCCTTATAGAAAGCTGCAGTGAAACCATTAGGACCTGGTGCCTTGTCACCTTCTATCTCCCATAAAGCTTTTTTAATTTACTGAGCTGAAAATTCCTCACAGAGAGCAATCTGTTGATCAGTTGTGAGGCAAGGCCCAATTCTCATAATAAGAGGATCAATAGATGGTAATTCACCAGCAGCTGCTCCCATCATGCCTTGAAAAAAGTTTCTAAATTCAGTTTGCACCTCACCATCTCTGTCAATTTCACTTTATTTGTTGTATAAATTGAAGATATCTTATTAAAAGCTCTCCTGCTTTTGACACAAGCATGAAAATATCTCAAGTTATCATCTCCAGCCTTTATCCAGTCAAGTCTAGATTTTTGTCTCAGAATTATTTCTTCAGTTTCTCTCAGTTTGCACAAATTAGCCATATCCTGTTGCTCTCTTTCAATCAAGGTTGTGTTGAATTTATCAGCATCCAGCAACTTCTGTGTATGCAGCAGGGATTCTTGTGCAATTTGGATTTTGGCTTCCTGATGAGGGCCATAAATATCAGAGTTCTTAATATCAGTCTTCACTCTATTGTGTTTCTGCACAACACAATACATTCTCGTCCCTTGTCCCTCAAATCTCCAATTCTCTTCAACAAGGGTTTTATATCCCGGTCTGCCAGTCAAGACATTAAAAATCCTAAAAGGTTTTTTTTGTCATTCAAATCATTCTGCAGAACTATAAGGGCAAGGGAGTGATCTGAGACAAATGAAGCTAAATAATCAGCTTCCACATTAGGAAATATAGATAACCATTCAAAGTTACCTAAAACTCTATCAATCTTGCTATAAACTCTCTCTTGGGCTTGCTGTTTGTTACACCAAGTGTAATCCATTCCCTTGGCTCTAATGTCTTCCAAGTTCAGATCATAGCAAAAATCATGAAGCTCTTCAGTACCAGATGATGAGTGCATAACTAGAGCTATTTTCCAAGTGATAAATGCACTCATTTGATTGGTTTCATGGTAATTATATCATTTCTTTGTGAGATTTTATGATTATTGTGATAAAGATGACTACTTGGGGTATGTTTGTGTTTTCATGTGTTTTTAGGGCATTTTGAGACCCCGAGGCTTGGTAGAGACTTTGGAGATGATTTGGAGTCGCAATCGTCAAAGAAGAAGTCGAGGAAGATGCCTTAGAGAAAGCCAAGCGAGAAGAGAAGTGCAAAAATGAAGTTCAAGACAAAATTGCACTTGCACGATCATGCAAGTTCGAAGGCTAAACCTTGCATGACCATACAAGTAAGTCAGTGAGCTTAAGAAGGGTTGCACGACCATGCAACTTTCCTCCACATTTGCTGCATGACCATGCAAACTGCCATTTTCACGAGAATTCTTTCGTGACCTTTGCCATTCCAAAGGCTTTTAACCCAAATCCGACTACACTCATTTTGGAGGTTATAAAAGGGGAGAGAACTCATCTCTTGGACCCATCTCTCATCACCCCATATTATTGCAAATACTTTTATGCTTTCTAGAATAGAATCAAACACTTTTAGTTTATTGTAATTTGAAGAACAAGTTTGCAAGTTTGGATTTCTCTTCAAGTTATTGAAGTTTGCAATTGAAGCATCTTGGTTTATCTCTCTTCCCTATCTTTCTCTTTCCATCTCTCTATTTCTTTTAGATTAATTTCATTATTTTATGAAGTGTTCTTGATTTTGTTCTTGAATTCATAGTTCAATCATGCTTAATTTAGTTTTCATTGTTTGCTTGTTGCTCTTTAATATCACGAGTAGCTAAAATCCCTATCTAGGATTGATGTAGCCAAAACTTGGTTCCTTAATGCCCTAATTTGTTTGATTAGCATGTTTTAGAATATTATTGCGATCAATTGTTTGTGTGCTTATTTATTTGTTAGATGACGAACTCATGTTCGAGAGAAACTTGTTAGTTGTCGGAACTCAAACAATTGACAAGATTGCCTAATCACGAGTGTAGGTTAGAAAGTCTTGGGATATTTTGGAATTGTAGTGTTCTTAATGCTCTTGATTTAGCTTTATTCCATGAGAATGAGAATTTGGTTATTTTAATTATAAGTGTATACTTTAATCGTCAAGAGAGGGTTCTTGGTATCTTATAATTCGGTCCTTGCATATATGTCGTTCGATTTTACATGCTAGTTGGACTTATCGTTTGCATCAAGGAATTATAGTGGGGTGAAGTCAATCCTAGGTCTTAGTTCTTGATATCTTTTCATTGTTAATTTGCGTTCTTAGTTGATAATTACAAAAACTCTAATTTTTAATCGCTTAGCTTGTTGAATTTAAGAAAAACTAGTATTTGGAATCGATAGCTCCCGGTGGATACGATATTTTATTACGACGATATACCCGTGCACTTGCGGGCCTATCACCAGATAACTGATTCCCAATTTGAACCCTTTTTGACACATGCAAAGTAGTATTAAAATCCTCTCCAACAAGCCATGGGTCTGAAATACTTCTTCCAAAGGCTTCAATATCATTCCAACACCTATGCTTAGCAATGGCACAGTTCCTTGCATAAATCACAGTGAGGTAAATATCGGGTCCACTAGTAAAATAAATAAGTAGATGCACAAATTGATCAGATGTTTGCAAAATCTGCACAGTAAGCATAGAAGGATCCCAAGATAACCAGATTCTTTCATTCTCAACATCAACATGATTAAAGAAGTGTAACCATTGACTATTAATTTTTGCAGAAATTTTTGCCATTTTATTCTCTTTTATTTTTGCCTCAAGAAGTGCCACAAAGCTAACTTTATTCTGAACAAAATACTTCTTTATATCTCTGAGTTTGGAGGGCTTATTCATCTCTCACATTCTAGATGAGGATTCTCATAGAGAATTAGGAGGATCAGGAGGAACAAGAATTGCTGGCTGCTCCCCAAAGATTATCACTGCATTACTACTCTCTGAGAACCCTGCTTCTATATTATCTGTATTACCCACTGAGGGCATTAGCTCTGGCTCATCTTCAACTTGCAATGCATCAAAAGCATTATGCAGAGGAACTGTAACAGCTGGAGTGGGGCTCTTTTGTCTTGATTGCCATCTAAGCTCCTCAGCAGAAAACTGAGTGCTTAGAGGTAGAAAATTATCCTCAACTGAAGCATTACTCTGATGGTCTAAAGGGCCTGCCACCATTTTAGGTGTTTGTTGCCCAGGTTGTACTGGTTGTGCATTTACAGCTCTAGGTTGCCATTGTGTTGCATGCCTTTTCCTTCTCCTTCTTCTAGTATCTCTTCTAGCTTGAGGAATAGGGTCACACTCATCCTCCAAATGCCCATTTTTTTTTGCATTTCTAGCAAAATGGAGGTTTCCATTCATATATTACCTCTTGTTGTCTAATAACTCCATTCTTATCCTCAAACAAAACTTCATCTTTGTATGGAAGAGTTATATCAAGTTCTACTGACATTCTGGCATATGAGACCCTCTCTATCGCAGCTGTAACCCTGTCTAAATAGAGAGGTATACCCACACAGCTCCCTATTCGGCTCAGTGAATCCATAAACCAGCAATCAAGGGGTAGGTTGGGCAATTGAATCCACAAGGGTACAGTTCTATGGCTAGCAGGGTCTAGCACAAAATTTGCTGTCCATTTTTTTAGAATAAGAGGCTTATAATTGAAAGCATATGGGCCTCTATGCATCACCTCATTCAGATCTTCAATGGAATTAAATTTGAAGATAAAATAACCCTTATCATGGAGGAAACATTTAGGGGTTTCAATAAAATTCAAATAAGCCTCCACATATTTCTCCATCTGACTGAAGTATGGAAAATCTCCTAGCACAAATCCAATTAAAGACGTATCCCATCTTTTGCAAGCAAGTTCTATTTCTGATTTTTGCGATTTAGCTATTGATTTACCTTCCTTAATAACAGGTGGTATAAATTTCAACTTAAATTCATCACAAGCAATTCTATTAGAGGAGGCCCTAGCTACTGGTTCAGTATCAGAAATTTCCCCATTTACCTCAGTTGGAGATTCCAGAATTTCTCTCTGAACAGATTCCTAATCTGGAGCTGGAGAATCCGTTGTATGAGCTGACCCGTGTGTCTAAACCTCAGTAACAGGTGTAGAAATCCCCGCTCCTAGAGTAAAGGGTGTTGAGACAGCCGTCTCTCCAGGAGTAGGAGCCATAAGCTGTCGCCTAGAAGCTCTGGTTGATTCTCAGCTGAATCTTCAAACCCTGGAAGTCTCCGAGAGAGTGAGCTATAAGCTCCTAGATCTTCAAACAAGCTATCTTCTTCGCTTTCGTCTTCTACGATACTCTCTAGTTGTGTCGCTCTATTTGCAGATGAACCAAAGAAATCCTTCAATGGAATAGTAATCGATTTAGATTGTTTTCTCCCCATTAGTGGTGTCTGCCGTGCAAGTTAGCCATTTCGGCTTATCCTACACCGCTAGAGCCTTTTCTATATGAGAAGGATACTTTTCAAAGCATATATAAATGAATATTGTTATGCGTATGCTTGAATATATGCTTATGTGCGTATGCAAATGAATTTTTTAATTATTCTTCTAAAACCTCAGGTAAGGTTTGTGAATTGTTACTTAGTTTATGTGAGTATAGACGACGTTTACTCAGTTTATTTGATTTTTGTTTCTCTTTTGTTTCTTTTCTTTTCTTCTGTATTTTGTTTCCGTCCAGGAAACCAAAGTGCAGGTTTAGTCGAGTGAAGACGTACAACTTGGGAAGTTAGAGTAGGTGTTGGAGTTAGAACTCTTTATTCAAGTTCAGTTTGTTTGGAATTTTTGTTTGTGCCCTTGAAGGCAAGTTGTAATAAATATTAACGGACTTAAGTTCATGTAGACGACTAAAAAGTGTCGCGAGTCTCCTCCGCAAAAGCCAGTGATGAAATGAGTTACTTTATATGTATATGTTTGCCTTTTAGCTTAGATGTATATGTTTGCCTTTTAGCTTAGATGTATATGTTTGCCTTTTAGCTTAGACAGGGAAATAAGGTTACAAGGTCTCCTAAATAGCCCTTTCGTTTCCTCTCCATTCAAAAGCCCCTTTCAAGAGGATATACAAGCTTTCATTGATGCTAGGTCATTTGTGTACAACTATAAACCATTCATATTGAGACCATGGGTGGAGGATTACAAAATCACTGCTGAATATGTCCATAAGATGCCCCTGTGGGTCATATTACCCAATTTACCATTGTCATGCTCGTCTGCTGATTCTCTAAGTAGGATTGGTAGTTGTTTAGGATGCCCTCTTATGGCTGACCAGGTTACTTCATATCAGGAAAGGATTTCGTTTGCTAGACTCTTAGTGGACATTGAGATAACTAAACCACTTGAGAGAGAGCTTTTTCTCATTGATGATGATGGAATCACTTTTAAGCGGAGAGTAACCTATGAATGGGAACCTATATTCTGCTCAAAATGCATAAATTTTGGTCATGTTGCTGTTGATTGTGGTAAGAAAGCTGTTGCTCAGCCAGCAGGACCCCAGAAGAAGCCTAAACCGAAGCCCAAAGTGCAATGGGTTGCAAAACCTCTAGCAACTGCTGGTGAAAAGATAAATGATCAAAATCTATCACCTGAAGAGGTTGCATGGCAGACTGTTCAAGCTAAAAATAAAAGAACCACACAACTTAATAGTAATGTGGTCACAGGAAATCCTTTTGAAGCTTTAGCAGGGCCCAGTAACTCTGTTATATATGATGTTCAGCCTGATGGGTCAGTTGTTGTGGTTGAGGATGTTACAGGTGAGGAGTCAACTAGGGAGGCAAGTGATAAGGCCTCTTCCCAAAAGACAATGCCAGGTGGAGCTAGCTAGACAAAGCTTACAGGATGTACAGGCCTTGCCGCAACATGATTTATTCAATGCTCAGTTGATTAGTGAAGAGAAAAGTGCACTTTGTAAGCTTCAAAAGATGCTAAACATTGAAGAATCCTTTTTAAAACAGAAAGTAGGCATCCATTGGATTAAATATGGAGATAATGATACAAAGTTCTTCCATGCAGCCATCAAGGCTAGAAGAGCTAGTAATAAAATTACCTCAATTTATGATATTGATGGTCATAAACTTGAGTGCCCTGATGTAGTCAAGGAGGAGGTTTATGGGCTTCTTCAAAGGGCTTATGGGGACATGTGCAGCTTCCCTACCAGCTATTGATATTAATATTGTCAGGGAGGGTGCTTTGCTCACTTATGATCAACAATAGAGGCTAGCTAATGGTTATACAAAGGAGGAAATTCAAGCTGCACTTTGGAGTATGGATGAGGATAAGGCTCCAGGGCCGGATGGGTTCACTGTGGGGTTTTACAAGCAGGCCTGGCCTATTGTGAAGGATGATATCTTTAATGCAGTACTTGATATGTTATAGCAGGGGAAGATCATTAAGAGCCTTAATTGCACATCACCTTGGTGCCTAAGGTATCAAATCCTTCTAGAGTTAGTGACTATAGGCCTATTTCATGTTGCAATATTCTTTACAAAATTTTTGCTAAAGTCTTGGAAAATAGGCTGTGTAGTGTGCTTGACTATCTTATACATGATGAACAATCTGCATTTGTTAGAGGTAGGAAAATGAGTGATAATGTTGTATTAGCTCATGAGTTAGTAAAACATTATGGTCGAAAACACATCTCCCCTAGGTTCTTGCTAAAGGTTGATTTGAGAAAGGCGTATGACTCAGTTGAATGGCATTTTTTGGAGCAAATGCTTACCTCTCTTCAGTTTCCTACTAGATTCACTAAACTGGTCATGTTATGTGTGTCAACTGTGAGCTATTCTGTAAGTATGAATGGTACTCTTCTGGAACCATTTGAGGCAAAAAAGGGTCTTAGGCAAGGTGACCCCTTGTCCCCCTATTTGTTTGTCTTGGGTAAGGAATATCTCTCTAGGTGCCTTGACAAGTTGAAACTTCACTTTTCCTTTAAGTATCATCCAAGATGCTCCAGATTCAAGCTTTGTCATAGTATTTTTGCGGATGATTTACTTCTTTTCTCTAGAGGGGATAGTGACTCTGTGAATTGGTTGTTGCATTATTTCACCATGTTTTCTGAAGCTTCTGGGTTAACTGCAAATTTTAGTAAGTCTGAGGTATACTTTGGAGGGCTATCTGACCTGCAACAACAGAAAATCATGCAAAATCACTTATCTCTGAAGGGGAACCTGCCTGTGAAGTACCTTGGAGTTCCCCTCTCATCCAAGAGACTATATGTGGCCAATGCTAGCCCATCATAGACAGAATAATCAAGACGATGGCCTCATAGACCTGCAGGTTTCTTTCCTATGGTGGTAGACTACAGCTCTTGAAGAGTGTGATTTTTTCTATGCAGACATAATTGTCACAGGTGTTCATTCTCCCTCAAGCTGTTATTACCCATATAGAGAAGATTTGCAAGCAGTTTCTATGGCCTGGATCAAGCAACCCTTCCAAAAGGGCTTTAGTTGCTTGGGAGCATGTGTGTACTCCTAAGTCAAAGGGAGGGCTATGGATTTTTCACATAAAGACTTGGAATGAAGCTTCTACTGGCAAAATGATCTGGGATATACACAATGCAAAGAAGAAATTGTGGACTAGATGGATTTCTGCATATCACATTAAAAACAAAATTTCTGGGACATGGAAAGCCCAGCTCAATCATCTTTGATGATCAAGAAGATGTAAGATGATCGTAGTAGACAAGAAGCAACAGTTCTAAACAGCACCAGGTATTCTATAATTAAAGTCTACAGGTCCCTATTCCTGTAACTCCTACAGCACCTTATGCTAAGTTGTCCTAGTCCTTTTTATCTCTGGCCAAACAATCCTTTTACTTCTGCCTCATCTGCTTGCAGAGATAACCTTCAGTTGACAGATTGCACAGAATGGGGATTGGGAATATTACAAACCTTGACTGTGTACTGTGCAGGGATGCACCTGAGAGTCATGCTCATTTATTTTTTGAATGCTCTTTTTCTAGAGAGTTGCTTGGTGCTATGTTCTTCTGGATTGGAACTAATCTACCTTCATGTTCATGGGATTAGTTTATGGAATAGGCCTAGTAGAATGCAGTTGGTAAAAATACAAAGAGAAGAGTTATTAGAGCTGTTGTGGTTGCAGTGGGTCATGCTATTTGGGAGAGGAGATATGCAAGCATATTTAGAGGGCAGCACAACACTATGCAAGAAATCAGCAGGAAAATTGCTTCCTAATTACATGTTAGAGCTCATGGTTCACCCTGTCTGCCGCTGAAGAATTTGTTCCAACATCATTAAAACTCTTATCCTTAGCTCCTTTGGTTATGTATTTTTCTGGAGGTGTGTTGTTCCCATGCGTGGGACTTGTGGTGTGTCTTATTCTGTCAATGTGTTTGTGAGTACAAGTCACCTTGAGTTTAGGGTGACTGTACGTGAGTTGTAATGCTTATCATATATTTGGAAATAAAATAATTACTTTTCCAAAAAAAAGAAGACACTTTCAAGAAAGCTTTCCATTGACATCTCTTAACCCCCGTTTCGACTTCGAGGGCAAAATCGTCTTTTCGCGCCCTAAGGAGATATTTTCTCTGTTCACATCCGAAGGGTAAATTCGTCATTTTTCCTCCAAAAAAATACAGTCTCAAAACAGACCAGATCCATAATTCTATCTTGCTAGCTGGTTCCGTAAAGGATATCTTATCCTTCACGGCAGTCGCTAACGGTTGTGGAAGAATCATCCACAGCTGCTAGCGGTTGAGGGCTCAGCCAAGCACGGCTTCCAAGGCCCAGCCCTAACGACTACGCCTGTAGCCGCTAGCGGCTGCCAACAATCCTTGTTGTTGACAACTCTTCTTCCCTGATTTCACGCGCCCGTCTCCATCTTTTGGCTGGTCGGTTGTTATCTCATACCACTATAAATAAGACCCTCGACCATACATTCCAATTTGCTCATTTTGTACCAGACAACCAGTTCACAAGAACTGGCATCTTGTTCTGTCATTCTCCCTCTATTTCTTATCTCCTAGAGATCATTGTTTGCTAATAATCAACCTTATTCACCAATAATCTTTGCTAAATAGTCTAACGATTCAGGTACGAAACTCCTGAGGGCTCAAATCAACATAATTGCTTTATTTGCTTTTCCAATAGTCAAATAGTAGACCTCATGCAAATCATGTAATTTACTGCTTCCTAAATATTGCTTGTAAATCTGTAATTATGAATGTTCTGTCGTTATAATGCTCAACTTGTCAATCGAATGCTTGTTCAAAGTATGAGTAAATAATAATATTTTGAGAACATACCTTCTAGGAGATTTTCAATCACAAAAAAACAGAAAGAATCTAGAGAGAGAAAGCTCCAGCCCTCTCATGCAAGTAACCACTAACCGCCACCATTGTTAGTGATTGCTTTTCAAATTCCTTCTTTGTTTCTTCTTCTCTCCCCTCTCTACATAGTTTCTCGGTGTTATCGGCTCTTTAGCTTCAGTTTAAGCTCCATTTTGGCGACCATGGAGGAAGTGGGTTCAGTGTCTTTTGCGGATACTCTGATGAGAAATAGGCATCAGGATGCAGGTATAAGACTTCAAGTCGTCCCTAACTCTGATTCTGATAAATCAGTTGTGAATTTCATGGATTCTGAATAAAATAAAGGGTATGAACAATGGAAATTTTCTCTGATTGGTTATGTATTGCAGTTAAAACATACTGAACAATCAATTAGGGGTTATGTGAAGTCACAGTGGAAGGATTGTGGTGATATTGATGTTTACTTGATTGAATCGGGTGTATTTTGTTTCGTTTTACTTCTGAAGATTATATGATGAAGATATTTGAGCATGGACATTGGTATTTTAATAATCGTCCTTTGATTTTAAGACCTTGGGAGATTGATATGGATATTAGAGCCTTGGATGTTAAGAGGGTTCTAATCTGGGTAAAATTACATCATCTGAAATACAATTTATGGACAGTCCCTGGTTTGAGCAAAATTGGGAGTGCCTTGGGCTCTCCTGTGTGCACTGATGGGGTTATAGCTGCGAAATCAAAGCTTGAATATGCTAGGTTGTGTGTGGAGATTAAGGTAGATGCTGTCCTACCTAAGAGCCTTACTTTGTGTGATCCTGTGGGAAAAAGTATGAGCAACCAGTGGAGTATGAGTGGATTCCTCAAAGGTATTCTAAGTGCAAGGTGTTTGGGCACTCAGATAATAGGTGTCAAAAATTTCCTGCTATTTGGAGAGCAGTGCAGCCTGCTCCTAATGCTACAGCTGCTGTGAATGCCACGACTATTGTGATTCCTCCTGTGAATGTTGATGCTGCTATAACTTCTCCTGAACCTGTGGCTAATCCTGTATCTCAGGTAGTGGTGAATGAGGGTTCTTCTGCTGGTCCTAGTTGGACGACTGTGAATTCAGGGGGAAAAAGGAATGTTCCACATACAGATAAAGAAACTCCTGCTACACAGAATAAATTTGGAGAACTTGGTGGCTCCTCTGATCAGACTGAGACAGGTGCAAGAACTAAGAATAAACAGAAGCCTCCTCATAGTGATAGGTCCCTTCGTAGTAAGGGTGGTGGTCCTAAGCCTGGAGGTACACATCCAGGATGAGTAAGCTGGGAATTTTGAATATCAAGGGCCTTAACCTCCATGATAAACAAAAAGAGGTTAACAATTTAATTTTGCACAATAAAATTTCTTTTCTAGGTGTAGTTGAAGCTAAAATACATAGTATTGATGTTGATTTTACTGCTCAAAGATGTTTTCCTAGGTGGTCTTATGAGCATAATGCTTGTAATAATGTGAAGGGGAGGATTTTTGTTAGTTGGGATCCCCTGGTTTTTCGTGTTACTGTGATTGATAAAACCTCTCAATTATTGTGAAGTGGAGAATTTGAGTTGTGGTGAGAAATTCATGGTTACAGTTGTTTATACATTTAATCATGTTGTCCAAAGAGGTGCTCTTTGGTCTAATTTGAAGAATATTAGCCAAGGCATGTTGGATGCTTGGGTCATGATAGGTGATTTTAATTGCTTGCTAAACCTTGATGAGAAGCAGCAAGGAAGGAAAGTAACTAGACAGGATGTGGCTGAGTTTCAGGACTTGGTTGCTCATGTCTCTATGTTGGATTTGAAGTTTGTAGGGCAGTTCTTCACATGGAATGATAGGAGGCAGGATGGCAGTAGGATGTATAAGAAACTAGACAGGGTCATGGTGAATGGTGCTTGGATGAGTCTGTTCCCAGCTAGTGTTGTGGATTTTTTGCCTGAGGGCATCTCTGATCACTGTCTTGCAATTGTGCAGATCACACGGCCTGTACAGGTTACTTAGTCTTTTAAGTTTTGCAATGTTTGGACCAAAGATAATTCTTTCTTTCCTTTGGTCACTAGGGTGTGGGGTCAGAAGATACAGGGCACTAAAATGCTTGTTCTCTGCAAACATTTGAAGTTACTTAAGCCTGTATTGAAACATTTTCACAAGGAGAATTTTGGTGGCATGCATTAGAGAATTCATGACAAGAAAAATGAGTTGTTTGATGTTCAGAAGATGCTGCATTTGCATAGCAATGACAGGACATTAGCTATACAGGAGAATGTCTTGTTCAGGGATTACATAAAACTTTTGCACTATGAGGCTCGATTTTTGAAACAGAAAGCAAGAATTCAGTGGTTAAAAGCAGGTGCTCAGAATACTGCATACTTTCATGCATGTATCAAACAAAGGAGGATGAATAACTCTATTATTGCTTTGTATGATGTCAATGAGGTGAAGCTAGTGAACCATGATGATATCAAGACTGAATTAGTGACTTATTATGAGAATATGTTGGGTTCATCTTGTGAGGGGACTATTTTATCTTATGAAGTATATCAAGCAGGTCCAATTTTTTCTGAATGTAGTGGGAGGATTCTGTGTGCAGATGTGACAGATGAGGAGATAAAATCTGCTATGTTTAAGATCAAAGAGACCAAAGCTCCTGGTCAGAATGGCTACAATTCTGGGTTTTATAAGAAGGCTTGGCACATTGTAGGGATAGACGTGATAGCTGCTGTGCGTGATTTCGTTGTCAAGGGCAAGATTCTATCCCAAATTAATGCAACTGCCATTTTTTTTGATCCCTAAGGTAACTAATCCAACCTTAGCCTCAGAGTGTAGGCCCATATCTTGTTGTAATGTGATTTTTAAGTGCATCTCAAATGTGATTGCTGGTCGTTTAAGAAATGTGCTACATGAAGTCATTGGCACACAACAAGGAGCCTTTGTCAAAGGTAGAAGCATTGTGCATAACATCTTGTTAGCAAAAGAACTTTTAGCTCAGTATGATAGGAAACAAGCCAGTGCAAGGATGGCTATGAAAGTTGACCTACGTAAGGCATATGATTCTATTAATTGGCAATTCCTGCTTCATTCTTTGGAAAAACTAGGATTTCCAATCTGTTTCATAAGCTGGATAAAAATGTGTGTGACTACTGTGAAATATTCATTGGTAATTAATGGTGAGTTGGCTGGTTATTTTGAGAGGAAAAAGGGCTTGAGGCAGGGAGACCCTCTCTCAACTTATCTGTTTGTGATTGTGATGGAGGTTTTGTCAAGAATATTTTCTATGTTGAAGAATGAGAGGGATTTCAGACACCACACAAAGTGTGGTAGATTGAATATCACCCATCTTAGCTATGAAGATGATATTTTTCTTTTCTGCAAAGGGACTACAAAAACTGCTACTTGTGTTATTCAAGCTTTCAAGGAATTCTCTGAATCTTCTGGGCTTGTAGCTAATCTGGGGAAGTGTCAGGTGTTCTTTGGGGGTCTACTTCACATGGAGGTTAGACAACTACCAGTGAGATACCTGGGTGTACCACTCACCTCAAAATCTCTTAGGTCTCTTGATTATGTTTGTTTGGTGGACAGGATTACTGAGAAAATCAAAACATTGTCTAACAAGTTCCTTTCCTATGCAACATGATCCCAGCTCATAAATACTGTTCTATTCAGTTTACATAATTTTCGGGGAGCAATTTTTATTTTGCCAAAGAAGGTTATAAAGCAAGTGGAGGCACTTTGTATAAATTTCCTCTGGAATGGAAAAGAAAATTATAAACAAGCTTTAGTGGCAAGGAAAGATGTTTGCCAGCCAAAACTGAATGGTGGCTTAGGGTTCAAGGATCTGTACACCATCAAGACACTTCTGATCCTGAAACTGTTATGGAGTATAGCCAGCAAAGCTGATGTGATGTGGGTCAAGTGGATTCATGATATGTACTTGAGCCATGAGTCTTTTTGGGATATCCAGCAGTCACAGTCACAATCATGGTGTTTCAAGAAGCTCCTCGAGCTGAGAGAATCAGCACTACATTGTGTTGATATTCAAGATGGTGAGCTCAGATGGAAAGCTGGACCTCCTCCTTTTTCTGTTAAATCAGCATACACAAAACTTCATCAAGCTTCTCCTGCATAGCCTTGGGCTAAATTTATATGGGGGAGAAATTGCTATCCCAAACATTCTTTCACAGTCTGGATTTTGATGCAGAAGAAGTTGTTAATGAAAGATAGGCCCCTGACTAGGGGGGTGGTTGTTCATCAGGAGTGTGTGTTATGTCATGCTGCAGGTGAGTCTCATGAGCACTTATTTCTCTCTTGCTCATTTGCTCAGACTATCTGGAAAGCTGTTGGAAATTTTATTCAGTTTAGACCCCTACCGCTCTGCTAGGATGAAATGATCTAATGGGGTATGAGATATATTCGTGGATCTTCTGCATTCAGATCACTGTGTAAAGCTGCTGCTACTGCATGCTTTTATCACATTTGGGTCACAAGGAACCATGTGATTTTCAGAGATGAGAAGCCTAGCTTGGAGACAGTCACAGCAAGGATTCGGTTTGAGCTGAAAGTGCAGCTGAGCAAAATAGAGAGGTTAACCAACACAAACAAAAATAGGAAGTGGTGCGCCTCAGTGGGCATAGCACCTGAGTTTATACATAGGCATATAGCAACAAATGTATAGATTACATCGTTTTGTTTTGATAGAATTAAAACATGTAGTAGCATAGAGGGGTAGCACATGTTAGCTCCCTAGATAGCTTATAGTTTTGATGTATGAACTATATTGCTCATTTTGGTAATGAATATACGCTCTCATTCTACCAAAAAAAAAAATAATAATAATATTTTGATGCTTGTAACCAACCAATCAATAGTCTAATCTATGTTGTTAATCGGATTTGTGTGGGAACTATATCATTAACATATTAAGCAAACTTGAGTTAGTAGAGGCCGTTATTTTAAACGAGCGAGTTCGGAGCGTAATACCTTCGCACCTCGTACCTTCGCCCCCAAACCCTCATTCTTGAGTACTCATATGTTCTATATGAGCGGGAGTCTTTCTAAAAACATGACTAGTTCGATTTTCCAGCTACTAGGTCGTTCCTTTGGTTGTCCCTTGGTTTTGTCCCTTTAGATAAAGCGCTAGTAGCAGAATTTTGGGCCCTTTCATGGTTTTTCTTCAATTCAAGTCTTTCAAAAGCTTTTCTAACTTAACGGTTACTTGAACTTATCTAATCCCCTACAAATACAAATTTTCTATAACGATCTTTCCCGCATTCAACGAAAAGTTGTGGGATAATTTTTCAGGGTCCTTACAGTGGCGACTTCACTGGGGATTATTTAAGAGGGTGAAACTCGAAAGTCAAGTTTGCTTAATTAGTTAATGACATATTACAATATTGCATCATTTACATCATTGCATGTGATTTGGCACACCGATTTACCCACATCTACGTTTGAGGGAGTAAAAGCTGCTACTCGTAGACGACCAGTATATGTAAAGGAATATACAATTGTCATAACGGGCACCCCAACACTCCTTCACCCATGACTCATCAGCTTCTGGCTTATGAAAAGAATTACAATTAACGTGTCGAACATCCGTCTGACGGAGAATTTAGTTGGTTATGGTAACCTCACAAGAGCGAAAATCCTTAGCCCACATTTGTGCATTCGCTTGCTTGTTGTGCATGTGAATTTGTAATGTCTGTCTAATAGCATGTTTGCCTGTGGCTACGTCGTTGTAATAATTGCCTGAATGAATGAATGTCGTGACTATGTGCTAACTTGTACCTGCGTGCTAGGTGTCTTTTCTTTTATTTTTAGGTAGTTTCTAGATCCCCAAAAAAAGTGCGAGAAATCAAATTTCAATGAGCGCTCGTTTCCCCAATGATATAATGTCATTTTAGCGTCGAAATCATGAACCATTTCTAGCCAGTAGTAAAAAAAAAATGAGTCAGTCTTTTATTTATCATCCCCTTTCCCATTTTCTTTTTTTATTTTGTTATATTTCTTCATTTGGCAAAAAAGCAAAAAGCAAAAAATAAAAGAAAAAACCGGCACCCAATTCGAAAAAAATGTCGTCGGAAGTAAAATAATCGCTGATTTTATTTTTCTTTATCCCTTTTAGTTTTCCTTGAGTCTAAGAAAAAAAAAAAAGGATAGTCATTCTTTTTCTATTTCTCTCATTTGCGTTCATCGATCGACTTTATTTTCCGTTGATATGAGGGAAAATATTTGGGGATTTAGGCTTAGGACCTTTTCTACTAGGACAATGTGTTTTCTTTATGTGGGGGTTAATCTTTTTTCTAAGGTGAGAGTCTCGTGGTACTCTTGGTTCTAAATGGTCCGTGCTTCTAATTAAGGATAGAGAGTTCGAAGTAGATAAGAGATACTAAGAAACAGTTGAGCTCGACTTACAAAGTTTCTTCATGATCCACACGGTTTAAGAATACCTCATCGACATCACTGAGAGAATGGACAGGATGGAAGCCAACATCATGGGCCTCAAGTCCTGGCAACTTTGGGACACACCTATCTTCATCCCATCATCAGAGGGCAGGAGGTCTATGCCCTAAGATAGGCCCAAAACTTCGATTAACGGCCGAGAAAAGATGACCACGACTAGTGAGTCCTCCTCAAATGTCTCACTAAAAGAAGGTCTCATGCCTACGAAGAGACCAAGGAGAGACTTCGCTCCTCTAAAAGTAACACTCAACGTGGCCTTAGAAAGATTGGTCGAGAATGAGACACTTCAGTCTATAGGCCCCACTCTTGAGCCTGAGGTCAAAACTCGATGTTGGAATGTTAATGAATACTGTAAATACCATCGAGGGAAAGGTCATGCCACTGACAACTGTTGGGCACTTAAGCATGCGATCCAAGAAAGGATACACAATGACACTTTACAATTGCCCAAAATCGACTCGGATCCTGAGGATGCTGATAACCTTTTGGGTGTCATTCATCATATTACTACTGAAAACCTCGGAGACAATTCTCACCTCATTCAGGAGGTAGAATTTGCTCTAATCCAACAAAGATCACTCAAGGAAGGTCTAGACCCGAGAGGGTGCATGCCATGGTTAGTTCATGAGGGAAATAACAATGAGGATAATCTCATGGGAAAAATAGAAAGGACCTCGATTGCCTAATTAGGGGTATGGCACTTTACCATCAAGACATTCGAGAAATAAAAGAGAAAGTCTCAAACCTAGAAGAGCGCACGTCCAAACGGAAAAGCGCAGTTATTTTGACTCGAGAAAAAGCATGGTGGCGTCAAGACTGTCTCTTCCACAAAATGGCTAAGTATGGGTACGTTCATCCAAGAAGTCCTACGTGAAGACTTATCCCAAGATACGGAAACCCATACTTAAGCTGCAACTACTGTGTAGCTGAAGGTCACCACATCAATTAGTGCATACGTTTTAAGAAAGTTATTCTACACTTCATAAGTCGCGGAATAATATGGCCTCCATATACTTGGACGGTTAATTGGTGTCGTTATAATAAAAAATGGTACCCTCCTCTTTTTGCACCAATTGAGGCCGTCATGAACGCCTTGTTATGGAGAGGCGATATTCAACCTCTTATCCCATCTGAAGACGTTGTGACTACACGGGAAGAAAATCATCCTTATTGTCAATATCACCGAGTCTCCGGACATCATACAAACGACTGCATCAGCCTTAATGATGACATTCAAGAGGTTAATGACAGAGGAGAAGTTCCACCACCCTTGGAAGAGGAAAATGCTGTAGATGAAGGCCTGGAACTAGCCAATAGTAGACCAAAGCTAGAGGAGTCTGAGTTTGAGCTTTAGTTTTGTTGAGTTAAAGCTAAATCCGTAAGTTGAGTCAAAGACGGGGAATGTTCCCCCTTTTATTGCTTTCTAATTCTTCATTTTGAAGGGAATTAGAGACCCACTTGTCTAAATTCTGTGTGCTTTTTTTCCGCAATATTAATAAAAGCTCCTCTTGCTCATTTGTTTCTTTGTTTTAGCTATTGATAAACCCGGTGAACTCAAAGTTGCCTAACTAATCGATTAATCAATTTAAAGCAATGAAAGTAAAATTCGTAAAGTGAGAATATAAATTGTCTTTTAAACAGGGAAGAAACAATGAACTCTCACTACAATGGCACGAGCCAGCTTTCTACAACAAGCTCGAAGAAGATCCTTGGTACCAAGATTTCTACAACTGCATTATTAAACGCATATACCCTCCAGATGCATCTGCAATAGCTCAACGGGCCATCCGTCTCTTGGCAGCGCAATACATAGAATGCAAGGGGGTGCTTTACAAGAAATCCCATAATGGAGTCAATCTGAGGTGCGTCAACACCGAAGAAGCCGCAGAAATCATAAACAAAGTTCATAATGGAGTGTGTGCTCCACACATAAATGGTCGTATGCTTTCTAGAAAAATCATTCGCCTAGGATATTACAAGACTACCATAGAAAGAGATTTTTACGACAACGTCAAGAAATGCAAGAAATGCCAAACCTATGCAAACTTGCTACATTTTCTACCGTTCATGCTACATAGCTTCACATCACCATGGCCATTTTCCGCTTGGGGTACTGATACCATTGGAAAGATCACACCCAAAGGCGTTACAGGACACGAGTTTATCATAGTGGCTATAGACTGTATTACTAAGTGGGTCGAAGCCCAGTCATATGCCACCCTGCAGACGCCTAAAAAGTGTCGTTAGTCTCCTCCACAAAAGCCCGGTGATGAAATGAGTAACTTTATATGTACATGTTAGCATTTTAGCGTAAGATAGGTAAATAAGGTTGCAAGATCTCTGAAATATCCCATTCATATCCTCTCCATTCAAAAGACCCTCTCAAGAGCTTTTCTTCGCTTCCTTCCGTGTCAAAATATGATTCCATATCTAAGAGTTATGGTCAAATCAAATTAAGGGTTCAAACATATGTACCCGAATACTGCCAACCGTGATTCCAGCTCATTTTGGGAGTTCGTTCGGTTGAGTTATTTTGTGACCCATATATTTTTGGATTACTTATTCAAATAGCTTTACACTTAAATATCATGAACCCACACCACATTACTAATCAAGGAGATGCGAGCCAAACATTGACTTGTGCTCCAAACCTGATCACTCCTTACTCTTTCAAGTATATCTCAAGATCCACAAAATATTTGGGCCTGAAACCAATTCTATATGAAACTAGACTAGACAATCTATCCATTGTATCTTGAATTATCCAATTCTGAGACCAAACGAGTTCTCTATGGCCCACGGAGTTCAGATGACGACATAATGTTATCATCGCGGCAGCCGCTAGCAGCCGACACACTTCTTAGCCCCAGCCCCTAGCGGTGGTGGGGTGTCTTGCTGTTGACATCTCATCTCCCCGGTTTCACACGCACGTCTCTATCTTTTGGTTGCCCAAAACCCTACTTCCTCCAATATATAAATAACCATTCGCCCCTCATTTCAAACTGCTCAGTCTTCACCAGACAACCAGTTCACATGAACAAACCTCTTGTTCAGGCTTTACTCTCTCGATTTTTTATCTCTCCTGGAGACCTTGTTTGCTAATAATCAACCTTATTCACCAGTAATCGTTGCTAATAAGTCTAACGATTCAGGTACAAAACTCCTGAGGGTTCAAATCAACTTTATTGCTTTCTTTATTGCTTTCCTACTTGTCAAAATGTAGATCTCATGCAAATCATTTAATTTATTGCTTCCTAAATATCACTTGTAAATTTGCAAACATTCATGTTCTGTCGTTGTAATACTCAACTTGTCAGTCGAATGCATGTTCAAAATATGGGTAAATATTAATGTTTTGATGCTGTGATCAACCAATTAATAGTCTAATCTAGGTGGTAATTATGTGATTAACATATTAAGCAAACTTGAGTTAGTAGAGGCCGTTATTTTATAGGCTTCAAAGAGGAGTAGTTGGAATTAGAAGAGACAAGAGAGGGAAATAGAAGAAGGCTCTTTGAATTCCACTCTCATCGGAGGCTTGCCCGAGCGCGCGAACACATCTTGAACAAAGAATGGAGTTGCCGCCACCCTTGCGTGGGCACGCAGATTTCAAGTACAAATTTTGCGCGACCGTGTTCTTTTCTTCTCCTTCCAATTTCAATCCTTGCCGCGTTGGTGCGCGGATTCCAAACTCAAAATGTGCGCGGCCACGTTCTATTCTTCATTTGACTCCAAATTGCATCCTATGAACACAATCAAACAAAAAAAATGTACCCAAGAAGCGTAATCTTATCCAAAAGGATCAAAATCCACTCAAAATCAACAAAATGTATTCCTGAACAACAAGGATGGGTGCACATTTGACTAGGAAAATGACACTAATTATGCACTCATCAATAATATGTGTAATTTTTGCCTTCAATATTTATTTTTCTCCCTACTAAGTGTTCTTTTTTTCACTTTTGCATATCATTTTGCATAATTAGAGATCAAACGGGTATAGTCAAGTCATAAGTCAGGCATAAATTATAAATTGTGCCAAAAGAACAGGATCAAGTCTCAAGTCAAGTTTAAGGTACAACTGCAACTATCAAGAAGCATCCTTACTGCCACTATTAGCTCCCTCCACGGCAGCACGAGGATGGCTACTACTACCTCCAGACTCACCATGAAAAGAAGCTTCGGAAGCCTGATAGCCCGCTAGAATTCCAGTCCCAAAAATACCATCTGCAAACTAACTGGTAAACTCAGCTGCAATATCCTGGTATGAAGGTCCAGGTAGCCGGATATCCCAGCCCGAAGCCTGTGACCAGCCTCCACTAAAATGAGGCGGATAGTGCGTCCTGGGTGTAGACATTTGAGGCCTAGTCGGCGGAGGAAGAATAGGAGACGTCCCAACAGAAATCAAGCTAGAAGAGGCATGACGGTCCACATTCGAGGCCCTATGAAAAAAGGCTCAACTCTCTCTCTAGGAAGGGACAAGGAAGCCTGCAAGCAAGGTTAAACAAGAATGCCATACTAAGCACTCCACTTGGTTGACACAGAAAAATAGTGGAAGGATACTTACAGCACGAGATCCTCTCCCTCTTTCAGCAATCTTGCGGTATCCCTTCTTCAACTAGTGGGTAAACCTGAACATCCGAGAAGTATGTCTGCGGTCAAGCTACAAAGGAAAATAGTGTCAAGGAAATATTCTGGCAATATACAAACAAACAAATGAGAACTTACCCGCACACAGCCCTCTGGAAAGGGTATACCCTCCACATCCTCTTCATCCGCATCCTCCGGAACAAACTGTTCCATCACACAGGTCCCAGTCTCACCAATGTATCTCACCTCAGTACTAGGAAGGACTGCACTCAGGGGCTGATCTCTAGCTCTACCCCTCCTACGTGGTGACGCCACTGAACCATCCTACAAAACAGAATGTTAGGATGAATACTACAAAACAATGGTGATCATAACACAAGTTTAGAAAATTACCAAGGGTCCAAAGTCAGGCATCAATTATTCCAAGCAGCAAGAGAGATATGCCACTTTGGGGTCCAAACCCTCAACAGGAGGAGTGATGTAGTTCGAAGCATCGGAACCCTGCATCACCACCGTCAACTCAGCTGTACTCAAGCTGCATAATGGAACACAGTCACGGGTGGGTCCTCCGGGATATGGTGGCTACCAAGCTTTGGGTAAACCAGTCGAGATAGACGATCCCCCAGCTACCACTCAAAGCCATAAGGTCCCTCAAAGACAATCCTCTGGCATGACACTAGGAAAGCCTCACCAGTAATAGACCCCAACACATCGAGCATACACGCAAAAGCATCCCAAGCCACCTACAGAATGCAAGATTAAAAAATTATTCACACCAAATGAATTTTTAAAAGACATGATATAAGTACAACCTATCGCCTCCGAGGCTCTACTTTCAAGGGTAGCTCTGAAAACTATGAGGTTGTTGAAGCCATGAGCCTCTCTACCTGCCCACCTTGCTTATAGTGGGAACGTCCTCTTTCCTGGTCGAGCTGGACCCAAGGATGGGAAATACTCAAAGAACCACAGCTGACAACACCAATCAACATGGTTAAAGAACAAATCACAATACTAGCATTCAAAAGCAAAAAGCGCAGATTTACCTCTAAAATCCTCCAAGGCCCCGCAATAGCAGTCTTTTTGTTGTTCCCCCCAGGTCTGAAAGCCTGTCTGCACCATCAGATCAAAGATGCATAAGCAGGAGCACCAAAGTTTTACTCCCGCACCTCTTCAAGCCTCTGTAAGCAAGGCAGATTTCCTATCGAATCTTGGCCCTCAACAGATAGACAAGAAGGATACGAGTCCTCTGAGCCTCAGTAGATCTCTACTCAATAAGCGCCTCCAACAACGAGGTGAAGCTAACCTTCCCCTTATCATCAAACTTTTAGGAAACTGGACCATGCAGATCATACCTCAAAACCTCATTCTTATGATAATGAGGATCATAAGAGATTCTATGCCCCTGAAACTCAATCCCGTAAGTATAGCAAACTGGTACGGGGTCGAAAACATCTCTCGCACAAGAGTATGGAAATTGTTGGTCCTATTCTAAAATATCTCTAAAAGGCCTCGAGAAACGATCCTAGGTGCTCTCGAGGAAAAAGAAGGAACTATAAACATAAAGTGCTCAAAACCGGCAGCTACAATCTCTTGCTAGCAAACAAATGGGTTAGTTTTACCGGAAAGGGTCATTGTACTGTGATAAGAACTGTCATGAGACTGATATGTAGAGTTTTGAACTCACGGGCTTTGGAAAAATCAGCTCGCGCACTTAAACTGCATTGGCCGGAGTACGTCTGCATGGATTTTGTTTTGGTAAAGTGTAATTATGGGGCCCGCTTGCGTGGCCCACACAGCAACGCTGGGCTGTGTGGCAGCCGCTAGCGGCTAAGGCCATGTCTACTAGCGGCTGTCACTTGGCTTGGCTGAGACTATTTTGCGCGAGCTAGTCGCGATTTTTGGCATGGGTTCACTTCTTCTTCTTCCTTGCCGAGAGTAAACGCCATTGTTGGAGCTTGGAGCTTTTGCGGGTAAGTTGAAATCTTGACCAATTTCATTGCTTTTCGTTGCAAACTTGATTATTTTTGCATCTAGTTTCAGAATTTCGGCTTGCATTGTTGATTACGCTTGTATCTTGCGAATCTGTAAGAACAAATTCAACCCTTTGAGGAGATAGAAAGCTTAAAATTGCGCAATTATTTCGCAAAGGAGGAGAGGTGCTCGCAGGAAGGCTCAGATGACTGAGGATGAGCAACGGAGGGACCTCTTCCGTATTGGGTTTCCTCCTACTTGGAGATTTTCACCATACCATGAGGATGGGGCTTTCTTGTTCCATGACTATTCTATGCATCGGGAGTGGCGACCCAAATAGGCTTAGGATCGCAGTTCTCTTCTTTTGGCTAGGCAGGACCATCTATTTGTGTTAATCTAGGTATTTTTGTATTTTGCTTCTGTAATAGTTTGTAGTCGCAAAACTGAGGTGTGTTGAACTGTTAGTGCTTCGGCACACGAGAAAATTGGGATTGAAATGAATTGGTTGTTATCTGAGCAGAATAAGTATGTAGATTAGCTGATTTTGAATTGTCACATGTAGAATATTGCGATACTTAGTTTATTCATGTGAAATCTTCTCGCCTGTCGAATGGTAGGAGGTTGGAGATGTTGTGCAGGCTCATGGGCCCACCACAAATTGGACCCTTATTCGTGAGTCATTATCCTTGACAGTCTTGCAGGCCCCCCTCATACACGTGATCCCAGTCTTGTGTATTTTCTAACACTACTTCTTTAGCGATAAGTGTTGTGTTAACTTTAATTTTGTGCAGTAAAAGATTTTCTGCAAAATTTCTTTTATTTGAATCTAATTATTTATTTGACGCTATTCATTTATTCGAATTAATTCATTTATTCAAATCTATTCATATGTTCAAAGCTTTTCATTAGCTATTCATTTATTCAAAGCTATTCATTTATAGCCGATCGCTCCTGAAATAGCGCTGTCTTGTTAACCTTTTCGTCTCAGGGACATGATCTTCGCTATGTTTCAATCAATGATTTCTTAACTAATTGTTCTGTTCATTATCATCAGATGATATTTATTCAAAGTTATTCATCCACCTTCAGCCAATCGCTCTAGCAATAGCGCTATCTTGTTAACCTTCTCGTCTCAAATATGGGATATTGGCGCCTCCGTAGTATGTTTATAGGTCCGCAAGTGCACAAGTATATCATCATAATAAAGTATTGTATCCACATGGAGCTTTCAATTCCAATTACTAAGGTTTCTTAAGTTTAACAACTAAGCAATCAGTAGCAGATTTTTGGTGATTTTAGCAAAAAACTAAATCGATAATAATAATGCGAAAATAGCAAGACTAAAGAACCTAGGGTTGATTTCACTCAATTAAACTACTTGATGCGGATAAATAAACATCAACTAGCTGTAGGCTACCGGATTTTTCTCCCCTTTTTCGAGTGGCCGGCGGGATAGCCTGGGAGAGCGTCATTGGTTTCGTGAATTTCTCAAGTGTGAATGCACATGAAGATTTTCCTTTCGTATTAAGGACATAATTAAGATTGTCGGAAATCGCCACCAAATTTAAGGAAATTTGGAACCCTTGGAGTCAAGTCGATAGTCTAAAAAGACGTCAACTCGATTCCAGTGCACCCCAATCCCTATTGGGGAAATTGACTTCATAAATGAGTTTGGGGGCGTGAGTACGAGCTAGGAAGGTGTTAGGCACCAACTCGCCCGTTGACGACAACGACCTTTACTAATCAACTCAATGCGATTATTAATGCTACGGTCCCAAACAAGGTTCAATTTGTGCAAATACCTAGTTTTAACTAATGGGTTGAACATACAATTACTAATGTGACCACTTTTAACAACTTATCAAATTACATGCTTCATAATGCTAAGAACAATAAATATGCTAACCCTGCAAATTAGAAGACAAACAAGACAATTTATCCACCAATTCACAACAAAGCATGGTTTGTAATATAAGCAATAAATAAAAATAATGCATTCATAATTCTTAGTAGAAATATTGTGTTCTAGAGAGAGAAAGAGTGAAGTAAGAGTCTGTTTTGCTCTGATGGCGTAAGATAAGAGCAAAACCCTTATCGTGCACCATTCTTCACCATGGTTATAGGAGGAAAGAGAGGTCGGCCGAGGAAAACACCATTACCGACTGTGCCTGAAGCTCTAGATTCTGCTGCAAATGTTGAGAAAGTAGTGACAATGATTGATAGTGGAGGGAATCGAAGTCCGAAATCGCCATTAAAGCTCGGTGAGTTCTTAAACCCACATCTTGATAAAATTGCGACTGTTACTAACAGTACAAATCCTGTGGGGAGTTCTGATATGGAAATCAATGATACGAATTGCAATTTACATGATCTTGATTGTCTGGGTTTTGTTGGGGATAATCCTATACCTGCTGATTTCTTTGATGATGATGTCCAATTTGGGGATATTCATGGTGCAAATATTCCTGTATATGAGCTTGCTATTCCTTTTGTTGATATGAATGTACAAGATTTAATCGATTCTCAAGAAAATCAAGATTTGAATTCTGTACCCAATAATGGAGATAATGGGATGCTTAACTCTAGAGGTCCTGTTAATGGGGGAGAACCAGCTTGGAAGGGGAGGAAAAAAAAGGGTTACAAATAATAGAAATCCTGCTAATGGTTTGAAACTGGAATTTTGCCCAGAGATGGTTAATTCAGAGTGTGTAAAGATTGAGATGGAGGATGTAATTGCTGAAATCACTTACTAGGAGAATGCTTTTGTGGGGTTTGTGGTAGGGGGTAACCCTAAACTTGCAAATCTGAAAGCCTTCATTGCTAAACAATGGAACCATGTCTCTGAAGTCTAAACCTTCTGTGCATCTTAATAACGGATGGTTCTATATTCGATTTCAAAACCCAGATGATAGGGATTTGATACTCAAAGGAGGTCCATGGATTATTGGAGGCAGAAATTTCTTACTCAGGCCATGGTCACCTAGTTTTAGTATTGATTGTAAAGCTGTAAGTAGGGTGCCTGTTTGGGTTCTTTTTCCTGGTCTTGATGTGTACTTTTGGTCTACTAGGGGGCTCAGTAAGGTGGCAAGTAAAATAGGGGTGCCTCTTTTTGCAGATAAGTGTACAACTACTAAAGAGAAAATTGCTTATGCTAGAATCCTAATTGATGTGGATGTGACCCAGAAATTACCTTATGAGATTCTCCTCTCTACTCCTTTTGGTGTTAAAATTTCCCAAAAAGTAGAGTATGAATGGATTCCTTATCATTGTAAGAATTGTGGACAACTTGGACATGAGATTACTCATTGTAGGAGTGGTGAAGCTCAAGGTAGAGGGGATGTTTCTAATGTTGCTGGTCAGACTGTTAATCCTTCTCCTGAAGTACTTCTGGATATTCCTCTCCCTAAGGAGGGGACTAGTGGTGCTGCCATTGAAGTTGAGCCTGTTCAAGTAGGTCTAGAAGCTCCTACTCAGACTCAAACTTCCCCTGCTCAGGCTCCTAACACAGCTCAACCTAATCCCCGAGGGGGGGTCTGGGCCTAAGGGGCTGGCCAAGAGGAGTAATAAGGAGGGTGAGGTGACATCAAAAACTGGGGGTACTACGTTAACATCCAAATCTGCAGGAAGAGTTACTATTTTGAGGAAGCCTGTTACTCGTTTACGACATGCTGCCACTCCGATGAGACAGACTCAAAAAAGATTCCAGGTGTTGTCTAATGGCTCTAGTACTATGGAGGGGGGTATGAATGAAGAAGGCAATGGTTCAGGGGGGCACCATGTTCCTGTGGATGAAGGGGGGACTACTGTACCAGAATCCAGATGTTCATGAATTGTGCTAGCTGGAACATTAGAGGGTGTAACAAGCCCTTGAAATAGCATGACGTGAAAACCTTTATGCTGCATAATAAAGTGGATTTTTGGGGTCCTAGAGACTCGGTTAAGGAACACAAAGCTGCAAGAGTTTTGAAGAGACAGTTTAGTAGGTGGGCTCACTGTACTAACTACAATGAGCATACAAATGGAAGGATCTGGTTACTTTGGGATCATAGTAAACTTCGTGTCCAAGTGTGTGCTGTGACCTCACAGGCTGTTCATTGTCAAGTGGAGGCTAGTAGGTTGTCTTGTTTCATTACTGTGGTGTATGCCTCAAATGATATTTCTGAGAGGAGACTTCTTTGGGGAGATTATTCTGGGTGGGCTCAGCAGATTAGAATACCATGGTTAGTTTTAGGTGATTTTAATGTTACCTTGTCCTCTTCTGAGAGGCTTAGTCCAGCCGTGGGAACTGATGTTGTGTCTTCAGAGTTTGCTAGTTGTCTGGGTGCGGCTGGACTTTCTGATCTGACAGCTTCAAGGTGCTTCTTTACTTGGAGCAATAAGCAGATTGGGGATGATCGGCTTTGGTGTAAAATGGATAGGGCTTTGGGCAATGGGATTTGGAAGTCGAGTAAATTTAGCTCACGTGCGGAGTTCTTAGCCCCGAGACTGTCTAATCATTTACTAGTCCTAGTCTCTGTTGATACTGCTACTTGCAAGAAAAAGAGTATGTTCAAATTTCTGAATAGTTGGGCTGATGATCCAGACTTCCTTGGAATTGATGCTGGAGTATGGCAGAAGGAGGTTGAAGGATCTAAGATGTTTAGACTTGTGACAACACTGAAATGGTTGAAGCAGGAACTTAAAAACTTACATAAGAAGAGTTTTAGTAATATTTCTGCTAGAGTGGAGGCATGCAAAGAAGAGTTAACTAGAATTCAATGTCAGCTTCAAGTCCAACCTTTGTGTCCTGTTCTGCAACCGAAGGAGAATGATACAATTACTCAGTTTACTAAGCTTAGACAAGCTGAATTAGGTATGTTCCACCAGCGGGCTAAAGCTTAGGAAGTTAAGGAGGGTGATGAGAATATTGGATATATTCATGCTCGTGTGAAGGATAGGAAGGTTAAAGCTACTGTTCATGCTATCAAGGATCAGCAAGGGAATACTAATACTGGGCAACAGGCTTTCTGTGATGCATTTATTGATTTTTATAAATCCTTGATGGGGTCTCAAGAGATGGTTACAGAGTTCGATGGTTCAGTCCTTGATAAAGGTCCTTTGATTTCTGTAGACATGAGTTCTTGTCTTATTTCTCCTGTCATTCGAGAGGAAATTAGAGAGGCTCTCTTCTCCATTGAGGTCTATAAAGGCCCTGGACAGGATGGTTATTCCTCTTATTTTTTCACGAAGGCATGGCGATTTATTGGAACTGGTGTGTGTGATGCTATTCTTGATTTTTTCACCTCTGGGAAGCTTCTAAAGCAGGTCAATGCAACCTTACTCACTTTGATTCCTAATTGTGAGATCCCTGACTCTGTTACGCAGTTCCGGCCAATTGCTTGTTGCTCGGTAATTTACAAAACTACTACGAAAGTGCTCACTAACAGATTACAGCCTTTTATGGGTGACTTAGTGGGGCAAGAGCAAGCTGCATTCATTAAAGGGCGTAGTATTTTTGACACTATTTTCATGGCCCATGAGCTAGCGAAAGGTTATAACAGGAAGCACATTTCCCCTCGTTATATGATCAAAATTGATATCAAGAAGGCGTATGATTCTGTTAATTGGTCTTTCTTGCAGAAGTTGCTGGTGGGGTTTGCTTTTCCAAATCAATATATATCCTAGATAATGATCTGTGTTACTGGTTCGCTGTACTCAGTGGTTCTTAATGGGGAAACTCATGGTTTCTTCCCAGGACGGAAAGGGCTTAGGCAAGGGGATCCGATGTCCCCTTACTTTGTATGGAATTCTTGTTTCGCATGTTGAGATCAAATAGAGCTGTGCCAGGATTCTATGACCACCCAAAATGTCATCGAGTGCAACTAAATCATCTTGTTTTTGCGGATGATTTGCTTCTTTTTTCTAGGGGAGATGTGAGCTCTACTGGAATTCTGTATGATTGCTTCAATAAGTTTGCCTCAATGTCTGGTTTACATGGGAATGCAGATAAAACGTGCGTATATTTTGGAGGGGTGCAGGGGAATGTTCAATCTGCTATACTTAGGCATACTGGCTATGTGGAAGGGAAGCTCCCATTCAGGTATCTTGGCGTACCCCTATCTGCTTCTATATTGACTTATGCATTGTGCAAGCCTCTGCTTGAACAAATAGCTCAGCGATTGAGTCATTGGACTGTCCGTCTGCTATCATATGCACGCAACTGTCAACTTCTCAACTCAGTCATTTTTAGTACTTATGCTTATTGGCGCTCTGGTTTTCCACTACCTAAGGAAGTAATAAATAAGATTGAACAGTTGTGTAAAGATTTTTTCTGGGGGGTGAAGGATGGTAGGAGAAGCATGCCTTTGGTTAGTTGGTCTTCTGTTTGCAGGCCTTATAAGGAGGGGGGTTTGAATATTAAGGAAGTTTTGAGTTGGAATAAGGCTTCCCTGTTGAAAAATCTCTGGAAAGTCCACAAGGAACATGGTTCTCTGTGGTGTATTTGGGTTCGCAAGTATTATTTGCAGAGAGGAAATATATGGGGTGTTAAACCCAAGCAACTTGATTCCGGGATGTGGAGGAAGTTGCTTCAATTACGTGATGAAGTCACTAACAAATGTGGAGGGGAAGATCCTGCTATCACCTTACTTTGTAATCTGGAAAAAAGGGGCAAGTTCTCCTTGCATGACGCGTATGATTTCTTCAGGTGCCTTGCTAGATGAGTGAGTTGGGAAGCTATGGTCTGGGAGCATTTAGCTTTGCCTCGACACAATATCATAGCTTGCTTATCTATTCAAGGCAAGTTAGCGACTATTGATGTTTTGAGTAAGCGTGGGATGTATATTGTTAATAGGTGTATCCTGTGCAAAACCAGCTGTGAGTCAGCTTCCCATCTGTTTTTTGGATGTGAGTTTTCGGCTGTTGTTTGGGAAACTATTCTAAGATGGCTGGGGATTAACCGCAGGCCATGGCATCTGGGTCATGAAGTGAAATGGTCCCGCAAAAATGTGAGAGGCAAAGGAATGGGGCAGCGTATAAAGAGAGCGGCTGTATTGGCCACCATATATGAGTTAGGGCAGGAACGGAATATGCGCATTTTTAGGGACCAAATGAGAACGGTTGAGGAGATATGCTGGCGCATTAAATCTCTGATTTTTACGCGTTTCTATGCTGTTCAGAGTGAAGAGGTGGTGGCTGTTAGTCATTTTTATTAGAGTAGTATTCTGCTGTTTCAGTGTATAGTATTTGGGTACCTTGTTGGTATGCCTATAGTTTGTACGAGTACTCACAAAGGGCATCGCATTGGTGTCCTTGGGAAGGTGGAATGAAAAGTCTAACCATTTTTCAAATAAATAATAATAATGCATTCATTCATCCATTCATTCATTCATGGGGTTCAATACAAGCCCTTTTGCTCAAAACGCGCCATGCATGTACATATCACATAAACCAAATTTGTTACTAAATAACAAGCAATTATAAAGTTTGATGAAAACCCTCAGGTTGATTACCTGGATGCTCACAATGAACAATATTGGGTTTTCATGCTTGAACTCTTGCTCTTGATGAAGCATGAAGGTTTATTTTTGTGGTGTTAGGGCTAGTCTAAAGAAGGAGTAGAATCAGACATTAGGGTTTTTTAATATGAAAGAGAGAGTGTTCAACCTCTAGTCCAACCTTTTGTCTCTAACTGCCAACCAAAAGACCAACCTCTTCAACTGAACCCTAAGGTTTGTTTATATAGAAGACGGGGAGTTTCCAGGTTTTGGCAGGGAAATCAAATGGGCCTCGAATTTGCCGTCCACGAGAAAGAGTCCAGGAGGCGATGCAGCTAGGCTAAGCGGTTGAACCGCTTGGCCTAGCGGCATAGCTGCTTGTCCTAGCTGCCACCGCTTGAACTCAACCGTGACCGCTTGGATCTAGAGCGGCCTGCCTGCATAGGCGCCCAACATACTTTCTAAGCGGGGGAGGCTATTCCGAGGGGGTCCACGTGTGATTGACTTAGTTCCCTTGTTTGACCAAGGGTTGACTCAAGGGTTTGGGTTCCCTTTCGGGCCCTTGGGCTCAAAGAGGCCTATCTCTCAGTTTTTTGACTCCAAATGAAATGAGTCCAACTGGTTTGGATCACTTGTACAAAAGGCTTCCACTAGTTAATTCAAATGAACTGGGCTAATCATCAGAGCAATCATTCTCGCAACCCAAGCTCGAGCAAAATCCAATCATTTCATCATCTGGTTTTTATGGGGACTTATCATAGACACAATTTTTGGTGTCTACAGAAGCCCCTACTTTGGCCGAGCTCGAAAAGAGCGAAGGTCAAAGTATTCCTGTGCCAATACCTACATGAATCAAACAGGTAAACTGAGTGAGGTGACAATCAGTTAAAGATAAACAATCATTTTAGGATAATGTAGTAATTTTCCTGGTTTATTTGACCGAGAGTTTGACCCTATGTTGTAGGTCACACAATAAAAGTCCTTCGATTATAAGTGGAACGGAGAAACCCTATGTTGTAGGTCACACAATAAAAATCCTTCGATTATCAGTCGAACGGAGAGACCCTATGCTGTAGGTCACACAATAAAAATCATTCGATTATCAGTCGAACGGAGAGACCCTATGCTGTAGGTCACACAAAAAAAACCCCTTCGATTATCAATCGAATGGAGAAACTCTATGCTGTAGGTCACAGAATAAAAATATTCATCAGAGATAAGATAGGTAATAAATGATAAAAAATCCTTCGATTTTTAGTCGAAGGGAGGGACCCAATGCTGTAGGTCACACAATAAATGTCCTTCAATTTTCTGTCGAAGGGGAACCCTCTACTGTAGGTTACATAATCAATGTCCTTCGATTTTCAGTCGAAGGGGAACCCTGTGCTGTAGGTTACACAATAAAAGTCCTTCAATTTTCAGTCAAAAGGAGAGACCCTATGCTGTAGGTTACACAATAAATGTAAGTTTCCTTTAGAAATAAGATAAAAAGTTAATGTAACTGTGAAAGGTAATAAAATGTTTCTCAGACCTTTGGTCAGACGCGAGCCCATGCCATAGGCCAGGTATAGATGTACAAACCTGTTGGTTTAAAATAAACCTGCTTTCATAAACGGACTTTGGCGCGCGAATAACTGCTATGGGCCTCACGTGGGGCCCACTGATTTTGAACCAATGGCCTTAAATAGAGTATTATAATAGAAGGAGTGTTAGGCGGCCAAACTGCGGTGTCAAACGGCTAAACCGCTTGGTGGAGCGGTCAAGTCACTTGGTGGAGTGGCCATGCCGCAGGCTGGAGTGGTTGAACCGCTCTGCCAAACAGTTGGGCCGTTCGGCCAAGCGGCCAAGCCCCGCGGCTTGCGGTTCAACCGCTAGCCTGGCGGTTTAACCGTCCACCTGGCGGTTCGACCGTTCAGTAGGGTTTACCGTGTGGGCATAAAAAGAAAAGAGGGGAGGCCGAAATGGGTCATCTTCCCCATTTTGAGCCTTCTCCTCTCTCTCTCCTCCATTTTCTTCAAGCTCTCAACCTCCATCAAAGCCCTAGCTCCAAATCTTGAGGTTCTCTTGCTCAAATTCTTAAAAGAACTTGATTTTGCTAGTTGTTCCTGAGTTTTTGAGTGTCAAACCTCAAAATTGTGTGAATTTGTGAGTTTCGTGAGTTTCACTCAAATTTTAAAAACTCCATTTTTGCTCTTCATCCATTGCTCCCAAACTTAGAGGAGGTAGGAAACGGAAGGAGCAAGAGATTGTTGTGAGGGAGGCCCCGAATGTTTTTACTCGGGTCTTCATTTTCGGTATACCCCGTCACCGGGTGGGTGAGCACCGGTTATTCCAGGATGAGTTTACTCGTAGTGATTTCCATCCTACCAATCGTTGGGAGCCCCGCAATTTTATTTTTAGGAAGAGGGAGCATTTGGTTACCGTAGGTACCAAGTGTCGAGTATGTTGTTTTTTTTTTGTTTTTCTTTCTTTGGCTCTTAGAAAATCATGTGTAGGCAAACATAGAATTTCTAGGTTGAGAACTGTAGTGTAGCTAACGTGGAAAACCAATTTGCGTGAAATTGTTTTTTTCTTGTTAATTTGCAGATTCTCGTAGAATTTTTTTTTGCATGTGAAGAATGAATTTTGTGTGAAATTCATCTTTAAATGGTGGAAAATAAATTTGCATGAATTTTTTTCTCGTCGCAATTATCACTCTTTGGAGAAAATAAACTTGAATGAAGTTTATTTTTGTTTTATGTTGATGGTAGATGATTTTTAAGTAAATTTGTGGAAAATAAACTTGTGTGAAATTTATTCTCGTTAACTCTTGTTGTATTGGTCTTAGCTAGAATGCTAAATTTTACGTGTTGTAAAAATTTAGGACTAAACCGGAGACTGGTAGATGCTAACAGGATTACCTAGTTAATTGCCTTGCGATCATTGTGTTATATAGGATGTAGACACTACCATGCGGGGTTACGGTAGCTTTTCCAAAATCGAGAAAGCCCGCAGGTATGTGACTCCCAAGGTCAACGCTATTGTGGAGCGTTGTGGCTTCGGTCATCTGTTAACGTCCATCTTTTCTGCCGAGCGCTCCGACCGGTCTTGTGGAGCGGTACTGGGATACTACCAGTACTTTTCATTTTCCTATGGGTGAGATCATGATCACCCCTTTCGAGTTCGGTCTCATTTCCGGGCTCCCTTGCACCAGTATCCCCCTCAGTTATGGAGAGGTGAGTAGGGATGACATGGTGGAGATGTTTGGCCTTTTCGGGGCCAACTGGGATGGTATGAAGTATGGGCGGACTAACGTAATGGTCCAATTTCTGACCACCCCGAGGAAGCTAAAGAAGGTCACGGCGGAGCAGCACGCTCGCCTTTTCTTGGCCTATATTCTAGCTTGTTCCGTCTTTTCGGATAAAGCTAGTAGGTATCATGTTTACTATTTTCCGTGCTTGCGGGATGTGGACAGAGTTGCGGAGTACAACTGGGGTCTTCCCGCTTACTCTTGTGTTCTGCGGTGTTTAAGGCAGTCCAGCCGCCTCAGTGGGGAGGAGGACGCGTCTCGCGTCTCCTTGGTTGGCTATTGGAAGGTTATGGAGGTAATTTCCTTTTACCCTTCTTATACTTTGTGCTTTAGCTTTTTACTCATAACTTGTGCCTAATTCATGTGTTTTGCATGTCTTAGATTTGGTTTTACGAGCATTTCCCCGACCTTGCCCCTCTTCTTGAGACTGGGGATTTGTCCTTTCCAGCGATGCAGATCTGGAGGGGACATGCATCTTTCCCATTCACTACACTGCATGCCCTTAAGGAGGCGATATATCTCTTGACCGCTCAGGACGTAAGTGATTACCTTTTGCGTTTTCTTTTATATAGTCCTTTTTATCCGTTCCTGTGTTGATTCTTTGCTTTTGTAGGTTGACCGGTTCCCTGGACGGATTACCTCCCGGGCCTCTCGGACTGATTTATAGGTGCTCGGAAGTATGACCAGAAGAGAGTCCTCATGGAGGGTCCTTTTGGTTTTGAGTGGTTCTTGGGAGAGAGAGACTGATTAGGCAGACTTTCTCCAACCTTCCTGCTCCGAGGATTCCTTTGGATCCTCTGGATTCTATGATATATGTTTGTCACCTTACCGCGGAGCAGGTAAGGACGACCACCGTTAGGGTGAATGCCCTTGAATACCTGCTTCCGGCTGACCCAGAGGTGGATCTTATGGTGGCGTATACCGAGTTAGCTGAGGCTCAACTGTGCCCTAACTTCTCCACTGATCCGGTGAATAAAATTTTTTGTTTCTTAATTTTGCTTGGAAATTTAGAAATGTATCTAATATTTTTAAGTTTTGCAGAGTGCTGCGAGTTCTTCGTCGTCCCATGCGACTGCTTCTTCTCCTCGCCCCACTCCTCCTACCATGTCGATGAGTTATATTGGAGGGGATGGGTCACCTCAGGTTATTTTGATTCCTGAGTTTCGTGGTCCCGATGAGGAGGTTGAGGGATTGCCTCTACCAACTGGTTGTAAGGGGGTAAGTGGAAATCCCTTGTAATTTGCAATATTTCCTTTGTGTTTATAATCACTCTTCTCTTTATGTGCACAATTGGATGCTGCTGAGACGCGGAATATCTATAGGGGCATGCATGCCCTTAAACACTGGATTTCCAGGTTCGCGTCTCGGAGTGTGTGCATGAGCCGTCGGTCCGACGTGCGAGAGGTATGTTCATTTCAAGTAATAGTGCTTGATTTGAATTTTTGTAATTTTCTAACCTTCAGTCTATTTTGCATCCTTAACCTGTGACAAGGCCTCCCAGGCCTCCAGTTGCTCGTGCTCCAGAGTTGGTGCCTACACCGCAACGTCCTTCTCCAAGGCAGAAGAGTACGCAAGTGCGTCATGGGACGCCTTGGGCTCGAGTGGACACGGGAAACCTGCCCCAGGTGCCTTATCTTCCGCAGTGGCATGCACCGCCCCCTTATATGGGGTATTCGGGTTATCCCATGCCTTTGTATCCTCCAGTCCCTCCGAGGAGCTCTTGGAGTCAAGAGAATATGGGGTATGGCGGCTATCCAAACATGTCGAAGCCACCGCGTCATTTGCTGGATCATGCTTACTTGACGGGTTCATTATTTGCTTTTGACCCTAGAGCATGGGCGATGTCTCCACCCGGTCCTTCAGGTGCTCCATCATCAACTGGACCTGGAAAGTCGTCTCAGGCTGGTCCGAGTACTGGCGAAGATGGCCAGTGATATTTGCTGTAGTGCATTTTGAACTTTCGGGCTTGTATTAAACCTGCTATAAATATTGCATTTTATTCACGGACAAAAATATCACACAAATGCCCATATGTGAATTTAATCATCTAGTTTCCGAATGGGAAATCACAAAACACGAAATCTGAGAATTTAGGATTTCCGAGAACTTAAGACATTTGGGGTACCCATTCGCCTAAAAAATAAAAATAAAGGAAAAGGAAAATAGGAAAAGATAATTAAAAGGGAAAAAATAATTAAAGAAAATAAGGAATCAGAAAATAAAAGGAAAAAAAGGTGGAACTGGAAAATCCAAATAAAAAGAAGGAAAGAAAATAAAAAGGGAATAAAGAGTAAAGTGGCAAGAGCCAAAATCAAGGTAAGGAAAATCTAAGGGAAGGCTCCCAAAATCTGTCCAAGTGAGAAATAGGAAGGTAGAGCTCGGTCAATGGAGAGGTCGAGTGGACCGAGGTCGTCTCGCGATGTTGCTTGTCAGGCGCCTATACATGGTGGCCTCTAGATCTCCTTGCGGCTGTGCTAGAGCTCAAACAGTTACCGCTTGGGCTAGTGGTTTGGCCGCTTATCCAAGCCGCTAGCTGGAGCGGCTCAGCCGCTCGTCCAAACGGCTCAGCCGTCCAAACTAGGTGAGCGGCCGCCTGGCCGTTTTTTGTCGGTTGTCTATGTTTTCTTAATTTTTCGACGAGAATCCAATCGTGACCTCTATATAGTCGGGTTTCCCCTTCTTCTCTTCTTATCACTTACTTTGGGCCCCTAGAGAGAGAAAATTCCTTGAGAGAAAATCGTTAATCTTAACAATGGTGAACTTTGATGATGTCTTTGATGCTTGGTTGACCTCCATGACCGTAGAGGAGAGGTTAGAACTTACTCCCTTCCACCTTAATGCCTTCTTTCACCTTTAACAAGTTAAGATCCTGTGGGACTTTCTCCATGCTTCTGTTGAATTTTGGGACCCGAAGTTCCATGTTTCCGTTTTGGTGGTCATGAGATGTGCCTGTTGGTGGAGGAGTTCTCTGATATCATTGGATTTCCAATCGAGACCCATTTTGCCGTTTCTTACTTGGGGAACGCCTTTTAGGGTGATTTTCAAAGATATCTCGGGTTGTTTCCTCGTCTAGTGGCCCAAGTGCTTCACGGTGAGGATCTTGATTTTGCTAGGCTTGTGACTTTCTTCACTTCTAGAGCCGGGATGGATATGAGGTACAAGAAACGTGCCTTTGTATTTTGCCTCCTCCGTCGTTATTTGTTTGTTGGTGGCAATGAAGACGCTCTTATTCCATCCGAAAAGAAGTCTACCATCAACAAGGGCAAAGCTTGCCTTCTTAGGGTGACCGAACAACTTCAATGGGATAGCTCTCCTATGCACTTGGTCGTGGGAGAGACAATCTTTGCTTTAGATAGGCTCAAGTGCAATCCTCAAGAGTCCTTCACCGGGAGCCCTTTACACCTTCAAGTAAGTTTTTGTGATAAAGCCTTAATCTTTTTAGATTTAACTTTATGTAGTGAAAATTCTCATCTTGTATTGACTTGAATTTTTTCTTTTGTTGTTTTTGTGTAGATATGGCTTCAAGAGAGACTCCACTTGCTTGAGGCTCTCATTGACACTAGGAAGTTCCTCCCCAAACACTTTCCGGCGAGGCGCCGAAAGTTCTCTGAATCCTCTCGGGAGGAATGGATAGCATACTTCTATACCGATATCCAACCGGCTTGGTTCGTCCCATGGTGGCGTAAGACCAAAATTGTAGGGTGTAGTGAGAACGTGCCCTTTACGAGGATTATTGGCTCATATACCTTGACATTCTTCCTACCGAACCGCCTCCTCCGCCAATACGGCTTAAGGCAAATGATCCTGAATGTAAGTTGCGAACCACCTTGCCAAAGACCTTTACGTCCTCCTTGGTGTCTAATTGGGAACGGCATTGAAACCGTCGCCAGGTGTGGACTAAGCCGGTATACCCGCACTCAAACGGGTTGTCAAGCTTTTATGAGGAGTGGATTTGGAGTGGTGACCATCAAGTCAACCAAAGGCTCCTAGAGGAGGAGAAAGAGTTATTCAAGGCCCGCAAATATGATGAGCCTAGCGGTATAAGGATAACTTCCATCGATAGGCCCGCTAAGCCTTCCAAGCCCTAAACTAAGGGTAAGGGAAAATGCAAGGCTAAGGCCCAGTCCAAAATGAGGAAGAATCTGGCCCACTCGCCGAACAAGTCCCTCAAGCTGGGCCCAATGATCACGAGGCCTCTTCTAATAATGGTAACGAAAGATGGACTCCAAAACAATGAATGGAACTTGATGAGCCTAGCGAGCCCGCCCAAGAGCCTGAAGTTAACAAGGACAAAGAGGAGTAGTGCACCTCTGGTTGTCTAGCAAGTCTTTTTTTTTGTGCTTAGCAGTTATAATTCAAATAACGGGTTTGCATGCCCAAGTAGATGTAGTTTAGAATTGCCCTTTAATTATTTTATTATTATTTCCGCACTTTTGTTTTTTTTAGAGCATGTAATGGACTTTATCCATATTAATGAAAGACTTGCTTATGTTTGCATTAATCGAATGGATTACGACTCCCTTAGAGATTTATTTTATTAAACTGGCCGGACCCAAGTTATATGGGTTACCTACATATTCATGCGAAATCAGGCCAATGTAGTTCGTAAAACCAAATTATTTTTTATTTTATTTTATTTTATTTTTCGATCGTGGGCCCCATGTGGACGGGTTTGACCGAGTTTGACTTGAACTTGGTGCCTTAATGGGCTCTCTTGAAGATTAAGTATTCATGCATATAATCGCTTAAGTCGGTCCATATTTGTGAGTTGAGTGAACTCGTTGCCGGTTAAATCCATTAATTTTACCGCTCCACCGGATAATATTATCTTGATAATGTATGGGTTGGCCCAATTAGGTTTGAACTTTCCATGAAAGTCGACTACAATTGGTCTTACCTCTTTTAGGACTAAGTCTCCTTCTCTTAGTCCTCTAGCCTTGAATCGTTGATCAAAATGTCTAGCCATTCTTACTTGGTTGACGTGACCATAATGTAAGGCTGTAAGAACCCTCGCCTTTCGGCGCTAATTGAAATATTTAGTTGAAATTAATGGTTCTTAAATAATACGTCATATGCAACATGATTAATTGTGATAGGGGAAATAATAAGCAAATAGCGAAGTCGCCACCAACTTTTAAGGAAACAATTGGAAACCATCAAAAGTGCACCCAATTCCTATTGGGAATTGACTCATACCCTAAATGGGCCAAAGATTGAGTTCGGGAATGTGGGTACGAAAAAGATAAAGCGAATCCTTTCTAAATCGCCCGAATTAACGGCCTCTACTAATCTCATCCATGTTGATTCATAATTCACATTGCATGGTTCTATACAAATTCGGTAGTCCAAGATCCCAAATTAACTAGGTGGGTTAAAGACAACCAATGACCTATCGTTATCACTTTGCACAATTTATTTCCAATTTGCATGCATACTATTTATCAAACACACACAAGAGATAAGAGCAACAATTTAACGCTCCAACCTACCACACTTTGCTAAACGCGTCAAGCATTGCATATGCACATCAATAAATTTGTTAGTAACTTCAATAGATGAACAATGCAAAAATATTAACTTTATGCTAAAATAAACCTAGGAGGTTCCTACATGCATGCATAAACAATAAAAAGATGCAAACTTGCATAAACTAATAAAAAGATGCGAACTTTAAATTAAACTAACATGCATAATTATTTACAAGGGTCAAACCATGCATAATTATTCAACCATAATCAAAAGCTAGGTAAAACATGATTATAAATAATAAAGAAGAAGTTTAATAAGAGATTTAGGCCCTCAGTATGGTTAACCTGGACGTTCTATTCGAACGGGACTAGTAGAATTGGAATTGCTCTTCAATCTTGGGTGCTAGGTTGGGTGCAATGGCTTGCTTGAGTCTTCAAAATCTGAATGCTCTATGATTTGGGGTATTTGTGCTCTCAAACTGCTCTCAAAATTATAAACTGACCAACCTCTATCAAAAGAGGGTGAAATGGAGTATTTATAGAGTTAGGGGACGGAATTAGGTGCTTAGGGCTGTAAACCCGGCGCCGAAACTCGGCCCAGCCAAAAAACAGGCCCAGCGGCTGCCGCAGAAGCTCGGCGGCTGTGCCGCTGGTGTCGGATTTGCCCTATGAACTAATCATAAGAATTAATAATCGCATTATTGGTTGGACTATGGAAACCGATCTTTACTTAATATGGGTAATCGTAATGTTTTGCTAGAAACCAATTACGGTTTGTGGGCCCGAAAAGAGTTTTGGACTTACTGCCACATTAAGTAAACCAGCAGGGTCGCACACTTAACAGGCTCGTTTTATTAGAAGGGTCTAATTCGGATTAGGCCCATTACACACTTAAACTAATCAGCCCTCCTGCCTCCCTATATATATCGTGACTTCTGATCAGTTAGGGTTACATGTGATAATCAGTTTTCACGAAACCCTAACTCTGTGTCACTTGAGTAAGGAGAGAACGGAGGTTATGAACGGGATCGTTGTACTAGCACACTGACGTGTGGATTCGAGCCTGTGTATGGATACCAGTTGAGGCACGACATCTGACGTGTTCATCCACACCAAACCACTGTTCATCCAACCAGCGACCAGGGAGTGAGGTAGGATTTCGATTCGATATTTAATTACAGTAATCAGATGTTTTCTGGGTTAATCGAATTTCTATTATGCATGTATGATCATGTTAGTGGTTAGAAATTCCTTCAGCTGGGGCTCAGCGGCTGCAGCTGGGGCTCGGCGGCCTGCCGCTCGGCCCAGCGGCTGCCTTGAGGGCCCCCGCTGTCACGCGTGTGCCGTCGGGTTGACAGCGTCAGCCGCTCGACCCGAAGGCGCGCGCGTGGCTAGGGTTTTTTGACTTTTTGTGCTCAGTAAATTACGAAATTGCCCTTGGGTTGACCCACGGGGTCGGGATTGAGCGGTTTTGACCCAAATCTTTAAGACGCGATATCTCTTGATCCGGGAACCTGATTGAGGCAAGGTCAAAGGCGTTGAAATCCTTATAACAATGGCTATCCAAAGACTGAGGATTCAAGGAATTTGGTCTAGATTTACGAGCAATGTCCTTTTCTACTTACGTCCATGTTAATCCATTACCATCATCATCGGGTTTTGCGGTGCCAGGGGATGAGAACCGATTAGGGTGTCTGCAGAAGCCCCCACTTTGGTCGAGCTTGTGAAAGCGAAGGTCAAAGTATTTGCTAAAATTGCATGCAATGCTTTGAAAGTGCTTTATGTTAGAACAAGATGCGATAAAAGTAAATCCTGACCGCATGTGGTCAGGGTTACATGCTTTGCGAATGCAGACGCTGTGCTATTTGCGATAATCTAGACGTCGAAGTGCTTTGCATCGCTCACGTACCCTGCTTTGCAGACGTGGTGCTAATTGTAATATCCCATCATCGGAGAGCTTTGCGTCGCTCTCGTGCCTTTGCTTTGCTGACGTGGTGCTATTTGTAATAGCCCATCGCCGAAGAGCTTTGTATCGCTTTTGTGCCTTGTTTTTCCTTGCTGAAATAATGCTTGTGCTTTGCTTTGTAACCTGCATGTTAGTTCAATCAAATAGGAAGACATAGAGAGTTTGGGGATGCTATGGGACGGACCATAAGGACGGACCTTGCTAAGTGTGACGGGACAGACCCAAAAAGGTCGGACCTTACTCAATGCAACGGGACGGACCCAAAAGGACAGACCTTGCTAAATGCGACGGGACGATCCAAAAGGACGGACCTTGCTAAATGCCACAGGACGGGCCCAAAAAGGACGAACCTTGCTAAATGCAACGGGACGGGCCCAAAAAGGACGGACCCTGCTCAATGCAACGGGACGGACCCAAAAGGATGGACCTTGCTCAACGCAACGGGATGGACCCCAAAAGGAATGTTAGAGAACAAACTCCAAACAAGGAAACTAAGACTTTAGCGCATTCAATGCTATATGTGTGTGTGCTATGCATGTGCCTCGGAGGCAAAAGTGCTTTGTAAGTGCAAATGAGTGAAATAACACTCAAAGTATGCAAATGCAGTGCTAACTAGGCCTATAGCTCCATGAAACCTAGCTATGAATGATCATGCATGTGACTCAATAGTTATGACATATATGCAATGTATAGGAGACTGGACTCCAAGGGATAAACGAGAGATTTAATTTTATTTGCAAAAGCATTTTTATTTTCAAAAGTGTCCCTCTTAAGCTATGAGACATATGCGTGATTGGTGCCTCTGAGGCAAGGGCGAAGCCCCCAGTTTACTGGTTGGACCGTAGAACGAGCAATCTTATGCGGGTGAGATTTCAAGTATTCAAACATCTTGCGCCAATAATAGGAGGAATCGAAATCCCTACTGTGCATAAAGTGATTCCATGAGGAACTCCATGAAGATGCCATGAGTGATGGATGCTTAATTAGAGTTATTGATCCAAGAAAATATGCCTACGGAAGCCCCAAACTATGAGTAGAGGGTCGATGTAAAGTGGAGAATTCCAAGGTAGAGATGTGAGATTATGAAAGAAATTGGGCTTGGTGCAAAAATATAAAATAGGGAAATTTTGCGAGATAGGGACAGATGCAGGGAAGCAAGTTCGAATCCCAGTCTTGGGCTCCAAAAGGGTAAAATCACGAAAACTTGAAACCCTTAGAATTTTGAGTTGCCATTAATGAAGTGATATTATTAAGTTATGACCTTTAGTGAATCCCAAGTGTAATTGCAAATGGGTCTTGTAAAATATTAGAGTACGGCCAAAACGTATCCACAGAGGAATCAGGCCAAAACGTAGTTCGAGGATCTTTAATTTTTAATGCCCTAACTTTTGTCTGAATCATTGTCTTGGATGATCGACCCAGCGGGCATGCCATTTTTGCCTAAGTTATTGAATGAACAAACTTAGCGGACTTTTAAATGATTATGCCCTAACTTTTGTCTAGGTCGCCCTTTCGGGTTTTCAACCTAGCGGGCTCTTCTTTTTTTATTTATTTTTATCATTTTTTTTTTGTGATGCACACACATCTTTAAAGATTCATACCTCTAAGAGGTCATTTGGGTTGTAATGTTAGGCCAAGGTGCGGGTTGCCAAAGAATGGATAATAAGGCTCAAGTTTGCATGAAAGCCCCCAGTGTGCTGGGTGTCACTTGATATTTCGAGGAGAGGAAACTCTCTTGATTTTTGGTGCTCTCTTGATGCATTTGAAACTTTTGTTTCTCTCTTTTTTAAACTTTCTACATTTGCTTCTTTTTATTTTTCTTTTTTTGAAAACTCTTTGGAGTTCTCTCACCTCTCTTGAGATTTTGGTGATACTTAGAAATTGTTGCACACTTCCCATAACCAGGGTTAGGATAATGTGGTTTAAGAAAGAATGTGGCTTGTGTTTGATATGCTCAAATGAGCTCCAAGTGGTAATTTGCATTATGGGTGAAAGGATAATAATGAAGGGTGTCAAATGAGTTCCTCATGTCCTCAGTATGACTAACAGGATGTGTGTCCCTTTGCTTCTTTTTTTTTTCTTTTTCTTTTTTCTTTTTCTTTTCTTTTTTTTTTTAAGTTTTTTTAGGTCCTCTTCTTAGTAGTTAAGGTCCTTTGCATTGATCAAGTTTGGCAACTCAGATTCATCATTGGATTTGCAATTAAGAGATATTCCATGAAGAAAGAAAGGAATGCAGGCCTATTTTTGTAAAATCAAAAGAAAGCAATAACAATGCTTTAAGGGGAATCATGTGACAAGACTTGGACTCGACAAAGAAAAAAATGGGAAAGAGAATTCTCCAACTAGACTACGACTCTATGATATTTGAGCTTGGGCTTCGCGACTGGGCTAGAAGTCCAATTTAAACTCTTGGGTTCATGGTGCAGGGATGGTCTCATCTTCGATTAAATATTGGATCTCGTGCTTCAAGTGCATGCATTCTTCAGTCATATGACCATTTCCTTGGCGGTACTTGCAGTAGGCATTAGGATTCCAGTTCTTTCCTTTCTTATTGGGCTTTAGGACCGGTTTGGGACCGATTGCCGAAATATAGCCTTCTTTGAGAAGTTTGTCAAATACTTCATCTTGTGTCATGCTAAGAGGTGTGTATACTCTTTTATGCCTATTTGTAATGACATTGACTTCATTTTCTTGATTGAACGAGCCTCCATTATTAGAACCATGCTTGCCTTGCTTGTTGCTTAATTGGGTGAGGTGGTCATCTTCAATGGCCATGCCAACTTCAACTAGTTGGGCATAAGTAGTGATCGGTTGGAATTTCATGTGCTCACGATAATCGGGTGCCAAGCTGTGGACAAACATTCTAATTTGATCCCTTTCAGATGGGCGATCAATCATTTCGGCGACCTTGGTCTTCCACCTTCTCACGAAGTTGGTGAATCCTTCTTCATCACCTTGCTTGGTTATCTCTAGCTCTCTCAAAGTCATTGGGGGCAAGACATTGTCAGCATACCTTTCTAGAAACAAAGTGGATAAGTCATCCCACTTTTGTAGCTTTTGAGTGGGTAGCTTGAAAAACCAGGCCCTTACAGCAGGGTCCAAGGTTTGGGGAAAGAGGTGAACATACAACTCTTGCTCAATGCCTCTGAGGCCCAATGCAGTGGTAAAAGCCCTAATGTGATCTTGTGGATCATCGGTCCTTTTGAATGTGGGGACTTCAGGCATGGAAAACTTAGTGGGTAATTTTCCCTTGATGTGGGGAGCATAGCCTTCAGAATTGATGATCATGTTATTAAAGACACGACTCTTACCAAGAACGGACTCAAGCCTGTTTAGCTTAGCTTGAAATTCTTGGACCTCTTTAGTGGGAGGTTTGGACTTGTCATCATTCCAAATGGGTTCCTTAGAATCCTTGGTGTGAGGACCGAGCTTAGCAATCTTAGCCTCTACTTCAACGAACCTAGCATTGATGGCAGTCATTTGGGCCAAAAGTTCCTCCATCATTTGGGCTTGAGTCTTTTCGGTATCTCCAGACATATTGGGCTTAGGTTCCTTCGAGTAAACTTGGGCTTTTCCAATCATGGATGCAATTCTCAACTTAGTAAAGGACACTTGGGAGGGAAATGTGAACATGCTTTTTAGAAGAAGACAAACTCTTATACTAACCCTCGAACTCCAGATATGAGAACTCTAGAGGCAAGTATGAGATGAACATGCAAATGATGACTCTTCTAGATACCCTGTGGCCTACGACTCGATGAATGCAACTCTATGAGGTGAACGATTGTGATGCAAGACTCTGTAGTATCCTAGACATGCCTAAAATGATTTACATGCAATGATATGGGAGAATCAAGAATGTCCTAGAATGATATGCAATGCAATATGCGATGTCCTATATGTATGCACAAATTAGCTAGTATGAGATGCATGATGAAGCTACCCACCTATGGTAAGTGGGTGTATGCAATGTTCTAAGATGATGCAAACTTATATGCGATGCAATGCAATCTAAAATGATTCTATATGTCCTAGAATGGAGCTTCTAAAAATGAAATGCAATGCAATTTTTTCGATTTTGTTTTAGTTAGAAAAAGAATCTAGAATAATCCCTCAACATGGTAACTTCTCAAGGAGACTGAATTTATTTTTGAAATTTTGCGATACAAGTAACGTATTAACCAATGATCTTTCGACTTTTTATTAAAAAGAAAAAAGCAAAAATGCTCTTGATTCACGAAAGAAAGAACATTACTCTTGACTTGCAAAATAAGTAAAGGGAAAAAGGATGGACCTAGACCCTAAACAAAATATGGGAAGCAAAAGATTACTCTTGACTTGCTATAGGAACAAGATTTTTATTGCTAATATTTGGGGAAGGGGAAAGATACTCTTGACTTGGTATGGAAAGTGTAAAGACACTACTCTTGACTTTCCATAAGACTCTCGATTTAGATATGGAAAATATATTCCGGACTCAAGAAAAGGAAAATATACTATTGACTTGCTTTAAGAAAGAAATAAGACTCTTTTTTATTTTTGGGAAAGATCATTAGTCGAAATATATTACTTGCTCGAAATTGAATTTCTTGAAAAATAAGTCTACCTAATATGGTTACTAGCATCCTCGGGAAGATTCATGGATCCTACTTCCTAAAAAGAAAAGATCCTAAACTCGATCTTAAGTTAGTTTACAAAGTTAGTCACATACACAAATAGAAAACTTCCTATACTCTAGACCACTAAGATCCTAAAGGGGACCTAATCTAGCGATCTAAGGAAACAAATCACATAACAAGGAAACAATCAATCACAAAAAGGCAAGCAATCAATTAAGCACCTTGAATGGACCATGGGGCTAAATGCAGTGGTTGACACAATCTATAGTTGGATATGGTAACCCACGACCGGATGCATTTCGTCATCTATGGGATGCATAGTAAAGTTAGACGTACCGTTTTACATATCTCGAATGAAAACATGTAAATGTCGTGGGGTGGAACACGACTATGTGCAAAGGTAATTCGGACCTAGTGGGTCACCGGCCTAAGTTATAGACAATGCTCCAACGGGTAATTCCTGTTTATGGTGTGGTGATGTCCTTCAACATCTTGCGATGATAACCCATGCAAATGGATGATATGAATGCAAAGCAATAATGAACACATAAAGGCCTTGAACCAAGAAATATGAATTAATAATCAACATGGATAAGCTTTCAAATTACACCCTCTTATTAAATCCCCAGTGAAGTCGCCACTATAAGGACCCTCGCCTTCTGGCGCTTATTTAAATATTTAGTTGGAATTAATGGTTCTTAAATAATACATCATATGCAACATGATTAATTGTGATAGGGGAAATAATAAGCAAAGAGCGAAGTCGCCACCAACTTTTAAGGAAACAATTGAAAACTATCAAAAGTGCACCCAATTCCTATTGGAAATTGACTCATATCCTAAAGGGGCCAAAGATTGAGTTCGGGGGTGTGGGTATGAAAAAGATAAAACGAATCCTATCTAAATCGCCCGTAATAACAGCCTCTACTAATCTCATCCATGTTGATTCATAATTCACATAACAAGGTTCTATACAAATCCGGTCGTCCAAGATCCTAAATTAAGTAGGTGGGTTAAAGACAACCAAATTACCTACCGTTATCACTTTGCACAATTTATATCAATTTGCATGCATACTATTTATCAAACACAAACAAGAGATAAGAGCAATAATTTAACGCTCTAACCTACCACACTTTTCTAAACGCGCCAAGCATTGCATATGCACATCAATAAATTTGTTAGTAACTTCAATAGAAGAACAATGCAAAAATATTAACTTTATGCTAAAATAAACCTAGGAGGTTGCTACATGCATGCATAAACAATAAAAACATGCAAACTTGCATAAACTAACAAAAATATGCGAACTTTAAATTAAACCAACATGCATAATTATTTACAAGGGTCAAAGCATGCATAATTATTCAACTATAATCAAAAACTAAGTAAAACATGATTATAAATAATAACAAAGAAGTTTAATAAGAGATTTAGGCCCTCAGTATGGTTAATCTGGATCTTCTATTCGAATGGGACTAGTAGAATTGGAATTGCTCTTCAATCTTGGGTGCTAGGTTGGGTGCAATGGCTTGCTTGAGTCTTCAAAATCTGAATTCTCTATGATTTGGGGTATTTGTGCTCTCAAACTTCTCTCAAAATTATAAACTGACCAACCTCTCTCAAAAGAGGGTGAAAGGGAGTATTTATAGAGTTAGGGGACGGAATTAGGGGCTTAGGGCTGTAAACCCAGCGCCGAAACTCGGCCCAGCCAAAAAACAAGCCCAGCGACTGCCCTGAGGGCCCCCTCTATCACGCGTGTGCCGCCGGGTTGACAGCATCAGCCGCTCAACCTGGAGGCGCGTGTGTGGCTATGGTTTTTTGACTTTTTGTGCTCCATAAATTACGAAATTGCCCTTGGGCTGACCCAGGGGGTTGGGATTGAGCGGTTTTTCCCCAAATCTTTAAGACGCGATATCTCTTGATTCGGGAACCTGATTGAGGCAAGGTCAAAAGGCGCTGGAATCCTTATAACAAGGGCTATCCAAAGACTGAGGTTTCAAGGAATTTGGTCTAGATTTCCGAGCAATGACCTTTTCTACTTACGTCCATGTTAATCCATTACCATCATCATCGGGCTTTGCGGTGCCAGGGATGAGAACCGATTAGGGTGTCTACAAAGGCATTTAGTCGTCTTTCGTCTAGCAAGACCAATTGGTCATACCGGGATCGGACCCAATGTACTTCGAGTAATTCACTTTCCAGAGCTATCCTTAAGGAAGGGATTTCTACCTCGACTGGGAGTACCGCCTCCATTCCGTATACTAAAGAATAAGGCGTTGCTCCTGTTGAGGATCGAATAAGGCGTTGCTCCTGTTGTAGCTTGTCGGGCCAATCTTCGTAGTTTTCCGTCATCTTAGCTATCACTTGCTTTACATTCTTGTTTGCAGATTCCACGGCTCCATTCGTTTGTGGCCTATTAGGTGAAGACTGTCGATGTTGAATTTTGAACTTCGTGAAAAGTTTGACAACATATTTTTTGAATTGGGTCCCGTGATCACTTATGATTTTGTGGGGTACTCCATATCTAGTAATGATGTTGTCATGTATGAAATTTGCCACGTGTTTCAACGCTATTCTTGCGTATGAACAAGCTTCGACCCGTTTGGTAAAGTAGTCTATCGCGACTAGTATGTATTCATGGCCTCCTTTTCCTGTAGGGGAGATTTTTCCAATGATGTCAATGCCCCATGCAGAGAATGGCCATGGTGAGGTGAACGTATGTAGAGGAGTAGGACGTCTATGTTGTAAATTCGCGTGGAATTGGCAGCGTGTGCACTTTCTCACGTATTCAATGCAGTCCTTTTCCATTGTAGTCCAATAGTATCCTTTCCTTAGGATTTTCTTGACTAAAGTCAATCCATTCATGTGGGGACCACATATGCCATTATGTATGTCGCTCGTGACTTTGCTTGCCTCACGTTCGTTTAGACATAGAAGACTTAGCCCTTGTGGTGTCTTTTTATAAAGCTTGTCTTGCACATGTATGTATTGTGCAGCTAGTCTTCTTAAGGCCCTTTGTGCCCTAGGTGTCGATTGTGGAGGGTAATTACCCTTGGCTAATAGATTGATAATGTCAGTAAACCATTCCTCTTCCTCCTCCTCGTTGATGCATCCCTCGAGTGCATTAAAAAAGGCGGGCCATCTTTGCTAAGGCATCCGCAAACAGGTTATCCTCTCTAGGAAGGTATGTGATATGGACATGCGTGAAATATTTGGCTATCTTTTCAAGATATTCCTAGTAAGGTGCCAGGGATTCGCTTTTCACTCTCCACTTTTTGGAGACATGATTTATGATGAGGGTTGAGTCTCCATATACCTTTAGGTCCTTGATTTGCAGTTCTATTACCGCTTCTAAACCAATGATGCATGCTTCATATTCAGCGTCGTTGTTAGTTACCTCATGGTCTAATTTGACGGCTATGGGAGTATGTGCGCCTTCAGGGCTGACTAATCATACTCCTACGCCATAACCTTTTTGGTTTGAGGCTCCGTCAAAATATAACTGCCAAGTATTTTCTTCGACATTCATTATTCCTTCATCGGGAAAGTCATGAGTGGCATCTTCGCTACTAACTGGGTTTTCAGCGAGATGTTCAGAAATGGCATGTCGTTTGATCGCCTTTTGGTGTTCAAAAGTTACATCGAATTCTGAGAGCATGACAGTCCATCTTGCAATTCTTCCACTAAGAATGGGTTTCTCGAACAAGTACTTTAGTGGATTCATCCATGACTTTATATGGATAGAGTGTTGTAGCATGTAGTGCCGGAGCTTCTTTGTTGCAGTGACCAATGCGAGACACGTCTTCTCTAGTGTGGAGTAGCGTGTTTCAAGTTCTAAGAACTTATTGCTAAGGTAGTATATTGCCTTTTCGTCATTCTCCATCTTTTGGGCCAACATAGCGCCCATGGCGGTTTCTGTGACTAATAGGTATATCATAAGTGGTTTTCCTGGAATTGGTGGGACCAACACGGTTGGATTAGCTAAATACTCCTTAATTTTGTCGAAAGCTTGTTGGCATTAATCATCCGATTTAGAGTTGGTGTCCTTTTTGAGCTTTTTGAAGATGGGCTCACATGTAATAGTCAATTTGGATATGAATCGACTTATAAATTGGAGCCGTCCTGAAAATTCCCCTATCTCCTTTTCATATTTAGGAGAGGGCATATCTCTTATAGCTTTAATCTTAGTAGGATCAACTTCAATGCCTCTTGTGCTTATGACAAATCCTAAGCTTGGCAGAAGTTACGCCAAATGCTCATGTTGTAGTTCCGAAGTCTGTCGAAGAATTTCTTTGCAGAGGGTATATGCCCTTCTCTCTCCTTCGATTTTACGATCATATCGTCTACATACACCTCGGCCTCCTTGTGCATCATGTCATGTGGAAGGGAGGTTGCGGTTATTTGGTATGTTGCCCCCGCATTTTTCAACCCGCAAGGCATGACAGTGTAGCAGTATGTACCCCATTGGGTTATGAAGGTGGTTTTCTCCATATCTTCTTCGACCATTTGTATTTGGTTATACCCTGCATAGTCGTCCATGAATGATAAGAGGGCATGTCCTGCGGTATTGTCCACCAGTACGTCTATATGTGGTAAGGGAAAGTCGTCCTTTGGACTTGCCTTGTTTAGATCTCTTAAATCGACACACATCCTTACTTTGCCATCCATTTTTGGAACGGGAACTATGTTGGCGACCTTTTCTGGATATTGAGCGACCTTAATAAAACCTGTTGCGAGATGTTTCCGCACCTCTGATCTTCTTTGATTTTCAATGTCCACTCAGGTTTCATTCTCCGATGTTTTTGCTTTACTGGTTTTGAATCGGGGTTGAGTGGTATTGTATGCTGTGTTATCTCACGACTTATTCCCGTATTTCTTGCTTGGTGGGAATGTAGCCTAGCCCAAAAAGATTATTTTCGACTTTGGATGACCAAGCTGGAAGCGGTTTGGAGACATCTTTGCCTAGAGCAGTGCCAGGGAAGTGCCCCTGATTCCTTAGGATGGCATTAATTCCTAGATGGGAATATGGTGCGAAAGGAGCTATAACTTGCTCAAGTAGGACGACGCCTTCAGCCATAAAACCCCAGAATTCCTCGTCCTGTGCGGTGTGCTCGACCTTAAGAACTGGCGTGTCTTCAATGCTAGCGATCATAGAATCGAATCTAACCTCTAGAACTACCCCTCCGACCATGATTTTGACCTTTTGGTGTAATGTTGAAGCTATCGCATTTACTCCATGAAGCCATGGGCGTCCTAAGAGTAAATTGAATGAATCTGGAGTATCGATGACATGGAGTTGCACCATTTTCTCAACTTGTCCAGCGTTAAGGTTAACTTAAAATATGCCTAAGACATTTGGTTTGGAATTGTGTTAGTCCCTCAACCCCTTGTGCGGCATACGCGAGGTTGTTGACATTTATGGCCAAGCATTGGGCGGTCCTTAGGGGATAGACGTTGACAGCGGATCCATTGTCTATTAGGGTCACTGGGACTTATTTCTTCTCACATATGTAAGTTAGGTAGAGTGCCTTGTTATGGTGAGTTCCTTCTGGTGGAAGGTCTTCACTAGTGAATGCAATTGCTTGCAAGTAATTTCCTTTTGTAAGGAGATTGAGCAAGTCATCCGGAGTAGCTTCGGGGAAAACCATGGTTTGGTTAAGTGCTTTTAGTAAGGCATTCCTATGTACTTGATATGTAGTCAAAAGTTGCCATATAGAAATATCCGCTTTAGTCTTTTCGAGCTATTTAAGTAGTGTAGTGCCATCATCCTCGATTGGAGGGTTTTGGTCCTTGTTTTGGATTAGTGGAGAGTCTCTCACTTGTGGTATGGCTGAAGCTGTGTTTTGTAATGGATCCTTATTCTGGAGATGGGGTAATATATAGTGCCTTCCCGACCCCGTGAGGTGTTCAACCTCGGGAGATTCATCATCAGATGAGTCGTACCATTCTTTGGAAATCTTGAGAGTAGAACCTTCCTCGTCGCTATCACTTTCCCAGAGTCCGGCTAGCTCTAGATGGAGGGAGTCAAGCTTAAATGATGGGATAGAATGTCCAATTGGAACAATCAGACAAGAGGGGTCCTTTTCCTCTTTTTCATTTGTAATGACGAAAACCACACCTAAAGGATTGGTGTTGTTCTTTGGAGTGGTAACATTCTTTGGCTTGGGAATAGTCCAATTGTCAAAAAGATCCTAGATTTTATTTTTGATTGTCCAACACCTCTCCATATCATGTCCCTTTTCTCTATGGAATTTGCAATAAAGATTAGGATTCCATAACGGGCTCCTCTTTTCGACATCGGGATCCGGTTTGGGACCCGTAGCGCTGAGGTAGTCATTTTTGACAAGCTTTTCCAAAGCTTTAGCATAGGCCAATGGGGTGTATTGCCTTTGCGGTTTGTCGTAGACAGCACTGACTTCATTAACCTTATTGGAAGAGCTTCCCGAGTTGGGATTCTTCTTGTGATTCGAGTTATAAGTGCCTTTACTGAAGAAGTCCTTGCTTTTCTCCTTTTTAAGTGCTTGATCGTCCTCTATGAGCAATCCCACACTATTGACTTATGTGTATGAAGTAATTGCTTGATATTTGAGAGGATTCAAGTAAGGAGGTTGTAAATTCTTGATGAGTTTTCGAATTTGCTCTTCCTCGGATGGACGGTCAAGCATTTCGGCCACTTTAGTTCTCCATTTCTTAATAAAGTCTGTGAAGCTTTCATTTTCACCCTGCTTTGTTGCTTCCAGCTCTCTCATGGCAGTTGGTTGGATGACGTTGTCGGAATATCTAGTGAGGAACAAACTAGACACCTTGTTCCACTCTTGAATCTTACTGGGCTCAAGCTTGAAGAACCGTGCCCTAACAGTGGGGTCCAAGGTTTGTGAGAAGAGGTGAACATAGAAGTCAGGATCCACTCCTCTTAGGCCCATTGCGGTGGTGAAAGCCCTTATGTGATCTTTTGGATCATCGGTCCCTTTGAAAGTGGGGACTTCAGGCATTGAGAATTTTTGTGGGAGTTTCCCCTTGATGTGAGAGGAATATCCTTCAGCATTGATCATGTAGTCACTTATGATCTTGTTTTGAGTCAGAGCTAACTCAAGGTTTTTAATTTGTGCACTTAGTTCTTCCACTTTGTCCTCTCGAGGTGGAGGGTCATCTTGGTTAAAAGGATCAGCTTCCTTAACCTTGCTTTTTATCCATGTCCCACGGTTTCCCATAGCTTCTAGCATTGTCATCATTTCAGTCAACATTTCGGCAGTGGTCTTAGGTGGTGGAGGTGGCGCATCATCTTCGGCCATTTAAGTCAATTTGGAACCCGGTGGTCGATATGGAGGGGGAGTAACAAATACTGCGTCAGACCTAGCTTTGCTCGAAGGGGGAGATTCCAATACGAGCTTCCTAATCAAACGTTGATTACTATAATCGCGCTCCCAACTTTTCGGACCGACTGTTTTCTTTCCAATCCTAGACAGCGGATAAGTCTTAGAAAAAGGAAAGACTAACATGTTCCACAAAACAAAAGGTTTTAAAACAAAAAAAATGGGAAATATCTCGATTCAAAAGATCTCGACGCATGATAAAAGGAAAATTATATTATACTCTTGACTAAAAGGGAAGGGGAGAGATATTATCTCGACTTAATATGGGATAAAGCAAAAGATATTATACTCTTGACTAAAAGGGGACGGGAGAGATATTATCTCGACTCAATATGGGATAAAGCAAAAGATATTATACTCTTGACTAAAAGAGAAGGGGAGAGATATTATCTCGACTCAATATGAGATAAAGCAAAAGATATTATACTCTTGACTAAAAGGGGAGGGGAGAGATATTATCTCGAGATCTTTGACTAAAAATCACTACCTAAATAATGGGAAAGAATGAAACACTTAATCTTTCCTAAGGTAACAAGCATCATATAGAACATTCGTGGTGTAACACCCCTGAAATCGCAACGATTTCCTGGGAGCTATCGATGTCGTTGTGCACGACTCGACACCGATAAACTGTCCCAAACCCGAGGGTCGTTACTGCAACATTTATCACTAAGGAGTAAATGCTAAACATAAAGACATACTAGGCATCAAAAGGAGCTTACTAAGGAACTAAACAAACTAAACAGTTAATATCCGAGTTATCTATATTGTGAGCTAAAACCATTAAACCAATTTATTACAACTTGCTTTCAAAGGGTTAAATCCAATAAAATCCCAATGATCTAAACTGAATAGAAAGAGTTCTAAAAATTCGACGCCAACTCTAACTTCCAAGCTGAACGTCCTCAAACAACTAAACTTACACTTTGGTTTCCGTGACGGAAACAAAATACAGGAAAAAAGAAAAGAAACAAAAGAGAAACAAAAATCAGCTAAACTGAATAAACGTCATCCGTACCCAGTAAAAACATTTCGCAAACCTTACCTGAGGTTTTAGAAGAATCATTGAAATTCATTTGCATACGCACATAAGCATTAAATCAAGCATACGCATAACGACATTCTTTTATATGCAATTCTTGTATAGTGATCATACAAAATACGAAATAGACAATCCGTCTTGATTAGAGAGAAGTAAGAGAGCGAATAGAACAGCGGTTACCCATACTATTCATCGAAGATACAATCACGTCATGGGCTTAATGACTCTAGTGTGCACACTACCTCTAGTACAATTAAACGAGCCTAGAGGACTTAATAAATGGGGAATGATCCATCCCAGACACACTGTGAGGTGTCCATAAGTAACTTAAGAATCACCCATCCCTTGAACTACACCATTAGGTGTAATCCCGATTGCTCGACTACTCCTAGGGATCCATTAGGAGTCTTACTTTCATTTAATTCAATTCACATAATTTGCATTGGTTGACATAGTGGTACTATGAGACCACGACTTACTAATTCATTTCATGCTCTAGAAAATGAATAGTAAATAATGACGATAATGATATTCAATACGATGAGAATTAAACATGCTTTAATTCAATAACGACGATAATTCAATAATGAGGACAAGCAATGTCTAGTACAATTTCGGCAGCACTTCGGCAGGATAATATGATATCCAAAAATTCACAAATCATCCAAGACATTCAACGATAACATATAGGTGCTCACTAGCACTTAATAGTACCCATACCAATTGGCATACAATTAATAGCATAATAATACTAATAATTCACCATTCAACAATTGTCCAATAATCATCAAATGGACTAATTAATTCCCAAAATATGATAACATCTACATACTAATTATAATTCATACTTACAACAGTAAACATGCTTTATATTTCCCATTATAACGACGATATAATTTAATCATGCTTTGCATATTAAATTCACAACAAATTCCCAATTAGCACATAACACATCAAAATAGTTTTGATGGGGCTTTGGAAGAAGGTACGCATGAGCGCTTATCACTAAAAAACTACCAAACAGTACGTAAGCTCCACGTACAAAGATTATCACGCTTGCTCATTAAGCCCTAATTAAAAACAATTACCAAAACTGAGTTTATTAAATACGAAAATCCAAACGGTAACGAAATACTAATCTGATATTTTAATTAAATGCCTTGATTTATTTCAACCAATCTAGTTTTTTTAAAATCCGAATTCGGGTTCCAAACAAGTGCAGAAAAATTAAAACAAGAAATTAAAATCTGCTGAAAATACCAAAAACCTGCACGAAATCCCCGAATTTGCGAAAATGAAGAACGAGTTCATTGCCCCACAAACCACCACCACGACCACCACCCATGGTAGCCATGTGATCTCAGGTGACCCCCTGACCAACCACCAGCGCCGGTGGTGGTGATGGGTCCACCGTGGTGGTTCACGGTGCAAGAACACGAAAGAGAGAGAAAATGAAAGAGAAAGCGAAAGGAAGAGAGATTGACGACGGGACTGAGCTCGTCAGCCCGGCGACTCACCGGCGAGCGAGGGAGGTGGTGACCGGAGCAAGGTGGCTCCCTGGTGGCTGTCAACAGGAGAGAGAAACAAAGAACCAAGGAGAAAGAAACGTGAGAAGAAGAAAGAGAAAGAAAGGAAGAGAAAGAAGAGGAGAGAGAAAGCTTACCAATGGTGATGGCGGCGGCCTGGTGGTTTTCGGCGACCGAGCAAGGGAGAGAAAAGAGAGAGGGTGGGCGGGTGAGAGAGAGGAGAGATGATGAGGGTTTGATCAAAGTGTGCAAACTGAATAACTTCTCATCTTTTTCTATATATACTCACCACAAGGGTTTTGGTCAATAAAAGTCAAGTTAGGAATAGAATGAATGTTCCCAGTAAGTTAATTGAATAAAATGCTCCCTGAATAAATAATAAAAGGAATATGAATTCTCTCGATCGTTAAAATCATTTAAATAAATCTCCCAAATAATTTTCTGATTTAAACACCTAATTAAAACTAATTAAAACAATATTAATAATTCTTATTCATATATAAAACATTTTAATTAAACTCCCCAAATTTGATAAATACAATTTATTTATGAAAGTCCCATAATAATAATTAATATTATTATGGCTTTATTTGAATAAATCGAATCCTTGAATATAATTACGATTTAATCTCCGAAACTATTTATAAATCGTTTATAAATCAATATAATAATTACAGAAAATATTGGGGTATCACATTCTACCCTCCTTAAAAGAAGTTTCGTCCCGAAACATGAGACATGAAGTAATCACTTCCCAAAACAAAACGAGTTTACCCATACGAAGGTATAAAACAATTTCTAGGACACTAACATATGCAAGATGAGCAAGTACGATCGTGAATCTAAGTTGATTAGCATGCACCATGCAACAATTGAACATGCAATTCGTGCAAAGCGATAAACAAAACACGCAAAAAGACGAAATTTTGAGGTGTGACATTCTACCATCCTTAAAAGGAGTTTCGTCCCGAAACTCAAGTGGGACTAGTACCTTCTAGGAAGAGGTCTGGATACTTCTCGCGCATCATGGATTCAGCTTCCCATGTTGCTTCTTCTTGACCTTGTCGAGACCAAACGACTTTGACTATCGGAATAGCCTTTGTTCGAGTTGAGCGCTCTTTGCGATCCACTATCTTGATAGGACTTTCTTCATAAGTCAGACTCTCGTCAAGATCGATTGCTTCAGGTCGTAGCTTTTGCAAGTTCCACAGGTAAAGCTAGTCGATAAGCAACCTCACTAATCCTTTCCAGGATCTCATAAGGACCAATATAACGAGGACTCAACTTCCCCTTACGACCAAAAACGCATGACAACCTTGGTAGGAGATACTCGCAAAAGTACCTTGCTTCCTACCTCAAACTCTTCAGGTCTACGACCTCTATCTGCGTACGATTTTTGACGATCTTGTGCACTACGCATCTTTTCTTGAATCACCTTGACCACATCGACGGTCTGCTGGATCATTTCAGGACCCAAAACTGCAATTTCACTAATGTTGTTCCGACAAACGGGCGATCTACACTTCCTGCCATACAAGGCTTCATAAGGCGCTCGATCAATGCTTGAGTGATAGCTATTGTTGTAAGAAAATTTGATCAACGGAATATGTGTATCCCACGAGCCTTGATACTCGAGAGCAAACGCTCGTAGCATATCCTCAAAAGTCCGAATCATCCTTTCCGTCTGACCATCAGTCGCAGGATGAAAAGCAGTACTGTACTTCAATTTGCTTCCAAAAGCTTCTTGCAATTTATGCCAAAAGTGAGATAGAAATCTCAAGTCCCTATCCGAAACGATATCTTCTGGAACATAATGAAGTCTCATAACTTCCTTGACGTAAGCATCCGCTAGCTTCTCCATTTCCCAAGTGTCATTCATTGGGATGAATCTTGCAACTTTTGTCAAACGATCCACAATGACCCAAATGGCGTTGTTCTTCTTTTGTGTCAATGGTAAACCCACGACAAAATCAATAGAAATTAAATTCCATTTCCAAGTAGGAACTTCAAGCGATGGAATTATTCCACCAGGTCTCTTGTGCTCAATTTTGACCTTCTGGCACGTCAGGCACTTAGCCACGAACTCAGCGACATCTTGTTTCATTCCCTTCCACCAAAACATTTGGAGAAGATCTTTGTAGAGCTTGTCTCCACCAGGATACACAGAATAAGGCGTATTGTGAGCTTCACCCAGAATCTGACTCTTGATATCCGGGTCATTCGGCACACAAACATGATCACGAAATCTCAAGACACCGTCTTGACCAGTAGAAAAGTCCTCGGATCTACTCTCATCCTTGTGGCGTAGAATCCGTTGAAGATCATCATCTGAATTCTGTTTACCCTTTATCTCGTCGAGTAAAGTTGGTCGAACTGACATATGCGCTAAGGTACATTGAACGTCACCTTTCAGCACGATCTCCACGTCTAGACTTTGTAAGTCACAAATGATCTCCTTTGGAAGTACTAAAGCAGTATTCGGCGTATGACGAGTCTTTCTACTCAAGGCGTCTGCTACAACGTTAGCTTTTCCTTCGTTATACTGAATGCCGATGTTGTACTCCGTTAATAACTCTAGCCATCTTCTTTGTCGCATATTCAACTCCTTTTGCATGAATATGTACTTGAGACTCTTGTGCTCCGTGAACATCTTGAAAGCAGAACCATAGAGATAATGTCACCAAATCTTCAAAGCAAATACGACAGCAGCGAGCTGTAAGTCATGAGTAGGGTAATTATCCTCGTGCTTCTTCAGTTGTCTTGAGGCATAAGCCACTACCTTACCATGTTGCATCAGAACACAACCTAAGCCATGCTTAGACGCGTCACTATAGACTCCATATCCTTTAGTTCCTGATGGCAAAGTCAAAATCAGTGCGCTCGTAAGACGTTTCTTCAACTCTTGAAAAGCAGCTTCACACTTTTTCAGACCACACGAACTTCGTCGTCTTTTTCATCAAGTTTGTCATAGGCTGCGCTATCTTGGAAAATCCTTCCACACCCCTACGATAGTAACCAACTAACCCAAGAAAACTTCTAACTTTAGTCACGCTCTTCGGTGCGGACCAGTCCATAACAGTTCGTATCTTTTCCGGGTCAACAGCAACTCCACTCTTAGACACCACGTGTCCTAAGAAGGAAATAGTTTCTAGTCAAAACTCACAGTTCGACAACTTGGCGTAAAGTTGATGTCGTCGTAGAATCTCCAAAATGATTCGCAAGTGTTGCTCGTGCTCAGCAGCGTTCTTCGAATAGACCAAAATATCGTCAATGAAGAAAACTACGAACTGATCGAGATAAGGCTGGAACGTACGGTTCATCAAATCCATAAACTTTGCAGGCGCGTTCGTCAACCCAAAAGGCATTACAGTGAACTCGTAGTGTCCATACCTCGTCCTAAACGCGGTCTTTGCAATGTCAAGCTCGAAAATCCTCAGTTGATGGTATCCTGAACGTAAGTCGATCTTTGAGAAGACAGTCGCTCCACGAAGTTGGTCGAATAGATTGTCAATCCTTGGAAGAGGATAACGATTCTTGATCGTAATCTTGTTCAGCTCGCGGTAGTCTATACATAGTCTCATACTACCATCCTTCTTACGCACAAACAAAACAGGAGCACCCCAAGGCGATACACTAGGACGTATGTATCCCGTCTCCAGTAGTTCCTCGAGTTGCGTCTTTAGTTCTTTCATCTCGGTAGGAGCCATACGATACGGAGCTTTCGAGATCGGAGCGGAACCTGGAGCTAAGTCGATCGTGAAGTCAACAATGCGTTGAGGAGGCATTCCGGGTATCTCGTCTGGAAAGACGTCAGCGTATTCCGAAACAACTGGAATAGGTTTCGAGACTTCGACTTCTCGACTTGTATCCACCACATGACATAGGTAAATTACTTCACCTTTAGTCATACACTCCTTTACTTTCATGGTCGCCACTACCTTCAACTTCGGGTTGACCACGACTCCTTTGTAGGTAATCCTCCTACCCTTCGGTCCACCCAACGACACACGTTGCTCAAAGCACTCTATCTTAGCCCTATACTTGGCTAACCAACACATTCAACGTCAAATTCCTTCAAATCCATCTGAATCAAATCCGCAGGCAAAACGGAACCAGCTATCCTAATCGGACACTTTTCATACAACGCTTTACAATTAACAATCGACCCATCTGCCATCCTAATGTTTGCACTATACACAGAACTAGGTTCTAAACCTATCTTAGATGCAAAGCTCTTAGAAAGAACAGAATGCATCGCACCACTATCAAAAAAAACAAAAGCATGTTGAGAACTAACGAGAAAAGTACCAAGCGATCACATTCGGATTCGCCTCAGCTTCGTTGCGGTTCAGTACATAGACCCTTCCATTCACCCCTCTATTGTTGTTGTTGTTGTTCTACACGGGGTTGGAAGGTGCGGGAAGTAGTGCTTGATTGTTCGCAGTAGGAGCAACAGTATTGTTGCGGTTGTTGTTGTTGTAACCCCCATTTCCACGGTAGTTACCACCATTTCCGCGATTACCATTTTCATTTCCACCACGATTGTAGTTGTTATCGCGGTTCTGACCATTGTTGTTCCTTCCAAGACTCCAGCATTCAGAAGCTTTGTGACTAGGCTTGTTGCACTCGAAGCATTGAAGTACATCACCACGACAGTTCTTGCCAAGATGCGTCTTGTTGCAGCGATTACAAGGCCTATTCCTCCTAGCTAAGATCGTAGCTCTATGATTGCTTGAGTCACGATTCATGTTCCCGTTGTGGTTCTGATTACCACCTTGGTTGTTGTGATTGCCGTTGTTCGGTATTGGCCTCTTATCTACGCCATTTCACTGGGAAGAACTCCCTTCTTTACATTTATGCTTTTCGAGCAAAGAATCACGACGATCCACAGCACGCTCTTGGTTTAAGGCTTTCTCGTACGATCCTTGGAGCGTCAGCAAGTTTCCCATAACAAAACGATGTATGTCCCACTTCAAGCCATCCTCGAACCTCTCTCGACACGCTCATCTTCGCTCGTCACCAAGTTAGGTGCAAAAGCAGCAAGCTCGTTGAACTTTGTTGCGTACTCAGCCACAGATAGCTTCCCTTGATAGATGTTCTTGAATTCCCGTTGCTTCTGGCGACGGATAGCTCTTGGATAGAACCTTTCACGAATAGACTCCTTGAATTCGGTCCACCCATAATTCTCAATAGCAAGCAATTCAGTGCCCACATCGCTCCACCATTTGTTCGCTTCACCCTTCAGGTAGTAAGTAGCGGTTTTGACCTTCATGTTGTTGGGCCGACTAGTCGCCCTAAACAACTTCTCGTACCCTAAAATCCAAATCTCTAGCTTGGTGGGCTCAGAGCCACCCTCAAACGTCGGAGGTTTGAGTGCATCGAAATCCTTAAAGTTGCGCGTTTCAGGATTCAGCGCATTGCGGTCTTGCTCCTGGCGCTCTAACTGGCGTGTAATATGCTCGACCATGTTGGTAAGGCCTACTTCTAGCCTCGCAAGTCAGTCGTTGGTTGCCATTATAACAAATCTGAGACATAAAAGAGCAATGGTTGATCACCATTTCAGCAAAGTTGGCACATTTGACCCAAATTCAGGGTCTAGTTGAGAGATATAGGTTATAATTGAAACCTTTCTCTTGACATTTAGCAAATAGCATATAAGTTCCAATGATCGACCTTACATTGTAGGTCTAAGCAACATACTTGTTTCGAATGTTCTCAGTTCTGATGCATAATAGTTTGATATGCTATAACAAAGTAGACACATTGGTCTCACATGATTACTAAGCAATAACACTCACAATTCACACATCGAGGCTCCATACTATTTTAGTAGGGAAATAAACAATGACATTTGATTTCATACAATTCATGCTTAGCCTTTGGCTCACATTTAATATGATCATGCTCAATGAAAATTTTGCCATAACTCCGACGTGGATTTCTCATCATGTCTAGGCATTACGAGATAGCGTTATGAAGCTATTTGTCAACCATGCAATTATGCAATAAAACGATCATATAAAATAAATTCTCAACGATATCATATAATCAAATGAAATAGTCTTGCAATGAGACAAATTGCAAATAAATAATAACACGAATATTTGTTGCCTATGCAACTACACCAACATCAAACTTGACCATGCAGGGTCATCACAATAACTAAAGTTCAATAAAACTCAAACAAAACTAGTAGAGCAATAACCTAGTTCTACTTGACACTCGCACACACATCTGCTTCGCGCTAGGGGACTCATCATGATCTTCCTTCCTCCTAGGCTTCACCTCTTTGCAGGGCGTGTATGGATAAGCATATCCACCGAACGTTTGGGGCATGAAACGCTTCCTAAAGTCGCCAGCATGTTTGCGCTTCTTTGTCCAGCAGTACTCGCACATTCCCTTCGGCGCAGGCATAGCACATGGTTTACCTTCCACTCGAATTTGGACAGACATAACTCAGCCGCGACACCGCTAAAGTAGAGAGACCATCGCGTACCCTCGCCATACTTCTTCTCGTGCAAGTGACCACTCTTGGAGACTACGTCGTCATACTTCTCCTTGATTCCCATCCAAGGATGGATGTTAGGCAGACCAGCTAGCAGTAGCTCCACCCATAAGCCTTCGTGTAGACTCGTGCGATTCTCGTACTGATAACGCTCGATCGTAGTGTAAGCACGTCGTTTGTAGATACGAATATCCTCGAGCTCAGCGTCAGTAGCGAAGAATGGCTCCACAGAAGGAGACCAATTTGCAGTAGAAATAGGTGCAACAGTAGGTGTAGCAGTAGGTGCAATGTTGTTGTCGCTCTCAACACCAATGTCTTCCAAATCCGGCATGTCATCGTTCTCTTCCGCTGGGGTATACTCAGGCTCGGATTCGGAGGGATCCTCGTCTTCGTCATGATCATCACGTGCGACGGGAACAGTAGGTGGGGCGGCAACAGGCGCGGCTTGCACGGGGCGTGCGACCTCCTCGCGCGCGGAGCGGTATTGCGCGGCCTCGTGGCCCACGTTCGCGTTGTTTCCTGTCGACTCGCTATCCGATGAAGTTACATACTCTACGGGTTGTGCACGATGAGCTAGTGCGCGTGCCCTTTGGTGTGCAGTCGACTTCCTTGTAGTAATTCTTGTCCTTACCATCTACAGGTAGACAATCAAACAATAAGAACTTTATAAATCACAAGCAAAGTGATTTCAAATAATTCCTATCTCCTAGGACTACTACGCTCAACGACTTTAATTATTTTTTATTTTTCCCCAAAATGAAACTAATATTTGTTAATTCATTAATTAATCCTAAGCAACATTTTTAAACCTAGGGCTCTGATACCATTTGTAACACTCCCGAATTCGCAACGATTTCCTGGGAGCTATCAACATCGTTGTGCACAACTCGACACCGCTGAATCATCCCAAACCCGAGGGTCGTTACTTCAACATTTATCACTAAGGAGTAACTGCTAAGCAGAAAGAAAGACTAGGCATCAAAAGGAGCTTACTAAGGAACTAAACAAACTAAACATTTAATATTAGAGTTATCTATATAGTAAGCTAAAACCATTAAACCAATTTATTACAACTTGCCTTCAAAGGGCTAAATCCAATAAAATCCCAACGATCTAAACTGAACAGAAAGAGTTCTAAAAATCCGACGCCAACTCTAACTTCCAAGCTGAACGTCCTCAATCAACTAAACCTGCACTTTGATTTCCGTGACGGAAACAAAATACAGAAGAAAAGAAAGAAACAAAAGAGAAACAAAAATCAGATAAACTGAATAAACGTCATCCGTACCCAGTAAAAACATTTTGCAAACCTTACCTGAGGTTTTAGAAGAATCATTGAAATTCATTTGCATACGCACATAAGCATATAATCAAGCATACGAATAACGACAATCTTTTATATGCAATTCTTGTATAGTGATCATACAAAATATGACATAGACAATCCGTCTTGATTAGAGAGCTGTAAGAGAGCGAATAGAACAACGATTACTCATACTGTTCATCGAAAATACAATCACACCATGGACTTAATGACTCTAGTGTGCACACTACCTCTAGTACATTTAACCGAGCCTAGAGGACTTAATAAATGGGGAATGATCCATCCCAGACACACTGTGAGGTGTCCATAAGTAACTTGGGAATCACTCATCCCTTGAACTACACCATTAGGTGCAATCCCGGTTGCTCGACTACTCCTAGGTATACATTAGGAGTCTTACTCTTATTCAATTCAATTCACATAATTTGCATTGGTTGACATAGTGGTACTTTGAGACCACGATTTACTAATTCATTTCATGCTCTAGACAATGAATAGTAAATAACGACGATAATGATAATTCAATACGATGAGAATTAAACATGCTTTAATTCAATGACGACGATAATTCAATAATGATGACAAGCAATGTCTGGCACAATTTCGGCAGTACTTCGGCAGGGTAATTTGATATCCAAAAATTTAGAAATCATCTAAGACATTCAACGATAATATATAGGTGCTCACTAGCACTCAATAGTACCCATACCAATTAGCATATAATTAATAGCATAATAATACTAATAATTCACCATTCAACAAATGTCCAAATAATCATCATATGGACTAATTAATTCCTAAAACATGATAATTTCAACATACTAATTATAATTCATAATTAAAGCAGTAAACATGATTTATAATTCCCATAATAACGACGATATAATTTAATCAAACTGCAGGTCACTATCAGCAGTTCCGCAGTGATCGCCTCATGCCCTCATTTGTAAGCTTGAAGGCAAGAATTTATACTTGATATTCTATACCTCTTGCCTTATTTGTATTGACTTGCTTTGCTTTGTAGGAACCTCGGGTTGATGATGTGAGGTGATCATCCCGGACATGCGGGTTCGGGATTATGGTAGAAGGAGTGCTGGGGGGAGATCCCTATGACAGAGGATCTTGATGAGGATAATCAGGGCCTACCTCTTCCTGTTGGGCATCCAGGGGTAAATTTGTAATTTGCCAAAGTGTGAAATACCTTGCCCTTTATTATATGCTTGTACTAACTTTTCTTTATGTAGCTTGATCGTGAGTAGACGGGGAAGGTCCTCAAGATGGTTCATGCCATGAAGTCTTAAATATCTCGAGCCCTTTCGAAGGGTACTTGTTAAAGAGCTGATTTGGACAAGGTAAACTTCTATTTGCATCTTCAAAGTTGCATGCAATGAGAAATGTGTTTTATAACTTTCTGTGGAATGCATGTTGAGTACCGTCGACCCCTTCCTCGTAGGTCACGACAGGTGGTGATGTCTGATGATAAGGGTGTGAGCTCTCCCGAGCATAGTCCCTCTCGTGAGAGAAGCCCTCGGAGGGAGAGTCCTAGGAGAGAGAGGGTGCTTGTGCAACGGTCGGACCGCCCTGGTAGGAGTAGGATGACTCCGTACGTGGAGCCTGCTCCTACGCATATGCCGATGTATCCTCCTTATCCCGGGTATGCAGGATCTCCTTCTTATGGCGGCCTTTATTATCAGCCCTCGAAGCCAGGATAGACCTGACAGAAAATCCGCTCTCCCCAATACCACTCAAAGGAGAACAGGCCCGCAATCAGGACCCTCTAACGGCCCACCGCCCTAGAAGCAAGGACGGCGTCCGGAGCCAACCCATGATCATTCGCCCATGGGAAGTAGTCAATCTACACAAACAAGCAACATAAGATATTTCCACACCAAGAAATGCAATCGATACAATAAAAGCAAATATTTTTACCCTGTGTCAGTCAATACGCAGGAGAGCCTCCCTGAACTGCTGGAGAATGCTCAAAGGTGTCGGACCCCTATGACGCCATGCCCTAGAAACCGGGAAATCCAAGGCCCAGCTGGTAGGTGCCAGCTCTGTGAAATGCTCAAAAAAACAAGGCTACATTCAAACAAGAAATTAAGCATCGCACACTTAAATCATGCATATCAATAAAGCAAATACAAAGGTAAAAAAGAACGCACCTATAAAACCTTCCAAAAGCCGCACAAGCTCACGGTACGAAGGTTCGCCTGCTTGTACCCCTCATCATTCACGCGGCAAGCATACCGCATGCACCTCAAGAGGTTGGCATAGCCCGGCAATCCCAAGTTGTACTCTCTCATTCTATCCCAGTCCAGCAGACTTGGGAGATAGATGGCATGAATGCGCTCCCCCTTATCCCTGAAGATAGAGGTAGCAAGAAGATAGGCGACAAACATCCTCGCCTTTTTCTCCACCGAGGTATTCCTCTTATACCTCAGGTCCTTCAAAGCTGCGAAAATCTCGCTAAAAGAACGGTTGTGGTGACCACAAGGGTTCCCCCAAGGACCGAAAAGCTCCACCAACTCCGCCTTACGTTTCCAAATAGAAACGTCATAAACAATGGGCGTACCCACGCAAGGTACCCCGGTCAACATCGAAAACTCCGAAGGAGTAATCATCATCTCTCCATTAGGGAAGTGGAACGTATTGGTAATGTCCCAAAAACGCTCCAAAGACAACTGCACTATACACCTTTTGACTCGCTCCACCGAGTCCACCGCTTTCAAAAGGGGCCCAAACCCCGCATTCAACACCGCATCTTACACCTCTTTTGGCAAGGTTTTCAAAAGCTTAACGGAAGAGCCATAGTTTCCATGGGCCTTCAAATTCCCATCGGGTTCCTATGATCAAGTTTGCATCTCTTAGGTTCACATTTCAATCAAATGAGACGCCGGCCGGAAAAGCAACTCCGATCGATCCCAAACAATATCGGGCATCCTATCCGACCGAGTGTATCTATCTTGAGGTAAAGCCACATTAGGCTTCCTCTTTGAAAGCTTCACGTGAGGAGGAAAAGCCTTAGTAAAATGTCGATTTCTTCGACCTCCTCCCGCACCTCGACCCTCTTACTCCTCCTTTTCCCAATTTTGGAGCAATGGAAGAAGGATGAACAAGCAAGCAAGAGCCAACAAGCAACAATGGAAGATTTTTTGATTTTCTATCTCCAAGAGTTTCAAAAGCTCACTCACAATTTCACCCCAAATTTGTGAGAAATCACAAATAAACTTCAAATTATGCAAAAGCAACCAAATGCAAGCAAAAAGGAGCAAATTCGAGCAAGAATCGGCAAAGATTAAAGTTTGGGAAACAATGGGGTAAGAGAGAGAGAAGCTCGAAATTATGGGGAAGAAATGAACCGAAACCGGCCTCCCCCTTTTAAAAGAATCCACCTGCAGCGCTGAACCGGCCCAACGGCCGGTTCAGGACCGCCCAGGCTCAGCGGCCCAACCGCTGGCCGTGGCGGTCAGGCCGCTGGCCCCAGCGGCTAGGCCGCCAAGCCTGGCGATCCCCCTATGTGCCTCCGCAGCCGAGTAGTAGCCGCTGAGCGGGTTCGGTTTCGCCGCAGAGCGCCCACCGGTTCAGCGGGTGGCCGTTGGGGCTCTTTTCTCGTCCGCATCTCACGGGGTGGGCCCACGAGTTCAAATCCCGCGCAGGATTTCAGTTTTTGACTGTTAGAAGCCCGGGAGCTACGGGCACGTCACCCAAATTGACTATCTTGCCCCCGCAACACGGTTTCCTATCGTAGGAACCCGACAAAATCTAATTTTTGCAGGCACAGGCACAATATCTTTTTTATCAAGGCAAAGGCACAACATTTTAAATTTTTGCATGCACGGACACATTTTCTCTTCAACGAGAGGCTATTAGTTTAGTCTTACATCTGCACTGGCAAGGAACAGACATTATTTTGGCAGAGCGACAAAAGCTCTTTAACGTTGAGCATATTAAATTAACGTCACGTTGGCACTCGCAAAGTAGGTAACCCTGACCACAGGTGGTCAGGATTTACTTTTTATCTTTTCTGTACCATAATCATTTTCAAAAAATACTTTGACCTTCGCTTTCACAAGCTCGACCAAAGTGGGGGCTTCTGTAGAGACCCTAATCGGTTCTCATCCCTGGCACCACAAAGCCCGATGATGATGATAATGGATTAATATGGACGTAAGTAGAAAAAGACATTGCTCGGAAATCTAGACCAAATTCCTTGAAACCTCAGTCTTTGGATAGCCCTTGTTATAAGGATTCCAACGCTAATGACCTTGCCTCAATCAGGTTCCCAGATCAAGAGATATCGCGTCTTGAAGATTTGGGTCAAAATAGCTCAATCCCGACCCCCTAGGTCAACCCAAGGGCATTTCCGTAATTTACTGAGAACAAAAGGTCAAAAATCCCTAGTCACGCGCGTGCCTCTGTGTCGAGCGGCTGGCGCTGATGACCCAGCGGCACACGCGTGACAGCGGGGGCCTTTTGGCTTGCCGCTGGCTCCAGCGGGCCTCCGTGTGGCCGATGGGCCTGATTTTCTGGCTGGGCCGAGTTTGGCGACGGGGTTTCAACCCTAGGCCCCTAATTTCGTCCCCTAACTCTATAAATACTCCCCTTCATCCTCTTTTATGGGAGGTTGAGTCAGTTTACAATTTTGAGAGCAATTTGAGAGCACAAAAAACCCTAAATCATAGAGAATTCAGAATTTGAAGACTCAAGCAAGCCCTTGCATTCAACCTAGCACCCATGATCGAAGAGCAATTTCAATTCTACTAGTCCCGTTCGCATAGAACGTCCAGGTTAACCATCCTGAGGGCCTAAAACTCTTTATTAAATTCTTCTTTCATATTTATAATCATGTTCTATTTAGCTTTTGATTATGGTTTAATAATTATGCATGTTTTGACCCTTGTAAATAATTATGCATGTTAGTTTAATTTAAAGTTTGCATGTTTTTATGTTTATTCATGCATATATCAACCTCTTTAGGTTAATTATCCAATTATGCATAAAGTTAATATTTTTGCATTGTACTTCCATTGAAGTTACTAACGAATTTATTGATATGCACATTGCAAGTGTGATAGCTTGAAGCGTTTTAGTATTGCTCTTATCTTTTGGTTTGTGATGCATGTAAATTGGATATAAATTGTGCAAAGTGATAACGGTAGCCAAATTGTTTGTCGTTAACCCGCCTTGTTAATTTTAGGACTTCGGACGACCGGATTTATGTGGAACCATATAGCTTAAATAAATATTTTACATGGATAAGCTTAGTAGAGGCCGTTAATTCGGGCGATTTAGATAAGATTCGTTTTGTTTATTTCGTACCTACACTCCCGAACTCAATCTTTGGCCCCCTTTGGGTATGAGTCAATTCCCACATGGAGTTGGGTGAACTTTTTGATGGTTTCTAATTGTTTCCTTAAAAATTGGCGGCGACTTCATTGCTTGCGAATTATTTCCCTATCACAATTGAATTATATTGCATTATGACGTATTATTTAAGAGACATTAATTACGACGAAATATTTCGGTTAGCGCCGAAAAGGCGGGGGTTCTTACAATCTGACAGGTAATTGTCCCACCTACATAACCATAATCCCTTGTATATGTTCGTTAACCAAACCAGACACACCACCAAAAAATAACTGGCATTTTCCCAGGTTAGCAACAAGACCAGATGCATCTGAAAATTCCTTAAAAGTTTTAAGGACACAAGTTGCAGATTTAGTAGTCCCTTTACAGAACAAGAACATGTCATTTGCATAGCTGAGATGTGTGATGTTCAAGCTACCACATTTGGGAAGATGTCTAAACTCTCTGTCAATTTTCAACAAAGAAAGTCTCCTTGACAGAATTTCCATCACTAAAAAAAAGATAAAGGGATCGATAACGGATCACCCTGTCTCAAACCCTTTTTTCCATCAAAATATCCAGTTCATTCTCCATTAATTACCAGATAATAATTAACAGTAGTAACACACAGCTCAATCCACTTAATGAAGCAAACAGGAAAACCCAGTTTATCAAGAGAATACCGTAAAAAATTCCAATCAATGGAGTCATATGCCTTGCGAAGATCAGCCTCAATGGCCATCCTTGCACTGACTAAATGGAATCATTAATATTATTATGCTATATTATACTTGCTAAATGGAATGGGTATTATTGGGTGCTAGTTTGCACGTATTATATCGTTGAATGTGTTTGGATGATTTGTAATTTTCGGATATCATATTACCCTGTCGAAATTGTCCTAAACATTGCATGTGATCCCTTTTTTAATTTTTTTGGTAATTAAGAAATTTTATTAATCACCAAAGAGGGCCATTACAAAACAGACCTAGGGTTAACACAATCCTTACAGGCAAAATTCACCAACCCAGCACAAAGCTACTAAGGAAAACCAGAATTAAGAATCGTTGGTGCTCACCTCCTAGGGAGGGTATCACCTACAATTCATTTCATTGCATGTGATCCTGAAAGGATTGTTGTCGAACTAAAGCATATTTATTCTCATTATGTTGAATTATCGTTATCGTCGTTATTTACTATTTATTGTCGAGAGCTTGAAATGAATTAGTAAGTCGTGTCTCGTAGTACCACTAAGTCAACCAATGCAATTATGTAAATTGAACTAAATGAGGTAAGACTCCTAATGGGTCCCTAGGAGTAGTCGAGCAATCGGGATTACAGCTAATGGTGTAGTTCAGGGATGCGTGATTCCCAAGTTATCTTGTGGACACCTCATTGTGTGTTCGGGACGGATCATTCTCATTCATTAAATCCTCTAGGCTCGTTTATTGAACTAGAGGTAGTGTGCACACTAGAGTCATTAAGTCCATGGCATGATTGTATCTTTCGATGAACAGTATGGGTAATCGCTGGTCTATTCGCTCTCTTACGTATCTCTCTAATCATGACGGATTGTCTTTGTCGTGTTTTAAACGATCATTAAACAAGAATTGCATGTAAACAAATATCGTTATGCGTATGCTTGATTATGTGCTTATGTGCGTATGCAAATGAATTTCAATGATTCTTCTAAAACCTCAGGTAAGTTTTACGAAATGTTTTTACTGGGTATGGACGGCGTTTACTCGGTTTATCTGATTTTTATTTCTCTTTTGTTTCTTTTCTTTTCTTCTGTATTTTGATTGCGTCACGGAAACCAAAGTGCAGGTTTAGTCGAGTGAAGACGTTCAGCTTGAAAGGTAGTGTTGCCGTTGGAGAAAGAACTCTTTATTTCAGTTCTTCTGTTGGGATTTTTGGTTTGTGTCCTAGTTTGCAAATTGTAATAAACTTAGGGGATTGCTAAACGTAAATCCTAAATTACTTAACGCAAATCATTTTTCCCAATTTACCCCTCACAAAAAAAAAAAACATACCTCCTCTCTCTCCTTCCTTTCTCTCCCACTTGCACTACAAGAAAAATCATTTATAGCAACGAGGTTTTTTCAACGACATAAAACTGTCGTTGCGATAAATATTTATCGCAACGACCTAAATTTGTCGTTACAAAAAGTTGTTGCAAATAATGTGAATTTCATTTCCCTCCACCCAAAAACATGAAGGGACATTTTGAAAATTTGGGGATGATTATTCGCAATAATAATAGTCGTGGCAATACACCGAGACTATTTTTTGCAACAACATTAGTAATTGCGAATCATGTGACGTATTTACTACAACGACCTGTGTCGTTGCTGAACCTAGCTCCTTTGTATGGCAACGACTATTGTCATTGCGAAAAACAATGTGAATTGCTAAATACCGCCCCTTTTTACTAGCTACCGCCCCCCCAATTTCCAATTTTACCCTCACCCCTCTTCCTCACTCACTCTCACTCATCCTCTCTTCCTCACTCACTCTCACTCATCCTCTCTTCCTCACTCATCCTCACCACCACACCATCACACCGGCAACCACCACCACCACCACCACCACCATGTCAAGTGCTAGCAGCAGCGGTGGCAGAGGTTTCGACGGCGAGGGAGGCGGCGACCGACGGCGCGGGGGGGTAACTTTTCGAATTTTTTTTTTTTTTTTTTTTGAATTGATTTTTTTTTGCCTTGAATTGAATATTTTTTGCCTTGAATTGAATCGTGAAGTTATGAATTGAAGTTGTTTTTTTTTTTTTTTTTTTTTTGCGTCGATCGGCCGACGACTCACCTTGGGTGAGTCGCCGGTTTCAGACGACTCACCCAAGGGTGAGTCGCCGGTCTCAGACGACTCACCCTTAGGTGAGTCGTCTGAGACCAGACGACCGACACAAAAAAAAAAAATTATTATTTATTATTATTTATTATTATTATTATTATTATTATTATTTATTATTATTATTATTATTTATTGTTATTATTATTATTATTATTATTTATTGTTATTATTATTATTTATCGTTATTATTATTATTATTATTATTATTATTATTATTATTATTATTATTATTATTATTATTATTATTATTGATTATTGTTTAATTAATTAAAAATGTGAAATGATAGATGGGAGGAGCCGGTAAATCGGTGCCTCGGTTATTTAGTGAACTAGCTGGTTCAGGACCGCGTCACACGAGGACGCGCGGGATTTATGCCTCTGTACGGAGACAGAGAGAGGCAGTTTGGATGAGGGAGATGACTGCTGAGCAAGACGATTACGCAACTAGCGAGTTCTACTCCGGTGAGCAAGACGATGATCAGATTGGCGTCGAATTATCCTCAGATTGGCGCGTGGTGAAGGGCAGAGGCGGTAGGTTTGTTAGTACTGGGTCGTCCAGTACTGGCAAACGATCTAGAGCGGAGGACGACACTACGTGGCTTGTTACAGAGCCTGTGCCCGGTGGGCCGGCGGATGATAGCGTCATACCGAGCTTCCTGGGCCACGTAGCGTCTCGTATGTGGAATGGAGAGATGAGGGGTCTCTTGAAGTGTCAGAACCGATGGACTGTATGTCAGCGGCTGAGTCAGTGGCGAGCGGAGATGTCGGCCGAGATGAGGGCCCAGATCGAGGGGACTGGGTTATCACACCTGGCAGACATTATGTTCAGACATATTGACTTCCCCCTGATATCTGCATTTGTGGAAAGGTGGCAGCCGGATACGAACTCGTTCCACATGCCGTTCGGAGAGATGACGATCATGTTGCACGATGTATGGCATATTCTTCGGATTCCTGTAGACGGAGAGCTCGTTTCCAATGAGGGACGGGATGGGCAGCTGCAGACGGCGGCCATGGAGGTTCTCGGGGTCAGCCCAGAAGAACTGATGTGTAGCCACTGGCAGGGCGGTGCGGTCCTCACGGAGTCGGTTTTTGAGCTTTTCCGTGAGCAAATAGATGACATCCAGGCGACAGCTTGGATGTGGTTACTTATTGGATCCACCTTGTTTGTCGACAAGAGTGGTAACCGTATTAGACCCTCCTGCGTGATGGAGGTGATGGACGACGGTGTCGATACGGTGCATGACTTCTCTTGGGGATCTGCTGCCCTCGCCTTCCTATATCGTCAGCTCGGTATAGCTAGTCGCGGGGATTCTCAGGGCATCTGCGGATGCCTAACTCTCCTGCAGGCATGGATATACGAGTACTTTCCCTGCTTCCGACCTCATCGGGAGCGGATGGTTGTCGGGGACGACGAGGCTCCCCGTGCGTCCGTATGGAGTGCCCTGGCTGAGGGCAAGGACGTGGGTCGACTGGACTCCTTACGTAGACGCTTGGATCATCTGCGAGCGACAGAGGTACGTCATTTAGTTATCGGTGTTCATGATTTATTTCGTCGTTTGCTATGTTTTTTTACTTCACCGTAACTTTCAACATTTCTACGTAGGTGGTGTGGCTGCCGTACGGTTCTAACCCGGCAGTATCTGTACCGAGGACTGTATTCATGGGGTGGCTACAGTATCGGGATATTATCGAACCGTACATGCCTGGTCGTTGTTTACGAAAAATCGGGTACGTACAGAGTATCCCAACCCCGATCTTTAGGCCAGTCAAAGCGATCAGGTCATGGAGCAGTCGTTCGTACAAGGTTGTCTTCCCCGAACGGATCTCATCTGATGCTTGGCGTATGTTCCCGGGATTTTACATTCTTGGTCTCCATGGGTTTCAGGCATCCACGTCAGATCCCACAGCATGTACGGATAACTACCTCGCATGGTACTACCTGCACTCCCACCCTCGGCTGATACGTGACGCTGCAGCACCTGTGATTCCTCCACGATCCAACAGCGATTATGTAAGTGATTAACTAAAATATATATATTTTTACGTATTACATATCTCTGAACTCACACTCATTGTTACTTTTTTTGCAGTGGGTGAATCGTCTAGCCGTCTTATATGAGCAGGCCATTACTTTGATTCCTCCGGAGCAAGCGGAAGATTCTCGATCCCAAATGGACAAGTATATGAGAGATTGGCGGGCTGCCAAATGATGTATTGACCCTAGATGAATTTGTTATATATTTATATAAGAGTTTCATTGTTATTGTTATTTATTTGTGTTATTGTAATTTGTTGTTTCTTATTTACATTTTTTGTTTTATTGTAATTTGTTGTTTTATTTACCTCCAATAATCACGACCACTCTCCACATGCAAAATATAACAATCACACAAAAATGTGACAATGATATAAGTATAACAATCACGCAAAACATTCGATTACGTCAACCTCGCTAAACGATCCCAATGTGCTCTTCGCGTAACATACATTTGCTCCCAACCAGCGACACTATCAGAACGGAAAGTAAACCATGCTTCGCATATCGAAGGAACAGGGAAATCTGAGGCTAAATCCAGACGGATATAATGGGAATACGAATCACCTAAATGACACATGACAATTTCCCTACTTGGACGTGTAGCAGTCGAAGGTGCATGGAACGGTAGCACTGTGTAACAAGAATATAACCCCCTTCCGTTGCCGTATCCGAATAACATAATCGCTGCATTGAAGAGGTTGGCAATCGGGAACAAATCCTCAATTACTATCATCCAGTGATCATAGTTACACGCACCTCCGTCCCACATAATACGGCGGTAACCAGCGTCGACCCCTTCAACGTATAAGTTTTCGTACAATGCTCGGTTAGCTAAGAGTTCGTGTGCAATGCAAACTCTCGCCACTCGCCATTGCTCTTGGTCTCCGAAAATGTAGTCCGCAATGACACGGAAACCGCAATTACCATCCCCAAGCACATCGAGATATCCTTCAATGAAAGGTACGATGATTCCCGGAATTTTGTTAACATGATAGAATTCAGTGATATCTATTGCGTGTCCAGCTGCAAGACAATATAATAGAAAGTCAATAATAGTACTTATCAAAAAGTAACAACATTATGTACATGTTAATAAATTATGGGTTTTCATACCAGTACTGTTTACGAAGTTACTCGATGAGGATGAGGTACGACCACGCCCGCGGCTCGAACTGGATGACCTAGGGCGACCACGACCCCTCTGGGAGTACTCCCATGAACTAGGATCACGTCTGGTAGAAGAACTCCCTCTCGGTCGACCTCTGACTGTCGTGTTCGCTTCCGGCTCGACGTAACTCGCTTCCTCAGGATGAAGCTGCTCATTCATAATGACAGATATGTTGCGCACAACTGCCCGGTCGCTTGAGTTAACCTCGTCGACGAGAGAGTGAAAGTATCGATGGTCCTCAGATGGATGCTCAGTCATGTCAAGCGTAGCTATCTCCACTGCATCACTAATAACGAGTGTTCGCCAAAATTTGTGGACACTATTCAAGCTAATTGGCGTGCCCGTATTCGTGGCCGTTTTCAACTCACACGCACACGGGATCTGATGAGTGGATCTCAATACACAACCGCAACGATCAAATACTTGGTGACTCAATTCTCTCATCCTCTTCAGCTCATTCGATAATATTTGTAAGCAGTAATGGGAAACATACCCGGTCAGATAGTTGAATGGGAAACCCGAGTACATCACACTTCTTTGTCTTCTGCACTCTTCAAGTGTGTACTTGATCTCAGTTATTTGTGACTCGATTGACTTGTTGACCTTGTTCCAAACATTGTCCAAAGCTCCAGTTGAGGAGTTCAACCACTGTTTTAGCGCGGCATGTGCACTCTCCACCCTGCAAGTCGTAGTGTTGCCAAGGTGTAGCACCTTATTCGTCCACGCAGCCACAAACATCTCTTTGTGTCTCAGCCAGGTCTCCTCTACATAGGATATCACGTGAGGGTAAGTCCTCCAACTAACCTTCATCGTACGCACTGCTCTATCGTACGCAGCTTCTGTGGAAGCTTCCATGATAATTTTCCACCTCCCATTCTTGAACCTCTGCGCGACGGCCTTATCTTTTCCACAAAGTCTGTACACTTTGTCTTCAACGACTTTGTTAATGTGCCATGTACAGAGCAAATGGGCACTCTCGGGAAATATCTCTCTAATAGGTGTCATCAACCCTAGCTCACGATCGGTCACAATTGCTGTTGGGTGTACATCATTTCCAATAAGCACCCTCAACTTATCTAAGACCCACGCATAGCTTGCCTGAGTCTCATCCTTCATAATGGCATAAGCTATGAGGAAGTTCTTATTGGTTGGAGTCATCCCCACTATCTCAACAAACGGCATCTTATACTTGTTTGTTTTGTACGTGGAATCTAAGCCAATCAACCAACGAAAAGACCGAAGTAATTGAATTGATGTAGGGTGTGCCATGAACACGTGAGTTACCTCATTAGTAGCTCGGTCGGCTCTTGTCCAATGTACGTACTTATTCTCCACAGCTAAATGATGAAACTGACCAATGACATCTCTCTCTTCAAAATCAAGTTTCCTTATACGATCTCTGTGGTTGTACACATGCCGTCTAGTTGCATTGTCCTCGGGAAATTTTTCCTTAATCGCGGCCAAGATAGCACATGGCTTTGTTTGTGCCGAAGTCATGTCACGAACGAGTTTCTTTGACCCAGGACTAAGACCACTCATCTGACGATATCCCTCAGGATACACATCAAAGTCATGGTTGTGCGTACCCCTAGTCCCAGGCAATGTGACAATCATCCAACTACTGGACCCATACACTTGCCGAGCTCTCAACTGGAACGTACATTTACAAGCCTTTGTTTTCGATTTCTTCCGAGCAGCAGTATCTAAGTCTCTTAATTCCCCTCTGTAGCGTTCACCTCGATTGCATTTTAACAATTTTACGCTTCCACTCTTCTTGTGTGACGAAATCATCAACTCAAACCCGATAGTAAGTGCAATTTGTTTTGCCCAATTAATTGCATCTGTATCACTATCAAATAACTCATCAGTGACGAAATGCGTACTGTAATCAACACCATCACCACCGAACCGCTCCAAAGGAATCTAACGAAAACAACGAAAACAATGTTAGCTTAATCTTAAATTCAAACAATAAATAATAATAATAATAATAATAATAATAATAATAATAACAATAAATAATAATAATAATAATAATAATAATAATAATAATAAATAATAATAATAAAAAAAAAAAATTTGTGTCTGTCGGTCGTCGATCTCGACTCACCCTTGGGTGAGTCGTCTGCTACAGGCGACCAACCCAAGGGTGAGTCGTCTATTGATCTCGACTCGCCCAAGGGTGAGTCGCCTGTAGCGGACGACTTACCCTTGGGGAGTCGAGATCGACAGACGACTCCCCTTGGGTGGGTCGCCTGTAGCAGACGACTCACCCAAGGGTGAGTCGAAAATCTCAGACGACCGTGCAAAAAAAATGCGCAAAAATAATTAATTTTACCTCCGCCACCGTCGACGGCACTTCTTGGTCGCCGGCAGACATCCGCGGGTTGCTTGAGTGAATGTTGATGAAGGTTGGGTATGAGAGTGGGTGGTAGAGTGGGAGAGAAGTGGTGTGAGAGTTAGAGAGGGAGAGGATGAGTGAAAAATTAAAAAAGGGCAAAATTGGAATTTTGGGGGGCGGTACCTAGTAATTTAGGGGCGGCATTTAGTAACACCCATAAAAAATCAGAAAACACATTGCTTTGACGGGGAACAATAGTTCCACAAACCCTTTCATGTAGTCCAATGTTTTTATTTTTTAGCTAGTTGATGTGCCAATCCGAAGAGAAGTCAGATATTTATAGATCCTTGATTTTTTATCATTGCTTTAAGATAACCAACTACAGCTAGGATAATTCAACTAGCCAAAGATACGGTAAAACTATATCAAAGGTACACTAAAGCTATACTAAATGTACATTATTTATACCAAAGGTACACTAAAACTATATCAAACCATGTATAAGAGCCAACATCTTTTTTGGTTCTTCTCCATGATTTTATCTGACAACCCAGGAATGCATCCCTTCACTTTACAGAGTCATGTTCCAACCATGTATAAGAGCCAACATCTTTATGGTGAAGAAAGATCCAACTAAGTTTGATCTGATAGACTAAGAGCACTTAATGATAGCAAGACATGGCACTATATACAAGCCTGCAAACTTTTTTTTTGTTTTTTTCGCGGTGAGAATATCTGAATCTATGCACAAATGCATGTACAACAAATTCAGAAACTGTCCCTTAGAGGGGGGAAACTATTTCTAAATTCTCTTTAATTGCTTTTGACTAGTCCCATAGTCCCTCAAAAGTCCATGTATTCAGTAGAAGGTAGGTACTTCAAAATACAACTTTATAAATTGATAAAAATGTAGACTCCTAAATAACAACACATGGGCGACTTACTGTAGACGCCTAAAAAACGTCGTCAGATTTCTTCGCAAAAGCCCGATGATAAAAGGAATAATTTATAAATTTGAATGCTATTTTTGCTGTGATAGGTAAAATAAGGTCTCAGAATTTTCCTCGATCACTCCTTTATTTCGATCACATTCAAAACCCTCGTTCAAAAGCTTTCCAACGACACCTCTCGTGTCTTTTTTCCGACTCTCGGTTGCAAACTTGCTAATCGAGGGTAAAACATCTTTTACCTCAGAAGGGTAAAACGGTCTTTTCGCATTTTCGGAATATTCAGAAAATCCTAATTTGACTGGATGTCGTCATATGACGGCATCAAGCTGGCAACTCCGCGGCCACCAATGGCTGTGGCGAGAGCCGCCTGGACGAATTTCTAGAGCCGCTAGTGGCTCTTACTAGGGCCGCCAGCGGCTCTCGCTGAGCCAGCTGGCGCCTACTTTTTCTCCCGATTTCTTCAGATTTCGGCACTTTCTTCACCCGTCCAACCCAACTTCGTCCCCTATAAATATAGCTCTTCTCCCTCAGTTCAAAACATACAGTCTACAGTTGACAACCTCTATTCTCAGTTGAGTATTCCTAAGCTCCTCCCTCTTTCTTCTACAAAATAATTCTATTCTCGGTTGAGTACTCCCGAACTTCCCCCTCTTTCTTTACTTGAGATCTTGTTTTACTATTCATTTGCTAAATAGTCTACAGTTAGGTACGAAACTCCTGAGGGCTCAAATTAAATTAATTGCTTAACTGATTATCTTCTAGTAGTCAAAATGTAGATATCATGCAAATCATGCTCTTTATTGCTTCCTAAATACTGTCTTTCAATATTGTAAATAAGCATGTCTACTTGTTGGAATGCTCAACTTGTCAATCGAATGCATGTCTAAATAAGGGTCAATAATAAATGTCGTGATGCTTGTGATGAACCAATTAATTGTCTAATCTAGGTTGTTAATCCGATTTGTGTGGGAATCATGTCTTTAAATTATTAAGCAAACTTGAGTCAGTAGAGGCCGTCATAAAACGGGTGAGTTGGGTGCCTAAGACCTTCCCACCTCATACCTTCGCCTCCGAACCCTTTATTCTTGGGTACTCATATGTTCTATATGAGCGGGAGTCTTTCTAAAAACATGATTAATTCACTTTTTGCGCTACTGGGTTGTCCTTGGGTTGTTTCTTCGGTTTGTCCCTTCGATAAAACACCGGTAAAAGATTTGTGACCTCTTTCATGGTTTTTATTCAATTCAAGTTTTTCAAATGCTTTTCTAACTCGACGGTTCCTTAAACTTATCTAAGCCCCCAGATTACAAATTTTCTATAAGGACACACTCAGTGGCGAGATAATTCCCGGGTCCTTACACTTGTGAACAATGCATTCAATCAAGTTCAACTACTATGCAAGTTTATAAGAGAAAGATTAGCCAGAAGCAACTACATCAGCAGCTAAACTTGCATTCTTTCATCCTTGATTGCTAGTTTATGTTTTTTCCAACAAGGCCCTCCATTCGTGAACAATCGCCAATTGTCGAGGTTGAGGCTGCACCAATTCCTCTCCCAGACTCCAGGCACCAATTCCCTCCCACAGCCCAGAACAAAAGCAACATCATTTTGTTTAGGGGTACAATTCACATTAATTTGTTGAAGCTATAAAACGATCATCTAGGACAAATTCCATTGAAATTTAAAAGTTCAACCAGAAAATTAACAATTCAATTTATAAGTCCCCGTAAACCATTTTTGAGTACTGCCTTCTTAATTGAAGATCAAAATCAAGGATAAAACCCTCAAATTTCTCTCCTACGGCTTCTCCACCACTTGCATGCTCTAAAAATCATGCTCGCTGCCGTTGATCCATTGTTTGCGCTATGAAGGTCCGTCGATCGCCATTAATGGCGGTGATCATGTTAGAGAGAGAGAGAAACGGTGTGTGTCGAGTGTCGAACGGAGGGAAAGTGACAGAGGATTAAAAGATTTTATATGGCAGGTCAAAAAGTAGTGGAATATACAAATTTACCCTCATTTAATGAAACATATGACCGAAGTGTCCTTTTCTTTAGATGTGTCTTTTCACGCGATCTCAGCCCTTGATTGTCTAGTCGTACGGTCAAGATATGCTCTCATACTCTCATCTAAAAGAGTACTCTCATACTCTCATCTAAAAGGGAAGTTCTCGTAATTCTAATAGAAAGGGGAGTTCTCATATGATTCTATATATATATATATAAATGGGATCCTAAAATACTTGAGCCTCTGCTGACCAATTTAATGAATTGTGATGGATGGTTATACCTAAATGGGTAAAACTCCAAGCACCCAAAAATTTAGGAGGTGCACAATGCACGGACTAGATTTACGCTTGTATAGTTTACCCTCTTTTTTTGTGAGTGAAGTTAGCTTACCTCTTAAGCCTGACTTATATATATCCATCTAATAAAACTTGTGTAGACTAAATCCATAATGGACCAATGACCTAAATCTTTTTAAATATAACCTATATATCCCTAAATATTTTCAATAATGTTCTTGATCCATGATTAGATTAAGCACATACAAGACATGCGATTAAGCATAAAACCTTTTTCCTGTTTATCTGGTGAAAATATTTTTCCTTCGATCAAAGAAAGGAACAGTTTTCGTTTTTTATGGGATACTATATATCTAGATTATTAATAGTAAACCCAGTTATCGAGTGTTGTTGTGTACAGTTCGAGTCATAAACAGACCCGCACCGACTTGATCAGGCATGGGCCGGACATTCAGACAGTTTTCTCAACATTTTTTTTTCGTTTTTCAAATAAATATAAATTTAATTCTGATGCTTTTGAGATGATATTTTTTATTCCACCTAACTATTCGATATCAGGCAACAATGTTGGCCGATTTTAGTTTATTTATTATTTTAAAATAAAAACTAAAATGAAAAAAAGTTTTTTTTTTTTTTTTTAAGAAATACATCAATACAGAAATCCTTCACATAATCCATAACCTCCAGATGATTTGATACTATAACACCCCGAAAATTAAGCCTGTTTACCGATAATATAATATTTTTTTTTCTAGCGGAATAAGCAGGATTAACCTCCGAAGCGTTACCGCCGTGCTTGTCGGTTAGACAAACACAAGGCTAATAGAATTACAACTCTGAACAAAACCCAATACACTAGGTGGTCTATTCAAAGCTCAACAAACTATAAAGTCAAGCAACTATGATCTTCGTGTACGCCTCTCAAAACAGAATAACCATTCAATCTGAAGCTGCACCAATCTTACCAATCTGCAAAAATGTGGAAGCATATTAAACAACATCAGCATTACTATAACCCGCACGACTATACGAAGAGGAGAATGCTCACATAACATTTTAATTATAATTATTATTAATGTTATTATCGTTACTATATAATTATATAAGTAGTTTATTGTAACAAGCTTTTAACTCTTTATAGCGTATACTTCTTATAGGTCCATTTATATTGGTTCTACAATTAGAACCTCACATATCCCAAAATAATCAAGTAAATCCTATCTGCTCAATTGTCAAATATATCTAGCTAGTTCTCATCACTAGTTACCCTTAGCCTCGACTATGTAGTGAGCTAGTGAAATCAAGTATGTATAAATTTGGCTCATCGGCCCCATATCATAATTCTCAATAACCATAGCCCTTTCGGCTCTCATAAATCACAAGTCCTCTTTCGGGACACAATATCAATATCTCAATACTCATAGTAACCAAATATCGATAGCACTGTCGCTCACCAACATATCAAGGACTAAGAATACAATACTTCGAGCCTTAAGCCAATCTTTTATTAAACAATACTCGTATACTCTCGTTTAATGTCAACACCCAATACGAGTTGATATTAGTAACATAAATTTCCCTTAATTAGCACTAAGCTCCGTTTCATCAACCAAGTCAAATAACTAGCCCGTATCCCCTCTCAATAAATAAGTTCCCTTACTGATCCATCATATATAACCCATCTAATTCACCCATCGTATATAGGCTAGTATTAATATATACAGACAATCATATAACAAGGTCTAATAAAAATTCCAGCATCCATACACATCAATTACTCCACAAATATGCACAGATTACACCCATCACATAAGATAAACCATTAGTATACATGTAGGTCACCAATTAATTATAAGCAACATATATACACCTATACAAATACTAGGATTCATAATTACCATACCTATATCACCATACTTATATTAACTGAGCCAAGAACAAATATAAACACATATACACATCTAACACTCCAGATCTAAGTATAGTAATGAAGGTCCCCTCTAAATCAATGATCCATATAAGTACGCCAAAATCCGTCAACCGAATCAAAGCAAAACGGGCATCTCAAATCCCAAATTATAACTTGTAGTTTGAATACCCAAAACAGAATTAAAAATCCAAATCAGAGTTCTATAATGAAAAGTTCAAATAAAAACCTTTGCTAAAATAATATCAATAATAAATTAGGGTTCAGTACAAACCAACAAAAAGGAATGAAGGTGGTAGCTGGTGGCTCGGCCATGGTGACGTGATAAAGGCAGGAGCAATTCAAACACAAGGAGAGTAAAAGAAAATATAGTGGGTTAGCAAAACAAACTTAAAACCCACAAGAACGAAATTATAATTCGGATGAATAAATTACCCAATTGATTAATCACCAAGAAGCACAAGAGTAATTGCAATTGGACTTGTGTTCCGCCGGAATCCATGGTGTGAAGAACCACCCATGGTTCGTACAACATTTGAGCAAGAGGAGAGAGAAAGTGCAAATTGGAGAGAGAGTGGAAGGCAACTCTCCTTTTCCATACAAATTCAAATTCAGCTTTCATATATTAGATTTTACAATAGGGATTTCAAGTAGAGTGAAGGATTCAAGGTGGAAGAGATGGAAAATAAAAAGTGTTCAAGTGATGGTGGTGGTGGTGGTGGTGGTGGTGGTGGAATGTGAAGTTGGTAGTGGTGAATGGGGTTTATAGAGGAAGCAGTAGAAACAATTAGAAGGCAAAAGAATACTACTGACTCTTAACAAAGAAGTAAAATGAAGAGAGAGGAAATATGACTTGTGGCTTTGTTTGAGTGACAATGGTAAACATGCAAAAACACAAATCATCAACCTTTTTTTTTCTTTCGAAAATGAGTATAAAATATCTCAAATAATTTTATCTAATTAAATCCAAAATAAATCAATATTATTTTATAAGTCACTAAATCATTTCCTAAGCACACTTAAGTTTTTTGGATGTTACACTCTCGCCCCTTTAAAAAGATTTTCATCCCAAAAATCGCTTGTACTAAAAGCTAAAACAGTTTAGCAAATCAAATTAGTTTCAGCAAATCGAGCGGGTTAGCAAAATCAAATCAATCCATACTTGGGGGTTATGAGCCCTCTAATCATACTACATAAAAATAGAAGCACATAAGCTCTTGAGCACAAAAGAACACTTAAACCACGTAAAACAAGTCACAAGTAGCAACAACCAAAATACTAACCAACTCTCGACGGCTTAGTCAATTTTATTATACTGATATCTTTATTAATTTATTTTATCCTAGTATTAACGCCAATATATGAGGATGCTAGCGTTCAACCCAAAACCAAACTCGCTCTGATACCAGAAATTAATCCTACTTAGTCCGCTGCGAAAAAAATATTATATTGTCATTAAGCAGGCTTAATTCCCGGGGTGTTACAGATACGCCCAGCAACCATATCAACAAGCAACAAGGAATCTGTGCGGATCGTAACTGAAGACCAATTATTTCTTATAGCCCAACGCACTCCCTGCAAACAAGCAACATCTTCCGCTGCAAGCGCAGAGCTAGCATATAGTACAATGTAACCAGATTCATAACTAACCATACCACACTCAGAAACCTCACACCAAGTAGCAACAACTCTAAAATTACTGACTGCCCAAGCGCAATCAACAGCAACAAACTTCATGTCACCTGGTACTTCCGTCCATATATGCTGCCTTAAAGCAGGATTGATCACAAGAAACCTTAGGAAGCATATTTTCATGATGTAAGCTACTTCAAAAATTAGTAATCTGGCGAGCATAAATCCATGAATCTGCAAACTGATTAGCCTCTTGAATGATATGCACTGGGTTGAAAGTCCCACCTCTGAAAACCAAATTATTTCGTGAAACCCAAATACTCCAGAAAGTTGTAGAGAAATACACAATAGCAACACTATCACTGTCATGCAGCTGCAACAAGAAGCAAAAAAGATCAGAAAACCAATCAACAAAAGGAATATGAGAGTTATTCCTTAACTTTAACCCCAATCTGCAACAAGCCCAAACCATCTGGATGAATTCGCACTCACGAAACAAATGTGCAATAGTCTCCTCCACAGCACAACAAAACCGACAAGAAGCAACCTCTTGAAAGACAAGACGCTGTAAATTACTCCCCACTGCAAGAGAGTTATTAAGCAACTTCCATAGAAATGTTTTCCGTTTTTGAGCAATTGGTGAAGCCCAAAATCTTCTCCAGAATCTCCTTCTCCATGCAACCTCTGTATCAATTCTCAATTCTTCCTGAATAAGCACAGTGTACCCTGTCTTAACTGAATAGCTAACACATTTCATCCATCGCCAAAAAAATGACTCATCACCCAAATCTCCACGAATTGGAGTAGCTAAAATTCGCTGCACATCAGCATGTTGAAACCAACACAGCAGTTTGGCTTGGTCCCATATCGAACTTGAAGGGACTATTAGATCCCTAACCCATAATGGCCTAGAAAAAGTCCCTTGAACCACCTCCTTCAAGCTAACCTGTTGATTACAAGCCCAAACATCACTCTCAACCCAAACCTTATCGCATTTACGAATCTTCCAACCCAACCCTTGGTTTACCACCTTCGCTCCAGCCAACAAACTTCTCCAACCTTATATTGCATCACCCCTTACTCGACTACACTTCCAAACGAACATAATTGGGCCCTCCCCATACAGAACTAGCATAACTTGAAAGACTAGGAGATTTTGCCTTGTCTCTAATTCTCCATGCCATTTTACCCAGTAAAGTTTTTTGAAAACGTGCTAAGTCACGAATTCCCAAACCTCAAGCTCCTTTAGGCAACGCAAAGGCAATCCTTAGATTTCCAATGTAAACCCCTTCTTTCAGAACTACTTTGCCACCAAAAAAATTAGCTATAATAGAATTAATCTTGTGGCAGATCTTAAGGGGAACCAAAAAAATATATATAACTTGCAGGCCCAAAGCCACCAACACAACCTTAATTAAAATCAACTTTCCAGCAAACGAAAGGCCCAAATGATACCATAATTTAAGCTTTGAAGAAACTTTGTCAGTGAGAGACGAAAAATAATCAGCCTTATGCTTAACAAACATCACAGGCGTACCTAGATAGTGTCCAAGGTTAGACTTATCGGGAACTCTTAATTGATTCTTGAAAGAATTCCTCAAATCAACAGGAACATTATCATTAAATAACAGAAAAGACTTTTGGAGGCCCATCATCTCTCCCGAAGCCTGAAAAAATACATCAATAATAGAACTGACAACTGAACATGATGCAAAAGACACACGAAAGAAAAGCAAAGCATCATCTGCAAAAAAAAAAGATGTGAAATTGAAGGCGCCCTTCTTGACACGGCCAAACCCTTAATTACATGATCAGTCTGAGCTCGCAATAGCATTGAGAAAAAGACCTCCATACAAAGAGTAAATAGATACGGGGATAACGGGTCAGCTTGCCGTAAACCCCTCAAAGGTTTGAACATAGGCGGTGGCTCCCCATTAATCAGCACAACATAAGAAACCGTCGTGACACATTGCATGATCAGTTGTATCCATCTTGCAGGAAAACCCAGCTTCACCAGAACCAATTTCAAAAATTGCCAATCAACACGATCATAGGCCTTATTTAAATCTAGCCCATACATTTTCTTTTTGAAAAAAGACAGCAACTCATTAGCAATCAAACAACTATCTGCAATAAGACGGCCTGGAATAAACGCATTTTGAAATTGACCCACCACATTGAAATTGACCCACCACATGAGAAATAACATGCTTCAACCGATTTGTGAGCATCTTAGACACGCAGTTATAAATCATATTACAAAGACTTATAGGACGAAACTACGAAACAGTTTTTGGATTTTTCACCTTTGGAATAAGAACAATATGAGTGAGATTAATCTCCTTGAGAAGAAAACCTGAACTTAGCGACTAAAGAACTACATCAGTAACATAATCACCCACAATAGGCCAAAGCTTCTGATAAAAACAAGTTGGCACCCCATTCGGACTTTACCTATCATTGCAAACATGGCAACACAAACTTCATCTCGAGAAAAAGGTCTTTCTAATAACTCATATCTAGAGAAGATAAAGATAAGCTAGAGAACCATTAGTAGCATTATAAAATCCTCCGACACAGTAAGTTGTGGATGACCAACCCCAAACAACTTCTTAAAATAGAGCAGCCAGGAGTAAAATTGGAGCTGCTCTTTTCTCTGCCATTGTGTATTTCATTTGGAGCGAGAGAAATATTTGGATTTTCCGGGAACCAGAAATGACTACAAATCCATAGCAAGGCAGATTATCTCCATGCTTCACATCCGAGGCGCAACTGCAAGTGACAGGAAAATCCAGGAGTATCTTAATCAACACTTGAATTTTTTACATTTGAGTTTTTGTGTAGCTTTGTTGCGTTGAGCATGTATTTCTTTTGATATTGAGCCTCTATTTTCTCAAATACAGATTGCTGTGATCTGGATTTTTTGAGGGAATCCTGGCTGTGTATGTAGAGTGTTTGAGTGCAGTTTACACTACTTTGCACTCATTGCCATATCTGATAGGAAGTAATAAAATTTCTTTACTTTCCAAAAAAAAGAAAAAAGCAGAGAAGTGAGCCGTGAGACTCGACCTTGCCAAGCTCACGCCATCTTTGCCGTCGTCATCGTTTTTCATCGTCGCCTCCATACTTGAGCTTCTATTTGCATGCTTTATAATCTCTACAACTAGCTCTTGCACTTTCCAAAGTATTATGTTATATATACCCACTTTGTTTAACTACTCATTTCTTATTAAACTCCTACCTTGATTGATCTAATTCTTTTGTTCTTGTTTGTTGATGATCCTTGGTAATTAGATCATCCTCATGCTTCGACCCCTATGTCCGACCCCGGACCGAGCCGAAACCAAGGATACCTTGCACCTCGCGATATCAAATGCTTTATCTTAAATTTCATTTAATTACAGTTGGAATTAATTGTAGGTACATATGAACTAGCTAGAAAGCATGCTTAGGGTGTCTTTAAGGACGATCGATGTAGTGAAATCGTAGGCCGAAACCCTTTCGGTGGTGCGCCCCAATTTTTCGATTAAATCCCACGTATTTTCATGTGATAGTAACCATAGGGGATTAGTACTTAATTTATATCATTGCTTGATTAATTGAGCTGATTAATAATTAAGTATGTTTACAATGGATTATGGGTCACTCAGTGGTCTACCCACTAATAGGTAGTAAAATCTAAGGAAGCATGCAACCCAAATTAAGACAATTAATTACTAGTTAAATTACTGATTATATGGATTATGGACGATTAGTTTAATGACTAGTATTTCTTAATTTGCAATAACTAGGAGCTACGTCAAGCGCTCACTAGCTGAAGAACGAGGAGACGAGGTAAATAATTGTCCACCACCTCCCCCGCGGCTAACACGGACTAACCAGATAACCACCGTCTTTACAAAATTATGTGCTAGCTGCCTATTTATGTTTTTTAAGTATATTATTGGTTGTTTGTCGCTAAGAAAGATAAAAGCATGATAAATGACATTGTTTGGTGTTTTACGCAGAAGTTCTATATACTAGTATTTTCCTGTTTGTATAGTTCAGTTACCGTGACTAGTGAATTGATGTCCATATTTTATGTGAGCTAGTTCTATGGAAACTATAAGGTGTTAGCTATATACTACAAGTGATTAATTGAGTATAAAAATTGTTATGTGACTTGCAGAACAAAATCTGATCAGAAGGTCAGTTATGCATATTTCTCTATTTAGCTACTATGTGAGTGTTATATGAGTACTTTGGAATGGACTTATGAATGAGTATGTGTCTATGTGAAAATATGAAAGGTGTACTTATGTCTGGCATAATGATAGCTGTAAGGACCCGGGATTTCTATCGCCCACGGAGTGTATCCTTATAGAAAATTTGTAAGTTGGGGGTTTAGATAAGTTTAAGGGACCATCGAGTTAGAAAAGCTTTTGTAATGACTTGAAATGAATAAAAACCATGAAAGAGGTCACAAATCTGCTATCGGCGTTTTATCGAAGGGACAAATCGAAGGGACAATCCGAAGGGACAACCCAATAGCGCGATAAGTGAACTGATCATGTTTTTAGAAAGACTCCCGCTTATATAGAATATATGAGTACCCAAGAATAAAAGGTTCGGGGGCGAAGGTACAAGTTGGGAAGGTGTTAGGCACCCAACTCGCCCGTTTTATGACGACCTCTACTAACTCAAGTTTGCTTAATAATTTAAAGACATGATTCCCACACAAACTGGATTAATTAATTGGATCACCACAAGCATCACAACATTTATTTTTTAACCCTTGTTTTGACATGCATTCGATTGGCAAGTTGAGCATTACAACGACTAGACATGCTTTGACAGACAATATTTAGTAAGCAATAAAAGACGTTTATTAGCATGATATCTACATTATGACTACTAGAAAAATAAACAATTAATTTAATTTGAGCCCTCAGGAGTTAGTATCTGAACTGTAGGCTATTTAGCAAAAATAGTAAAGACAAGATCTCAAATTTGGAAGAAAGAGGGAGAAGCTCGGAAGTACTCAACCGAGAATGGAGGTTGTCAACTGTAGACTGTGTTTTTTTGAATGAGGGTCGAGGGTCATATTTATAGGCGAAGGAAGTAGGGTTGGACGAGTGAAGGGAGGCCGAAATTCGGAATTTGGGCTTAAAAAAAGTCGGGCCTGGAGATCCTGCGAGTGCCGCTAGCGGCCCTGGCCACAGTCGCTAGCTGCGCTGGCTGTTATCCCAGCGCCGCTGACGGCTGTCAGCTTGCGTGCTGGATGTCGTCATATGATGACATCCAGTCAATTTTAATTTCGGAGGAATTTTGGTATTCCAAAAATGTGAAAGGACCGTTCTACCCTTCTGTGGTAAAAGACGATTTTACCTCCGGTTCGCAACTTGGCTACCGGGAGTCAGAAAAAGACACGAGAGGTGTCGTTGGAAAGCTCTTGAACGGAGCTTTTGAATGGGGTCGAAATGAAGGAGTGATCGAGGAAAACCTGAGACCTTATTTTACCTCTTAAAGAAAAAATAGTATTCAAGTTTATAAATCACTCCTTTCATCATCGGGCTTTTGCGGAGAAATCTGAAGGCGCTCTTTTGGCGTCTACAGAAGCCCCCACTTTGATCGAACTTGAGTAAAAGCGAAGATCAAAGTATTCCGAAGACGACATGCAGGACGCTGATGTGCACATGGTGTGTGAGAGTGTACATTATGTATGCATATGAAGGCAAACCTGAGTTGGGACATGCTCGTAGCGTGCTAAGATTTCATCTCTGTGAACACAAGAAAAATAAAGGTTATGGTTAGCTGGACAAACATCGCTCGGGGATGGTCTAAATATCTGCAGGGAACCTGTATTCAGAGTACATGAAAAGGTTATTGTAATACTTTGAGAATGATCAACGTAGAGTGCTTCAGCAGACAATAACTAAACACTGCTCGACGGATGCCGAGATTCCGTCCCTGCACGAGAAAAGAAAAAGTCGACGGGACAGCTCGATTATAAATAACTGCTGTAAATGGAAAATAACACGGTGAGAGTGAATAGTATAAATGCTTTATTCTAAGCAAACAGTGACTAAGCACCACTCGGCGGATGCCGAGATTCCGTCTCTGCACGAAAAGCGAAAAGGCCGACGAGATAGCGCAATGAAAATGACGGATGTAAAATGGTGATGAGAGTGAATAGTATAAATGCTTTACTCTAAGAACTAATGACTACTCGGCGGATGCCGAGATTCCGTCCCTGCACGAGAAACGAAAAGGTCGACGAGACAGCGCGATCAAAATGAATGCTGTAAAATGGTACAAACATATGAACAGTTTATATGCAACAGCTTAAGCCATCGTTGACTGAAACATATAAAAAATAAAGGACAGTATAATCACACAAGTGATCATTGACTGACACAAAAAATGAACACTGAATGTTAAAACAAAATTTTGGGAACTGGCTATCCTAACAAAATTTTGGAGACTGGCTGTCCTATCACAATTTTGGAAACTGGTTGTCCTATAAAAATTTTGGAAACTGGTTGTCCTATAAAAATTTTGGGATGGTTCCAGCGGATCCACTGGGCTTCTCTTAAAATAATTTGACCACTCCGGGTGATTAGTATTGTCGAGGCATATTTGGGCTTGTGTATTTAGGACCTGCAAAACAACTGGGTTAGTTTTAACTGATAATGCTTGGTACCGTAAGATAGACAACTGTTGAATTTTGAATTGGTGGGCCAAAGGGATTTGCTCCCGCACGCTCGGTACTGGTCTTCGCCGTGAACGAAATGAAATAACGGTTTTTAGGCTGGAAACGAAGTCATGGGACAGCAGGGGGCCCACGCGTGCAGTAGGGCTGTTCATTAATGGATAACGGATCAGATCCGATCCGAAATATCGGATCGGTTAAAACTCGATCCGTATCCAATCCGAATGCACCGAATATCCGATAGGTCGGATACACGAATTTTTGGATCGGATACCCATTATCGACTGTCCGACCCGTTACTCAAAACTCCTTCTTTTTCACTGTTTTTTTTTTTTTTTTTTTTTAAATGTTGAATTTAATTATAGGAAATGCAAATGAGCACTGACCCCCTTAAAGAAGTGAAAATAAAAATCAAAATCAAAAACAAAATAGCCGCAATTGGAGGTTGGATATCAGTTCCTTGCTGGTCTTCAATACTCTATCTTCGTGTCAAATTGATTGAATTCAATACAAGCTTAATTGTTTCTCTGGCAATTGCTTTGCATTAGAGGGAACACCAGTCATCTCCCTTTAAAGCTTTGCTGACCTTCCATTGACTGCCTCCTCACGAAAACCCAACAGGAAAGCAGAAGTGGAAAACTTCACCAACAATTTTTAGAACAATTGAAAGATAGTGAAATGAGGAGGAAAAAACATTGTCAAGTGTGAGAAAAAGTTCAGATCTGCTGAAATGGAGAGAGAGGAGTTAATGGTAAGAGAGGAGTTAATGGTAAGAGAGCAGTTCAGTTAACAACTCCGGTCGCCGGACAGAGAGGTAAGAGAGGTGGCTGACAGAGAGCACTGATTTGAGGAGTGAGGATATAGAGAGAAAAGAAAAGGGGGCGGCAGACTGTGAGATTGAGTTAGCAAGACCTTGTTTTAGGTCTCACTCAATACCTCAAATTGGTTTTATTAAAATAAAAAATTAAAATAGAATTAAAGACGGATATTTCGGATATCCGAAATTCCAAAATCATGATCCGTATCCAATCCGAAAATTCGACTTTTATTTCGGATCGGATACCCGATCCGAAAATTCGGATTGCATATCCGACTTTTTGGATCGGATCCCTCGGATTATGGATCGGATAATTTATGAACAACCCTAGCGTGCAGGCCACTCAGGGCCGCTAGCGGCGCTCGCTTTGAGCAGGCCAAATTGCTTTGTTGCGAATTTTTTCGCGTTTTGCTTCATTGTTCGCCTTCTTGGTCGAGCATTGTCGAGAGCTAGCCACCATTGTTGAGTGCTTCAACTTCTTCAAGGTAAGTCGATTCTTGACCAATTTGCTTGCTTTTTGTCTTGAGCTTGTTTATTTTTCCGCCTAGTTGCTGAATTTCGGGTTCCATTGTTGAATGGGTACTTGTTTCTTGCGAATCTGAAACTTGAAATTTTCACTTGTAGAGAGAGAAAACTTCCATTCTTCTTTTATGGCTCCCAAAGACAAAGGGAACTCGTCCCATGGGTGAGGAGGAGGAAAATCGGGACCTCTTTCGCACTGGGCTTCCATCTTCTAGGACACCCCTCCCTCGGCATGCAGATGGGGCAAGTTTGTATTAGGACTCGTTTATGCGCGTGGACTGGTGCCCAAATGAGGTTTGGGATCGAAGTGTTTTGCTACTGGACAGGCAGAGTTATTTGTCTAACCCTTAGTTGGTATGTTTATGACTCTTTTTTTTTTTTTTTTTTTTTTTTGTTTAGTTTATTATTTTTTTGTACTGAAAATTTGAACTGTTAATGTTTCGGCATACGAACATATTGGGATTGTACTGGATTGGTGGTCACCTGTATATTATTTGTGTGGAATTATTTTGGATGTATTTGTAGTATATGGGGTGTTTAGAAAATTTTATTTGTTGGCTAGGGTGTTGGTGTTCCGCTACAGGCTCATTGGTCAACTTCTGAGGTGGCAAGGGGGATAGTCCAGGCTTCGGGCTTTGAGCACTTTTTGTCGGTTATCCCGGCTTGTCATTCTGGGGATACTAGGATAGTTTCCCGGGGGTTATTGGAGAGGTTGTGGGATACCACGAACACTTTCCACACACCTGTGGGGGAGATGTTTCCTAACCCCTATCAGTTCGCTATACTTACAGGCTTGTCCTTTAAAGGGCGTTGTATATAGTATGACACGAGTTATCACTAGCAGGCTGATAGGTTGCTTGAACTATATGGGCCTGTATCCGTCCACTTTACGGAGGACCGAGTTTCCTTGCCGAGGTTATGGGGAGCCTTAGCGGAGCAGGGGCTTACCGAGGAGCAGAGGGCTCGTATTTTCTTGGCTTACTTGTTGGGGGCGACCATCTTTGCCTAGAAGAAGAGTGTGTGTCAGGTCGGCTTCTTGACATGTTTAGACGACCTGTCTAAAGTACATGAGTACAACTTTGGTGCTCCTGCGTATGCTTCTTTGGTGAGGTGGTGTCGTCAGGCTTGCAGGCCTAAGTTGACGAGTCAGAGGGTCGGGGCCGTGGAGGATACTGGAGGTAGGCCTACATGTTTGTTTTTTTGCATATGCATACTTTATAGGAGAGCTGTATCTGACTGTTCTTGCTTGTATGGCTGCTGTGGTTCTTTGAGTATTTTCCAGCTTTTGGTCCTCACCGTCCTGGTTTGAGGATGTTCCCAGTAGGTTCACGGTGGGTTGGTAGGGATAACCACCCGTTTGCCTCTTTGGAGCATTTTCGTACTACATTTGAGAGTCATGCTGCGTTTGAGGTACGGTGTCTTCAACTTACTTGCGTATATATGCTTTTTTAGGTTCATTTAATGTGAATGAACTTTGATCTTGTAACCTGCAAGAGTCGTGGACTGCCTTTGACGGTATTCCCGGGGTTCTGGTCCATATTACCACTGAGTCCTTCAGAGTATCCACCTTGCGGGTGGTCTTTGAGGGGTCGTTTGGCTTTGTGTGGTACTTGGGGGACCGCTTGACTCGACTGGTCTATCCTGTCTTGGGTGGTCATTTGGTTCCGGAGGACCCCCCTATGACCATGTTCTACTTGCGCAGTCTGAGCGTAGCTGATTTGGGGGTTCTGACCTGGGGAGCTACGGCCATGCAGTTCGTTGAGCAGGAAGTTGCTGGCCTGGATAGTACACCTATGTATCTGGCCTATTTCTTGGGTCGCCTGATGCCGGACCTTACTTCTGAGGTAAGATCTTTATTTGTGCCTTTTCAGCTATATGTGTAATATACTGACTTTTGTGTCTTGTAGGCGGATCGTTTGGCTCCTTAGGGTCCCAATAGGTCCCGTTCCAGAGTTCCTCGCGGCCAGCCCCCAAGTGTGACCTTACCGAGCAATGAGGTGAGGTACAATTGTGAGAGTGGGGGACGTATAGTAGAGGAGCTCCCTCTACACATTGCTGATGGAGAGGCCGTGGAGGGCCTACCATTGCCTGATGGTTGTACGGGGGGAAGTTTTTATCCCTTCTTGCTTTTTTTTTTGTGTTGCTTTCAAACGCTGACTCTATCTTTTGTTCCTTCTTGTAGCTGAACCGGGAGCAGACTTCTAAAGTCTTCAAGCTCATCCACCTTTTGAAGAAGGGATATAGCCGGATGATGGGTAGAGGGAAGAGTTCCCGGTCTGGGGCTGCTAGTGTAAGTACACTTTTATCTTTTGTTTAGCTAAGTGGAGTGCTTAGTTTAACATTTTGGCCTTGATTGTATGCAGATGTCGCGGTCTTCGTCCTCTGTAGGATCCCGACATTCGTCAGCTGCGAGAGTATCTTCGGCAAGCAAACCATTTGTTGCTCGTTCACCTACTATAGTTGTGACCAGGCCTCCTGTTGATCAGGCGCCCGGACCTTTTATGCCACACATTCCTGTACTTGAGATGTTTTCTCCATCGAGTTTTCAGCTTTCTTTCAGTAGTAGGCCCACTGTGATCCCTATTGCTGGAGGTTGGGCGAACGCCCCTGGGTGGGATGTGCCTCAGGCTGGGCGTTCGTATCAGAATTTGGCTATGGACTTTGATAATCAAGCCATGGAGAGCTTCTTTGGGATGGGGTTTTCGGTAGGTACCCCTATGCACGCATCTGTGTACAATGGACGAGCCATGAGACCCAACAACAGCAGGCCAAATTATAGCTCGTTCAGTACTCAGGGCTCCTTCTATTACTCGTCCGGGAACTATGGTCAGGGGCCTTCTATTGAGGATGAGGCTGATAGCAATGGTGATGACGACCTCAATTAAACTGTATAGGCTTGATTTGTAAACCTTCGTCTTCAGCACTTTGAACTCCTAGTTTTATGCATATGTTTGATATGAATGCTATTATGACTCGACTATGCCCGTCTGATATCTAAGTGTGCAATGTGTTATGGAGTAAAGAGTGGGACATATTTTAGGGAATAAAGTAAAGAAGATGGTAAAAATTGCAAGAAAAAAGCAAAAATTACACATATTATACCCCCTAAAAAAAAGAAAAAAATAAATAAAAAGAAAGTAGAAAAAGAATAAGACTAAGAGAGTCTCGGGCCTTGTAACTCCGTTATGCATTTGAAAACTGGGCTTAAATCGAGCGGAACGGACCAAACGGGCGGGCATGAACAAAAGAGAAAGGTCGACTGGGCCAAAGTCGGGGCCGCTAGTGGCGCTGGGCTGGGCTAATGATGAGGGCTGCTAGCGGCGCTGGTCCCAGCCACTAGCGGCTCTGGCTTTGGGCCTGTTTCGTGGATTTCTTCCTCCTTCTGTCCCGGTTCTTTGCCTATAAATAGGATTTACGCGATATCTAATGTCGTATCTCTTTTTCAGACATTAGCCCTCTCAAATTTCTCAAAACTTCTACCATGGTGAAATCCTTTGAAAATTTGTTCGATGCCTGGTGTAAAAATCTGACCATAGAAGATAAACTAGAACTGGTTCCGTACCATATCTCAACCTTATTGGCTCTAAGACCAACCAAAATCTTGTGGCCCCTTCTTCTGCTTTGAAGTATTGGGACCCAGACTTGCACGTCTTCCATTTCGGTAACTCTGAATTATGCCCTCTAGTTGAAGAATTCGCCGCAATTACTAACATGTCTGATGTCTTCCCCTAGTTGTGCCTTATTTGAGGGATGGTTTTAGTACAGGAAATCTCTAGGCTTGACATCTGCAGAAGCCAAAAGTATGATTCTCGGTGTCGATGTGGACATAGTTCAAATCTGTGAAAAGTTTGCTCTTTCTACTGAACAGGATGCGATATTTAGGCGTTGCCGCCGACAGGCTTTCATACATTGCCTGTTGAATCGCCTATTGTTTGCTAATGCAGAGTCCTCCAACCTGGGTAGAGCCTCGTTGTTGCGAGTGGTGAATCAAATGGCTGAAGGGCACTCTCCTTTGCATCTGGTGATAGGAGAAACTATTTTAGGCCTTGACAAGTTGAAAATTTTGCCTCATGAAGCCTTTTCTGGCAGCCCCCTGCTGCTTCAAATTTGATTATGCGAGCATCTAAGGGTGATAGAATCGCCAGAGAAGATGATAGCTCGTACCTCTCAAGCCTGGAAAAAGAAGACTTATACTGCCGGTAGCTTTTTGGTTAGAAAAAGGCTATGTGTTGAAAGGACCCTTGCTGAATGGGATGCCTTTTTCCATGCCGGACCTGCTATTCGTTGGCATGTGATATGGTGGGGTTTAACCTCTTTGGTGGCTTGCTGCAAATTTATTCCTCACACTACTATAGTGGGTCTGTACAGGAGTACTTGCTTCTTTCCCTCTAGGGTCATGAGGCAGCATGGGTTAAAGCAGGTTATCCCTCGTCATGAGACTACGAGATAACCTACATTGGCTTTGACCACTGAATTTGCTAAGGACTAGGAAAAATACTGGCGTGGCAGGGATCGCTGGACAGTACCTCGGGTGATTGCCCCAACTCAAGTTTCTGATACCTATTTGAATTGGCTTTCCTGCAGTGATGGAGAAGCGAGACGAGCCCTTCGTCATGAGGAGTGGGACCAACTAGTACCTAGGTATGGCTCAGGAACAGGAAGCAAGAAAATAAAGGAAGGGCCTTATGAGGAAGGCTATCACGTAATGAAAAGAGGCAAGCCCCCGGCTCAAGGAAGCGATCATAAGTCCTCCTCAAGCCAAGGTCCTTCAAAGAAGAACTCTTCAACGAAGCCTTCTAAAGGGAAGAAGGATTAAAGTAGTTTTCTTTAGAAAGCAAGTCTAGTTTTAAAAAAAAGTAGTAAGAATTTGTTTAGCTTAAACCCTCGTAGTTGCACTTTTGTTTTTGTAACCTTTAGGAATTTTTCAATTTATGCAATGTAAGCTTATTTGTTCAGTTTGAATAAAAATTATCCTTTTTGAATGAGTTGAATGGAATTTTGGATTGATTTTGGCCGGGCCCCTAAAAAGGGTTACCTACGTATCCAGTGTGGAATCAGACCAGCGTAGTTCGTTCAATTTGTGTACGTCTCTCTTTTTTTTTTTTTAGACGGAGCACTTCTTCAATTGGTCCATGTTGGTGAGCTGACTGAACTCAATGCCATCAATGTCCATAAGCCGGACTGCTCCTCCTGATAAGATGTCTTTAGTGATGCACTGATCGGACCCACTTGGTCGAAATTTGCCTCTGGGGTCAGTAACTGGTGCACGTAACTCCTTCCAAACTAAGTCTCCTTCTTTCAGGTTTCGAGGTCGGACCTTTTTGTTGAACGCTTATGCCATGCGTTGTTGGTACATGTGCGAATAGTCTAGAGCTCATACGCGTCTTTCATCTGTGAACATGAGTTACTCATAACGGGCTTGCATCCATTGGGTTTTTGGAATTTCACCCTCTAAGGCTATGCACATGGAGGGTAGCTGGACTTCTATGGATAGCACAGCTTCCATCCCGTAGACTAGGGAATAAGGTGTTGTTCCTGTGGATGATCTTATAGACGTTTGATATCCCCAAAGGGCAAATGGGAGTCTTATTGGGCAATCTTTGTAGTTTTCTATCATCTTTTCGATGATGGTTTTGAGGTTTTTGTTGGCGGCTTCTACTGCACCGTTTGTCTTGGGTCGGTAAGGGGATGATTTGTGGTGCTGGAATTTGGTAGCTTTTTAGTAGGGTGGCTGTTTCGGCTTTGAAATGGGATCCATGGTCAATAATAATTTCATGTGGAACGCCGTATCGACAGATGATGTTGTTCCTTATGAATTTGGACACTTGCTTGGATGTGAGGATGGCATAGGACTGTGCTTCGACGCATTTGGTAAAATAGTCTATGGCTACTAGGATGTATTCATGTCCTCCAGAGCCCTTCGGGGTGATTTTACCACTGATATCAATTCCCCATGCGCAAAATGGCCAAGGGGATGTGATGTTATGGAGCATTAAGGGTGGCAGATGCTGTAGGTTGGCATATATCTGACACTTCTTGCATTTCTTGGCATAGTTGTAACAATCTCTTTCCATAGTGGTCCAATAGTATCCTAGTCGTAGGACCTTTATAGAGAGCATTCAACCATTCATGTGTGGTCCGCACACCCCATTGTTTACCTCATCCATGATTTTTGCGGCTTCTTCGGCGTTCACACATCTGCGGTTGACGCCATTGTGGGACTTCTTGTATAGAACCCCCTTGTACTCTATGTATTGTGCCGCTAATAGACGGATGGCCCGTTGAGCTCTTATTGGCTCGTCCGGAGGGTATTTTCCTTTGGTGATGTAGTTGAAGACGTCTTGGTACCAAGGGTCTTCTTCGATCAGAGCCAGGATTAGACTTATGTCGAGGTTATTGCAGAAGGCTGGCTCACTTCTTTGTATGCGGAGTGGCATTGTTGAGGGAGTTCGGCTGCTCAAATTCCTGTATAAGAAATAATTTGCATTCTTGCTGTGCGAAGTTTACTTACACTGCTTAAATTGATTAGTTAATGATTTGTGCAACTTTGAGTTCATTGGATTTATCAATAGCTAAACAAAGGAAGAATTGAGCAAGAGGAACTTTTATTGATTTGCAAAACGATAAGCACACATGACTTTAGAGAAGAGGTTCTCTAATTCCCGTCAAAAAGAAATTAGACTTAGAAAAAAAGTAAAAGGGGAACACCCCCTGTTCAAGACTCAACCTAGAGATTTGGCTATGATCCTAACTCGACAAAACTTGTGGACTCAGACTCGATTCCTCTAACTCTTGCTCGTAGCCAACTAGTTCCAAGCTCCATCATCGACATCGCCATCCCTCAGTGGTGGTGGAACTTCTTCTCTGTCAATGACCCCCTGGATGTCGTCTTTTAGGCGAAGACATTAGTCAGTATGGTGTAGAAATATTCGGTGTTACTTGCAATAAGGACGATTTTCTTCTCATGAAGCTTTGGCATCTTCCAGAGGGATGCAAGGTTGAATGTAACCTCTCCATACCAAGGCGTTCATGATAGCTTCCATTGGTGCAAAGAGAGGGGTGTACCGTTCCTGACCATGGCGACACCAGCTGAGTGTCCAAGTATATGGCGGCCACATTGTTCCTTGGTCGATGAAGCGTAAGACTAGTCCCTTAAAGCGCCTGCACTGATTGATGTGGTGTCCTTCAGCTGCGCAGTAGGTACAGCTCAGAAATGGAATTCCGTCTTTCCGGAGAAGCCTTGAAGTGGGAGTCCTTGGAAGAGCGTATCCATACTTGGACATTTTGTGGTAGAGGAGGTCCTGACGCCACCAAAATTCTTCTTTAGCCAAGATGATCATGTTCCTGCGCTTGGAGGTGCGTTCTTCTAAGATGTCAACCTTTTCCTTTATTTCTTGAATTCCCTTGATTATGCGGCCCATACTTTCCTGTATCTGATCTCTATCGTCTTCCATCTTGCCTTTTCTCATATCTAACTCCTCTTCATAAGACCTTTGCGAGATCAAAGAAATATCCTCATTGCAAATGAGGTGAGAGTAATCTTTGGGATCTTCAGTTGTGATATGGTTGACGGCACCCAGGAGGTTATCTGTACTTTCAGCTTCTTCAGTTTTACGTAATTGTAGAGTGCCATTGTCTATTTTGTCTTGGATGACATGTTTAAGGGCCCAACAGTTGTTTGTGTCATGCTCTTTACCTTGGTGATATTTGCAATATTGGTTGGCATTCCAATTGCGACTCTTAGCTTCTGGCTCTGGGGTGGGGCCTATAGGTTGCAGCATATCTTTGTCCACTAGCCTCTCAAAAGCCGTATTGAGAGTTATTCCCAATGGGGCAAATTCCCTCCTTGGCTTGTTTCGGGGTGTGAGTACACTTTTTTGGCGAAACATTGGAGGAAGATTCGCCACTCTTGCTTTTCTTTTCTGGCTCTTGAAGAATCGGATTAGGCTTTCCCTGATATATGGATTTCCGATTTTCAGATGAGTGGACAAACATTGGCGTGCCCCATAACTGTCTTGACTTAGTGTTGGTAATGTCAGCTTCCAACTTGTCAACTCGATCTGTCATCTCGACAAGGTACTCTTGAACCGTTCTGATCATAGTGCAGCTGAGGTGAAATGGATCGATGTCTTATCGAAAGTCAAGTTGAACCTCTTTCAAGTTTCTTCTTCCTTGGACCCCCTATCTTGAATAGGAAGCACGGAGCACTTAGTAACAAGAAAAGACCATGAGACTCTCACCTAAGAAAAATAATGACCCGAACATAGAAAACACATTATCCTAAAAAAAAGACCCTTAAACCTAAATGTCCAAATACTTCCCTAATATCAAAGGAAAATAAAGTCAATGAACAAAAATAAGAAAAAAAGAAAAAGACGGACTATCCCATTATTTTTTAGACTCAAGGAAAATGGAAAATAGAAAAAAATAAAATAAAAGAATTTCGACCATTTTTTTTTATTTTTCCACGAATTTTTTTTATTCGGCGTGTCTTTTTTTATAACGCCATTTTTGTTTTTTTTTTTTGCTGCTTTTCTTTTTTTTTTTCGATCGAATCTGAATTACATAAAAAAAAAAAAAAAAACAACAAAGAAATAGAAAATGGGAGAGGGGAAATTGGAGGCTGACTCTTTTTTGCTAAAAAGATCCTAGGAAATTGTTCATGACTTTGACAGAATATATCATTGGGAAAATGACGAGTGTTCATTGAATGGAATTCTCGCACCGTCTTTGGGCATTAGGAACTAGCTAAAAATAAAAGAAAAAAGACTCCTAACACGTAAGTACATGTTGGCACATAGTCACAGCATTCATGCATTCAAGCAAGCATTATAACAACGCAGTTTACAGGCAAACATGTGATCAGACGGGCATTACAACGACACATGCACAACAAGCAAGCGAATCTACGAATGTGGGCTAGAGGCTTTTGGCTCTTGTGAGGTCACCACGACAAATTACATTTTCCGTCCGGCAAATGGTCGACACATCAATTGTAATTCTTTTTCATCAATAAGAGTCGATGAGTCGTGGGTGAGGAAGCGTCGATTTGCACAATAGGACAACTGTATATTTCTTTAGATATACGGGTTGTCTACGAGTTACGACACAAACTTCCTCGAGGGTCGATAAAGATCAAAAGGTTGTGACAAAGCACATGCAAATGATGCATAATATGGAACATGTTATTAAACAATTAAGCAAACTTGACTTTCGAGTCTCACCCTCTTAAATAAATCCCTAGTGAAGTCGCCACTGTAAGGACCCGGGATTTCTATCGCCCACGGAGTGTGTCCTTATAGAAAATTTATATGTTGGGGGTTTAGATAAGTTTAAGGGACCATCAAGTTAGAAAAGCTTATGTAAAGTATAAATTTAAGAAAAACCATGAAAGAGTCACAAATCTGCTATCGGCGTTTTATCGAAGGGACAAACCGAAGGGACGGGTTGGACTGGTGAAGGGAGGCCGAAATTTGGATTTTGGGCTTAAAAAAAGTCGGGCCTGGAGACCCAGCGAGCGCCGCTAGCGGCCCTGGATTTTCATCCAGAGCCGCTGACGGCCCTGGCGAGGGTCGCTAGCGGCGCTGGATGTTATCCTAGCGACGACGGCTGTTAGCTTGCCAGCTAGATGTTGTCATATGACGCCATCCAGTCAATTTTAAATTTCGGGGGAATTTTGGTATTCCAAAAATGTGAAAAGACCGTTTTACCCTTCTGCGGTAAAAGATGGTTTTACCCCCGGTTTGCAACTTGTCGACCGGGAGTCGGAAAAAGACACGAGAGGTGTCATTGGAAATCTCTTGAACGGGGCTTTTGAATAGGGTCGGAATGAAGGAGTGATCGAGGAAAAACCTGAGACCTTATTTTACCTATTAAAGCAAAAATAGCATTCAAGTTTATAAATTACTTCTTTCATCATCGGGCTTTTGTGGAGAAATCTGGAGGCGCTTTTTTGGCGTCTACAATAGCTAACTTATTCCAACTATACGGGCTATTGTTATTATAAACAAAATTGTGGCTACATGCATATCATAAGTTTACTAGTGAAATATGAGCTATTGCTTTATCAGTTACATGCTGAATTTGAGACTATATGGATGACATACCTTGATATTGATTTATATGTTTTGGGTAGAGAGTTTCGGGAAAACTATATACGGCCTATTATGAGTAGGATCCTTGTATGGCGTCTACTGAGTAAAGTGGACACGTTACATCAGGGTAGAGACTGGGATAGTCAACCCGCGATCCCCGGGGTGTGCACATCTTAAACCGCATAGCGAATTGAGTATGTTTTTGGCCCCCAACGCATAGTCGGATGTTATGTTGAGATATGGCGCATAGCCAATCTACTATATATATATATATATATATATATATATATATATATATATATATATATATATATATATATATATATATATATATATATATATATATATATATATATATATATATATATAATGTGCACCGTGCTAGATTGACACGTAGGATTTGACACATAGGCAAATTTTTTACATGTCATCACATAATTTATTTTATTTTGATTAGAAGTCATCATTTATTTTAGGTGCATGTATCTCTATTGATACAATTTAATTCTTATATAATATTTATTAAAAGTATATTTCATTTATGTCTATTAGGGAATGTATCTAATAAATCATTTCATTAATTAATCAATGACATAAAAAAAATATTTTTATATGAAACGAAATATATTTATATAAAAGTGTGTATCGCACGAGGCATGCAACTAGAATTAAACCGGAAACCAAGAAAGTTGATTTGGGTATAGAAAGGATGAGGTCCATAGATTAGTAATTTCGTAGCAAGATGTGACATAGCTGAAAGCAGGAAACCAAGAAAGTTGATTTGAGTATAGAAAGGATGAGGTCCATAGATTGGTAATTTTGTAGCAAGATGTTACATAGGCGAAAACAGGATATGTACCAAGAAAGTTGATTTGAGTATAGAAAGAATAATAAGGTCCGTAGATTAGTAATTTCGTAGCAAGATGTGACATAGGCGAAAAAATGTTGCAAGTTTGTACCAATAAAAATGTTTTAATTGTTATAAACACACGAACCGTGCATCGCACGAAAAAGTAACTAGTGAAAAATAATTATGAGATATCTTGTACTATGGAAATGAGAAGGCATTAAAAATGACAGAGAATATGATGAGATACATTGATGCGAGTATGAGACGATAGATATGCTTGTCTGGCGCAAGACAGTGTGCTTAGCTGATGGGTATTCCATCTCCCAGGCAAATCTGTGCTCTCTTACCCATAAATGCTCGTTGTCTAGTAAGCCATTGAATTGATGTTGTCTATTTTCTGAAATTAGAATTCCCTAATAATACATGTTATTTTATAGAAAATGTTGAGTTGTAGATATAATGATCATTCATGACCTGTCAGGTAAGAAATAAAATGAATCCACCTTATGTGTTATGTGTTACTTGCTAAACAAGACCACCTAATAAAATGTTTTTACGCGGTGGGGTGTATTTACAAGCATTTATGCTGATTTTCCTTCTTTTCTCTGTTTTTCTTTGTTTTCTTTCTTTGGATGAAATTGCCTAAGTGCAGATTTCGGGCATGGAGGAATGTAGAAGACTTGGAGTCTTGAGTGCAATCACGATCATATACCTAGTACTTTTGGTTTAGACTTTGGATTATGGAAAATACTACTGTTTGTAATAACTATAACTACTACTCCTAAGTTGTCCATCAGAGACATAATTATATTAATGATGTAAATTATGTTATGTTTGGATATTATTGATGAGTTAGTACTATTTTCAGCCTTGTGCTTGTCTAACCGACAAGCACGGCAGTAACGCTTTGGAGGTTAACCCTGCTTATTCCGCTGCGATAGAAATATTATATTGTCGTTAAGCAAGCTTAATTTCCGGGGTGTTACACTGATACGGGGTACGGAACATCTCTCCCACAAGATTATGGAAAATGTTTGTCGTATCCCAAGACCTCTCTACCAAACCACGAGAAATAACTCGAGTATCACCCGTGTGACAAAACGGGATAACATATAAAAAGGCGTCAAAACCCTAAGCCCATATCAACTCCCTCGTCCTACAAGAAAAAGAATCCAGCATAATAGCCCAGTTCGAAGTGGACCCATGAGCCTGCAAATATGTACCAATTCCCTAGCCAACAAACAGACAAAATTCTTCAATACCCTACATACTACAATTCCAATCCAGACAATTATACACAGATATTCTACACATCTGACCACCAATCCAGTACAATCCCAATTTGTGCATGGGCCGAAGCCCTAAAAATTCAAGTTTTCTATATAAAGAACAAAAACAAAGAGAGTTCAGAAACATACCGGATACAAGTCAGACAAGTGACTCGGTCTGTGAAGTAAAAGTACACTACGGAACCAGACGATAACGAATCCTGATACAAATTGGCCCGGTTAATATTGTGAATAGGAGGTCTCCAAGACGGAGAAAACCCAGTATGAAAAAGGTATATGTTTCCTCATCCCTGGTCATGAGACTCTTCCCTTTGTCCTTAGGATCCATTAACAAGCACTTTCATGCCTTTTCTCTCTACAAGGGAGTAATTTCAAGTGTCAGATTCGCAACATACAAGCATCCATTAAACAATGCAACTAAAAATTCAACTACTAGACAAAAAAAGCCAAACAATTTTGAGACAAAAAGCAAGAAAGTTTTTTAAGAAATCAACTTCCCCACTAGAGCTTCAAGCTTCGAATATTGAAAATTTGCGCTCGGTGAACTGAAGAAGATGGACGAAAAATTTAAGCAAAAACGCGAGCTAGGCTTGCGATAACCATTTTATTTGGCCTCAATGAGGGCCGCTAGCGGCTCCCGCGAGAACTGCCAGCGGCTCTGGCCTTGACAGCTTGTCCGCCATGGGTTATGACTGGTCTGAACAGGCAAGCCCCAAGTTTATCATGCAACAGATTTTCGAGCACAGAGTTAGTTATTTGGCACAATTGGTCGTGACCGAGATCACTGCTAGGCGCGCGTAAACAGACTCCTGGCCCATAATTTCAAAATTCTACAAACAGTCCATTTTATGGTACAATTCTATTACCCTGTAAAACTAACCTGTATGTTTTGCAAGACCCATTTATATAATAAGGTCTTTTATATATTTTTTACAAATATATATTGCCAAATTAATAGTTTAGGGGTAGGGAACCCGCGAAGTATAATTTCTGACTGCTTATTTCCAAATGAATATTTCGTTATCCATGGGTAGGGTTCCAGCGAAATATAATTTGTTATTGATGTTCTTTTGCCAAATTAATACTTTGTTATCTAGGGATAGGGTTCTCGCGAAGTATAATTTGTGACTAATGTTCTTTTGCCAAATTGACATCTAGGGATAGGATTCCCGCGAGATGTGATTTGTGACTGATATTTTATTGCCAGGTTAATGTTTTAGGGATATGGTTCCCGCAAAGTATAATTTGTGACTGATGTTCTTTTGCCAAATTAATATTTCGTTATCCAGGAATAGGGTTCCTGCAAGATATAATTTTTGGTTGATGTTCTATTGCCAAATTAATATTTCGTTATCCAGAGATATGGCTTTCGTGAAGTATGATTTGTGACTGTTTATTGCCAAATTTATACTTCATGATCCAGGGATGGGGTTCCGCGAAGTATAATTTGTGAGTGATGTTTTGTTTCCAAATTGATATCCAGGGATAGGGTTCCCGCGAGTTATGATATGTGACTGCTATTTTATTGCCATTTTAATTTTCAGGGATAGGGTTCCCGCGAAGTATGATTTGTGACTGTTCTATTGCCAAAATTATACTTCGTTATCCAGGGATAAGGTTCACGCAAAATATGATTTGTGGCTGATGTTCTATTGCCAAATTAATATTTCAGGGATAGGGTTCCCGGGAAATATGATTTGTGACTGACGACCTATATTTTATTTTAAGGGATAGGGTTCCCACAAGATAAAAATTGCATCAAACGGCTTACATTTTAGGATTAGGGTTTCCAAAATAAATATATGCTCATGTTTGACTGCAGGTGGCTAATCATTTGTAGCTGGTCACGTCCAAAAGGTGTGGTTACGCTATCTCATTGACTTTTTGATTCCCCATGCAGGAACGAAATATCGACACCTGCTGAGTTTGCTTTAATTTAATCAATGTTTGCTTAAAACTGACATCTATACTATTCATACTTTTCTACAGTTGATCACGCACAGAATCCGTGGTTACGCTGTCTTGCTAACTTTTTCTTTCTCGGAGAATACAGGTCTCTTGCAGTCAACAATTGCACTCTGTGAGCATTCTTTACTCCTAACCATTACCTTTTTTTTTTTTTTTTTTTTTTCTTGTGTTCACTTAGATGAAATCTTAGCTCCATCGAGCACGTTTTAGTCAAGGTTTGCCTTATTTGCATTCATACTGTACACTCTCACACACCGATAGCACGTAAGCATCCTGGAAGTCGCCTTCCGAATACTTTGATCTTCGGTTAACTTAAGCGCGATCAATGTGGGGTTTCTATAGACGCATAAAAAGCATCGTTAGATTTCTGCGCAAAAGCTCGATGATAAAAGCAATAATTTATATGCTTTAATGTTATTTTTCTTCCTTAAGTAAAATGAGATCTTAGGTTTTCCAAACAACTCCTTCATTTGTATGTCATTCAAAAGCCTAGCTCGATATCTTTCCAACGACATCTCTTGTGCCTTTTTTCGACCCCTGGGTACGACGGTGTCCTTGTCTGGATAATCAAGGATAAATATGTCTTTTCAACACATAAAAGGTAAATCGGTGTTTTCACATTCCAGTCTATTCAAAATCATTTTTTAAATATTCAAATTCATCTGAAAAGTTCCAAAAGGCTGGATGTCGTCAAATGACGACATCCAGCTGGCAACCTCAAGGCCGCCCACGGCCCTGGTCACATGGGCATAGCCTGAGGCCGTTCATGGTTCTCGGCAAGGCCGCCAACGTCCCTGGCCCGCTGACTCTATCCTATCTTTTCATGGCCGCTGACGGCCCTGCCAGAGCCACGCGGCCTGACCATTATTAGGGCTGCTAGCGGCCCCAGCCCTTCGTCAACGCCACCAGCAGCCCTCCCCAAGCTAGTTGGCGACAGTTTTTGCACCGATCTCTTCACCCCACATCTCTATCTTTTCACTCGTGCAACCCTACTTCGTCGTTTATAAATACGACCCTCCACCTCTAGTTCAAAACACACAGTCTACAGTTGACACCTATATTCTCAGGAGTATTGACACTGAGTTTCTCCCTTTTTCTTTCAAAATCAATTTTTATTCTAGGGAGTATTGGCAGTGAGTTTCCCCCTCTTTCTTTACTTGAGATCTTTTTTTACTATTCATTAGCTAAAATAGCCTATAGTTCAGGTACTAAACTCCTAAGGGCTCAAATCAACTTAATTTCTTAAGTGTTTATTTTCTAGTAGTCAAAATGTAGATATCATGGTAATCATGTCTTTTATTGCTTCCCAAATATTGTCTTTAAATTCTGTAAATAAGCATGTCTTATCGTTGTAAAGCTCAACTTGCCATTTGAATGCATGTCTAAATATGAATTAATAAATAAATGTTATGATGCTTGTGATGAACCAATTAATAGCCTAATCTAGGTTGTTAATCTCGTTTTTGTGTCGGAATTATGTCTTTAAATTATTAAGCAAACTTGAGTTAGTAGAGGCCGACCCTTATTTTTGGGTACTCATATGGGCGGGAGTCTTTCTAAAAACATGATTAGTTCACTTTTCGCGCTACTGGGTTGTCCCTTCGGTAAAACGCAGGTAGCAATTTTGACCTCTTTCATGATTTTTATTCAATTCAAGTCTTTTCAAATGGTTTTCTAAGTCGACAATTTCTTGAACTTATCTAATCCCCCAATTCAAATTCTCAATATACAAATTTCTATAAGGATGCTCCGAAATCGGGGTCCTTACAATTACATTTGCATATTAACAAAAATGTTAGTAACTTCAATAGCAATAAAATAAAAGATGCAAAATTACACTAATGCAAACCTAAGGCTTTCTATATGCAAAGATAGGCAAGAACATGCAAACAGAATTAAACTTTAATTAATCTATACATGCATGCATAATAAACAAAATACAAACTCATTATGCATAAATCTAACCATAATCGAAAGCTAAATAAAACATGATTAGTAGTAACTGAAAGAATAAAAGACTTAGTTAAAGACACTCAGGATGGTTAACCTAGGCGTTCTAATCGAACGAGATTAGTAGATTGGACTTTGTTCTTAGTTTTGGGAGCAAGTTGAATGCAAGGGAATGCTTGTTTTTTGAGTTCAGAATTCTCTCAATGATTTTTGTTTTTTCTTAGCTGAATTCTCTCAATGATTAAAGTGCTTTGTGCTCTCAAAATAATGCTCTCAAGTTGTAAACTAACTAGGCTCTTGAACTGGCCATTCAGAGGAGTATTTACAGAGTTAGGGGACGACATATGGAGTCTAGGGTTAATTCCCCGGCGCAAAAGCTCGGCCAAGCCAAAAACTCGGCCCAACGGCTATGTGGAAGCCCGCTGGAGCCAGCGACTCTCGCTGAGGCTCAGCGGTACACCTTTGGGTCCGACGGTAGTTGTTTCCAGCCCCTTTGGCATGCGCGTGCCGCTGGTCCCTTGGGTTAACCGCTGGACCTGGAGCGCGCTCCCTATTAGGGTTTTTTGACATTTTGTGCTTTGTATATTACAAAATTGCTCCTAGGAAGACCCAGGGGTCGAGTTTGAGCGGTTTTGACTCGAAACTTTAAGATGCGATATCTTTTGATTCGGGAGCGTGATTGCGGCATGGTCAAAGGCGTTAGAATCTTCATAAAAATGACTATCCAAAGACTGAGGTTTCCAAGAAATTGTTCTAGACTTTCTAGCATTATCCTTTCTACCTACGTCCGTATTAATCCATTACCATCATCATCGAGCTTTTGTGATGCCAGGGGATGGGAATCGATTATGGTGTCTAAAGAAACCATCACTTTGGTCGAACTTGTGAAAGCAAAGGTCAAAGTATTTGCTAAAAATGTCTGCAGTTCTTTTTAAAATGTTTATGTTAGACAAGAGTAATAACAGTAAATCCTGATCGCTTATGGTCAAGGTTACACCGCGGGGGCTAGGGCCAGCGGTCTAGCCGCCAGTATTTCCTTCCTTCTTTGGACCCCTTATCCCGAAGTAGAAGTACAGACCATTTAGAACCAAGAAGACCAAGAGCGTGTCATCTTAGGAAAAAAGTTGACCCACACATAAGAAAGCACATTGTCCTAGTAAAGGGTTCTAAGTCCTAAATGCCCAATTATTTTCCCGCATATCAAAGGAAAATAAAGTCGATGAACGAAAATGAGAAAAATAAAAAAAAAAACAAAGACCATCCTTTTTTTTCTTTTTGATTTTGATTTTCTAGACTGAAAGAAAAGAAAAAGGGATAAAGAAAAATAAAATCGGCAATTTGTTTTTTTGCCAGCGATTTGTTTTTAATAGACGCCTTTTTTTGTTAATTTTTTGCCCTAAAAAAAAATAAAGAATAGAAAATGGGAGAGGGGATAATGAATAAAAGAATTACACGTTTTTTTTTGGACTATAAGCTTTCCTAGAAATTGTTTATGACTTCGACGCTATAACGAAATTACATCATCGGGGAAACGAGTGTTCATTTAAATTTGATTTCTCGCACTACCTTTGGGCATCTAGGAACTACCTAAAAATACAAAGAAAAGTCTCCTAGCACGTAAGGAAATGTTAGCACATAGTCACGACACTCATACATTCAGACAAGCATTATGACGACGTAGTTACAGGTAAAACATGCGATCAGACGGGTATTACAACGACACATGCACAACAAGCAAGCAAATGTACGAATGTGGGCTAGCGATTTTGGCTCTTGTGAGTAGGCCCGACAATACACCCGCTACACCCGATCCAAATAAATGGGTGAAAACCCGTTTAAACGGGTGAGTTAGCGGGTGACATGTGGGGGTCGGGTGGGATTCGGGTGATGATTTTTCACCCACGAACCCGACTGACGAATCTACCCATCACCCATTTACTACATTTAATATATAAAAAACAAAAATATTTGAGCAAAAAAAAAAAAAAAAAATTCTGACACTTCATTAAACCACCTCCCTGAGACACTCCCTTCTTCTATATTTCTCTCTCCTCTCAGGCATCTCACCCCTTCTCCTCAATTATGAAAGAGCATATCATAAGAGGCCATTAAATTTTCTTGCACAAAAACAAACTAACCTCATTTCTCTTGTTCTTGTAACGAGCTTAGGGTCATAATAGCAATCTCATACTCTCTCATCGTCAGCCAACATTTTCACCCAAAGCATCTAACTTGGGATTTTTTTTTTTCCTTTTACTAATTGTTGTCCGAATGAGTGAATACTTTTATCTGGTAATTCTATCCAAATGGGTAAATATTTTCACCCGTTAGTCACCCGATCCACCCATTCACCTGACCGATGATGGTGGATTGGATGCGGGCGATGGGTGGACGGGTAGAGCTGAAAAATAAAATGCGTGGATGTGGGTGATGCTCTACCCGACCCGAATCCGACCCATTATCAGGCCTACTTGTGAGATAACCATAACAAACTATAATAACTTTTGTCCTACTGATGGCCGACATGTTAATTGTAGTTCTTTTTCATTAATCAAGAGCCAATCAGTCATGGGTGAGGATGTGCTGGAAGGCCTGATAAGAGAAATGTATATTCCTTTAAATATACGGGTTGTCTTCGAGTTGCAGCTTTTACTTTCTCGAATGTAGATATGGGTAAATTGTGGTGCCAAAGCACATGCAAATGATGCAATATTGGAGTATGTACGTCATTAATTAATTAAGCAACTTGACTTTCGAGTCTCACCCTTTTCAACAATCCCCAGTGAAGTCACCATTGTAAGGGCCCTGAACGCACACAGGCTCATGCGATCCTTGAAGAAAATTTGTATTTGAAAATGAATTAGATAAGTTCAAGGAACCGTCGAGTTAGAAAAGCATTGGAAAGACTTAATTTGAAAAAAAATCATGAAAGGGCCCAAAATTCTACTACTAGCTTTTTATCGAAAGGGACAAACCGAAGGGACAACAGAAGGGACGACCTAGTAGCTGGAAAATCGAACTAATCATGTTTCTAGAATTACTCTGCTCATATATATATTAGAACATATGAGTACCCAAGAATGAAGGTTAGGGGGCGAAGGTACAAGGTGGGAAGGTGTTAGACACCCAACTCGCCCGTTTAAATAACGTCCTCCACTAACTCAAATTTGCTTAATATGTTAATGGCATGATTCCCACACAAATCCGATTAACAACCTATATTAGACAATTAATTGGTTGATCACAAGCATCACAACATTTATCTACCCCATATTTGAACATGCATTTGATTGACAAGTTGAGCAGCATAACGATAGAACATGAATATTTACAGATTTACATATAGTATTTAGGAAGCAATAAGAACATGATTCGTATGAGATCTACATTTAACAATTAGAAAAGCAAGTAATAAAGTTGATTTGAGCCCTCAGGAGTTAGTACCTGAACTATAGGCTATTTAGAAAAGATTATAAGCAAACAAGGTTTCTAGGAGAGATAAGAAATAGAGAGAGAATGCCAGAACAAGAGGTTTGTTCTTGTGAACTGGTTGTCTGGTGCAAACTGAGCAAATTGAACTGAAGGGTCGGGGTTGTATTTATAGTGGTATGAGGAAACAACTAGCTAGCCAAAAGATAGAGAATGCCAGAACAAGAGGTCTGTTCTTCTGAAATGGTTGTCTGGTGCAAACTGAGCAAACTGAACTTAAGGGTCGGGGTTGTATTTATAGTGGTATGAGGAAACAACTAGCTAGCCAAAAGATAGAGGCGTGCGTGTGAGAACAGGAGGAAAAGTTGTCGCCAGCTAGGAGTGTCGACAACCGCTAGGGGGTACGGTAAAGGAAGAGATATCCGGAACCACCTAGCAAGATAGAATTATGTATCCGGTTAGTATTGGGGCTGTTTTTTTTGAGGTAAAAGGTCAATTTTACCCTTGAGAGGCGAAAATACGATTTTGCCCCTAAGGACGTGAAAAGACGAATTTGGCCTCGGAAGCGGGATGAGGCTTAAGAGGTATCGTTGGAAAGCTCTTGAACGAGGCTATTGAAGGGAGAGGATATGAAAGGGAAATTATAGAAACCTTGAGACTTTATTCACCTATCTAAGCAAAAAAGCAAACAGATACATATAAAGTTACTCATTTCATCACCGGACTTTTGCGGAGGAGACTGATGACACTTTTTAGGCGTCTTCAATCCCAGCTCGATCTCCGGATCGATGGAACAAGCCTCCCCTTGAACTCGAATCCTTATTCTTCTCCTTTCTCCTCGAGCATGAAGTGATTCCTCTTGTTCCTTTTGGCTCTTCCATCATGTAGTTTTTGAAGAAAAACCACAAAACTTTCATTGTTGTCATCAACTATTGCACCCACGAAACCAACTCCATTAGTTTCTCGAACTCGCCATCATGAAACCCTTTCACCCCTGAAGGACTGAGAAAAGTCACGAACATCAACACAACTTAGAAAGTGACCAGCTTTTGCAGACAACACCTAAGAACCATGGGTATAGGTATTCAAATGTCTCCAACTGATATTTCGCCAACAAGTCCAAATCGTCATCACATAGGATCCCCTCAAGATCGCTAACCTCAGCTCTGATACCAATATGTTAGGGTATTTCACGATGATCCATCCATCCCTGTTCAAGATAAATAATTAAAGCAATAAAGAATAAGAAAAACACAATAATTTAAAGTGGTTCGACCCAACTCAATGGCCTACGTCCACGATTCAAGGTAAATGTATTATTAATTAATCAACCACATAATTAACAACACGACCCTCACACTAGTACAGAATAGACATACTACGACGCCTAATCTACAGCGGCTACATGTTAAACCGCAGTAAGTGGGAAGGGATGATGACATTTTTATAAACAAGTTTAGGATATACTACTACAGGCCCTTTACTTCCGCCGTAGTTAACTTTTTCTACTATGGGTCACATGTGGAACCGCAGTAGTTTATTTAGGGGAAAAATTAAAACCAAACTGACACTTGAGAGAACCATAATACCATCGTCTCTCATTCTCATTCTCATTTTCTCTCCTCAGTTGCCCTAAATGCAAACCATCATCACGGCTCTCAAGCTTTTCCATCAACAGATTTTTCAATCCCCCTTCAAAGTCAATAAAACTTATTGCGGCTCCAAACCCGCAGTAGTTTATCTATAATCTATGGCGTCTTATACTATTGCAGCTCCTTTATGACACAGACCCGCAGTAATATATGAGTTTTACCCGCAGTAGTATGAGGTAATTTGTACTAGTGTCATGAGATACAAAAAGTGACTCCCTCCTTCTTAAGCACTCCATCCCATGGATTAAGCATTCTATGCGTTTTCCTTGGCGTCCCCCTCCATGGTGTATGCCTCCTATGATGCCCCTTGCATGGTGACTCCCTCTCCCTCTTCTCTCTTAGGGTTTTAGTACACACATAATTCCTATAACCCATTCATATATATAGGCATATGATATGACTTGTTACCCAAGCCAATCCCTACTTTCTATAATCCTCTCCTACTATGATTAGAAAGTACAATTCAATTAGGATACCACTTTCCTAGTTACAACCATAATAATATTCTTAAATATTATCTCCAATAAATATATAGGAAATTACAAATAATGGCATTAGGAAACTAACCATAATATCCTAATTTAACTACAATTAACATATTGGGATTGATGCTTACATGGTATGCTTTGGTTTTAAAAGAGAAAAGAAAATTCCATCAAAGATAAGCCATACAAAACTACAAACAATGTTGATTTCGACAAGGTATAGATATAAAAGCAAAAACAAAATTTTATTTAAAAAACAAACAATGAAATTCTTTGTTTTGTAGAACATATTCGATGAACTCTCATCAAACAACTTCAGTTTTATCAGTACTTTGCCAATAACAACTTTCCACTGTCATAACATTCTAGCATGATACTTTCATTAATTGAATATCCCATGCTTAGCATGTCCACAAGCAATGGTGATTAATTTTCAGTAAAATTAAAGGTCTTTCATGTGAAAAATTTAAAAGTAATTTGTTGTGTTTTTATACTCCCACAAGCATAAAACTATAGTCTTGATCATTTTCCGAGGTTAAATTTTGTTATTATTCACCAACGTCTTCTGAAGAACTAAAAAGATTTACATTGTGCAAATGGTATTAAAAAAGTTGGTTTGACAAAGTAATTTAATCAAATGGTGTTTTCTAAAGACATAATTCTTTTTTAATTTGTATGATCAAAGAATGATCTAAGAGATCGCAAAAAATTGAATGGACTTATTTTTTTTGGTATAAAGGATCATTAATCTTGGAAAGAATCAAATGAAAATTCAAAAAAAGTTCAAAATAACAAATATTACTAAATTTTTGGTTCTCTTTGCTTTAAAAGAATTAGGACATGCAGAATTGCAGGCGCTATCTAAGTTCCCCCACCCCTTCTCTCTATCTAAATTTGCTCCTAGAAAACTGAACCACATATAGGAAAACAAACCTCAAACCAATCGAACATGTTACATAGCAAATAGGAAACAAAACCAAATAGGAAAAAGAAACAAAATGAATCTTCTTTACCAATATGAACTCCCATATTTCTATACATGTAAAAGACCCAAAAAGCAAATTCGACTTGAAATCACATGAATCAACTTGCCTCTTACCTTCAAATTCTATCTCTTCCTTTAATTTTCATCAAATACTTCCCTTCTTTTGGGGAAGGAGTGGAAAACAAAGGGCCACAAAAACTAGAAATTTCTCAAAAGCACAGGGTTGCCATAATAGAGGTGAAATATTTAGATGACAAAACGAGAGTCCATCCTTTTTCTTGGAAGAAGTTATGGCTATATACAGGTCCAGGATTTTTGATGAGCATTGCATTTTTGGACCCAGGAAATATAGAGGGCGATCTACAGGCGGGGGCCATTGCTGGGTATTCGTTGCTTTGGTTGTTGCTTTGGGCCTCAGTGGTAGGCTTTTTGATTCATCTCCTATCTGCCCGAGTTGGAGTAGCTACGGGAAAGCCTTTAGCAGAGCTTTGCAGGGATGAGTACCCAGCATGGGCCAGGTATTTGTTGTGGGCTATGGCTGAGGTGGCAGTCATTGCTGCAGATATTCAGGAGGTTATCGGCACATCTATTGCTATTCAAATTTTGAGCCATGGAGTTTTACCTCTTTGGGCTAGTGTTGTAATCACTGCTGCTGATTGGTACATTTCTTCCTATTACTCCAAAATTTACTCCTCTTGTATTCATCCCTTCATTTGAGAATACAAAGATTGTGTATGGGTCTTAAAGTGTAAAAATGGCTATCCTAGTACAAGCGGTCTCTAAAACATAGAGTGAATTAAGATTTCTTTCATTGTGATTTTGGTTTTATTTTGTTGCAAAATATATCATAATTTTTCTCACAATTTAGATTCTAGCCATTTTCATATAATTTATAGAACATACTTCTCATTTGACTCTACATAGTGTGGACAACAACATTTTTGCCATAAAAGTGTAATTATATAATTATCAGAATTTGATTTTGACAATAATATTTGAAATGACTCTAACAACAGTATTTCTATCTTTTAAGCTTTTATACATATATACAATTTTGTGGTCAAAGTTTATAAGTCAAATGAGAAATTTATTTTGGGATGAAGGGAGTATGAATTAAAAAATAAATTTACTTGGGATATTAGGTGGTTATTCCGTGGAATCAAATATCAACCACTTAAGAACAATTATGTTCATATACACGTTAGGCGTTATTCATTATCGTATACTCCATCCGTCCCAAAAAAATAAAATTATTTTTTATGGTCAGAGTTCTTTATATTTTATAAAGTTAATTTGATCAGACATTAAATTTGACAAATATTATTAGAGAAAAACTAGTGTCAATAGACTACCATAAATTAAACATCGTAATTATCACATACAATAACAATGACGAATTCTTGTGATTTACCCAAAAATACAATAGGAGTCTAAAAACCCTATTTTAATTAGGTAAGATGAGTGGTTTTTGGTGGGGTTACTATGATTTCTGTATATATTTTCTAACTAATACAATACTTTCATAATTCTAATCTCTTTTTTCTTGCTGATTAAGAGAGCATAAATGACATGTTAGTAACCCTGATAATGGATCAGATTTGTGGAGGGTGCAGCATCACCCGCATCCTTCCGTCACCAACGAAACACTTTACTAGTATCCAATCCACTAATCAACCCTAGGTCAGATGGGCGGGTCGGGTAGCTAACCAATGAAAATAATCTACTAAATCAATGCGGAAAATTGGTCATAAGTCAACAACAATATTTATTATCATATCAAATCTCATAACACCATTAAAAAGTGAGAGGTTGGCTTGCCTTTAGCCTTCTACAATACTCAAGGCTTCGCTTTTGTTACCTAATACGTTACATAATTGTTCGTTCGACATCACACAAGTAGTGTCGGAGTCTATTTGAAAGCATGTATATACGTGAAAACTCCACCGAAGATAGCGAATTAGAAGAGAAACGGAGTGTTTGATTCGGTAAATTATGGGAGAAGAGAAAGATGTTGGCTTTCTCGTTTTAGCTTATATATTTTATGGTTTTATATATTAAAAATGGAAAATGGGTGACAAGTAAATTTCCTAGTGGAAAATCATCATTTGAATCCTACCAGATCTAGGAGTAGCTCGCCTAATCACCTGTTTTTTTTTTTTTCATTTATTTGGGGTGGGTAAATTTGTCGTGCCTACAAATAAATAATACTACCTATCAGATTTGTTTGCATTTGTGCATTCACGATGTTCGAATGTATTTAATTTAATCCTAAATTGGGACTCACATATCGTTGGAGAAATTGATTCCTTAGTTATATTTCGAATCAACTTGGTAGAACCCTTTGTAGTTAGGAAAATAAATAGTCATTGAACTAAAGGAAAGACTAGTTATTATTACATCACCTCACTTTCACTGGATCATCCTTCTTGAGAAAAGAAATGACTTACTTGAAATTTATGGGAAAAAACCTTTTATTACGTATTTCATGTCTTACTTTTAACTATATGTGGGAAGTCATGATTATAGAAAGATTTGAGAGAAGTTTTTGTATTGTTGTTGTTGTTTTTTTTTTTAACGGCGATCACAAACAGCTTTATATTTTTATTTTTGGAGAAGTATGGAGTAAGGAAAATGGAAGCAGCATTTGCGATTATGGAAGCTACGATGGCAATCTCCTTTGCATACATGTTTGTAGATGCAAAGCCTAACGGAAAAGAACTTGTCCTCGGTAATATAAGATTTTCTCATCCTATAATTTTCCTAGATATATCATCCCTTCTACCTGTATGTGTGGAACATGATGATGATCACCCTAATGATTGTAGGTGTTGTGGTTCCTAAAATTAGTTCAAAGACAATCCAACAAGCGGTAGGCATCTTTGGGTGCGTGGTTACCCCACACAATGTGTACTTACACTCCGCTTTAGTACAATCGAGGAAAGTGGACCCCAAAAAACCTATCCATGTTCAGGAGGTGATCAACTACTACTCAATTGAGTCCTCGGTGGCTCTTTTAATTTCTTTCATGATTAATCTTTTCGTTACAACTGTTTTCTCCAAGGGGTTTTACGGAACAGAAAAGGCAAATAAGGTAGGCCTTGCAAATGCAGGGCAATACCTTTGAGGAGAAATATGGAGGGGGACTCCTTCCAATTCTATATATGTGGGGGATTGGGTTATTGGTGGCTGGTCAGAGCAGCACCATAACAAGCACTTATGCTGGGCAGTTTATTATGGGAGGTTTTCTTAATCTAAAGTTGAAAGAGTGGCTTCGGGCTGTGATAACAAGGAGTTTTGCCATTGTGCCCACCATGATCCTCGTTATTGTGTTCGACACCTCAGATTCTGCCATGGATGATATGAATGAATGGCTAAATGTTCTTCAGTCGATACAAATTCCATTCTCCTTAATACCTCTTTTTACCGTTGTATCGAAGGAAGAAGTGATGTGTCACTTCAAAATTGGGCATACTCTTGAGGTATGTGTAGTTAGAAGCATATCATTAATTTAGGCGTATTATACTTAGGATGATTTATATTCACACATCATGTATTCAACATAAAGAATAACGTAATGATTATTGTAAAATAGAACATCTTAACTTGTTTTTTAAAACCACCACTATTTACAAGACACAAAGCAAACCACCCAAACACCACCATCATATAAGACACAATGAGTAAACGATACACAAAAAAAAATGAAAAGTAGTTGAATAATACATGAAGTATGAAAAAAGTGGGATTTTTTTTTCTCATTTCAAATTGTCGAGTTATATCGTGTCATTCATAATCCTTAAAAGAGTCACCTCAGACCCATTTCAATAATTTTCACCTTTTTTATGATCCATCTAAATAAAAATAATAATTGTCATATCAACTTACATCCTAGAAGTTTTGCGCATTAAGCATTTTATTTAGACAAGGTGTATGTTTATATATGGGTAGAAAGAGTACTTATCTTCTAGTATATTAGACGAGTACTTCTAAAACATATATTTTTCAGATCTTTTAGCAAACAGATTTTGTGGCTCCTTGTGAATGGGCTAAGAAAAAAACCCATGATCCACGTGAACTTTATTTGCTTGGGAGATGTGTTATTAGTTGTGTTTAATTTGAAATAGACTACGTCGTAATATATTCATGCTAACATTACTATTCCTGAATACAAATAGTAGCATGGATAGTAGTATCTTTAGTACTGGTGATCAACATTTATGTTCTATTGGACTTGTTCATAAATATAGTCCATGGAATAGTGTATGTTCTTCTATTTTGCATTTTATCAGCAGGATACATGGCTTTCATTATATATCTTGTTTCTCGAGATGGTACCCTTCCTTCAACTTGGCTAAGTAATCATACAATGGTGGAACTACACTCATGAGACCACCTCAACTTGAAGAAGTCGAAGATAGACAACTGACTAGACAAGCTTCCATTTGAAATGTAAATTTCATTTGTTAACAAGAATTAGATATTTTTCAACATCTTTGCCTAAAAAGGGTGTGCTAATTTTGAGCTACAAAATGAATAGATAAAGAAAAAAAATCATATAGTATGATCTTAAACTAGTGAGACTAGGTTCATTAGTTACGCCTTTATGAAATATCTTGTTATTATTGTCTATATTAGATGATAAGCAGGATTTCTCAATGATACAAGAATATGGTATCACGTCCATATTTACTTATAGTATCTTAATTTGCCATGAAATAAATATCTAAGTGAAGACTCCATTCATATACATTTTGGTTTTGAATTTTCAAAATTAGGAAAACATAAACAAATTTTAAGTCTGAGATTTCATTCAGTTGTGAAATCGATATTACACACTCTACCGTCTCTCGTCTGATCTCTCTCTCATGCGTGTACAATGTATCCAAATATTGGAATCTCATTTTTGTATGGTTATTCTTGTTTAATCAACTTCTACCGCGTTTTATTGCGTCAAATATAGTACATATGTATCTCATCTCATTATGAAGTATTTACAAAATCCAATCCAAAGAAGTAAGATACATGGAGCCGATCTTCTTGGTATCTGAGTAAGCATGTGCCTACCAGCCCAAGGGACAAAAACTTTGTATTATTGGCACTCCGCCCATACGTACACAGACCAAGTCAACGAAAGAGTTGTTTGTAGATAAAAATATTTATCTCTGTGGCAATATGCTCCGTATTGGACAGACATGTTCAAAATCTTGAGAAATATTAATGTTTAATTAGTTTTTCTGCTGGCAAAATGTCTGATCAGAGAAAGGAAAGCATAACTATTTATTTAAAGTATCTCTCCTCCAATTCTGGCTATCTTTGTCCTCATTTGTTATTTTGGTCTACTTGTTTTGATTAATGGGAGTTTATCCTCCTCATTACAGTTTGGTGGGTTTTCTGGTTTGCTAAAAATAAAGTTAAATTTGATGGATCAATCACTAATCCATTACAATAGCTAATTCTATAAGAAACAGTTATGAACAATGGAAATCTCTTTCTTTTAAACAATTCAATTTTGACAAAAGAGGTGCATTTTTTAAAAAAAAAAAAACAAACTCTATAAAGCTCCTAGGCAGAATGTAAGTTGGTCGCCTCCACGTCGTGACTCATAAAAAATTTAGACGGTTCGAAAAAGAATCATGGCCTAGTTGCTGCTGGTTTCTGCATTAGAGATCATAAGGGAGGAGTCATTAAGCGGGGTTTTAGGTCGTCTGGTTCGAGCTCTATCCTAACAACTGAGACAACGGGCGACCATGAAGGAATGAAGATGACTAAAGACATGGGTTTCAACAACATTTCCATTGAAAGAGACAACTTGGGAGTTATCAAAGCGGTTAGGAATGAGTGACACATTACTTGGGAGATCGAAAGCATCATTATTGATACAGAAAAGGAAATGCATTTCTTCCAGAAGGTTGAAGTGCTTCATTACTTCTGGGTGTAGACACACTAATCAATTCTCATCCCCTAGCATCGCAAAAGCCCGATGATGATAGTAATAGATTAATATGGACGTAGGTAGAAAGGACATTGCTCAGAAGTCTAGACCAGTTTCCTTGAAATCTTAGCCTTTGGATAAGCCTTGCTATAAGGATTTCGACGCCTTTGACCATGCCTTAATCAGGTTCCCACATCAAAAGATATCGTGTCTGAAGATTGGGTCAAAACCGCTTGATCCTGACCCCCTGGGTCTGCCCAAAGGCAATTTCGTAATGTACAGAGCACAAAAGTCAAAAAACCCTAATCGGGCGCGCGCTTCTTAGTCCAACGGTTAACCCGAGGGACCCAGTGGCACACGCGTGACTTAAGGCTCAGCGGCAGCCGCTGGCCCCATTTGGCTTCCGCATAGCTGTTGGGACAGGTTTTTGGTTGGGCCGACTTTTGGCATCGGGGAATTAACCCTAAGCCCTAAAATTTCGTACCCTAACTCTATAAATACTCCTGAACGGCCAATTTAAGAGGTTGGTAGTTTACAACTTGAGAAAACTTTTCAGAGGACAAATACCCTAAATCATTGAGAATTATGAATTTGAACATCAAGCATAACCTTTCCATTCAACCTAGCACCCCAAGACCAAGAGCAAAGTTCAATCTACTATCATGTTCGATTAGAACGTCCAGGTTAACCATCCTCAGGGCCTGAATCAATTCTTTTAGTTCTTATTTCAATTATTACAAATCATTTTTTATTTAGCTTTTGATTATGGTTAGCTTAATTATGCACGATTCAAGTTTATATTTTATTATTATACATGCATGCTTAGTTTAGGTAAAGTTTAATCTTTTGGCATGTTTTAGTGTATTTTGCATATAGAAAACCCTAGGTTTGCATCATAGCATAAATTTTGCATCTTTATTACTTCTATTGAAGTTACTAACGTTTTGTTAAATATGCATATGCAATGTTTGGCGCGTTTAGTAAGTGCGGTAGATTGGAGTTATTTAATTATTTCTTTTCTTTTTTGGCTTGTGTTGGTTAGATAATTGCATGTAATTGAATATAAATGTGCAAAGTGATAACGATAGTAAATTGGGTGTCTTTAATCCGCCTAGTTAATTTTAGAACTTTGAACCACCGGATTTATATGGAACCATATAGTTTAAATAAATATTTGACATGGATAAGATTAGTAGAGGCCGTTAACACTTAGATGAGATTCGTTTTGTCTTTTCGTACTGACACCCCCGAACTCTATCTTTGGCCCCTTTTGAGATTATGAGTCAATTCCCAATCGAAATTGTGTGCACTTGATGGTTTTCAATTGTTTCCTTAAAAATTAGTGGCGACTTCACTATTTGCTTATTAATTTCCCTCTTGTAATTTATCATTCATAACGTACTATTTCAGAACTAATTAATTCCCATTTGTTTTAAATATGTAAATCGCCGCCCCATTCGCGAGATCGAAAAGGTTAAAAGGTAAAAGAGTAGGCGAAAGGGCGATGGTTCTTACAGTGGCGACTTCATTGGGGACTTAATAAGAGAGTGTAATTCGAAGGCTTATCCATGTCAATTATTTATTTTAGCTATTTGGTTCAATTACCGCATCTGGTTATTCTATCGCTTTGCATTCATATCATTCACTTGCATGCGTTATCTCCGCAAGATGGCGAAAGCCATCAAACCACCACATTAGGATCTACCATTTGGGGCATTATCTATGACTTGGTTGGTGACCTACTAGCTAGGTCCGAATTTCCTTGCACATAGTTGTGGTTCACCCCATGACACTTTGCATGTTTTCCATTCTAGGCATGCCAACGGTATGTCTAGTCTTACTATGCATCCCATAGGTGACGAAACGCATCCGGTCATGAGTTTCTTTATCTAACCATAGATTGAGTCAACCATTGCATTTAGTCACATAGTCCATTTCAAGGTGTTAATTGATTTACTTTTCATATTATGATTGATTGCTTCCTTGCTATGTGATTTATTTCCATAGAATATTAGGACTAGATCTCCCCTTAGGATCTTTTTGGTCTAGTTTAGGCAAGTTGTCTCTTTCGTGTGCTTGTGCATTTTGTCAAGTATTTTTAATAAAGCCTAGGATATTTTCTTTTTAGGAAATAGAATCCATGAATAATCCCGACGATGCTAGTAACCATATTAGGGAGACGTTTCTTTCCACATGAATTAGATTGCATGTGAGTAATATATTCCCGTCAATGATCTTTCCCAAAAATAAGAAAATAGCCTTATTTCTTTCTTTAAACAAGTCAAGAGTATATTTTCCATTTACAAAGCAAGGCAAGTCAAGAGTATATTTTCCTTATTACTAGAGTTGAAAGATCATTGACCTAAATATGCTACTTAAATAAAATTGCGTCTGTCCGAAAGGTTACCATGTTGAGGGTTTAATTATAGATTCTTTTCCCACCTTTGCTTTTTAAAATCTTTCTTTCTGGTGGAGTTTTCCATTTGTTTCTTGTTTCTTAAATAAGCTTTTTTGTGTCCAGAATTGGTAGAAACAAATATCATAGTCCTAGAAAGTGGGAGAGAGACGAGCCCGACTGAACACTGATCCGCAAGTGATCGTTCGAATCACCACTGCAAGTACAGTTTGTGGGCCCAATTTGGCACCATTGTCACCGCGTGCTACGCCACCTAGTTAACCTAAGTCCATTATGTCTGGAGAGGGAGAAAGAACGGAAGCCCAAAAGATGGATGAATTGTTCGCCCAAATGATCGCCATGCATGCTAGATTCCTTGACATGATAGCCCATATCGCTAAGTTGGATCCCCCCCTACTAGGGATGAGGATGAGCCAAACTCAAATGATGAGAAGCTTGAACCCTCCACGAAAGAGTTCCAAGAACTTCAAGCTAAGCTAAATAGGCTTGAGTCTGTTCTAGGGATAAGTCATGTCTTTAATGACATGATCATCAATTCCGAAGGCTATTCTCCCCACATTAAGGGAAAATTGCCGACTAATTTTTCCATGCCCAAAGTTCCCACCTTCAAAGGAACTCATGATCCACAAGATCACATTAGAGCTTTTACTACTGCATTGGGCCTTATAGGCATTGAACAATACCTTTATGTTCACCTCTTTCCCCAAACCTGGACGCTAATATAAGGGCCTGGTTCTTCAAGCTACCCACTCAAAAACAAAAAAAGTGGGAAGATCTATCCACTCTTTTCTTAGAGATATATGCTAACAATGTCTTGCCTCCCATGACATTGAGGTAATTGGACATCACTAAACAAGGTGACAAGAAAGGGTTCACCAATTTCGTAAGGAGATGGAGAACCAAGGTTGCTGAAATGATTGATCGCCCATCTGAAAGGGATCAAATTAGGATGCTTGTTCAAAACCTGTCACCGGAATACCGCGAGCACATGAAGTTTCTCTCATCACCACATATGCCCAACTAACTAAAGTAGGCATGGCTATTGAAGATGACCAACTCCAAAAAGAAAAGAGCAAGGTCACTTACAATAAAAAACAAGTGGCTACAAAGACAAGAAATACGCCAATGCTAACCACATCTCCACTAGTATAGGAAATGAGGTGAGTGCTATTAGTGATAGACGTCCAAGAAGGTTTACCCCACTTGGGATGCCTTATGTCAAGGCTCTGGACAAGCTAGTCAAGGGTGACTATTTGCACCCTATTGGACCCAATCCTGATCCTCCAGTGGAGAAAAGATCTCCATATTCGAATGAGTCCGCATTTTGCAAATACCATAGAGGTCGTGGGAGCGACACTGAAAACTGCTTCACTCTCAAAGAGAAAATCCAATACTTGTTCGACAACGACACCATACCATTGCCAAAGACATCACTGACACCTAGCAACAATGCAAATCCCTTTGGAAATTCCTTTGCCATTGACATAGAGGAAGGATTCGACCCCTCCTACCTAATCACTCCAATTGGACAAGCAATACCGCCTTACCCCAGCACAAAGTCCACTGTAGACATTTGTGGACTTTGGGATAGTGATGAGGAAGATGATGAGAATTACAACGATCCTGAAGATGTGCTAACTCCTCAAATCCATGACATAACAAATGTCAAAACATTGTATGACATCTCCGATGATAAGAAGGATGAGGAGGACAAGACCTTGAACTACCTCAAAAGGTCCGGTCGCCAATTTAGGCCCGAAAATATCTATATGGATCCATCCAAAATCCAACCCGTAAAGCCCGTGAAAATCCCTAATAGGGATCCAACCCAAAAAAAGATAATGAAAGAAGATGATGGAACCAATATCCTTAGACAACTGCAAAAAGGACTAACGCCAACAGATCCATCTGGAAACTTTTGACCACTTTTATCACTTATAGAAGGGTCGTTCTAGAAGCACTACTGCGACCACCATCTCTACAAATGCTACTGCCGAAGATGTGGTCAACCTCCTTGTCAAAGGAAGATCCTTTACACCCATCACATTTTCCGAAAAAGACCTTCTACCCGATGGCATACATCACAATAAGGCTCTATATCTGACTGTAATATGTCAACAAAGACAAGTCCCCATGACTTTGATTGACAATGGCTCCGCCGTAAATGTATGTCCCTTTAAGACTGCCGAACATCTCAATATAGACTGCAACAATCTCGCGCATTCCGCACAAGGGCTAAGAGCTTATGTTAATTCCAAGCGAAACGTTGTAGGCACTTTCTTCATGAACATTAATATTGGACCCATAGAGAAAATGGTCCAGTTTCATGTCATAGACATATCCGCCACCTTCAATCTGATTTTAGGAAGTACTTGGCGACGTGGGTCAATGTTGTGGCCACAACCCTTTATCAAAAGGTTAAGCTATCCCCAGCAGGCTCCACGTTTGAAGATTACGCCGATACAATGATAGCCCAAGTCGAAAAAGCTATAGTCTTAAAGATAAAGCACATTGAACAAGATGCGGAGTTGTGGGGCTTTGAAAAGATAGCATTCATAGAAAGTGTCGAGCCCATACTCGATGTCAATACCACGCTAAGAAAGCAAGGCCATTTCCCAGGCACAACGTTGGGCCCCCACCCCAAGGTGACCCAAACTTATTGGAACACTAAGATTAAGAATGATCTATTTGGGATAGGCTATAAGACCACCAAGCAAGAGCTTCGAGCCTACATATCCAAAGAAGTGGCTAGGAAGAAAGCCCGCATGGCTAACAAGTCCATTCTAGACAACAGGAATCCTTATCCTTTTACCCTCAATGAGAAATTCCTCTAAGAAGATGATCCATACCCTTAATATGGATTTCTTGAACCATACTCGACTAATTGGATTCTGGTTCCAGGTTTTGAGGCATTTCAAGACTGTTTTGAAATGAAGAGGCACCACTCACTAGTGCAAAAACAAGAAGCTATGTCACTAAACTACTACGGTTCCCCATTAAACCGTACTATTTATAGAGACGGTGGAAAATTTGTAATATTCCAAGTAGTATCTACAACGGTTCCGTCTTAAACCGTAGTAAAAAAGCCTAAACTACTCCAGTTTGCAAAGAAACCGTTGTATCCCTTAAAGGCCACTTTCTTGGCTAGATATTTATCTCTTGTAACTATTTTATGCTTTTACATATATTGTTTATCACAATCTGATTACGTATTAGTTGTATATCAATGTTTAGAGCAGCCAAAATTGGTTTAAATGAAAATATAATTTATTTTTGTAGTGTATTGTTCAGATGAAATCATTGCAATCAAATATTTTCTGTAACCGTAGTAGTAAGAATACAATCTACGACGGGTGAAAAATACAACCGTGGTAAAACAAACAAAAAACTACTACAAATCCGCGTTAAAATCGTTGAAGATTCTATTTTCTACTATGATTCATGAACCGTTGTAGTTGATCAGACATACTATGCCGGTCACAAACACTACGGTTGCTCTTTGGAGCGGAACTGTAGTAGTATGTGTGTTATACCTGTGGTAGTATGCTGTTTTTGCACTAGTGTCTACCACCAAAAGAAAACTAATCTACTAAAGATCTTGGGCTACTATTTGGTGAGGAAAGTCGGCTTTACCAGCAGTCAATGGATAAACTCCCGCTTCTTGTGCTTTTCAACAAAGGTTTCGACTCATCTAAGCTAATAGCCCAATCGGGCCCGACCGCGCCGCATGGGCGCACGAGACGAAGTGGGTTCCAGTAGAAGGAGTGAAGTACAAGTTTGCAATTCTCCATGGTCTTGTAGAAAGGCCCCAGTCTGATTCCGAGTCCGAGTCTGATTAAATGTCTGTTATCCTAGAAGTGTTGGGTAGTCCACCGAAGTCTATTTATGTTGCTACTAGGGTCGATAGTGATGACTTCGTTGATATATTGTCCGCTCTCTATTAATACTATGAGTGTCGATTCGATTTACTCCTTGGATTGCCTTGTTGCTAATAATTCAAATGACGTAACTGAATTGCCAAAAGAAGTCATTAAAGCACTAAGCGAACATGAACAAAAGACTTCAAAAGACGAAGAAACAGAGACAATCAATCTTACAACTAATGATGAGTCAGGCTACATGCAAATAGGCTTGTCTTTAACTTCTAAGGAACGTGAACAGTTCGTAACACTCCTGAAGAACAATATGGATGTTTTTGTTTTGTCCTACAAGGACATACCCGGTATAGACCGTAACATTACTCAACATACAATCCCTCTTAACCTAGACTGCAAACCAGTCAAACAAAAGTTAAGGAGAATGAAATTGGAATGGGCTGTTAAAATCAAGGAAGAAGTCCAGAAGATACTCGAGGCAGGCTTCATAAGAGTGGCCAATTATCCCGAATGGGCAGCCAACATCGTCCTAGTCCAAAAAAAGGATGGACGAGTTAGGATGTTCGTAGATTTTAGGGACCTCAACAAAGCTAGCCCTAAAGATGACTCTCAACCACCACACCTAGATGTCTAGGTGTAGACACCAAATTGTGTAATCATGTTTGTCCCGTAAAAACTCGGTGATGAAAGGATTGGATATTTGCTCGAACATAGGTGGAGAGAATAATTGCTCTGATGATTAGCCTAGTTCATTTCAATTAAGTTGTGGAAGCCTCTTGTATAGGTGATCCAAACCAGTTAGGCTCAATTCAATTGGAGTCCAAAATTGAAACATAGGCCTCTTTGAGCAAAATTGAAACATAGGCAGTTCGTCCACTTCTATATAAACTTTTAGTTGAAGTGGTTGACAGTTAGAGACTAAAAGGAGGTCGGTCGATTTCTCTCTCAAGTTGGCTTTAAGGTAGGTCATTCACAATAATAATAAACCCTAAAATTCTGATTCTACTCTTTCTGTAGGCCAGCCCTAGCACCACAAATTATACCTTCATACTTCATTAAGAGCAATAGTTCATTGTTAGCATTCAGTTAATCCAACCTGAGGATTATCAATAAATTCAATTATACTTTGCTTGTTATCTCTAACGGTTTTGGTTTATGTGATATGTACATGCATGGCGCGTTTTGAGCAAAAGGACTTGGATTAAGCCTCATGAATGAATGTTTACGTTTATTGTTATTTATCATATTTATGCTTGTTTATGATTGATTGGATGAATTATGTAGTTTGTCCTCTAAGCGCTTGTTCTTTTTGGTATTGGTAATTGGGAGAAACTGGTGAAAACTATGCAAAACTGGTGAAAACTGGAAAGTCTAACTTGAAACTGGAAGAAACTAGTGAAAACTGGGAGAAACTAGAAGAAATAGGGAAAACAAATTTTTTTTTTTTTATTTGATTATTTTCTTAATAAAAAAAATTAAAATAATAATAATAGTAATACTAATAATAATAATAATAATAATAATAATAATAATAATAATAATAATAATAATAATAATAATAATAATAATAATAATAATAATAATAATAATAATAATAATAATAATAATAATAATAATAATAATAATAATAATAATAATAATAATAATAATAATAATAATAATAATAATAATAATAATAATAATAATAATAATAATAATAATAATAATAATAATAATTCGATGAAAATAATCCCAAGTTGTCATTTTTGTCACAAAACTGGACACGATACGATTATTATTATTATTATTATTATTATTATTATTATTATTATTATTATTATTATTATTATTATTATTATTATTATTATTATTATTATTATTATTATTATTATTATTATTATTATTATTATTATTATGACAATGACTTTTATTCGTGTTTAAATGCAAAGTCAATGCATATTTTGTATTTTGATTAAATATATTGTATATTTAATTTTTATGTTCAATATGTCAAAATATCAAACTGGGAAAAACTGGGGATAATAGGGAAAAACTGGGCAAAACTAGAGAAAACTGTATTTTGTAACCAGTAACTAGTGAAAACTGGGCAAAAGTAGAGAAAACTGGAGAAAACTGGATACTAGTTGAAAAGTACATGTCCTAATTCGCAGACTTTCCCATATTTATTGTATTTAGTTATAAAAGCATGCGTCTGGGGTTGTCATCTTTTTAGACTATTGATTTGGTTCTCATGGTTTCCAAATTTCTTTAAATTTGGTCGCGACTTCCGGTTTCATCACAATAATGTCTTAAGTAAAAATAATTAATCCTTGCATGTTAGAGTGGAGGAGAATAGCGAAGATCCGGGACCTCCGGCCGCCCGTGCGGTCGAGGGAGTTCACACTTGGTAGACAACACAGCTGGACACGCCCTTCTATCATTCATGGATGAGTACGCAGGGTACAATCAAGTCTTAATGTCCAAATAAGACAAATAAAAGACCACCTTCATCACCCAATGAGGCACATATTGATACACTGTAATGCCATTTGGACTAAAATAATGTTGGAGCGACATATTAAAGATCTGCCACTATTGTTCACCATGATATGATGCACAAAGAAGCGGAAGTATATGTGGATGACATGATCCTCAAATTCAAAAAAAGAGAAGGGTACGTACCCTCACTTCAAAAGTTTTTCAAATGACTTAGGAAGTATAACATGAGGCTTAATCCCAAAAAGTGCGTATTCGGAGTAATGTCCAGCAAACTTTTAGGATTCATCATAAGCACTAGAGGAATTGAAATTGGTCCATCCAAGATCAAGGCCATAATAGACATGCCACCTCCCAAAACTAAAAAAGAAATTAAAGGTTTCCTGGGATGGATACAGTATATATTTGTCGATTCATTTCTAAATTGACTATTACATGCGAGCCTATATTCAAGAAACTCAAAAAAGAGGTAAAGACTGAATGGTATGACCAACACCAAAAGGCTATCGACAAAATCAAAGCTTATTTGTCTAATCCACCGGTGCTAGTACCGCCCACTCCAGGCTTACCACTGATCCTCTACATGACTGTGACATAAACATAAGTGGGGGGCATGCTAGCCCAAGAGATAGATACAGAGGAAAAGGCCATCTACTATGTGAGTAAGAAGTTTCTCGAATATGAAACCCGTTATTCCCCTTTAGTCGCTTTGTTAGCAGCAACGAAGAAATTACGGCATTATATGCTACAGCACACGACCCACATAAGATCGAGAGAATGTCTATTAAAGTATATATTCGAAAAGCCTATACTAAATGGCAAAATGGCACGATGGACGGTCCTCCTGTCCGAATTCGACCTAAATTTTGAACAACAAAAAGACATCAAGGGGCACACCATCTCCGAATACCTGGCCGACCAAGTTATAGACAAACCCGTTCGAAAGGAAGAATAAAACTTCCCATCCGAAGGAGTCGAGACATTAGACACTGAAACGTGGCAACTAGAATTTGATGGAGCGTCTAACCAAAAAGGCTTTAGGGTAGGGGTGATAATAGTATCTCCTGACGGTACACACATACCTACTTCGGTCAAACAAGACTGCTAAGTCACCAATAATGGCGTGGGATATGAGGCTTGCGACATTGGATTACAATCAGCCAAAAGTCTTGCCATAAAGACACTACGAGTCTACGGTGACTCGTCCCTCATAGTTAACCAAATTTCCTAGGTTTGGAAGGTTAAAAGGAGTCCTTGGCACTCTACCAAGAATACTTGGACAAATTCTTAGTGTATTTCAATAAAATACACTTCACATATCTCCGAAGAGAAGATAACCAATTCGCACACGCACTAGCCAAACTAGCAAGCATGATCAACATACCGGATATCATTCGAATGATGTCCATTTGTTTACAAAGAAGGTCTGAGCCTTCATATTGTAACACCATAGAGATATGCTACAACGAACAAGATGAGTGGAATACCGACATCAAAAACCTGCTCATTCATCAAGCCTACCCTCCCGAATCTAGCCCTAGAGCCCACAAAGCTCTTAGAAGGCTTTCCGCCCAATTCATTAAGGTACAACGCCAAATATACAAGAAAACCCCAAACGGGATAAACCTCTTATGTTTAGGCACCGAAAAAGCGCATAAGGTCATAAGAGATGTGCATGGAGGGGTTTGCATACCACACATGAACGGTATGATGTTATCTAGAAAAAAAATTAGGCTTCCCTACTTTTGGACTATAATGGAAAAGGACTATTGCGAGTTCGTTAAAAGATGCGTACAACGCCAAACCCATGCAAATCTACAACACGTACCTCCAAGCCCATTATACACATTTACTTCGACTTGACCCTTTTCGGCTTAGGAAATAGATGTCATTGGCAAGATAACTCACACATGCAAAGGAGGCCATGAATACATTATAGTTTCTATTGACTACTTTATTAAATGGGTAGAAGCGCAATCCTGCGCGAAGCTCAAAGCAAAGCATGTAGTCAAGTTCATCAAGAACAATATTAGTAGCTAGATATGGCGTCCTGCATGAGATCATTAGTGATACTGGCTGCATTTCATGAAAGAAAGAATTGAACTATTGGCGCTGTTTAAAATACATCATAGAAAGTCATCTCCTTACAGGCCGCAAAAAAACGGCGCGGTAGAATCTACTAACAAAAATATCAGGAAAATTATCAACAGAATGGCCGAAAATTACTACGACTGGACCAACAAGTTGCCATTCGCACTTTGGGGATATCGGACCTCCATTCGCGCATCGATAGGAGCAACACCCTACTCCTTGGTTTACGGGATGTAAACCGTCCTACTTGTCGAGATAGAGGTCCCATCCTTAAGGATCATTTTAAAAAGCCAAATTCCAGAAGTGGATTGGGTCGAAGTCCGATATGACCAATTAGTCTTATTGGATGAGAAGAGATTGCAAGCCCTGCACAACGTGAGAATCAACCAGAAAAGGTTGAAAAGACATTTCAACCAAAAACTAAAATTAAGAGACCTCAGAGTTGGAGATTTAGTCCTCAAAGAGGTAAGGGCAAATATAGCTGACCCTAGAGGGACCCAACTAGTCTGCGGCTTTTCTCATTACCAAAATATTAACCGGTGGAGTTGCCAAATTTGCAGACTTGGACGGGATTGAGTTTAGCCAATGGATAAACATGGATCAACTAAAGAAGTTTTACGCCTAGGCAAGGCATTTGAAATAGTACTTTCGAGAGCCCCATACAAGGCTAGTAATCCCAGGAAAAATAAAATGGTATTCAGTGTTAATACGTGAAAAAGAACTACGAGCGGCGTGATTCCCCTAAAAAGATACGTAGGATAGCCCAATTCTAATTGGGCCCGGTCCCTTCATCAATTTTATGTTCAAAAGTTGCTAAAACAATAATAAATTAAATAAAGTTGCAATATTGCATAAAATTGAGCATGTCTCTATTAATAATCTTAATAGTTCATTACAACTCTAATGACTTGGCAATTCAAAAAAAATAAAAGTGCAATATTTGGATTTAAGTCCTAAAAGGGGGCACATCACCCGTTTGAATTTATATGCAACAAAATAAAGGCAATCCTAAGTTAGACATGCATGCTCCAAAAGAGTGTTGACACTAGTGGACTACTCTGTAGCTTTGGTGGGAGGATCCGTGTCCTTCATAGGCTCGTTTCTATTATGTCCTCCGCTTCTCGATCCTTGGGAGTCCATCTCTCACGAGCAATAGGGTCTTCTTATTCAACCTCCATTAGAGGCGTGCTTGAAGATGCCTCATGATCATTGGCCCTAGGTGTGGGGAAACTTCCTTTGGTTTGGCAGTGATTTTCTCCAGTGCCTTCCTAGCCTTAAGATTGGGTATTCCCTTTACATATTTAACTCCCTTCTTCTTACCCTTACCTTTTGGATCATTGGGATTTAACAGTCTTAGGCTAGCCTTGGCCGATTGGACCTTTAAATCATCTTGCCCGGATTTCCTACAAGCACGGCGACCCTCCATGGTTTTGCAATCCATCCAAGCTTCATAGGAAGAAGTGATAGTTGTTGTGGCCCTAACGTTGGGAATAGTAAACTTAGGACAGTGATCCCAAACACACTCCTAAGACCTTACCATGCTAATTGTCAAAGTTCGCATGATAAGACGTACACTATCCTTTTCGGGGATAGTTTGGCGTTTCCCACATTGTCACATTATACGACTATGAAAGATATAGGTGAAATTGAAAAAGTCAAGGATTTGGTAGCAGCCGTATCCTTTTTTCATCTGATTGCGGATTTGAGATTCCACCACTTCACGGTCCACCTAAGCATATGGCAAACTTTGAGATACCCGCGCCATTCATCTATGGTAGAGTCATAATAAAACCTTCGGCGTGCAGGAAATTGCTTTGGTTGGTATTTGAGAGCGTTGACGGGCCTCTCAATGAAGCACATATGCTCAAGAAGCTATATCTACAAAAACAAGCAACAACAAGCAACAATAAAGTCAATAATCCATCAAAGATTTAAACTTTACTTTACAAAATAATAAATTCAAGCAAAACCAAGCACTTACTTGGAGTAGGAGAGGGCTCCCCGTCCATCTAACAAAAGATGGTTCTTGTTTCTTGCGGTCCAAGCATATTATAGTTTCACCAAGAACAGGAGACATATGGGTGAAGTCATTTTGAATTTGTTCAGCAATTCTAAGCATTCACACTTACCTTTATCAACTCCACCAACAAAGAGGTATCTATGTAAAAGGCATCAAATAAGAACACACCTATAGTAGACTTCACTCAACACATCGTTGTAGACGCCAAAAAAGCGTCTTCAGATTTCTCCGCAAAAGCGCGATGATGAAAGGAGTAATTTATAAACTTGAACTGTTATTTTTGCTTTAATAGTTAAGATAAGGTCTCAGGTTTTTCCTCCAAACACTCCTTCATTCCATTTCATTCAAAAGCCCCGTTCAAGAGCTTTCCAACGACATGTCTCATGCCTCTTTTCGACTCCCGAGTCGCCAAGTTGCGATTTAGGGGTAAAACCGTCTTTTACCGTTCAAGGGTAAAACAGTAGTTTCACATTTTTCGGAATATTTAAATTCCTCCGGAAACTAAAAACGGACTGGATGACGTCATTATGACGACATCCAGCTGGCTGCTGACAGCCGTCAGTGGCGCTGACCCTGCTTCTGGCCCGACTCTTTTTTCGGCCCAAATCCAAATTTCGGCTCCTTTTCAGCCATCCAACCCTACTTCCTGCGCCTATAAATACGACCCTCCACCCTCAGTTCAAAACACACAGTCTACAATTGAAAACCTCTATTCTCAGTAATATTGACTCTGAGCTTCCCCCTCTTTCTTCCAAACTTGAGATCTTTTTTTGCTATTTTTGTCAAATATAGCCTACAGTTCAGGTACAAATTCCTGAGGGCTCAAATTAAATTAACTGCTTAACTGTTTATTTTCTAGTAGTCATAATGTAGATATCATGAAAGAATAGCGTTTTATTGCTTCCTAAATATTGTCTGTATAGTCGCTGTGCTGCTCAACTTGTCAAACCGAATGCATGTCTAAATAAGGGTTAATAGTAAATGTTGTGACGTTTGTGATGAACCAATTAATAATCTAAGTCTAGGTTGTTAATCCGATTTTGCATGAGAATTATGTCTTTAAATTATTAAGTAAACTTGAGTTAGTAGAGGCCATCATGAACTGGCGAGTTGGGTGCCTAACACCTTCCCACCTCGTACCTTCGCCCCCGAACCTATTATTTTTGGGTACTCATATGTTCTATATGAGTGGGAGTCTTTCTAAAAACATGATTAGTTCACTTTTCGCGCTATCGGGTTGTCCCTTCGGTTTGTCCCTTCGATAAAACGTCGATAGCAGATTTGTGACCTCTTTCATGGTTTTTATTCAATTCATGTCTTTACAAAATCCTTTCTAACTCGATGGTCCCTTGAACTTATCTAAACCCCCAACTTACAAATTTTCTATAAGGACGCATTCCGTGGAAACCAATACTCATGTAAAAAGGATTGGACGAAAATCCAGGGTCCTTACAGTGGCGACTCTGCTGGGGATTTATTTAAGAGGGCGAGACTCGAAAGTCAAGTTTGCGTAATTGTTTAATAACATGTTCCATATTTTTGCATCATTTGCATGTGCTTTTGCACAACCTTTTGACCTTTATCGACCCTCGAGGAAGTTTGTGTCGCAACTCGTAGACAACCCGTATAGCTAAAGGAATATACAGTTGTCCTATCGTGCAAATCGACGCTTCCTCACCCATGACTCATCAATCCTTGTCGATGAATAGAATTACAATCGATTTGTCGACCATCCGCCAAACGGAAATTGTAATTTGTCGTGGTAACCTCACAGGAGCCAAAAGCCTCTAACCCACATTTGTGCATTCGCTTGCTTGTTGTGCATGTGTCGTTGTAATGCTCGTCTGATCACATGTTTGCCTGTAAACTGCGTTATTATTATGCTTGCATGAATGCATGAATATCGTGATTATGTGCCAACATTTACTTACATGTTAGGAGCCTTTTTCTTTTTTTTTTTAGCTAGTTCCTAATGCCCGAAGATGGTGCGACAATTCCAACTCAATGATCACCCATCATTTTCCCGATGATATATTCTATAAAGTCATTGAACAAACTTCTAGGATATTTGTTTTAAGTAAAAAAAGAATCAGTCTTTCATTTTTCCCTCTCCCTTTTTCCGTTTCTTTATTTTCCCTTTTTCTTCTTTTGATGTAATTCAGATTCGGTAAAAAAAAAAAAGAAAATCAAAAATAAAAAAAAAATCGGCCAAAAAAAAAAACAAAAAAAAGCCGCCGAAAATCAAAACAAAAAAAAACGAAAAAATATAAAAAGACCGAAATTCTTTTTATTTTATTTTATTTTATCCCATTTTTCATTTTCTTTGAGTCTAGAAAAATAAAAAATAATAGGATAGTCCATCTTTTTCTATTTTTCTTATTTTCGTTCATTGACTTTATTTTCCTTAGATATTAGGGAAATATTCGGGCATTTAGGCTTAAGGACCTTTCTTTTTTAGGACAATGTGTTTTTCTAAGTGAGTGTCAACTTTTTCTTAGATGAGAGTCTCGTGGTCTTTTTGATTCTAAAAGGTCTTCTACTCGTTCAGATCATGCCAGGGTCCCTCAAGCGTTCCTCGACCTAAGATACACAGAACGAATCTCTCCTCATGCCAGGGTCGGAAATGGGCCAGAATGCTAAGAAGATCAAAACTCACTTTGTGGCAACTGCATATCCAGTCCGCGAAACTTCAAGAGAGTCGATAGTTGTTACTCAAGACAAATCCCTTGATTTGGATGAACAATGGGACCGATCACTCCGGGAGGCCAAACTCCAAGTAGGCCTTGATCCCGATGAGACCCCGTGCCTCGTTGAGTACAGAAGCGCAGGCGAGCCAACCCTGGCCATTGTTGAAGCACAAGATGATATTGAGCACCTAACTCAATACATAGTTGTCTATCATTAAGAGATCCAAAGGTTACAGAAGACTGTCGCTGGGTTAAAACAAAGAATTAAGGCTCTGGAAGGTGACAAGTTCTTCTCAGTCACGAGCAACCTCGCTGGCCTGAGGAACACATTTTTAAACAAATGAGGGTATATGGCTACATGCAACCAATAGGGCCCACTTATGAACTCATCCCGGAAAATGGAAACCCAGGTGTTTACTGTGAGTGCTGCCGAGCCTGCAGACATCACACCAATGACTGCAGGAACCTAAGAGATAAAATCCAAACTTTCATTGAGGAAGGGACCATGTGGACCGCACATCATTGGTTATCAGAGAAAAGTTCAAGCAGGCCAACCCGTGAATTCACGCCACTGGCAGTACCTGTTCATGATGTTTTGACAGCCTTACTTCGTCGTGGAGATCTCCGGTTCCTAGAAGGGGTCTTACCAGACGAGGAGGATCATTACCTTTATTGTAGATACCACAGATGCTTTGGCCACCTTACTGAACTATGTTATCGCTTGAAGTGTGACATCTAGTTCATCATTGATTCCGGAATCGTTTCTCCTCCGAAGTCCCAGATATTCAAGATCACCATACATAAGTATGAATCACAACCCGAAGTGAACGTCCTAGAAATAGATCAGGCACCATTCATACCACACTCAAACCCTCATGTTAAAGGTTTTCTTAAGAAGCAAGGGTACATACCTGGTATGGGTTTAGGAAGAAAGGGACAAGGGCCCACCACCTTCAAGTTAGAAGCCAAAAAAAACTCCTTTGGACTTGGTTACCAACCTACCGACAAAGAAATCCATGATCAAACCCTGAAACAAAGGAAACAATTTAAGGAAAAACAGGTTATCCCACCCTATAGCCACACTCTAAATGGCCAGTTCATCACAGAAGGAGACTACTGCCCATATTATGGCTTCCTTGAGTCGTACTATGACAAAGAAGCTAAGGTCACACACCCGGGTTTTGAAATCTTCCAAGACTGCAATCAATTGGACGAGGGGGCACACCACCCCTTAGAACCAGCAAGCCAAGATTGGACCAAAGCACCAGGAAACTAGCTGCTAGGTCTTCTATTCGGCCAAGAAACTAGAATGGTTGAAACTCCCGAGATGGATGAGGAGGTAATGGCTCTCATTGATCGCAACTTCAATCCTGCGGACCTATTATATACTACTGAAGATGTCACAATCGGATGGTGCAAAGAAGTGAGCTGGACTGGCCCGAATGGACGAAAGGTCACGATATCTATCGGGGAAGGACCAATGATGGAAGAATCTGATTTCGAGTCTCAGTCAGAGTCGGTGTCTAGCTTTGGTCCTAAATATGAGTCAGGATCGGGGAGTGTCCCCTTTACTTCTTCTAAGTCTAGTGTCAATGTGAAGGGAAAGTCAGATCTCTTTCTTACTGTTTTCAATTCTAATATCAATAAAATGAAAAATCATTCTGCTTATTTGTTACCTTGTTTAGCTATTGATAAATTCAATGAATACAAAGTTGCACAAATCATTAACTAAGCAATTTAAGCAATGTAAGTAAATTTCGTAAAGTAAGAATGCAGATTTTCACTTTTACAGGAATTTGAGTGGCTGAACTCTCTCAACACTGCCGCTCAACAAAGAAGAAGCGAGCCAGTCTTTTGCAACAACCTCGACACAGAAAAGACTTTGGCTCCCATCGAAGAGGATCCTTGGTACCAAGACGTTTTCGACTACATCACCAAAGGAATATACCCTCAAGATGCACCACTAAGAGCTCAACAGGCTATCCGTCTCGTAGCGGCGCAATACATAGAATACAAGGGGGTTCTGTACAAAAAGTCCCACAACGGGGTCAACCTCAGATGCGTGAATCCCGAAGAAGCCGCAGAGATTATGGGCGAGGTACACAATAGTGTGTACGGGCCACACATGAATGGTCGAATGCTCCCTAGAAAGGTCCTACGGTTGGGATACTACTGGACAACTATGGAAAGGGATTGCTACGACTATGTCAAGAAGTGCAAGAAGTGTCAGATATATGCCAACCTGCAGCATATGCCACCCTCAATGCTCCACAACTTCACATCTTCTTGGCCATTTTCCGCATGGGGAATAGATATCATTGGTAAGATCATCCCAAAGGGCTCGGGAGGACATGAATACATCCTAGTAGCCATAGACTATTTTACCAAATGGGTTGAAGCCCAATCCTTTGCCGTCCTTACCTACAAACAAGTGTCCAGATTCATGAGGAACAACATCATTTGCCGGTACGGCGTTTTGCATGAAATCATCAGTGACCATGGATCCCACTTCAAAGCCGAGACAACCACCCTCAAAAAATACAAAATCCAGCACCACAAATCATCCCCTTACCGTCCCCAAACCAATGGCGCAGTAGAAGCCGCCAACAAAAACCTCAAGAATATCATTGAAAAGATGATAGAAAACTACGAAGATTGGCCCATCAAACTCCCATTTGCCCTTTGGGGATATAGGACATCCATAAGATCCTCTACGGGAGCAACACCTTATTCCCTAGTCTATGGAATGGAAGCAGTTCTACCCATAGAAGTCCAATTACCCTCCATGCGCATAGCCTTAGAAGGAAAAATTCCTGAAACCCAATGGTTACAAGCGTGCTACGAAGAGCTCATGTTCACGGATGAAAGACGCCTACGGGCCCTAGACCATTCCCACATGTACCAACAGCGCATGGCAAGAGCATTCAACAAAAAGATTCGACCTCGAAATTTGAAGGAAGCGGATTTAGTTTGGAAAGAATTACGTGCCCCAGTTACCAACCTCAGAGGCAAATTTCGACCCAACTGGTCCGGCCCATTCATCATCAAAGACATTCTATCAGGAGGTGCAGTCAGGCTCATGGATATTGATGGCATCGAGTTCAGTCAGCTCACCAATATGGATCAACTAAAGAAGTGCTACGTCTAAAAAAAAAATTCCAAAAATTAAAAAAGAAAAAGAAAAAAAAAGGACGTTCACAACTTGCACGAACTACGCTGGCCTGATTCCACACTGGATACATAGGTAACCTTTTTAAGGGGCCCGGCCAAAATCAATCTAAAATTCCTTGCAAACTCATGCAAAAGGGATAATCTTTATTCAAACTGAACGAATAAGCTTACATTGCAAGATTTAAACTTTCTAAGGTTACAAAAAATAATAATGCAACTATGAGGGTTTAAGCTAAACAAATTCTTATTATTATTTTTTTCAAAACTAGACTTGCTTTCCTAGAAAACTACTTTAATCCTTCTTCCCTTTAGAAGGTTTCATTGAAGAGTTCTTCTTTGAAAGACCTTGGCTTGAGGATGACCTATGATCGCTCCCTTGGGCTGGGGGCTTGCCTCTTTTCAGTACATGATAGCCTCCCATTTGAGGCCCTTCCTTTCTTTTCGTGCTTCCTGTTTTTGAGGCCCACTCCTCATGACGAAGTGCTCGTCTCGCTTCTCCATCACCGCAGGAAAGCCAGTTCAGATAGGTCTCAGAAACTTGAGTTGGGGCAATTACCCGAGGTACAGTCCAGCGATCCCGTCTACGCCAATACTTTCCCCAATCCGTAGCAAACTCAGTGGTCAAAGCTACGATAGTTGGTCTCGTAGTTTCCTGACGAGGAATAACCTGCTTCAACCCATATTGCCTCATGACCCTACGATAGTATGGTAGTATGAGGAGCCAAATTTTCACAAGCCACTAAAGAGGTCAAGTTCCACCAAGACACATGCCAGCTGATAACAGGTCCCGCATGGAAAAAGGCATCCCATTCAGCAATGGACTTTTCAAAATATAGCCTTTTCCTAACCAAGAAGCTAGCAGCGGTATAGGTTTTCTTTGATTAAGCCCGAGGAACACGAGCTATCATATTATCGGGTGATTCTATTAGCCTTAGATGCTCACATAACCAAATTTGAAGCCGCAGGGGGCTACCAGAAAAAGCTTCGCGAGGAGAGATTTTCAGCCTGTCGAGCCCAATAATAGTTTCCCATACAACTAGATGCAAAGGAGAATGCCCTTCAACCATTTGATTAATCACTCGCAGCAATGAGGCTCTGCCCAAGTTAGGAGATTCTACATTAGCAAACAATAGGCGGTTTAACAGGCAAAGTACAAAAGCCTGACGGCGACAAAGCTTGAATATTACGTTCTTATCAGAAGAAATAGCAAATTTTTCGCAGAGTTGAACCAAGTCCACATCGACACCAAGAACCATGCTTTTGGCTTCTGCAGATGACAAACCCAAGGATTTCTTGTACTGATCCTTAAAACCATCTCTCACATAAGGCATAGCTGGGGGAAGAACATCAGGCATATTAGAGATCGCAGCAAATTCATCAACTAAAGGGCATAATTCAGAGTTACCAAAACGGAAAACATGCAGGTCAGGGTCCCAATAATTCAGAGCGGATCGAAGAAGGGGCCACAATATTTTTGTTGGTCTTAAGGTCAGCAGGGTAGAGACATGGAACGGAGCTAGTTCAAGTTTATCTTCTACGGTCAGATTTTTGCACCAGGCATCAAATAGGTTTTCAAAGGATTTCACCATGATAGAAAATTTGGGAAATTTGGGAGAGCTAAGGTCTGAAAAGTGATACAACATTAAGTATCCCGTAAATCCTATTTATAGGCAAAGACGCGGGCCAAAGAAGTCAGAAATCCACAAAAAAGCCCAAACTAGAGCCGTCAGCGGCCCTGGTCAGCGCCGCTAGCGGCCTTGACCAGCGCCGCTGGCAGCCCAAGCCTGCAGCCCAGCGCCGCTAGCGACCCTGACCCTGGCCCGGTCCGAATTTTCCTCTCGCCCCATTGATCCGGTCTGCCCAATTTAAGCCCAATTTTGATTCCCGCGCTGAATTACAAAGCCCGAGACTCTCTTAGTTTTATGTTTTTCTTTTTTTTTCTTTTTTATTATTATTTTTTTAGGGGGTATAATATGTGTATTTTTTGCTTTTTCTTGCAATTTTTACATTTTTTTTCTTTATTTTATTCCCCAAATTATGGCTTTTCCTACTATATAACGCATTGCATACTTAGAGATCAAACGGGCATAATCGAGTCATCATGTCATATATATCATAAAAATGCATAACAACAGGAGTTCAAAATCTCAAGATCAATGTCTACAAGGAGATCCAACATCGCTCAGCCAGAGTGGTCATCACTGTTGCTGTCAGCCTCATCATCAACGGACAGCCCCTGACCGTAGTTCCCAGTCGAATAGTGAAGAGAAGAGCTATAAATGGGCCTGCTGTTTTCGGGCCTCATGTCCCACCCGTCATATGCTGGCGCACGCATAGGGGTACCTGCCGGAAACCCCGCGGCGAAGAAACTCTTTGAAGCCTGACTGGTGAAATCCATAGCCATATCCTGATGCGAAGGCCCAGTATGAGGCACATCCCATCCTGGGGCATTCGCCCAACCTCCGACCGTGGGGGTAACAATAGGCCTGCTATCAAGAGAAGGCTGGAAACCCACAGGGGAGAACATCTCCGGAATGTATGGCACAGAAGGTCCGGGCGCCTCATCAACAGGAGGCCTGGTCACAGCTGCGGGAGGTGAACAGGCAACAGATGGTCTGCTCGCCTAAGAGGCCCTCGCAGCAAAAGAATGTAGAGGCCCCACCGAAGACGAGGACTGGGACATATGCAGACAATCAAGATCGAGATGTTAAGTTAAGCACTTCACTTAGCTAAACAAAGGATAAAAGTCTACTTACATCAACGGTCCGAGACCGAGAACTCTTCCCCTTGCCCATTACTCGACCATAGCCTTTCTTCAGCAGGTGGATGAGCTTGAAGATCTGAGAGGTTTGCTCCCAGTTCAACTACAAAAAGAGAGCCACAAGATAGAGTCAACACTAAAAATCAAACACAAACACAAGAAGGGATAAAAAGGAGCTCACCCCCGTACAACCATCAGGCAAGGGCAAGCCTTCTACAGCCTCTCCGTCAGCCATATGAAGAGGGAACTCTTCTACTATGCGTCCCCCACTCTCCCCAATGTACCTCACCTCATTGGTCGGCAAGGTCGCGCTTGGGGGCTGACCCCGAGGAACTCTAGAATGAGACCTCCTAGGACCCTGAGGAGCTATGCGATCCGCCTGCAAGACAGAAGAAGTCAGTATATCACACATACAGCTAAAAAGATGCAGAAGAGTTTCTTACCTCAGAAGTAAGGTCTGGCATCAAGCGATCCAAGTAGTAGGCCAGGTACACGGTCGTGCGGTCCAAGCCGACGACCTCCGGCATAAGAAACTCAAGTCCCGCACACTCAGACCACGCAGATAGAACATGGTCAAAGGAGGATCCTCCGAAACCAGGTGACTACCTAGGGAGGGATAGACCAGCCGAGTCAAACGGTCCACCAAGTACCATACAAAGCCAAATGGCCCCTCAAAGACCACCCGCAGAGAAGACACTCTAAAGGACTCTAGGGACAGACACGGGCCCACAACCTCTCCAATAAACCCGATCCACAACCTCTCCAATAAACCCGATCCTTATCAAAGTGGACAGACACGGGCCCGTAAAGCTCAAGCAAACTGTCACTCTATCGCCAATAGTTCGCGTCGTACCGAATACGATGCCCTCTAAAGGATAGCCCCGTCAGCACAGCAAACTGATAAGGGGTAGGGAACATCTCTCCTACAGGTGTATGGAAAGTGTTCGTGGAATCCCAACACCTCTCCAATAACCCCCTGGCAATGATCCTAGAATCCCCCGAGTGACAAGCAGGGATAACAGTCACGAATTGGTCCAAACCCGAACCCAGTACCAAGTTCCTAGCCCCCACTGAAAAGGTCTCCAGCATCATAGCCCAATGGGACGTAGCCCCATGTGCCTGCAACAAGACACCAACACCCTAGCCAACAAACAAATTTTCCTCAACACCCCATATACTACAAATACAGCTAAAATAATTCCACACAAATTATATGCAGCTGATCATCAATCCAGTTCAAGTCCCAATTTGTTCGTGTGCTGAAGCACTAACAGTTCCAGTTTTCAAATCAATATACTGAACAGAAAAAAGGGGGAAAATCAGAAAACATACCAGCTCCAAGTTAGACAGATGACTCTGCCTATCCGGTAGTAGAACACTGCGGTTCCAGTCCCCAGCCGGGCGCCAGTACAGCCGCATGAAAGAATCCTGGTACAGCCAAGCTCCATCTGCTTGACTAGTCGGAGGTGCTCTAGTAGAAGGTAACCTGGTGCGGAAAAGGCTTCGGTCATACTCCTCCTCACTCATGGGATGTTTTTCCTTATCCGCGGGAGCCGTAGGAGCACAATGAAGCATTCTCTCTCTACAAGTGGGAAAATAAAAGTTTCAGATTCGCAAGAAACAGACACCCATTCAACCATGCAACCCAAAATTCAACAACTAGGCGAAAAATAAGCAAGTTCAAGACAAAAACCTAAGAAATCGGTCAAGAATCGACTTACCTCAAGCAAAGTGGAGCACTCAACAATGGAGGAAGCTCGAAAATTTTGCTCTTGACAATGAAGCTCGGTGAGGAAGAAGAATGCACGCGAAAACAAAAGGGAAGCGCCGAGGCGCTTTTTACTTGGCTCAAGCCCAGCGCCGTTAGCAGCGCTGGCCAAAGCAGCTAGCGGCCTCAATCAAAGGCCCAGCGCCGCTAGCGGCGCTGGCCTAGGCCGCTAGCGGCCCTGCAGACCTGCACACGCGGGCCCACTTGCTGTCCCACGGCCCCTTTTTCCAGTCCAAAGTTCGTTACTTCAGTTCGTTTGCGGCGAATAACAGTACCAAGCGCAGGAGCAAAGTACTCCGGCCCACAAATTCAAATTCGACAGTTGACCCATTTTAAGGTACCAACTATTTTCATGTAAAACTAACCCGTTTATTTTTGCAGGTCCCAGATACTGAAACTCGGATCTACACTGCGACAACCCTTACCGCCCAGAGTGCCAAAATTATTTTTAAAGCCCGGAAATTCTATCGACCTTACAACTCAGTATTACAAACTTCGGGCCAGTCAATTATCGCTTAAGCTATTGCGGTTAAACTGTCCTTCTGCGAAATTACAAATTTTTGGGTCAGTCAATGGTCGCTTAAGCTATTGCGGTTAAACTGTCCCTCTGCGAGGTTACAAATTTTAGGGTCAGTCAATGGTGGCTTAAGCTATTGCGGTTAAACTGTCCCTCTACGAGGTTACTTATTATGTGTCAGTCAATGATTGCTAAAACTATTGCGGTTATACTGTCCATTATTTTGTTATATGTGTTTCAGTCGATGACTGCATAAGCTATTGCATTTAAACTGTTCATATGTCCTAACCATTTTTGCAGCCGTTATTTTAATCACGTTGTCTCGTTGACCTTTTCGTTTCTCGTACAGGGACGGAATCTCGACATCCGCCGAGCGGTGTTTAGTCACTGTTTGTCGAAGTACTCCACGTTGATCACTCTCAAAGTTTAGATCATCTACGAGCGGTGTTCTATCCTGCTACCATAACCTTTAATTTTCTTGTGTTCATAGAGATGAAATCTTAGCACGCTATGAGCATGTCCCAACTCAGGTTTGTCTTCATATGCATATATATTGTACACTCTCACACACTTTGTGCACATCAGCATCCTGCATGTCGCCTTCTGAATACTTTGATCTTCGCTTTTACTCAAGCTCGATCAAAGTGGGGGCTTCTGTAGACGCCAAAACAGCGTCTTCAGATTTCTCCGCAAAATCCCGATGATGAAAGGAGTAATTTATAAACTTGAACTGCTATTTTTTCTTTAATAGTTAAGATAAGGTCTCAGGTTTTTCCTCCAAACACTCCTTCATTCCATTTCATTCAAAAGCCTCGTTTAAGTGCTTTCCATTGCCACGTCCCATGCCTCTTTCCGACTCCCGGTCGCCAAGTTGCGATTTACGGGTAAAACCGTCTTTTACCGTTCTAGGGTAAAACAGACTTTTCACATTTCTCGGAATATTTAAATTCCTCCGGAAAATAAAAACGGACTGGATGACGTCATTATGACGACAACCAGCTGGCTGCTGATAGTCGTCAGCGGCGCTGACCATATTCCCAGGGCCGCTAGCGGCCCTGACTCTGCTTCTGGCCCGACTCTTTTTTCGGCCCAAATCCAAATTTCAGGTCCTTTTCAGCCGTCCAACCCTACTTCCTGCGCCTATAAATACGACCCTCCACCCTTAGTTCAAAACACAAAGTATATAGTTGACAATCTCTGTTCTCAGTAGTATTGACTCTGAGCTTCCCCCTCTTTCTTCCAAACTTGAGATCTTTTTTTGCTATTTTTGTCAAATGTAGCCTACAGTTCAGGTACAAATTCCTGAGGGCTCAAATTAAATTAACTGCTTAGCTGTTTATTTTCTAGTAGTCATAATGGGGTTGTTAATCCGGTTTTGCATGGGAATTATGTCTTTAAATTATTAAGTAAACTTGAGTTAGTAGAGGCCGTCATGAACTGGCGAGTTGGGTGCCTAACACCTTCCCACCTCGTACCTTCGCCGCCGAACCTATTATTTTTGGGTACTCATATGTTCTATATGAGTGGGAGTCTTTCTAAAAACATGATTAGTTCACTTTTCGCGCTATTGGGTTCCCTTCGGTTTGTCCCTTCGATAAAACGTCGATAGCAGATTTGTGACCTCTTTCATGGTTTTTATTCAATTCATGTCTTCACAAAATCCTTTCTAACTCGATGGTCCCTTGAACTTATCTAAACCCCCAACTTACAAATTTTCTATAAGGACGCACTCCGTGGAAACCAATACTCATATAAAAAGGATTGGACAAAAATCCCGGGTCCTTACAATCGTTGTCATCCCTTACCTTAGGATGAAGATGTCGATAATACCTTTGATGTCTAGTTCTTCACTCCTAGAAACGAAGGAGACTTGAGTTTGTGAGAGGCCAAGATACCTCTTGAAGTAGCCTTCAAATTTGCTCCTAGCCATGGAGTAGCGATGGCCCTGTCATGAGGGAATCCACTGATCGCGGCAAATTCATCGGGAAGAGGGCATAGTTCATGGTACCCAAACCGGAACACATGAAGCTTGTCATCTCAAAACTCAATCGCGGCCTGAAGAAGGTTCTACAAGATTTACACTTGCTTGAGATGGAAGAGAGCATTCGAGTGGAAAGGAGTAAGTCTCATCCTCTACTCGAGGGTCATGGATTGTAGCCACTTATCAAACATAACATCAAATCTCACCATGGTTGATTTCTTGACAATGAAGTGGAGTTTCTCTCTAAAGCTCTCTAGTGATGATGAATAATGAAGGTGATGTCCCACAATCGGTCTTACCCAAGTGATGTACCTAAAATAGAGACGGTCGAGGAGTCGACCATCACTACTTATCAAAGCTCGATTAGTCCCTGACACACGGTCAAGATCCGCCCCAACTCACAGAACACTGGTCTCCTATGCATGGGGACCCCGATCAAAGAATCCCTCAAAGCCTAGCTCAACTAATCTCCCAGATCAGAGAGGTGCGGCATCGACCAGGCAGTCAATTGGCCCCTACAACAGACTAAACTGGTCGATCAAGACAAGCATCGACCTTCAAGACGTCGAAGGAGCCAAAATGACGCCAGCAATTGTACCATGCGAATATGCCCAGAATATCCGAGGAAATGCCTTGGCGCCCACTCTTCAAGGCTCAGGGAAAAATATGACGACACCAACTGTACGACCCTAACGTGGAGCTTTCCTAGGGGGTCGTACCAAAACTCACGTGACACCCTCCCTTCACCCTCTGAAGGAGGGTCGTACGGTCGGGGTTACGTGGCTACTGTTCATTCGCCGAGGCTAGCCGACTCTTGCCCTATATATACATACACGGAATTCAAGACCAAGTAAGTTTTTCCATTCTCAAAGAACATTCATTCTGATTGACGCAAGAGGGAGAGGATATTCGGAACCTCTGATATTCCCCTTCTAACATTGCGTCCTTCAGCCATCAACATCAATCATCATCACTCTATCACATCCTACACCCCCAAATCGACCATTCCCTTTCTTAAAGTACCTCACATACTATTGAATACTAACTTTACCATCGAAGGTTCTCGGGTCAACCCCCCGAGGTAGTTTTCTTTCTCTAGTCTTGTGGTGAAGAAATCCATAGCCATGATAATCCAGAAGTCCCCATCACTAGGGGCGAACATCACGAAATAATAGGAGAAATGTAGAGTACTATGAAATAAACCCTCGAAAGCTTGGTCAAGGAGATGAGACCTCCCCGACATCGAGAAAGAGGTGAGACCTTACGAAGGGATAGCAAAGCTCCGTCGGAGACAAGGTACCCTCCTCCTCCTCCGCTTCCAGAACCTTCTCCATCAGTAACTACTCATTCTATGAGGGACAGCTGGTCGACTCGTAGTATGGGTGGATCAAGGGAACCAAGGACTGCTCGAGAAAACCTCCCAACCCTCCAACTAACTCGGATGACTTGAGGAAATTCCTGTAGAAAAGGAAAGCTCAGAAGGAAATCAACAAGTATGGTACTGGTTTAAGAGGTATCATACGAAAGAGAGAAGATGCCTGACGAGTTGCGGAACAACAACTTCAGGAGTTATAACAGCTCTACGAGGACGAACAGCGCAAAGGAGCCAATCGATCACAAGCCGACCTTCGTAATATCATCGATTACAGGGAGACGGAATGACAGGTTAAGGAAGATATATTGAAGGAGTTATAGCAAATGTATGAGGAGGAACGAAGAAGAGACATGGAATTGCTAACAGGAATAAGAACTCCTCGTACAACGACGATCCTCCAAACACAGGCAATCCAAGTCCCAAGTCCAACGACTAATGGGAACGTTGGGGTATCTAACATCTTGGCTAATACGGGAAGCGAAACGTTGGCGGTTGGACTAACCCCATTCAGCGATTAAATCATGGCAGCTCCCATGCCGTCGAAGTTAAAACCAATGTTTGACAAATACAAAGTACCACAGATTCCCCAGGACCATGTCATGGCCTACAGAGCGACAATGATGAATCAGACATTAAGTGACGCCGCTTTGTGTCGAAATTTCCCGATGACCTTAAGGGGCTGGCGATCAGTTGGTATGCCTCCTTACCCCCCACGAGCATACACTCTGGGGCAGAGATGGAGAAGAGCTTCAAGAATCATTTTGCTGCACACATCCAGCATAGGAAGACCATTGAGCATCTCTACAAGCTCAGGCAAGAGAAAAATGCAGGTTTGAAGGAGTATCTTGCCCGATTTAATGACGAAACTCTGGAAACGGATGACCTCGACGAAAGGCTGGCCAACGCTACCTTTGTGTCGGGGTTGACTGAGGGGTCGAACTTCAAACTCCAGATCAGTTTGAAACGAGAAGAGAAAGGCTACCAGACCTTGCCAGAAGTCAGGCAGTTCACAGTGGCCTACGCCAACTCTCAGGAACAATCCGGTCAATATGGTTCGAACAAAGGGACGTCAGACGAAAAGCCAGAGATAAAATCCAGCAAAAGTAACAGATCTGACAAAGGCAAACGCCCGGCCGAGGCGCTTGCCGTGACAAGGGCTCCTCCCAAAAGGAGCAATTGAAGGAAAGCTGACCCCTCGGACGACCAGCGGCCATTCAGTCTAGATTAAAAGACCATCTATAAGAAGATGGACAGGAAATTGCTCGATGTCCCCTCACTTATCGTTAGGGATATCTCATAGAGGAATCCAAACTAAGGTCCGCATATCATAATGATGTGGGGCACACGACTCAGGACTGTCAAAAGTTAGTGAAGAATCTCGAAAAACTGGTCTAGGAGGGAAAACTGAAAATATTTCTGAAAAAGAAAAATGGCAACAAGAGGCCGAAGGTGGTCGAAATAATCGAAAATGAAGAGTCCGAGGAGGACGACATGGCCAACGTAGTCAAAATGATTTATGGGGGTCCTGGCAGCGGAGGTTCAACCAAAAAACAACGCAAAGATCATTACCGAAGCGCCGAGCAGGTGATGGCCGTGGGAGTCCCTGCAGTAGGACGAGTCCCACCGGCCACGTTTGATGACTGAGATGCTCGCGCGCTCCATTGCCCTCATGACGACCCGTTGGTGTTAACTCTGAAGATTGCAGGTATGCTCACCGAGCGAGTCCCCATAGACAATAGAAGCTCGACTGACATTATTACCTACAAATGTCTCCGATGACTTGTCCATAGCGAAGAAAAGATCACCCCGGTCTCACTAGTACTCCTCGGCTTCGGTGGACACAAGGTATATCCAATTGGTACCATCACTCTCCCAGTCCGTATTGGGGAGAAGGGAGCATGAAGAAGATAAATCATCGAATTCTTGGTGGTCGATACAAAACTGGCGTACAACGCCATCATCGGTCGGCCAACGCTGGCGGCCATCAATGCTATCATCCACATGACCTCGCTGATCATGAAATTTGATCGTGGGGATGGTCTGATCGGACAGGTCGTGATCGACCAAAAAACGGCTCGGAAATCCTATGTAGATTGTCTCGATGATAAAAAGCAAGATTTAGAGGAAGATGAAGACCTTCCCTTACTACCTACCAAGTCAGTGGTTATAGCACAGGGGATTGGGGCATCCCTAACTATCGTCCCTACCTCTGATGAGATAGCCAAAGCCAAGAGAAAAAGTGTAAGGGAAGGAAAGAGGAAAACGTTTGGAAGCATGCTTCTAGAGATGTACCTAATCGATTACATAGAGGCTCGACTAGAGCCAGAAGATCGACCCGAACCCTCGGGAGAAACCACTGAAGTGAGTCTATATGCAAACAAGCCCGATAAAGTCACTTATGTTGGGGTAGACTTAACAGAGCCTCAGAAGGGAGGAATCACCAGACTCCTCCAGGACTATGCTGACATCTTTGCATTCTCGCCATCTGATATGCCTGGGATAAATGGAGACCTGATCATCCACAAGCTTGGAATTCAAGCCAGTAAAGCAAAAGAAAAGGCAGATGGGAAAAGAAAAAAGTGAGGCAACAACGAAGTTGTTAAAGGCAGGGTTCGTAAGAGAATGTCTATACCCAAAGTGGGCGGTGAACATCGTATTGGTCAAGAAACACAACAGCACCTGGCGAATGTGTGTAGACTTCACAGACCTCAACAAGGCGTGCCCCAAGGACGACTTCCCACTACCAAGGATACGAGTTAATTGATTCAACGGCTGGCCATGAGCATCTGAGCTTCATGGATGCATTTTCAGGGTACTACCAAGTGAGATTGGTTGAGGAAGAGCCAGAGAAAGCCGCTTTCATAACTGACGATGGGGTATTCTGCTACAAGATGATGCATTTTGGCCTAAAAAAGGCAGGAGCCACTTACCAGCGACTGTTTAAGAAAGTATTTTCGCCACAACTTGGCAGAAATGTAGAAGCCTACGTAGACGACATGGTGGTCAAAAGCAAAGAAGCGGCCAATCATCAGTCTGACTTGAAGGAAACTTTTGACACACTCCGACGACACAACATGTAACTTAATCCTAAGAAGTGCGTTTTTGGAGTCTCCGGGGGCAAGTTGCTAGGCTTGATGATAAGCCAGCGAGGGATAGATGACAATCTTGAAAAGATACAAGCAGTACTCGAAATGCAACCACCGAGGTGCTTGAAATATGTGCAACGCCTGACAGGTTGCATCGCGGCTCTTAGCCGTTTTATCTCCTGGTTGGCCGATCGATGTACTTCATTCTTCAGAGCTATCAAGAACAAAGAAATATTTGAATGGTAGGCTGAAGCTCGGATGAATTTCGAAAAACTGAAGGCATACTTGGCAAAGGCACCAAGAATGGTTAGCCCGGAGGTCGAGGAAAAGATCTTTGTTTATCTTTCAGTCACCGACCGGGTGGTAGCAACAGCTCTGGTAAGTGAAAGAGAAGAAGTGCAAAACCCAATTTACTTCATAAGCCACGTCCTCGTGGATGTGGAGACCCGCTACACAGACATCGAAAAGTTTGTATTGGCATAAATCATTAGTGCTCAACGATTGCGGCCATATTTCTGTACACATGAGATCATCGTCCTCACCGAACAGCCGCACAAGACAGTCTTAAAAAGTCCCAGAAGGGTAGGGAGGCTCAAACCATGGGCCACAGAGTTGGACGAATTCTCGATTCAGTTTGAGCCTCGTCGAGCAATCAAAGAACAAGCCCTGGCAGACTTTGCAGTAGAAATGGCATCTATTGGCGATCAGCCGGCACTATGGTCGACACAATGGGAACTGGCAGTGAATTGATCGTCCTGCCGAAACAGAAGTGGGGCTGGCTTGGTCCTCAAAAATTCTGAGGGAGGTATTTTCGAGTACACCCTTCGATTTCAGTTCTCCGCCTCTAACAACGAGGCTGAGTACGAGGCCTTAGTAGCTGGCCTGCAAATGGCCAAGGTGGTGGGGGAACAGAAAGTATCATTGATCATGGACTCAGAATTGGCCGTGTCCCAGATAATGAGGGATTACGAAGTGAGAGAAGAATCGATAAAGGCTTACATACTGAAGGCCAAAGAAGAGATCTCAAAGTTTGAAGATTTCTCCGCCAAGCATGTTATATTACACAGTATTTTTATAAAAAAAAATATATAGAAAGAAAAATAAATTATCTTTCATGTTTACTGATATACCCAAAATATCGAGGGTCACGTAATCGACCCCTGTCCTCACTATGTAAAAAAAGGTTTCGACCCTAAGCAGAGTCGAAGTCATCATCAACCCAGAAACATCAACTCCCTACCTCTAAAGGCAGTCCCAAGTCAAGAACTCTCTCAACCATCACTCAACATCCCAACTAGACCCGAGAAGGCCTGCATTGGTTGGAAGACCTACATTAACCAGAAGATCGACATTATGCTTCCAGGATACTCTGGATGATCGATCCATATAGAAATCGACCCTAAAGATTTCTATAAACATAAAGATGACACCAGCATGTGTACTGAAAGGATATTCCCTGGGAGATTCGGGAAAATGCCTTGGCGCCCACTCTTTCTAGGCCCCAAGGACAACAGTGACGACATCAGTTGTACTACCCCTGACGTGGAGCTCCCTCAGGGGGTCGTACTAAAGCTCACTTGACCTCCTTCTCCAAGCCGACTTAGAGAAGAGCGTACGGACGAGGCTACGTGGCTATTGTTCATTCGACAAGGCTAGCCGACTTTTTCCCTATAAATACCTGCACTGAAATCAAGTCAAAGGTAAGTTTTTCCATTCAGAGAACATTCACGCTGATTGAGAAGACAGAGAGAGAATCCTTTGACATTCTGCTCTGACATCGCGTCCTTCAGGCGTGATCCTCATAATCACTCACTCAGTCAAATCGCCACGTCCTCAATTCGACCCTACCTGCTCTTACACAAAAGTACCTCACGTACGAAACACTTCCGAACTTTACCATTGGAGGGGTCTTCTCGGGTCGACCCCCCGAGGTAGTTTGCCTTTGTTGACATTGTGCAGGTCAGCTAGGTGGATTCAGAAGGCGGACAACAACCCAGACCCTCGTATCGAGATCTAAAGACTTTCCTTGTGTTCGACCTCCTCAAAATCGGGCAAAACATTTGGCGCCGTCTGTGGGAAAGGTGTATGATCTTGTATGAGCGGACGACCAGAGACACCTGACTCTATTGAACTCCCTGATCTCATAACTACCAAACTACTTACCCCGCCATATCCAACCAAAAAGCGACCTACGGTTCAAATGGAAAGCATGCCCAATCCAGAGGTGTCTCACGGCTCCGACGGAGACGAAAGTCACAGCTACGGAAATCCGGGAGTCCCCGTCACTAGGGGTGAAATGCAACAGATCATGGGAGATTTGCAGAATACAATGAAAGAAGCTCTCGAATGCTTGGTCAAAGAAATGAGGCCTCCACGGAATCGGGAAAAAGGGGAGACTTCACGAGGAGGAAGCAAGGCTCCATTGGATACCAGACACCCTCCTCCTCCTCCTTACCCGGAACCTTGTCCATACCTAACCACCCGATCTATGAGGGACAGCTGGTCCACTCGTAGTACCGGTGGATCTAGGGAGCGTAAAACAACTCAAGGGAAACACTCGAATCGCCCGACTAACACGGACGATTTGAGGAAATTCCTAGAAAAGAAAAGAGCGGAGAAAGAAACTAGCAAATATGGTGCCGATCTGAGGGGTATCATACGCAAAAGAGAAGATGCCTAACGGGCTGAAGAGAAACAGCTCCAACTGTTGTACCAACTCTATGAGAAAGAGAAAATAAAAGGGTCGAGCCGTACTCAGACCGATCTCCGCAACATCATTGAATATCGGGAGGCCGAGCGCCAAGCTGAAGAACAGAAACTTAAGGAGCTGCACCTAAGGTATGAGGAAGAACGAAGAAAGGATCAGGAACTCCTTACAGGGATCAGTCCCCCCCAAGCTACCACCATTCTACAACCACTAATTCTTCAGATCCCAATTCCTACGACTGTCGGGAATATTGGGGTATCTAATACCTTTGCAAACCTGGGGAGCAAACACACGCGGTGGGATTAACCCCATTTAGTGACAAAATTATGGCTGCTCCAATGCCATCGAAGCTGAAACCGATGGCTGATAAGTATGAGGTTCCTCAGAACCCTCAAGATCATATCATGGCCTACAGGGCAACCATGATGAACCAGACTCTAAGCGACGCAGCGTTGTGCAGGAACTTCCCAATGACCCTAAAGGGGCTTGCCATCCGATGGTACGCCTCACTGGCCCCGAAGAGTATATACTGTTGGGCTCACATGGAAAAAAGTTTCAAGAATGACTTTGCTGCAGATATCCACCAAAGGAAAACCATGGAACATCTCTACAAACACAAGCAAGACAAGAAAGAGGGCTTGAAAGATTATCTCGCTCGATTTAATGCGGAGACCCTCGAAACAGATGACCTAGATGAAAGGCTCGATAGCGCGGCCTTTGAGTCAGGATTAATAGAGGGGTCGCACTTCAAGTTCCAGATCAATTTGAAGCGAGAAGAGAAGGGATGTCTGACCGTACCAGAGGTCCGATGGTTCTCTGTGGCCTACGCCGATTCATAAGAACAGTCAGGTCGATACACTACGAGCAACGGGAAAACAGACCCAAAATCGAAGGCCAAGTCGAGCAAATGTACCAAAGCAGACAAGGTTAAGTGACCAGCAGAGGCGCTCGCCGTATCCAGAGGACCGCCTAATAGGAGCGATTGGAGGAAAAATGACCCCTCCGACGATCAGTGGCCATTCGGTCTGGATCAACAAACCATCTTCAACAAGATGGATCGAAAGCTGCTCGACGTTCCGCCTCCCATTGTCACGGACATATCAAAAAGAAACCCGAAGCTCAGATGCGCATTCCACGATGATGTTGGACACACGACCCAAGATTGCCAAAAGTTGGTCAAGAACCTCAAAAAATTAATCGAAGAGGGAAAGCTGAAGCAGTTCCTAAAAATGAAAAACGCCTACAAAAGGTCTAAAGTGACTGAGGTCGCTGAGGAAGAAGAATCTGAAGAAGAAGACATGACAAATGTAGTCAAAATGATTTACGGGGGCCTTGGTGGGGGAGGCTCGAAAAAAAAACAACGACAAGATCATTATCGCTACGCTGATCAGATAATGGCTGTGGGAGTCCCCATTGCTGGCCAAATCCCCCCAGTTACCTTTGATGAACGGGATGCCGGTGCACTTCATCATCCGCATGATGACCCGTTTGTGGTAACCCTCAAGATTGCGGGCTTGCTCACGGAGCGAGTCCTCATCGACACGGGAAGTTTAGCTGACATCATCACTTACAAATGTCTTTGACGATTGGGTTATAGCGAAGATAAAAGCACCCCAGTATCGCTGTCGGTTTTCGACTTTGGTGGGCACAAAGTCTACCCAATTAGAACGATCATCCTCCCTGTCCGTATCAGGGAAAAGGGTGCACGTCGAAGACAAATCATTGAAATCCTGGTGGTCGACACGAAATTGGCTTACAACGCCATCCTCGGTCAACCCACTTTAGCAGCCATCAACGCTGTGATCTACATGTCTTGGCTGATTATGAAGTTGGACCGAGGGAACGGCCTGATCGGGCAGGTTGTTATTGATCAGAAGATAGCCAGAAAATCATATGTCGACTGCCTTGACAGCAAGAAACACAACCAGGAAGAAGAAGAGGATCTTCCCTTACTACCTACAAAGTCAGTGGTTATAACCCAAGAGGTGGGGACAACACTAATTGTTGCCCCTACCCCTGCGGAGATCGCCATAGCAACGAAGAAAAGCGTAAAGGAAGGCAAAAGAAAGATAGCCGGGTGCATGCTCCTGGAGATGTACCTAGCTGATCATATTGACACTAGATTCGAACCAGAGAATCGATCGGAGCCATCGGGGGAAACCTCGGAGGTTAGGCTAAGCAATGTGCAACCAGAAAAAGTCACATACATCGGGGCAGACCTAGTCAAGCCTCAGAGGGGAGATATAACAGGGCTACTCCAAGAGTACGCCAACATATTCGCATTCTCCCCATCTGACATGCCTGGGATCGATGGTGATTTGATCATCCATAAGCTAGGGGTACAACCCAGCTTCAAGCCGGTGAAGCAAAAGAAAAGACAGATGGGTAAGGAGAGAAGTAAAGCAGCAACATCTGAGGTTCAGAAACTGCTAAAGGCAGGATTTATCAGAGAATGCCTCTACCCAGAGTGGCTAGCCAATGTAGTGCTAGTCAAGAAGCACAATGGGACCTGGAGAATGTCTGTCGACTTCACAGATCTAAACAAAGCATGTCCCTAGGATGATTTCCCTCTACCTCGAATCGATGAGCTGATCGACTCCACTGCGGGTCATGAACTCCTAAGCTTTATGGATGCTTTCTCTGGGTACCACTAGGTACGATTGGCAGAGGAGGATCAAGAAAAGGCTGCATTCATCACCGACGTTGGGGTCTTTTGCTATCATATGATGCCCTTTGGACTCAAAAATGCAGGAGCGACCTATCAACGTTTGGTCAAGAAGGTTTTCTCCCCACAACTGGGTAGGAATGTAGAAGCTTACGTAGACGACATGGTCGTCCAGAGCAAGGAGGCAGCCAACCATCAAGCGGATCTGAGAGAAACCTTCGATACCCTCCGACGGCACAACATGAAGCTCAACCCCAAGAAATGTGTGTTCGGGGTCCCAGGAGGAAAGCTTTGGGTTTTATAATAAGCCAACGAGGAATCGACGCCAATCCTGAAAAAATACAGGCGGTATTAGACATGCAACCACCTAAGTGTCTAAAGGATGTACAACGCTTGACAGGCTGTATCGCGGCTCTCAGTCGCTTCATCTCACGATCGACTAATCGATGCACGTCATTTTTCAAAGCTATCAAGAACAAGGAAAGGTTTGAATGGTCAAATGAAGCCCAAGCCGACTTTAAGAAACTGAAAGCTTACCTAGCTAAAGCTCCCAGAATGGTGAGCCCTGAGGTCGGGGAAAAGATCTTCATTTACTTTGCAGTTTCAGACCGAGCGGTAGCAACCGCCCTGGTGTGCGAGCGGGAAAAAGTACAACACCCAGTCTACTTCATAAGCCATGTCCTACTGGATGCTGAAACACGCTACCCCGACATCGAGAAATTTGCTCTAGCGCTAATCATTAGTGCGCGACGACTGAGGCCCTATTTCTGTTCCCATAAAATTATTGTACTCACCGACCAAGCATTGATGACGGTCTTGAAAGGCCCAAAGAGGGTGGGAAGACTAAAACCTTGGGCCACAGAACTAGGCGAATTCTCCCGAGAATTCGAACCTCGACGAGCTATCAAAGGACAGGCACTAGCAGATTTCGCAGTGGAAATGGCCTCTATCAACGACCAACCAGTACTACGGTCGACACAATGGGCACTGGCTGTAGATGGGTCGTCCTGCCTCAACGGGAGTAGGCCAGGTCTCGTCCTCAAAAATTCTGAAGGGGGAATATTCGAGTATGCCCTCCGATTTCGATTCTCAGCTTCCAATAACGAAGTAGAATATGAGGTCCTACTGGCAGGCTTACAGATGGCCAGAATGGTAGGGGCACGAAAAGTGGCAGTTATCATGGATTCCCAGTTTGTCATATCTCAGATCACGGCGGATTATGAAGCTAGAGAAGAATCAATGAAGGCATACCTCTAGAAGACAAAGAAGGAAATCTCAAGATTCGAAGAATTCTCGATCAAACATATGTTAAGATCGGACAACCAACAGGCGGACGCTTTAGCCAAGCTGGCATGCTCGGCCATTAACGGACTTCCAAGGTCAATTTTTTGGGAAGTCCTTGAAGAAAAAAGCATTGCAAAACCTCAAGAAGTGAACTTGCTCGACAGATCGGAAACATGGATAGATCCTATAATCAACTATGTCAGAGACGGGGTCCTGCTGGAGGACGAAAAGGAAATGGGACGAGTGAAGAAACGAGCAAAATGGTTTGTTCTGATCGACGGCATATTGTACAAACAAGCTTTCAATCAACCATTGCTTTGATGTGTCACGCCCACCGAAGGAGCCGATATTTTTGACGATCAGCACAGTGGCATGTTTGGGTCGCACATTGCTGGAAGAACATTGGAACGGAAAGCTCTTAGAACAGGGTATTTCTGGCAAACCATAAGGTCTGATGCGCTAAGTCTGGTAACCCGATGCAGGAAATGCCAGATACACTCGACGGTACAGCGGCAGCAAGCGATGAACTTATCTCCAATCTTGGAGCCACTCCCTTTTCACCTTTGGGGGATGGATATACTGGGACCTTTTCCCGAGGCACCAGGGCAATTTAAATTCCTGGTGGTAGCCATTGACTACTTCACCATATGGATCGAAGCCAAGGCTCTGCGCCGTATCGAGGAACAAGATGTCAGGAAGTTCATCTGGAAAAATGTAATCACCCGATTTCGTGTCCCCAGGGGAATTATATTCGATAACGGGCCACAATTCGACAACCCGGGATTGAAGACATATCTTTCAAACCTAGGGGTCAAAGCTCGATTCACAGCCATGGCCCGACCCCAGTCCAACGGCCAAGCCGAGGCAGCAAACAAGATAATCCTAAGTGGGCTAAAACGCAAATTGGATGCGGCTAAGGGACGATGGGAAGAAAGACTTTATGAGGTCCTATGGTCTATCAGAACTACGACAAAGAGCGCGACTGGGGAAACCCCCCTGCGGCTAGTCTATGCATCGGAAGCCGTCCTACCCATTGAGCTTGTTACTCCATCTCCTAGAGTGATCTCGTACGATCCCGAAGAAAATGACAGGCAGTTGAGATTCAATCTCGAGCTACTGCCTGAAACAAGAGGCGACACCCTCCTACGAATGGAAATAGCAAAAAACCAGCTGATACGACAGTTCAACAGGAGGGTGAGGGGAAAGCACCTGCTAGCCTGCGACCTCGTACTATGAAAGACTGAGAGTACAGGCAAACAAGCTGAACAAGGGAAACTGACTCCCAACTGGGAAGGACCATACAAAATCACTGGGGTCATCCGACCAGGGACGTATCAATTGGAAAATATGAGCAGCGTTCCACTACCGAGAGCATGGAACCTCAATAACTTGAGAAAATTCCACATCTAACAAGGGTTGACCAATTAACCCTCAAAATCTGAAAAAAATGGGTTGGCGAATCACAGCAAAAATCGACCCCAGGGTTCACAAACCCCTTCAAAAATTGTCTTTCCTTTTTTTAGGGTTCACAAATCCCTACAAAAATTGTCTACTGATTCAAAGGGTCTTTTGGCAATCCCATCAAAATTGTCCAGATTTTAAAGGTTTAGGCGATCCCTGCAAAAATTGACCTCTGTAAAGGGTGAGGACCCTGACAATACCTCTATCAATGACAAACGGGTGGGAACCCTACAGCATCTTCTATCAAAATCATGTCTACATGGCCACTACTGGCTCGATTCCTCAAAGGAAATTAATTAACCAACGAGCTTGGGGGCATACGCATATGCGTTTTGACACCATAACAAGCTCGTCGGTCAATTAATCAAAACGACGAAATGATGGAATAGACACTTAATGGGGGGCAAAATATCTAGTGTTTTGACAACCCTAATCTAAACCATTACCCATCTAACCATCAAACATCGGGCTAAACAGGTCCAACGACCTAAAAGCCTTACATCGGGCCTAAAACGATCCAACGATCTCAGGCCTTGTAGGGTCCATTCAACCTAAATCTGATTGCGGGCAAAATAGGTCGACACACCTAGCCTTTACATGAGCTTTATGTCTCGTGCGCAAGATACTACGACTAAGGGACGTAAGCTTCAGAACTTACGGACAAGCACATCAGGCCAAACGCCTAAATACCTACAAAATCGGGCTAAACGGGTCCTACGACCTAACCGCCTAATCGGGCCAAAAGCCTTGCATACTTACAAAAACAAAGGGTCGATTGGCCAAGCCAAGACCCTTGCAAGAACAAAACACACAATTTATACAGTTCAATACATTCAAACGAAACAAAAGGAGGTTAGCAAAAGGTCGATTTCATTCATTGAATCGAAATGTACAAAGCGTTTTCAGGCCAAAAGGTTACAAGCCTCAACAGGCCACACACACAAAAAAGAAAAAGAAAAAAAAAGAATGATGACAAGGCTGGAAGAGGCCGTATCAAGGGGCAGGCTCCAGAGCAAGCCAACTACCAGGAGCCTCACACTGTCGACCTCCCTCTTCAAGAAGGTGGCCATGCTCCTGGAAGAGAGAATGCTAACCACTGGCCGTAATGAGGGCAGCCTTGTGAAGGACCATATCCTTACGGATAGCCTCCACACGAGCAGTTTCACTCGCAATCTCTTGTTTGATGGCCAACTCTTCTAAGCTGTGGCCGGCCACTGCCATCTTCTCACAAGCAGTGGCAAAATGAGCCCGGTGATGCTTCCGGTCATACAGACCCCCCTGAAGCTCAAGGATTTTGGGGTCGGCAGGGACATCAGCAGGCAGGGAGGGGAGATAGCCCTTCCTCCTCCTAGCAAATCTGAGGGCGTCGAGAGACGCAGTAGGAGCACCCACAACGCTCCTCGTTTGGGCGCCGTTCCAAGGGCACATGGGCCACCGTCGACCCACTGGGCCCAGCCGGAGGCTCGACCTTGGGAGTAACTGGGACCCCGCCCATCATTATAGATAGACGAGGGGTGGATCTACCCCCAGAATCGAGTCTACGACTTTTGGAAGGTGGAGAAGACATGCTAAGGCGACTATGAGGCTGATTTTAGAGCTTATATGGAGCTTACAAGTCTAGAGAGAGAAAGTGAAAACAAGAAGTGATTGTCAAAATGACGGAATCTCCAAGCAACCTTGGAGGGGTATTTATAATCCTCCCAAAGAAGTCGAACCGTCACCTCCAACCGGTGTCTGGGAGAGGAAGAGCCTCAGTATTAAGCTGACACGTGTAAAGTCCCGAGGGGGCAGGATGGAGTTTCTCAACCGTCACATCAATCAGGAGTAATTATGGCGAAGAAGAGCAACCGGCATTTTGAAAAAAGCCAGACTATACAACTCTCAGGATAAAGTAAAAGCTCGACTCCACAAACAGTCGCACCTCGAGTGTGGGGGCAGGGTATACTTACCTCGGTACATTTTACGCTCGAGGTACGACGAACAAACGAGTATTGATAGTCATATGCTGGAAAAAAGTCAGGCAAAACTTTGAAATTTGGAAGCTTGACAAAATCGAGATGTTCAATCGACAATCTTTGATTAATCAGAGAAAAAGATTACACAAAATTGAAGATCGAGACTACACAGCCCATCTACAAAATTCCTAGTCGGCATGGAAGCTCGATGAAGCCAAAAGGTCTACCTACAAGAACATTAAAAAGCACGATCCCTACCCGCTCCCAAGGAAGAGGAGAAGAAGGCCAGGGAGGAAATTGCCAAGTAAACTACCTACGAAAGCAGTAAAAACGCCGACTCCCCGACCTACTCCAAAGGAAGAGGAGAAGAAGGAGGTCAGGGAGGAGATAGCCGCCCCTAAACAAAGCTTAAACGGACAAAGGGGGAGAAGCAGCAGGTTGACCCTCCAGCTGATTCCTCAGAACCCTAACTTCATCAAGGAGCTCCTCTCTCCGCTCCTGGAGGCCATTTAGCTCCTCGACCCCACAAGTAATCCGAGTAGCTAGCTCGGCACTCGCATCCAGGAGGACGTTGTCCCTCTACTCCCGGCGGCGGATCTTAGCTTAAGTGGCCGCCTCCCGCTCACAAGCTCCACCAATCTCTCGATGAAGCTCCTGGAGACAGTTAGCCAACCGTTCCGCCAAAGGAACCAACCGAGCCAGCAAAACAGGCTCCCTGGCAGCAGGGGGAGGGCCTGGCACATCAATGGTAGGAAGCATCCGACCATCAGATTCCCGACGCTCCGCTCGAGACCTCCTGATAGCAGTAATCAGATCTCGAGCCTCAGAACCCTGGCTCGACCCAGAACTGGATTGAGGAGTAGCCGGAGTGTAGGCTTCGGAAGAAGTCGAAGCACGACTCTTCCCAGCATCACCAACCCTCCGGGCCCGCTTACTAGACTCCCCACACTACATGTTTCACTGCTTTCCTCTTGGGGCCAGCCATCATGAAGATAAAGTAAAGTGGTGAAAAAATTATTGAAGTTGAATGATTGTTTCTAGAGAGAGAAAGTGATGTGAGAAAAGATGGGTGAAATTGTAAAAAGTTCGCTCAGGTATTTATAGGCAAAATACCAGGGGAGACCAAACGACGCCTCTCTGAAGAAGACACATGGCCTGAAGGTACGGTGTGAACCAGGTTCACGTTCCCACTTGAAAAGAGAAAAAACGTTTTGGCTACCCCATCCATCCCTCGACCAGTGAAGGGAAGAAAGAACGACACAAACAAAAGCACGAACATAAGTCATTCAGACATTCATTCAAAATATCCAGGGCACACACTATTACAAAAGAGCTACATAATAGCTTAAACAGATATAATAGAGAAAAAAAGCATAGAGGTCTAAAGCTTTACATCCAAGGCTTGCTGCTTCCGAACCCGAGAATGATGGAGCGCTCTCCCCTCATCAATTGTGAGAGTTTTGTCCTCGACAACTCGCCTCGCTTCACTAAGGTCCTTCATGAGCTGATCGACCCTCCAAGCCACCTGTGTCTGCTCATCCAACACCACCTTCCTGGCTTTCTCAGCCTGCTGGATCTCCCACTTTTAGGATTGCCTGCGGATCTCTTGAGCCTTACGAGCCTGCTCATCTGCAAACTCTTGGCGACGTCCACTTCGAATAGGGTCATCATGCCCATGGCCCCCCACCCCAGAATAAGAAACATATGGGCAGGGGTCAACTTTAACAGGACTTGGAGGAGGAGTGTCAGGTCGACTTCCCCCCTCACCAGGTAACCTCATAGCCGGAGGTTCGACGCCAAGGCATTCTAGGATCCCCTGGGATTGAAGTCGCTGAAACACCAGCCATATCTGGGCACGACGCTGCTCGGACAAAGAAGTGTCCTCGAAAAGACGAACGAAGTCAGGAACCTTCAACTTGGCTAGACTAGCCTCACTGAATTCATCAGGGTCAGCCGAAACCCCACTATGAGGTGGCTTCGAAGGCCTACTGCCATGTGTTTTGCCCGATCGAATTGTTTTTATAACACGTTTTCCCGATCGAAGGCAATATGCCCGAGACACTGCCGCAATATCTACAGACGACTCATCGCTAGAACCTGAAGCAAATGAAAATAGTTGATGAAGACATTTTTCTGAAGTTTTGGAGTAACGACATCAATGAGCAAAACAAGCCTATTTATAAGCAAAAAATAGAGGGCACAAACGGTTATCCATGACAGCTGTCATACATGCAACGACACCTCAGCAAACAATGAATGATCAACTATTGAAGTTGGTAAAATTGCAAATCAAAACAGGTCGAGTTTACAAACATCGACATCTTCATTAATCGACCCTCAAAAGCGGAGGGGGCGCAACCATTTTACAACAAAGGTGACCAACCACCCTGAGGAAACCAATACAAGCCCCATAGGTTGGGGATGAAGACCTCAGACAACCAGGCTTACTCCGCCTGCTCCTCCTCCTCTGCCCGTCTCTGAGCGACTATCCCTTCCATCTCCTTCAGGTCAGAAGCGATGGAAGCCTCGATTTGGTCTGCCTCAACTTGACAAGCAGGATCTGCAGAGTTTCGAAGGTTCCGAATCTTGGCCAGAGCCTCGACCACAAAAGCTCCCATGTCACCGTCCCCATACACTCGGACCAAGGCTTCAGTAAAAAACCGGGTCTGACGGTCGGTCGACAGCCACCTTCAAGTTAGCCTGGGCCCGAGTTTCTTGGGTCTTCCATTCATCAGCCTCAGCCTGGGCACCTTCGAGGAGTCCGGTGACCTGAGCATTGTCTTTGTTAGCCACCTCCAGCTTCCCTCTCAGCTCCTTGAGGGAGCGCTCTCTCTTGGTCAGTAGGGACCTCCCCTGCTCGAGGTCGGCCTTCGCCTTCTCCAGTTCAACACGAAGTCCCAACAACTGGGCTTGGGCCTCCTCTCGAGCTCTAGGCGCGAATTCAGCTTGCCATTCCTGACGCTGGAGAACCGATTGACGCCTTTGGGCTTCGTCGGCCCTGATGGTCGCACTTAGAAGAATGTCATCCTGAAAGAAACAAAAAAGAAAGGTTAATACCTACGGAACCCGTTGAAAAACAGATGAACAAAACAGTCACGAGGATACCCTTCAACCGGCTTATAGCCATGCGCTTCAAGAGAGCCATCACAACATCAGTCGACCCCACCTCCGAAGACACTTGCTCTATGTCTCGTTCATGAAAGAGGTTGGGGTAGACAGCCTCAGCAATCTTGGCCTATTCGACCGGAGGAGCATCCATGACGATGGGCATCTTAAGGGCATAACCTTCAGGGCCCTGCCTACTCACCATGTACGCTTGACCCGTAAATTCATTGATGTCCCTATGGGTCGACCGCACTGCCAACATCTCATCAATGCTCTTCAAGCTAGGCGGAGAGAGCGCTCCCTCTACGACAGAAGTGGAAGGAGCAATCTCTAATTTCCGAGTCTTGACGGGAGGGGTAACTATCCCCTAGAAGTTAGCAGCAGGCTGGCTCACTGGAACCGACCCTCTACCAGTGGGGTCGGCTTTCTTCTTCTTTGAGGGAGATACCCTCACGGATGATGCCAAGGCCTCATCGCTCGACCTCTTCTTGGGAGGGGGACCTCCCCCAGATACAGCTTTAGACGAGGAACTTTCTTTCCTTGGCAAAGACTCGGTCTTCCTCTCGAAGACTGTCACCTTTTTCTTCTTGGGAGGCTCCGGAAACAAGGAAATCATCAATACCGACTATGGGAAAGTTGACTACAATAGACGGATAAAGAAAAATTTGGTTACCGAGGCGAGTGCTTTATGACCCTCGACTGTGTCCTCAAAAGCTCCGAGAAAAGCTTTAGAGGTCGTCCCAGCCACCATCTTCTCCCCATCCGGCATTTTCAAAAATTCAAAAAGGGCAGCCTCTGCAAAATAGATTAAGGAAAAAGAAAAGGAATTAGATAAAAATTGTCGATCAATGGGCAGATTCGAAGCAAAAGAAAACTAAAAACATGGTCGCTATACCATGAGTCATGGTCGACCTAAAACCCACGAAGACCAATAAAGCTTCATGATAAAACCAAGACTTCTCAATCCTTCAGTGGGGAGGGGGCTTTAACTTCCTCGCACATACCCTCATCTCTGTTGGGGTAGCGGAAATACTCCACAATTCTGCATTCGGCGGTGGACAAGGTGTCCAAAGCCTCACGCTTTGGGCCAAACAACCTATCACCTACCTCCTCCAAATAATCTTCCCTCCAAGGAGGACACTCTCCATCCCATCCCTGCTCACAATGCAAACAGAAAGTTTTCCTTCCACAAGGTGACATTGCTCAAGGATCGACACATGGAAAAGCCCATCCTAGGGCTCAAGTACCAAGTCCCGAGTTTGGTCGACTGCACCCGGGTGTATAGGTGACGCAGAACGGCATCTGTCACCTCCAATTTATGAACGTGAGCTGCAGCCGCCAGACCTATTAACGACCTCCAAGAGTTCGCTTGAAGCTGGAAATAGTGAACGTCCAAGAGACCCAATATCCTTTTGATAAGACAAGGAAGGGGAAACTTTAAAACCTCATCAAGAACCTTCGTTGAGAAGGGAATGCTACGTGGCGGAGCAGGATGACACCCCTCCGTTTTGCCAGGGCGGATAAAAGACATCCCCAGGGGCAAACCGTAGCGCTCCGCCAACGAGTCGATATACTCCATCAACCTGTCAGCCAAGATCAACAGTTTCAGATGGATGGGAACAACATCAACTTTCTTCCCCTGTTTCGAACCCCCATCCTCTGGATCTTCTTCTACGGGGTCTTGGTCGGTTTCCATCTCCGTGTCCCCCTGATCGACCTTGTCCGGTTCCACTAGAGGTTGTGGAGTCGTGGGAGCCTCCTTCCTGCTAGACCTCTTCTTCTTCTTCTTCTTCTTGTTCTTGTTCTTCTTCTTCTTCTTCTTCTTCATCTTCTTCTTCTTCTTCTTCTTCTTCTTCTTCTTCTTCTTCTTCTTCTTCTTCTTCTTCTTCTTCTCCCCCGAAGAAGGGAGAATGGGATCTTCTTCCTCAGCCGGGGAAAAGCCCCCGGCCCTATTCTCACCATCCTCCAAAGAATCACGAGAGGCCCCAGCCTCACCAAGACCCGACTCAACCGGCTCGGGTATACCACCAGGCGAGCCAGAAGTGCTAGCCGTATGGACGGTAATCAAACTAACCGGTCAGCTGAAGAATCGGGCAAGACGCCCAAAGCACTAGATTGGCCTACCATCTGCCTAGAAGAGCTCTTTTCTCTATGCTCCCTACAAAACGAACAAGTGAAATTGGTCAGAACTTGAAGCAGAATTTCAACGAAAACACAAGAAAAGATGGTCGAAGGGCAAAGACATACTTCATGATATGAGGGCAGAAAAGCCGTTCTCCTATCTGCTCGAATTCACTTAAAGGAGAGGGACAATCAAGACCCCCTTTGCCCGAACGGCAAGTTTGTTTAAAACGAGCCTTGGACATCTCGTCTTCGTCTCCCTGCAAGGGAGAGACAGAGCGTAAGGGTTCGATCCCGTCTAAAATAGGATCTTTCCCAACGCTACACTCATTTGAAAGACATTCAACACATCCTATTTAAAGCCTCGCGGAATGTCGGGGTCTGACAGGACCCTGGCATACCAATCTAGTTATTTGAGTAGTTATTCATGTGTAACCTTCATTGTAATTGTTTAGAGATGTTTCTTTTTATTTTTACATCTATTGTTTGGTTTGGCATGATACTTGATCATGATTGAAATTATCGTTCATGAATTGTTTACATCTTATTGATCATTAATTGATATGCTTAAGATGTTGTTTAAGTCGATGAGAGTTTATAACTAGATTGTGAAATGGTGATGGATTAATTGCAAAGGAGCATACTTTTGAGATAGATACTTGTTACTCTAGTTGAGATGACTAGATAAGTACTCTAAGAGTAGTTTATGGCATTTATTTGAGCTAGGGATAGTTAGAGAACCCGAGAATATTTTATACTTTGGGAAACCGTGCCAACTTGTGATTTGTACATCGTTATAAACTCGAATGGGTGTGTGATTGAGGATATCGTTGTGAATTAACCCATGATGGGTAATCGATTGAGGTATGAACTTGAGAATGAGTTGATACATATTATTTTGTTTTGAGGCTCAATAGGTTTGTTAGCTACTTAGACATTGGCATGTTGTCGAGTAGCCTAAGAGATTGACTCTTAGGTGATGAACAATTATTTTTATGAAAATTGGAAGCTCGTTATGATTCAATTATGAATTGGTACAGAGCGGACTTTTGAGAGCCTATGATGGCTATGTTATTGAGAGCCTATCATGGCTATGTTATTGAGAGCCTATCATGGCTATGTTATTGAGAGCCTATGTTGGCTATGTTTATGTTATTGATATTGATTTTGCGGCTTTCTCACCGTCAGTTCGCTTTACTTATGTCCAAGGCTAGGAGTTAATGACCAAGAGCAAATGGCACAAGTATTGGGCTAATTGAGTGATTAGCAAAGTGGTATTCAAGATCATTTGGGATTTGAGACGTTATAGTTATATCCTTTGGGATTGAGTGTAAGGTATAAGAAAACTTAAGTTGTGTTTTGAATATGTAACATAATTGCACTTATAGTTTTTGAATTTATACATATGAAATTATGACATTGTACATTGTTCGATGAAATGTTGAGTTACTTAGTTTTGCTGACTGGTTGCTTTTGTGCTAAGTTTGTTTGTTGTCCATTTCTCTTCAATGGTGGACCTATGATGAACCTAATCGAAATTCTTTTGCATGGGGGAGTAGATTGGTGATTGACTCATAGGTTGCATTGAAGATCAAGTTTGGCTGATCGAATAAAGCTGCCAAGAAGCTGGTCTTGTATATTTTGTGTTCATCATTTGTAATGAATAGTCATTTATTGTACTATTGAGTTATTGAGAGTTGTACCGTTTAGCCTTACACTCATTCGTTGGAGTGAGTGTGGCGATAATGCCCTGAATTTTGTATAGAAGTCTTCCGCTGTTGTAAATATTATTGACAATAAAAGTTTTTATTGGTCTCGATATCCAGGGTGTTACAGCTGGACTAGGATAGAGTGAAACAGTACAACTAAGGGTTGCCGAGATACGCCGACCTCGTGAGATGTCTGCGCTATGCCAGCCGCCTAAATGATGAGGGATACAAGCAGGCGCTTTCCTGCTGTGAGCTTGTGCGACTTTTAGAATGTCTTGCAGGTGCCTTTCTCTTTGTTATTACTTGCTCATTTGTATGTATGATTTAAGTGCATAGTGCTTAATCTCATGTTCAGATGTAGGCTTGGTTTGTTGAGAATTTTCTGGAGTTGTCGCCCAATGGCCGGGCTTTGGACTTCCCGGTATGCAGAGCATGGCAGCATAGAGGTCCTGCGTCCCTTAGCTCTCTTCAGCAGTATAGGGAGGCTATTCTACGCCTTGACATAAGGTAAAAAGGATTGATTTTGTATGAATCATATTACTTGTACAGAAATATCTTATCTTGGTTGCTTTTTGTGGATTGATTACTTCCCGTGGGCGAAGTATCATGAGTTAGCTCCACACGTCGTCCTAACCTCTAGGGCTGTGGTTTGTCAGAGGGTCCTGATTGAGGGTCCGATCTCCTTTGAGTGGTACTTAAGAGAGCGGGTTTTTCCGTCAGGTTTATCCTGATGACTTGCGTGGTCCTAGGATTCCCTTAGATCCTCCGCCGACCATGTTCTTGGTGAGGTATCTGTCTCGTGAGCAGATTACTGCGGCCATGATGGGATCAAATGTCATGCGATATTTCAAGGAGCACGATGAGGACCTTGCGGACCATTACGAACAATTCCCCCGTGATCGTCTTATGCCTTCATTCGTGTGCTTGAACGTAAGAACATCTGTAATTTGATATTCTATGTCTCCTGCCTATTTATATTAACTTTTTTTGCCTTGTAGGAGTCTCGAGTTGTTGACGTCGAGGCGGATCTCCCGGACCTGCAATTTCGAGGTCGCGACTATCATGGCAAGAAGTGCTGGGGGAGATCCCTATGATCAAGGACCTTGATGAGGATATTCAGGGCTTACCTCTCCCAGTTGGGCATCCAGGGGTAAGTTTGCAAAACTAAAAAGTGAGTGCTTTTTATCTTTTGCTTGTGCTTACGTCTCGTTGTTGGGTAGCTTTATCGTCTTACAGATGGTTCATGCCCATGAAGTATTGGATATCTCGAGCCCTTTCGAAGGATACATGCTTGAGAGGTGACTTGGATAAGGTAAACTTTATTTTTCATTTTAAAAGTCGTGTGGTTTGAGGAATGTGTTTACAATTTTCTGTGGCGTGAAGGTTGTGTAATACCCCATATTATTATTCATTTTTTAATATAATTACTTAAAAAGAAAATGGGAATTTGGATTTAAAATATAAATTGGGCTCGTGAATTAGAATGCCTAATTAATGTGTGGGTTTTTTGGATCTAATTAATTTTAATTTGGCCAAAATAAATAAAGGAGTTTGTTGGCTAATTTTTTCGGGCTTGGCCGAAAATATTCAGCATTTTTGGACCATAATTTTCGGCCCCTAGCCGAAAATATGGGGGAAGAAAACCAGTTTTACTCTTCTATAAGGACCCGGGATTTCTACGGTCCACGGAGTGCGTCCTTATAGAAAATTTGTCAGTTGGGGGCTTAGATAAGTTCAAGGGACCATCGAGTTAGAAAAGCTTTTGTAAAGACTTAAATTAAATAAAAACCATGAAAGAGGTCACAAATCTGCTATCGGCGTTTTATCGAAGGGACAAACCGAAGGGACAACCCAATAGCGCGATAAGTGAACTAATCATGTTTTTAGAAAGAATCCCGCTTATATAAAACATATAAGTACCCAAGAATAAAGAGTTCGGGGGCGAAGGTACGAGGTGGAAGGTGTTAGGCACCCAACTCGCCCGTATTATGACGGCCTCTACTAACTCAAGTTTGCTTAATAAGTAAAAGACATAATTCCCATGCAAAACCGGATTAACAATCTAGACTTAGACTATTAATTGGTTCATCACAAGCATCACAACATTTATTTTTAACCCTTATTTAGACATGCATTTGATTTGACAAGTTGGGCAGCACGACGACTATACAGACAATATTTAGGAAGCGATAAAAACGTTATTCTAGCATGATATCTACATTATGACTACTTAGAAAATAAACAATTAAGCAAGCAATTTGATTTGAGCCCTCAGGAATTTGTACCTGAACTGTAGGCTATATTTGACAAGAATAGTAAAACAAGATCTCAAGTTTGGAAGAAAGAGGGGGAAGCTCGGTGTCAATACTCCCGAGAATAGAGGTTGTCAACTGTAGACTGTGTGTTTTGAACTGAGGGTGAAGGGTTGTATTTATACGCGTGGAAAAGTGGGGTTGGACGGCTGAAAAGGAGTTGAAAATCGATTGGACTTGAAAAATGAGTCGGGCCAGAAGCAGGGTCAACGCCGCTAGCAGCCTTGGAATTTTAGTCAGCGCCGCTAGCGGCCCAGGCCAGGTCTCACTCGTTTGGGCTCCATATTGGGTGATTCAAGATGTGTTAGAAAGCTTATTGGGTCTAGTTTTATATGGCTTTGGTTTCAGGTCCAACTGTTTTGTGGACCTCGAGATATACCCGAAAGAGTAAGGAGAGGTCAGTTTTGGAGTGCGCATCAGTGTTGGGCTCGTAACTCCTTAGTTGGGAATGTGGTGTGGGATCATGATATGTCATTCGAAAGGTATTTGATGAAGGAATCCAAAAATATAAGGCTCAAAAATTAATTCAACCAAATGAACTCCCAAATGGGGCTGGAAACACGGTCCACAGTATTCGGCTACATCTGTTTTGACCATAAACTTCGTTTGGCTATAACTCTTAGGTGCGAAATCGTATTTGGACACGGAAGGAAGCAATGGAAAGCTCTTGAAAGGGGCTTTTAAATGAAGTGGAATGAAGGAGTGTTCGAAGGAAAAAACCTGAGACCTTATCTTAACTATTAAAGCAAAAATAGTAGTTCAAGTTTATAAATTACTCCTTTCATCATCGGGCTTTTGCGGAGAAATCTGAAGACGTTTTTTTGGCGTCTACAGCTTACCATTGAATTACGCTCCGAAATTCTGTCGAGAACGTTCACTATTGACGAGACTACGAACGATCTTCGGTTCCTAATTAATATTAATTAAAAACACAATCAGATGCAGAATTGAAAGTGCAAATGAACTCTAATTCCAGATCTGATAATTTTATTAAATTCCTTGAATTTTCCCGGTCAAAATAGGCTTTTGAAATTTGACAATCGGATTTGTAAAACTTTATAAACAATCAAAATACGAAATCAAATTAACTGAAATTCGAAAAATAAATCTGAATATAAATAATTAATTCCGAAATTGTCAAGAACACCCAAAAACTTCGAAAATCGATTCCCTCCAAATGACGCGACCACGACCACCAACAAGGGGGCCCATGGTCTTCCCAACACAAGACCACCACACACCGGCCATGGCGGCGGCGGTGGTGGCGCTTGTGGCGCAAAACGCGAGGAGAGAGAAAGAGAGTAACGAGAGGGAAAACAGAGAAGGGATGGCGACCTTGGCGCCGTCCTTGCCTCCACGGCACCCCCAGCCATGGCCGACCTCACGGCCGCGCTGGGTGGTGACCCATGGTCACAGGCGAGCGTGGTCGGAGGAGAGAGAGAGAGAGCGGTCAAAAACAGAGGAGAGAGAGAGAGATCGAAAAACAGAGGAGAGAAGAAGAGAACGCGGTGGTTGGCGGCTTATCGCCGCTGCCAGGGCCTAGTCGATCACCGACCCACCATGTCCGACCATTAGATGGCGGTTGGGTGGTGGTGCCACCTTCATTGGCACAAAAACAATGGAGAGGGAGAGGGAATGCGAGAGAGAGAAAAGAGAAGAGAGAGAGAGAGAGCGAGAGCGGCGGTGGGACGGGCCCAGGTCGCCGGCGACGCACCTTCACGATAGTGACAATGGCAGCAGCAAGGGGAAGGGGAAGGAGAGAATACGGTGAGAGAAAGGGAGAAGGAGAAAATGAAAGAGAAAGGAGAGGGAGAGAGAGAACCGTGAGAGTGAGGAGGGAGAGAGTGAGTGAGTGTGGTTTGTCCTCAGCTGTGACCCCCTATATATTGACCATTGATCAATCTTGGTCAAGCATGATTTACTCCCCATATCACTCACTAATTAATACTAATTGATTATGAAATCAATTATGCATAATTCACTCCACTCCAAATCAGATTTTTATTTTGAAATCTCCCACACAAATAATTCAAATTATTTAAATAATAATTCCCCATAAATATTTGAATAATTAAAATCCATAATATTTATTATTAGGACTTTAATATTAATTATGGAAATTATCCATCCATAATTAGTAATTCAAATGATCTAAATTATATGAAAATCCTTTTTATAAATATAGAAAATATCGGGGTATCACATCTCACCCCCCTTAAAAGAAGTTTCGTCCCGAAACATGGAGATACTACTACGGACGAAAAAGATTTACCCAATACAAGGGTAGAAAACATTTTAAGGAACCACATTCGTAGACACAACGCGCTTTTCTAACTCGTTTAGTAATGCAATAAGCAATGCTTCAACATATAATAAGCAATTAAACCACAATAATTCAATCAAAACGCGAAAATCTGAGGCGTGACACTCTACCCTCCTTAAAAGGAGTTTCGTCCCGAAACTCAGACCGGATCAATACCTTCGTCAAACAACTCAGGGTATTTCTGACGCATTTGGGCTTCGCCCTCCGAAGTAGCTTCTTCGGCTCCCTGCTGAGACCAAATTACCTTTACCAAAGGTACCGACTTTGTCCTCATAGCTCGATATTTTCTGTCGACTATCTGAATCAGTGTCTCTTCATAGGTTAAGCTTTCGTCAAGCTCAATCTGTTCTGGTAGTACGACATGCGAGGGATCGTGCACATATCGCTTCAGTTGTGACACATGAAAGACATTGTGGACATTCTCAAGTTCCACATGTAAGGCTAACCTATAAGCCACTTCTCCAATCCTTTCTAGGATTTCATATGGTCCAATATATTTGGGGCTCAGTTTTCCCTTACGGCTAAATCTCATGACTCCTTTGGTAGGTGATACTCTCAAAAGTACTTTCTGATCTACCTCGAATTCCTCAGGTCTGCGAACTCTATCTGGCGTACAACTTTTGTCGATCCTGGGCACCACGCATCTTTTCTTGAATAACTTCGATGACATTGACAGTTTCCTGAATTAACTCCGCACCCATTACCACTGTATTACTGATGTCGTTCCAACACACAGGTGATTTACATTGCCTCCCGTACAATGCCTCTTATGGTGCTCTATCGATACTCGAATGGTGACTGTTGTGGTACGAAAACTCGATCAATGGGATGTGCTTATCCCAAGATCCTTTGTACTCCAATGCACATGCTCGTAACATGTCCTTTAGGGTCTGAATAGTTCTTTCCGATTGTCCATCTGTAGTAGGGTGAAAGGTACTATTGAATTTCAACTTACTCCCAAAAGCATCTTGTAACTTTGTCCAAAAATGTGATAGAAATCTTGAATCTCTGTCCGATACTATGTCCTCCGGAACACCATGAAGTCTCATTACTTCCCGTATATAAGAATCGGCCAACTATTCCATTTCCCACGTGTCATTCATCGGAATGAACCTCGCGACTTTGGTCAATCTATCCACAACTACCCAAATCGCGTTGTTCTTTCATTGAGTTAATGGCAATCCCATCACAAAATCCATTGCAATTGACGTCCACTTCCATGTGGGTACGCCTAGTGATTGCAGCATCCCTCCTGGACGCTTGTGCTTGATTTTGACCTTCTGACATGTCAAGCACTTGGCCACAAATTCAGCCACTTCTCTTTTCATTCCATTCCACCAGAACGTGGATCGCAGGTCCTTATATAGTTTGTCTCCGCCAGGGTGTACGGAGTACGGCATGTTGTGTGCTTCGCTTAGAATCTTATCATTGATCTCTGGAACGTTCGGAACGCAAATCCTATTGCGAAACCTCAAAAGACAATATTTTCCTATGTCGAAGTCCTCAGAACGACCTTCGTTCTTATGTTGTACAATCCGCAAAAGATCTACGTTGTCAGCCTGCTTGCCTTTGATTTTGTCCAACAGAGTCGGGCGAATGGTCATGTGGTTTAGTACGCACTGAACATCACCTCTCAACACCACTTCAATGTCCAGAGTTTGCAAGTCCTGGATGATATTCTCTAGAATGACAATTGTTGTATAGAACGTGTGCCTGGTTTTCCTACTCAAAGCATCGGCCACGACATTGGCTTTACCCTCGTGGTACTGAATGTCCAAGTCATACTCCGTTAGTAACTCCAACCATCTCCGTTGCCGCATATTCAACTCCTTCTGAGTGAATATGTACTTCAAACTCTTATGGTCAGTAAACATCTTGACTGACGTCCCATACAAATAGTTTCGCCAAATCTTTAATGCGAACACCACGGCTGCTAGTTCCAAGTCATGCATCGGGTAATTCTCTTCGTACTTTTTGAGTTGTCGCAAAGCATAAGCTAGCACTTTCCCATTTTGCATTAGCACACAACCCAAACCATGTTTCGACGCATCACTGTAAACCTCATATCCGTCCGTTCTTGAAGGTAAAGACAAAATTGGCGCGGTTGTGAATCGTTTCTTAAGCTTCTTGAATGCTTCTTCACACTTTTCCGTCCATTGGAATCGTGTGGTTTTCTTCATCAAATTAGTCATTGGTTGTGCGATCTTTGAGAAATTCTCCACAAATCTCCGATAATAACCTGCTAGATCCAAAACGCTTCGAACCTCTATCACATTGGTCGGCTTAGGCCAATCATTAACGGCTCGGATTTTCTCTGGGTCCACGGCAACTGCATCCTTAGAGACCACAAGTCATAAGAAAGATACCTTTTCCAACCAAAACTCGCATTTGGACAACTTAGCGTATAACTTGTATCATCGTAAAATTTTCAGGGTGATCCTCAAGTGTTCCGCATGTTCCTCGGCGTTCTTAGAATATACCAAAATATCATCGATGAAAACCACCACAAACTGATCGAGGTACGGTTGAAACGTACGATTCATTAAGTCCATGAACTTTGCTGGCGCATTCGTCAGCCCAAGTGGCATAATTGTGAACTCGTAATGCCCATACCTTGTCCGAAAGGCAGTTTTAGGATTATCCGATTCCGCAATCCTCAGTTGATGATAACCTGATCTCTAATCGATCTTCGAGAATACCGATGACGCTCCATTCAGTTGGTCGAACAAATCATCGATCCTAGGTAGTGGATACCTATTCTTAATTGTGATCTTATTCACCTCTCGATAGTCAATACACAACCTCATACTACCATCCTTTTTCTTCACGAAGAGTACAGGTGCTCCCCAAGGCGATACACTTGGCTGAATATATCCCTTTTCCAACAATTCTTCTAGTTGAGTTTTGAATTCCTTCATTTCCGCCGGTGCCATCCTATATGGCGCTTTTGAATATGTGCGGATCCTGGCACTAACTCTATAGTGAAGTCGATAACGCGCTGGGGTGGCATCCCCAGTATCTAGTCAGGAAATACATCTTCGTATTCTGACACAATAGGAATAGAAGCCGAGGGTTCGACCTCACGACTCCTATCCCGAATATGACAATGGTAGATCGTTTCTCCTTTAGTCACGCAATCATTCACCTTAGTCGTCATGGAAAACACGACTTTCAACTTAGGTTTAACCACAACACCTCGGTAGACAACTCTCCGTCCTTAAGATCCTTTCAACGATACCCGTTGGTCAAAACACTCTATTTTAGCTCTGTACTTGGATAACCAGTCCATCCCAAGAATGGCATCGAACTCTTAACGAAATCAGCTGGTAAGTCGCACCCAGCGATCATGATAGTGCAGTTCTCAAATTTCTCCTTACTACTAACCTTTTCCCGATCTGGCATGGTTATATTAGCTCTAAGTACCGAACTAGGCTCTAACACAATCTTAACAGCAAAATTCTTAGACAAGAAGGAATGCGAAGCACCAGAATCAAATAACATATATGCTGGATGAGAGTGAACGAGAAAAGTACCAGCAATGACGTTCGGATTTGCTTCAGCTTCAGCGTTGTTCAACACGTAAAGCCTTTCGTTGACACCACGGTTGTTGTTCTGTGCAGTATTCTGTGTTGTTGGCTGGCCATTTCCCTGGTTTCCTCCTGCAGGTGCAGTGTTGTTGAAACCTGTCTTGTTGTTGTTATAACCTCCTCCATTTCCTCGGAAGTTAATACCATTGCCGCTGTTGTTATTATTGTAGCCTCCACGATTCTGCACATTTCCGGACTTTCCTTTATTTCAACATTCGGAAGCATTGTTTCCGGGTTTGTTACACTTATAACAAGTACTTCTCCTTGGCAATTCTTACCCGGATGTGCCACGCGACACTTATGGCAGAGCGTGTTCCTACGAGCTAGAATTGCTGCTCGGTTGTTCCCGGAATTCCTATTCTGATTATTGTTGTTGTTGTTGTTGTTGTTCCCAACTCCATGATCATTGGCCGGCTTTGGCCTACGGTCGTGCACATTTTGATGAGAAGAACTTCCTTCTTCACGCTTGTGCTTTCCGAGCACATAATCTCTTCGGTCCATAATTCTTTCCTGATTTAGAGCTTTATCATATGCCACTTGAAACCTGTCGGAATGACCCTCAACAAATATCTTGATATCCCACTGCAGTCCATCCTTAAACCTCGAGACACAGTTTTCCTCGTTCGCAACCAAAAGTGGTGCGAACACCGCGAGTTCGTTAAACTTAGAGGCATACTCAGCTAATGACCTCTTTTCTTGAGTCAGGTTCTCAAATTCCGTTTGTTTCAAACGACGAAGAGACCTAGGATAGAACCTTTTGCGAATCACCTCCTTGAATCTGGTCCAGCTGAAACCAGGATGAGCTACCAGTGCGGCACCCACATCAATCCACCACTTATTCGCCTCACCATGTAAGTAGTACATGGCACTGATGACTTTCTGGTCATTCTTGTCGCCCAATGGCAGCGAATAGCTTCTCAAGTCAATGATCCACCCTTCCAGCTTGGTAGGATCAGCGCCTCCTTCAAAAGTTGGTGGCTTGAGGGCGTCTAAATCCTTAAATGCTTTCGCAGCTGCATCTTGTGCATTGTGTTGTTGCTCTTCTCTTTTGAGTTGACACTCCATGAATTCACCGACGTTAATGAAGGCGTCCTCGAGTCTAGTGATACGTGCATTTTGAGCCATCTACGCGAGTTACGAGTTTCTGTAACAAGGAACATTCAATGGCATAAGGCCACTGATTAATCAATGATAGCCCAACCTTTGGGTCACAGCAAAAGAGACTTGGGTTATAGCATAACCTTCTCTAGGCAATTCTACTTAGCCAAATTTTAATAATTTTCCGACCTTGGTTCGAAGGTCTACTTTAGCAAATTCACGCTAAATTAAGTAAATAAGAAGGCATAATATCGACATGCAGTTTATAAGGAGATGGGTCACAACTCAAAGGTTGTCCCAAAATTCAATCATGGCCTACATGCTTGGCCTAATAACGAAGAATGTGACCCAACTTGGTCCAATATATTCAAAAAAATAACACCAAGCATGCTTTTAGCGCATAATTAATCATATAGATGATAATGCTAATGGTAAAAATCAGGTAAAGAGACATGTTCACAAATTCCCATAATAGCCATAATAAACATGTTTAATAATAAATAAGCAGATGAATATTTATTTGATAACAATCATTATAAATATTCATTCAAAACTGACTAAAAGGCAAATTAACTAAACATCTTTCAACATTTATTTGACCACGCAAGATCATCATATAACATGGAAAAGAGTGGAAAATTTAGTCTAAACTAGGAAAGTCTCAATCCAAACTCACTGGGTCTCTTGACCCAGGAGGTGATGGATCTTCATCCTTTCTAAATGCTGGTTCCTTGCCCTTGTATCCACTAGTCGGGATATAGGGCGGACTGACTCTTGCCTTTCTTACCAATAGGGGTAAAGAGGGCACGATAGGCTCTAGCGTTCATATGACTACGACGCTTAGGCTTTTCACAATCCTCGCAGTAACCTGAAGGAAGTGGTGTAAGAACAACTCGATGAAGCCAGTCGTTTTCTGCGAGTTGGAGCTCTGCGGCAATGACCTTAAACTCTAGGAACCAACGATAATGGGGTGTCGCATATCGGTGGTAGTTCGGCTTTCCATCCACGATCATGTCACTATAGCGCTCCTTAAGACATATGATACGAAATCTATTGAGCAAGCAGCTGCTCCAAGAACAAGCTTGACCGTGCTATGGGCGAGCATCCCTTCTCTATCTCAGATTGCAAGCTTGTTTGGCACCAAGGCACACAATGGGGGGTGAACTCTACTCATTAGGGACACCTAAAACATCAGGGTTATCATTTAAATTCTTTTAATAATTTAGATTAATGTAATTAGTCTTTTAATTCCGTACAAGTAGACGTTAATCAACATTAGTGCAGCTAACAGGTGGGAATTAGTGCCATGTCATTGATCCTAGTAACCTGCTCCTTTTGGGTTTGTTTTATGCCTTGGAAATCAAGTGATAAGGACATCTAGTAGCTCAAGAGGAGCCAAGGCGCATTAATGAACAACAATACAAAGGACACGCTCCAATTTGTACTATTAGGGACCATTTGGGCGCTAGAATTACAGCTGAGTACTAAACAGTTTGGGGACCACTTTTGAGGCTTTCTCTCATGAGGACAACAAGGATTCTTTCTGGGGTATTCCACTAGGGTTTATTTCATGTTTGAGCCTATAAATATGTAACAAAATTGAATGTAGTACTCAGATTATGTGAATGAGAAAAACTGATAGAGTGCTGCCTCTATTTCTGAAATCTTAAACCCTTGATCTCTTGTTTGGTGGCTTTGCCTTTATAACTTGAGTGGTGAGTTTGAGTGACCCCTTTATCAATTGAATCTTGTGGTTTTACCTTTAGGATTCATTTGTGGTGAGGTCCAATTTATCAAGTTTTGCTCTTGGGAGACTCAATACAAGTGAGAGATTTTAACGAGCTAGTTTACGCATCAAAGTGGTATCAGAGCTCTGGTTTTTTAGCTCGTTTTATCTGGAATTATGAAACTTTGGAAAGTTGTCTTTCTTCTCCAAGTTGAATCAACGAAAAAGGTTGAGTTTTGGTCCTCCGTTCAAGCTCAAACGTTTAGTTGCTCTCGCTGGACAGCGTCTGGGAGCCGTTTTGCAAAAACGCTTATATCTGGTGTTCTAGTGATAAATATTGTGACTTTTCTTCTTGGTTGGCTTCCTAAGGTATAGATCTACACTTATCTCTTTGTGGAATTTTGATATTGTCGTGGTTTTGGCTGTTATAATTTGTGTTAAATGCATACGTTGTGTACGGACAAAAACTGGGCAATAGTAATTTTGTTGGATTGATTCTGGTTGATTGTGGTTTAATTATTGTGTGGATATTGTTGAGGCTTCTTTTCTGTCTTAATCCCTTCTTTTCTTATCTATATATCTCTCTCTCTCTCCCTTTTTCTATTAAGGTTAGAATCACACCTTTACTCCTCTAACACTCACGTTGAGTATATTGGATCTAAAGGTTGCGTTTGTGATTTAGCCTCACTAAACACAATTATCTTCTTATTCTGTCTAAGCCTACTACAAAATGAACCCTTTTAAGCCAAACACATTCACCACCACAAAGAACCAAGCTACAAAATGGCCGGAGAAGTTCCACAAAACATGACTCTTGAGCAAGCCCAATTTGAGGGGTAGAATGTATCACTATATTTTTCATAAAAAAAAATATAAATAAATATCCACCACATAGATTTTCACAAAAATATAACAATATACAAAGTTCCAACAAAATACATTTATTATCAACAACTACAAATGGGAATTCTGGTTAACTTTCCAATCCATTCTTTGGTGTTAAGGAACTAATTTAAGGAACTAATTCCAATCCATTAGTCAACATTAACCACTAATGAAACTTTGGTGTCAAGGAAAAAAGAAAAGAACAAGACTTTACAACTAATTTAATCATTAAAGGGGCTGCTTTTGATCTCTTCCCTTGCCAAATGAGTTTGCAACCTTCTTAATTTCCTGTGCAACATAGAATGCATTTGAGTTAGAACAATATAGATATATACTTTCACTACTAAAGTGCACGAAGATAAGTCCTAATCGATCTGTATTCTTACCACCAAACATGTGTTGCGCTTTAATTAAGTTTTCAACATTATAACAAGGAGTAATAAGAGTATAGCATGAAATCTCAGGTCTGACTACAGCAACGACAAAAACAGTGTAGAACATTGGGAAAATCTTCATTTAGCTCACAAATATCAATACTAACTATTCCCATATTTGCATTACACCTAGCAGAGCGTAAATGGTTCTGAAATACAAGTTCGAAAACAGATCTAGATTCACAGCTTGTGAGTGTGTGAGTTTACTTAGCCCAACTCAGATTCTTATGAGTTTCAATCGTGATTTCACCCATGAATCACACACCATAATGGAACATATCATACAAGCCTCAAAGCACACTTTCAAGGAGTATATATTATCTCAATATTCTGCATGTACATACTATAAATCCTCTTGTGAATAAGTGATGGCACAAGAAAAAAAAAAGCAAGGGGAAAAAGTTGCAATATTTTATTGGCTATATTAATCTTGTTCCAAGTCTTTACCCCCATGTATTCTAAAGTATAACCCCAGTCTCAAAATAACTCAAGAAACAGTTCCTTGTCCATACCCTAATGATTAGTTGGATCTTCAAAGTTCAGTGGTACCTAAGCCATATGCCAATAGACAAACTAATGCAGCTAAAGAGAATTAAATGCAAATATTTCATTTTTCCTTCAGATTTAAAGCTACTAAAATGCAGATGATAGGTTACAATCTTGAAACAAAACCATACCAGAATGCATAAGTGCAGGGACAGAACTATCCTATCCATGCTATAGCTCTCTGAACAAGAATGACAGCACACAATAATCCAGAAAACAGTAGCTCAGAATTGAGATTTGAGCAAAATCAGACAATTAGCATGTATTTTCCTCAGCTTAAGTGCATAAGAGACAAGTAAAGGTAATATACTTTGATTAGCCATGTATTAACCTTATTTCCTTACCCAATAGAGCCCTAAACGTGCATATATAAGCAAATTTACTCAAAAGTACTGATCAGATTGCAACAGAATCAATAGTCCAGCAGTACCAATAGTTCACAACTGCAAACCCAAAAAATTTGAAGAAAAAGAGTCCAAATACAACAACAAACAGGTCATGCTACAACCCAGAATTGCAACTAATCGTGACAATGGAAGACCAGAGAATCAGATTCAACAATTAGCAAACAAAAACCCAAAATTCAAAATCAATATCGAGTGTCACTCGCAATTTTCGCAAATCAAGAGCTTCAATCAAGAATTTCTAGGTAACAAAAAGATACCACAAACCTAACAAACTACACGAAAATTAACAACCAAAAACCAGAAAATACCAGAAATGAATGGCAACATGGGAGCACATAATTAAAACAATTAAATCAAAAGCAATACATCCCCAGCGACACCACCCACGAACTCTTCTCCTATCTCCTAACTTAAAAAGGAATAAACTAGCAAACCACCAGGCAAAATATAAGCTGTTCACACAGTTACAAATAAAAAACAAGACATTCCGAGATCTAGAGTGGTAATGGGTTAAAACTCCAAAGAATAATCAATTAAATCCCAAAAAACTTTAAACGAAGAACAGTTCTCATATGTGCCTCGCAGAAAGCGCGGTTAATTTAGCCGTTGCTCTTGTCTTCAACCTCTAGCTCGCTCTTCTCGCAAAAAATGAAACAATGAACAGTTTTCCAAATTTTTAATGAAACTATAAGCAACACATCTCTGACTTGAGAATTTCCCCAAAATTTTAGTGAAACTTAATTAATTACCTTGTTGTTGGCTTTAATTTTTTTTTCTTGACCAAGCCACCATCTCTGACTTGAGAACCCATTCACAGCTAGGGTTTCAACACAATCAGTAAAACTTAGCTCAAATCAAATAAATAATCATTAACAGAACATACATTCCCACCACAAAATCTACAATCAATGGAAACATTCTACATAACAAACATATTAAAACAATTCAGAAACGAGATCTAGGGCTTGGAAACGAGAAATGAATTTAAAGCAGATCTAGGGCTTGGAAACGAGAAATAAATCGATTGAATTGAGAAGATCTGCAATTTACATACCCGAGCAAGATATTAGAGAAGAAAGTCCGCTAAACCGGCAAAGCACCTCACGATTTCCATCTTCCCCGCCGTCTGGCTCCTCTTCTCCACCATGGCTAAGAGAGAGAGCTGAGTGAGTGACGAAAAAAAAAATGGTGATACAGTTTACCTTAAGGGGGAGATAACAACACAGCTACGACACTGGCCGGAGAAATCGAAGCAGCAACAATAGAGGGAGTTGAGAGAGAGAGGGTGAGTGAGAATTTAGATCTGAGAAACTGGAACATTCGTGAGAACAAAGGGATGAGACTGTGATATTGGCGTTAATTGTTTTCTTTTTCTGTTTTTTGTTTTGGGTACGAAGTCGGTTTTAAATATGAAAAGGCTACAAAGTCGGTTTTTAAGGCAAAGCAACTACCTATGCGCCTACAAGGTCACCTTCTTAAAAAAAAGTGACTTCTTATGTGTGACTTCTGAGAACAGGGCTATGAAGTCGCTTTGTTTGAAAAAAGCGACATGTATCATTTTGTGTTTTACAAAATTGACACCGCCTCAATATAAAAGTCACTTTTTTTATAAGCGACTTCTATTGAGTGACTTTGTATCTAAGTTTTGTAGTAGTGCCAATTAGGGGTATTGAGCATCAAATAGAACTTGTTCTAGGGGCTGTTTTACCCAATAAAGCAGCCTATAGATGTTCTCCTAGTGAAGCAAAGGAGTTGCAAAGGCAAGTAGATGAGCTTGTGGCTAGGGGTTATGTCAAACCTAGCATGAGTCCATGCTCGGTACCAGCTTTTTTGGTGCCCAAGAATGGAACAATGAGAATGTGTGTTGATAGTAGGGTCATCAACAACATTACTATTAAGTATAGATATCTCATTCCAAGACTTGATGATATGCTTGATGAATTACATGGTGCTTATGTATTTTCCAAGATTGATTTGAGAAGTGGCTATCATCAAATTAGAATGAGGGACGGAGATGAGTGGAAAACAGCATTTAAAACGAAAGGTGGACTGTTTGAGTGGAAAGTGATGCCCTTTGGGCTGTCAAATGCTCCAAGTACCTTCATGAGGCTCATGAATGAGGTGTTAAGGCCTTATATAGGGAGGTTTGTGGTGGTTTACTTTGATGATATTCTGATTTACTCTAAAACAGAAGATTAGCACTTATTACACTTGAAAGAAGTGTTTTCTGTCCTTAGGGAGCATAAACTGTATGCAAAACTCGAGAAATGTGAATTCTCACTACAAGAAATAGGCGATTTTGCTACCGCCTTATCGGTCACAAAATTAGGCTAATCGCTCGCAAATTTGGGTTTGCGACCGACCAAAAGAGTTAGTAAATATGCTGGTTGCAAATCAAAAAAGCGACCAATAAATTGGTCGTAAATGATACCGACCGTTTTAAAAAAAATCCCAACTGATTGATCGGTCGGAACCTAGAAATACAATTAAAAAAAAAAGTAAATCCCAACCAATTGTTGGTTGGGAAAATGACTAATTTTCACCAGCAAACTAAACCAAAATTTCTTAAACCAAAATTCCCTTAACCAAAACACCACCACCTACATCAACAAGAGGATTCATACCAAGATATGTAGCAATCACCAGAACACTTGAAGTTATACCAAATTCCTTAGGAGGTGACAACAATTCCAAAAAAACGAAATTAACATGAAACCTACGATACAATACTTGATATTATTAAAAATTCTTAACAAATTTCTATCCAAAAAGGAATCTATTACTGCACAAACTAAAATTGCCAACAATGAAACTAAAACCTAATCTAACTACTCAAAATAATCTAAAAAAAAGATGAAAAATACCTACAAACTTTGAATTTGCCAAGATTTGTTTCTAATTTGTTATAGAGAAGAAAACTAGGTCCCAATTTACCCATACCATAATCGCCTTTTAATCACAAACCGCTCCTCAATTGCCATCAATAGACCAAATAGCTCTAAAAACAAACAGATCTGCTTCAATTTCGCCTTGAACCGCCAAGATCGACCCTATATTTGCATAATACCATCCTAGCTTCGCTTTAATTTAAACTTCATGGTGGAGGTCAATTTTAGACGTGAGGATCTGGAATAATAAAAAGAGAAGAGAGAGGAAGATAGGCAGAGGAGGTAGAGAGAGAAGATGTGGAGTGGTTATATATGTGAAGACGAGGAAGGAGGGAGAATAAGAAAACCAGATGAGGAAGTGGGTGACTGATGGTTGAGCACAGGAGAGAGAAAGGAGATCGAAGGGGGTAAGGATGGAGAAGGGGGTTAATGAAAGTGAAGGGGCGGATGACTGAGTGAAAAAACCTAAGGGCCACTTATATATGATGTACTTCGCAAATTATATTTTTTTCCATTTTTTGTTTTAGCAACCGCTTAATCGGTCGGTGACTCCACAAGTCGTCCAGTAATTTGTGACCGATGTTAAATCAGTTGGTAATTTTCCAACCGACAGAGAATCGGTTGGTAAAAAGTAAATTTGCGACCGAATTATGATCGGGTAGTAAATATCGGTCGCTAAATCGCTTGTTTCTTGTAGTGTCTTGACACATGAGGTTGTATTCTTGGGTTATGTGGTTTCAAGATATGGGATTTCAATGGACCCATCAAAGATTGAGGCAATCAAGTCATGGCCAGAACCTAAGACACTCACGGAGGTGAGAAGCTTTCATGGATTGCATAAAAAAGGTTCTTTTCAATGGACTACGACAGCAATTGAGGCATTTGAATTGCATAAAAAACAAGCTTAGTGCAGCCCCTATTCTCAGATTGCCAGATTTTGTGGATCTCTTTGAATTGGAGTGTGATGCAAGTGGTGTTGGCATTGGGGAAGTTTTGATTCAAAAGGGAAAGCCTTTAGCTTTCTTTAGTGAGAAATTGAGTGGCTCTAGGCTCAATTACAGCACCTACGACAAAGAGTTTTATGCTTTGATTTGAGCAATCACGCATTGGTCTCATTACCTCAAGCCCAAGCAATTTGTGTTGTATTCTGATCATGAAGCTTTGAAGTACATTAATGGACAACACAATCTCAATCCTAGGTATGCAAAGTGGGTTGAATTCCTTCAAGCTTATTCCTTTGTGTCCAAACACAAAGAGGGGAGCAAAAACATTGTTGTTGATGCCTTGTCTAGGCGCTACTCTATGCTCTCCATCTTGGAAGCTAGAGTCCTTGGGTTTTCTTTTCTTAAGGAGCTATACAAGGATGATGAAGATTTTGCCTCGTACTTCAAGGAATATGCTCAATTGTCTTCTGGCCCCTTTTCTATTCAAGATGGGTTTCTTTTCAAGAATAACAAGCTTTGTATTCCAAAGGGATCCGTGAGGGATCTACTCATTAGGGAGGCTCATGGTGGAGGGTTAGCTGGTCACTTTGGCATTGACAAGACCTATAACATCCTCCTAGGGCACTTTTATTGGCCTTACATGTTGAAAGATGTGCAAACCATCATTGCAAGGTGTGCAACATGCCACCAAACAAAAGCTCACTTCCACAAGGGTTTGTACACTCCACTTCCTATCCCTAATCAGCCTTGGGAGGATTTGAGTATGGATTTTATTGTGGCACTTCCAAGAACACAAAGGGGCAAAGATTCAATTATGGTTGTTGTAGACCGTTTCTCAAAAATGGTACATTTTGTGCCTTGCAACAAAACTCATGATGTTGTTATCATTGCTAATCTCTACTTTAGAGACATTGTGCGCTTGCATGGTGTTCCAAGGAGCATAGTATCGGATAGGGACACAAAGTTTTTGAGCAATTTCTGGAAAACACTTTAGCGTTTGTTTGGAACTAGGTTGTTGTTTAGTACCTTTCACCATCCTCAAACGGATGGGCAAACCGAAGTCACTAATAGGACTATTGGTTCCCTTTTTGAGGAGTATGATAAAGAAGACATTGAAGGATTGGGATGAGAAGTTGTGCCATGGTGAATTTGCATTCAATAGGGCGCCTAGTTACACAACCGGGAGGAATCCTTTTGAGATATGTTATGGTGTGAATCCTCTCACCCCTCTTGGCCTCATTCCTTTATCCATTGAGGCTAGAGTGAGTGTGGATGCTGATAAGAAAGCCAAGGAAGTCAAGAAGATCCATGAGCAAGTAAAAACTCAAATTGAGAAAGCAAACGCAACGTACAAAGCAAAAGCCAACAAAACCAGAAAACAACCATCTTTTGAACCTGGTGACTTGGTCTGGCTTCATTTAAGGAAGGAGAGGTTCCCTTCAAAGAGAAAGAACAAGTTGATTCCAAGAGCTGATGGTCCATTTGAGGTGCTGGAAAAGATTGGGGAAAGCGCGTACAAAATTGAAATTCCAGGAGACTCTTCTTTTTCTACCACGTTCAATGTGGGTGATTTAAGTCCTTATCTTGCTGATGACTACCTTGAGAACTTGAGCTCAAGTCCAAAAAAAGGAGAGAATGATACAAAATCAATTGAGCAAGCAGCTACTCCAAGAACAAGCTTGACCATGCTATGGGCGAGCATCCCTTCTCTATCTCAGATTGCAAGCTTGTTTGGCACCAAGGCACACAATGGGGGGTTTACTCTACTCATTAGGGACACCTAAAACATCAGGGTTATCATTTAAATGCTTTCAATAATTTAGATTAATGTAATTAGTCTTTTAATTCCATACAATTAGACGTTAATCAACATTAGTGCAGCTAACGGGTGGGAATTAATTGCCATGTCATTGATCCTAGTAACCTGCTCCTTTTGGATTTGTTTGCCTTAGGGATCAAGTGATAAGGACATCTACCAGCTCAAGAGGAGCCAAGGCGCATTAATGACCAGCAGTACAAAGGACACGCTCCAATTTGTACTATTGGGGACCATTTGGGCGCTAGAATAACAGCTGAGTACCAAACATTTTGGGGACCACTTTTGAGGCCTTCTCTCATGACAACAACAAGGATTCTTTCTAGGGTATTCCATTAGGGTTTATTTCATGTTTGAGCCTATAAATATGTAATAAAATCGAATGTAGTACTCAGATTATGTGAATGAGAAAAACTGATAGAGTACTATTTCTGAAATCTTAAACCCTTTATCGCTTGTTTGGTGGCTTTGCCTTTAGAACTTGAGTGGTAAGTTTGAGTGACCCCTTTATCAATTGAATCTGGTGGTTTTACCTTTAGGATTCATTTGTGGTGAGGTCCATTTTATCCCTTTTATTTCGCAAGTTTTGTTCTTGAGAGACTCAATACAAGTGAGAGATTTTAAGGACCTAGTTTACGCATCAACATATCCATGGATTCTCCATGGGAATACCAACAAGTTTCATAGAGATGTAGTAGGCAGGGTGCATTATGAAGTTGTAATCATGTAGGTACATGTACAAGGTATCGTCAACACGCTCCATGTAGTCAAAAACATGCTTCCCTTCCCTCACCCGAAGCAAAAGCGGTGGGACGGGTGGGAACTCAACGTCGTCAGGAGTGATGTCTTGTATCTGCACTGGCTCAAGTACAAAGAAAGACTCATCATCCTCTACTAGCTCAGGAGCTGGAGGCTCCACGGGCTCATGAACTGGAGACTCCACTGGCTCCTCGTGCTCCTCAGCAGGTTGTCCTCCGAATGGGTGAGAACGACTCCCGCTAGGCTCTCCCGGGAAGTACTCTAGACTCATCTCGAGATCCTCCAGCTCCATGGGATCAGTGTAGGACAAGGGCTCGGAGTCCTCGGAAGGATCGGGCTCGGAGGAAATAGTGCGAGGTGGCGACATCTGGGCTCAACCTGGAAATAAACGCAGGTTGCCGACGTTGTTACGAGCCGTAGACTTTCAACAAGTCTGCCTCTGTCTTGCCATCTACAATGAGCAATCACGTAGTAAGTAACTATAAACCATAACTGAAAGTGATTTCAAATAAACTCGATCTAAAGTAAAACTTAACGGCTTTAAATTTACATTTTAATTTCCCACAAATTATTACTAATCTTATTTAACAAATTTATTATCTTAGGAAGCTTTTAAACCTAGGGCTCTAATACCATTTGTAATACCCCCCGAATTCGCAACGATTTCCAGGGCTGCCCGGCGTCATTATCCTTGACCCGGCGCCGCTGAACCGTCCCAAACCCGGAGGTTGTGCCACTGCCACATTTATCGCAAAGGAATAAATGCGAAGCAGAAAGAAGTTGCTAGGTATAAAAGAGCCTACTAAACTGAAAAGGAAGCTTAAACATTAATAATTTAGATTGTCTAAAGGGTGAGATAACATGGGTAATCTTATTACAATCCTTTCAAGAGGAATATCTAAACCCAGCAGCGAAAAATAAAGACAAGTGAGCTCCAAGGCAAATCTAAGCCAACTCCAAAAGCGATCTTACTGGACATTACCTGCACATTTAATTTCCATGGTGAAAATAGGAAAATAGACAAAGAAGAGAGAAAGAAAAATCAGATAAACTGAGTAATTAACGCCGAAGCCCAGTAAAAACATTTCGAAAACCCTTACATTGGGATTTGAGAAGAATCATTGAAATTCATTTGCATACGTAGGTAATCAAGTAATTCAAGCACACACAATCGGTCAGATTATTATAATCTTTTTAAAGTGATCATCACCATAATAATTATAATAAGTCATCTAAAGAGAATTAAGAGAGCGATAATAGACCGAGGGCGTACACTCACGACATCTATGGATGTTATCACCTCAGTTTAATAATCATGCCATGGACTTAAAGACTCTAGTGTGCACACTACCTCAATTGCAACTCATGGTTAACAAGAGGACTTATACAATGGGGAATGATCCGTCCCGAACACAAACATCGTTGTGTCCATAAATGAAATAGATGCTTTGGGAATCACTCATCCCCGAACTACACAATATGCATGTGCAGTCCCGATGCTCGACTACTCCTACGGAACCAATAGGAGTCTTAATCTCTTATTAATTCATTTACATGCAAAGGGTCTAAATAAAGACTAAGGCACTAAGAGGCAAACATGCTTACTCATATACAAGCTATCTCTTTATGAATTGCTAAGCATAATTACTCGATTAATCATCACCCGAATCCTAATCAGGATTCTAACATGCTCTGAGCATAAATCACATTCCAATTAGGAAACATATTCAACTATGATTCAAATAAGGCAATTAATTCAATTGAGCTTGACATAAGCCATAATACATTCTATTGCCATAAATAGCCCAATTAACATTTAATTCTCATATCACAATATAAATCAAATCTAAACATGCTATATTTGAAACATGTTATAGTAATTATAATTAAAGGCATAATTGCATAATAAGAGCATTTCAACATGCTTTCCATAATTAAACGTAAATTGCCATTTAACACATATCACATCAAAACATTTTGTTTTGGGATAGGAAGAAGGTAGGCTTATTAGCTTACCACTGAATTACGTTCCGAGATTCTATCGAGAATGTTCACTATTGACGGGACTACGAACGATCTTCGGTTCCTAATTAATATTAATTAAAAACAAAATCAGATGCGGAATTGAAAGTGCAAATGAACTCTAAATTCAGATCTGACACTTTTATTAAATTCCTTGCATTTTTCCAGTCGAAATAGGCTTTTGAAATTTGACAATCGGATTTGTAAAACTTTATAAACAATCAAAATACGAAATCAAATTCACTAAAATTCGAAAATTAAATCTGAAAATAAATAATAAATTCTGAAATTATCAAGCACACTCAAAACATTGAAAATTGATTTTCCTCCAATTGATCACGACCACGGCCACCCATAAGGGCCCATGGTCTGACCATCACCAGAACACCACCCACCGCCATGGTGGAGCCGGTGGTGGCGCTGGTGGCGCCAAACGCGATGAGAGAGAAAGAGAGTCAAAATGAGAGAGAAAGAGAAGGGTGTCGCGGCTGGTGTTGTTGCCAAGACTTGCACCGTGCCACCACCACTCCCAGAGACGGGGAGGGGTTCCAAGGCCACGGTGGTCCAGCGTATAAGCCACCAACGTGCGCGACAGAAAGGGGAGAGAGGTTTTGCGAGAGAGAGAAAAAACGGGGAGGAGAGAGAGAGACGAATGGGATTGCAGTTGTTGGCGGCCTGAACGGCGCTACCACGAGCCTCACCGACACCAATCAGTCACGACCAACCAAAGGATGCGACTGGGTGATGGTCGGCTGTCATCGGCGACCCAGAACAGAGAAAAATAGAGGAGAGAAAGAGATTGTGCGAGAGAGAGAGAGAGAGAGAGAGAGAGAGAGAGAGAGAGAGAGAGAGAGAGAGAGAGAGAGAGAGAAGAGAAGAGAGAGAGAGAGCGGCAGTGGGGCGGGCCCACGTCGCCGGCGACTCACCTTCACGGTGGTGATGGTGATGACCGTGCAGCAGCAAGGGAGGGGGAGAGGAGAGAGTACGGTGAGATAGAGGGGGAAGAAGGAAATAAAAGAGAAAGGAGAGAGAGAGAGAGAGAGAGAGAGAGAGAGAGAGAGAGAGAGAGAGAGAGAGAGAGAGAGAGAGAGACCTGTGAGTGTGAGAGAGAAAATGAGTGAGTGTGGGTTTGACTCAGCTTTGACCCTTCTTATATTGACCCTTGGTCAATCTTGGTCAAGCTTTATTCACTCCCCATATCACTCCCTTTACTTAATACTAATTGATTACATCAAATCAATTATGCATAAATCACTCAACACTAAATCAGATTTTTATTTTGAACCCACACAATTAATTCAATTTATTTAAATAATAACTCCCCATAAATATTTGAATAATTAAAATCCAGAATATTTATTATTAGGACTTTAATACTAATTATGGAAATTATCCTTCCATAATTAGTAATTCAAATGATTGTACTATAATTACGATAAATTTTATGAAAATGTTTTTTATAAATATAGAAAATATCGGGGTATCACAGGAACCCTGTGCTGTAGGTTACACGATAAATGTCCTTCGATTTTCAGTCGAAGAGGACCCTGTGTTGTAGGTTACACAATAAATGTCCTTCGATTTTCAGTCGAAGGGGACCCTGTGTTGTAGGTAACACAATAAATGTCCTTCGATTTTCAGTCGAAGGGGACCCTCTGCTGTAGGTTACACAATAAATGTCCTTCGATTTTCATTCGAAGGGGACCCCGTGCTGTAGGTTACACAATAAAATATGTCATTAGAAATAGGATAAATGATAAAAATCCTTCGATTATCAATCGAAGGGGAACCCTGTGTTGTGGGTTACACAATAAAATGTGTAGAAATAAAATGAGTAGTAAATGTAATTGTAAAGGGTAATAAAATGTTGCTCAGACCTTCAGTCGGACGCGAGGCCATGCCATAGGCCGAGTATAAATGTACAAACCTGTTGGTTTAAAATTAGTCCCGCTTGCATAAACGGACTTTGGCGCGCAAATAACTGCTATGGGCCCCACGTGGGGCCCATTGATTTTGAACCAATGGCCCTAAATAGAATATTATAACAGAAGGAGTTTAGGCGGTCAAACTGCCACGTCAAGTGGCTATGCCGCTTGATGGAGCGGCTATGCTGCTCTGACAAACGGTTAAGCTGTCTGGGCAAGCGGCCAAGCCGCTTGGCTTGCGGGTCAACTGCTAGCGTGGCGGTCTGACCGCCGACGTGGACGGTTTGACCGGTTAGTAGGGTTTTAGCATGTGCATAAAAAGAAAAAGAGGGGAGGCCAAAATGGGTCATCTTCCCCATTTCGACCCTTCTCATCTCTCTCTCCTCCATCTTCAAGCTCTCAACTACCATCAAAGCCCCTAGCTCCAAATCTTGAGGTTTTCTAGCTCAAATTCCTAAAAGAACTTGATTTTGCTAGTTTTTCTTGAGGTTTTGAGTGTCAAAACTCGAAATTGTTTGAATTTGTGAGTTTTGTGAGTTTTACTCAAATTTCAAAAAACTCCATTTTTTCTCTTCATCCATGGCTCCCAAATTAAAAGGAGGTAGGAACAGGAAGGAGCAAGAGATTGTTGTGCGGGAGGCCCCGAATGTTTTTACTCGGGTCTTCATTTTCGGTATACCCCGTCACCGGGTGGGTGAGCACCGGTTAGTCCAGGATGAGTTCACTCGTTGTGATTTCCATCCTACCGATCGTTGGGAGCCCCGCGATCTTATTTTCAAGAAGAAGGAGCATTTGGTTACCGTTGGTACAAAATGTCGGGTATGTCGTTTTTTTTTCTTTGCTCTGCTCTTTTACACTTAGAAAATCATGTGTAGGCAAACATAGAATTTTTAGGTTGAGAACTGTACGTAGTGTAGCTAATGTGGAAAACCAATTTGCGTGAAATTGTTTCTCTTGCTAACTTGCTAATTTTTGTAGGATTATTTTTGTATGTGAAGAATGAATTTACGACAAATTCATCTTTAATGGTGGAAAATAAATTTTTGTGAAATTTATTCTCGTCACAAATATCACTTTCTTTTGTGAAAATAAACTTGAGTGAAGTTTATTTTATTTTTATTGTAACGATAGGTGATTTTTGAGTAAATTTGTGGAGAATAAACTTGTGTGAAATTCATTCTCGTTGAAATTTACTCTTGTCATATTGGTTTAGCTAGAATGCTAAATTTAACGAGTTGTAAAAATCTATGACTAAACCGGAGACTGGTAGTTATTACTAGAATCACCTAGCTAATTGTCTTGCAATTATCGTGTTATACAGGACGTAGACACTACCATGCGGGGTTACGGTAGCCTTTCCGGGATTGAGAAACCCCGTAGGTATGTGACTCCCGAGGTCAAGGCTACTGTGGAGCGTTGTGGCTTCGGTCTCCTGTTAGCGTCCATCACTTCTGCTGAGCGTTCCGACCGCTTGCCTGTTAGAGGTCTTGCGGAGCGGTACTGGGATACTACCAGTACTTTTCATTTTCCTATGGGTGAGGTCATGATCACCCCTTTCGAGTTTGGTCTCATTTCCGGGCTCTCTTGCACCGGTATTCCCCTCACCTATGGAGAGGTGAGTAGGGATGACATGGTGGAGATGTTCGGCCTTTTTGGGGCCAAATGGGATGGTATGAAGTATAGGCGGACTGACGTAATGGTCCAGTCCCTGACCACCCCGAGGAAGCTGAAGAAGGTCACGGCAGAGTAGCACGCTCGCCTTTTCTTGGCCTATGTTCTAGCTTGTTCCGTCTTTTTGGATAAAGCTAGTAGGTATCATGTTTACTATTTTCCGTGCTTGCGGGATTTGGACAGAGTTGCGGAGTACAACTGGGGTCTTCCCGCTTACTCTTGTCTTCTGCGGTGTTTGAGGCAGTCCAGCCGCCTCAGTGGGGAGGAGGGCGCGTCTCGCGTCTCCTTGGTCGGCTATTGGAAGGTTATGGAGGTAATTTCCTTTGACCATTCTTATACTTTGTCTTTTTGGCTTTTTACTCCTAACGTGTGCCTAATCCATGTGCTTTCCATGTCTTAGATTTGGTTTTACGAGCATTTCCCCGACCTTGCCCCTCTTCTCGAGACAAGGGATTTGTCCTTTCCAGCGTTGCAGACCTGGAGGGGACGGGCATCTTTCCCATTCACTACGTTGCACGCCCTTAGGGAGGCGATATATCCCTTGACCGCTCAGGATGTAAGTGATTATCTTTTTGCGCTTTTATCGTCCTTTTCATCCTTTTGTGTGCTCATTCTTTGCTTTTGTAGGTTGACTGGTTCCTCTAAACGGATTACCTCCCGGGCTTCTCGGACCGATTCTTGGGTGCTCGGGAGTATGACCAGAAGAGAATCCACATCGAGGGTCCTTTTGGTTTTTAGTGGTTCTTGGGAGAGAGACTGATTAGGCAGACTTTCTCCGACCTTCCGGCTCCGAGGATTCCTTTGGATCCTCCGGACTCTATGCTTTATGTTCGTCACCTTACCGTGGAGCAGGTAAGGATGGCCACCGTTGTGGCGAATGCCCTTGATATTTGCTTCCGGCTGATCCTGAGGTGGATCTTATGGTGGCGTATACTGAGTTTGCTGAGGCTCAGTTGTGCCTTAACTTCTCCACCAACCCAGTGAGTAATGTACTTTGTTTCTTAATTTCGTTTGGAAATTTAGAAATGTATCTAATATTTTTAAGTTTTGCAGAGTGCTGCGAGTTCTTCATCGTCCCAAGCGACTGTTTCTTCGCTGCGCCCTACTCCTCCTTTATGTCGGTGAGTTATACAAGAGCGGACGGGTCACCTCAGGTTCTATTGATTTCTAAGTTTCGTGTTCCCGATGAGAAGGTCGAGGGATTGCCTCTACCAGCTGGTTATAGGGGGGGTAAGTGGAAATCCCTTATAATTTGCAATATTTCCTTTATGTTTATACTGACACTTTTCTTTATGTGCACAGTTGGATGCTACTGAGACGCGGAAGATCTATAGGGGCATGCATGCCCTTAAGCATTGGATTTCTAGGTTCCCGTCTCGGAGTGTGTACACGAGTCGTCGGTCCGACATTCGAGAGGTATGTTCATTTCAAGTAACACTGCTTGATTTGAATTTTTGTAATTTTCTGACCTTGAGTCTACTTCGCAGCCTATTCCTGTGGCAAGTCCTCCTAGGCCTCCAGTTACTCGTGCTTCGGAGTTGGTGTCTACACCGCAGCGTCCTCCTCCAAGGCAAGAGGGTACGGAAGTGCGTAATGGGACGCCTCGAGCTCGAGTGGACACGGGGAACCGACCCCAGGTTCCTTATCTTCCGCAATGGCATGCACCGCCTCCCTATATGGGGTATCCAGGTTATCCCATGCCTATGTATCCTCCAGTCCCTCCGAGGGGTTCCTAGAGTCAGGAGCGTACGGGGTATGGCGGCTATCCCAGCATGTCGGAGCCACCGCGCCATTCACTAGATCCTGCTTACTTGATGGGTTCATTATTTGCTTTTGACCCTAGAGCTTGGGCGATGTCTCAGCCCGGTTCTTCAGGTGCTCCATCATCAAGTGGACACCGAGAGTCGTCTCAGGCGGGTCCGAGTACTGGCGAAGATGGCCAGTGATATTTGTTGTAGTGCATTTTGAACTTTCGGGCTTGTGTTAAACCTGTTATAAATATTGCATTTTATTCACGCACAAAAATTGACCGTAGTTCCCAGTCGAATGATGGAGAGAAGAGCTATAAATGGGCCTGCTGTTGTTGGGCCTCATGTCCCACCTATCATATACTGGTGCGCGCATGGGGGTACCTGCCGAAAACCCGACTGCGAAGAAGTTGTCTGTGGCCTGGCTAGCAAAGTCCATAGCCACATCCTGATACGAAGGCCCAGTATGAGGCACATCCCATCCAGGGGCGTTCGCCCAACCTCCAGCCATGGGGGTAACAATAGGTCTGCTGTCAAGAGATGGCTGGAAACCTGCAGGGGATAACATCTCAGAATTGTACGGCACAAAAGGTCCGGGCGCCTCATCAACAGGAGGCCTGGTCACAGCTACGGGAGGTGAACGAGCAACGGACGGTCTGCTCGCCAAAGAGGCCCTCGCAGCAGAAGAATGTCGAGGTCCCACCGAGGACGAAGACTGAGACATCTGCAAATAATCAAGATCGAGATGTTAAGTTAAGCACTTCACTTAGCTAAAACAAAAGATGAAAGTCTACTTACATCAACGGTCTGAGACGGAGAACTCTTCCCCTTGCCCATCACTCGGCCATAGCCTTTCTTCAGCAGGTGAATGAGCTTGAAGGTCTGAGAGGTCTGCTCCCGGTTCAACTACAAAAAAAAAATAAAAAAATAGCACAAACACAAGAGATAAAGTCAACACTCAAAAGCGAACACAAAATACAAGAAGGGATAAAAAGGAACTTACCCCCGTACAACCATCAGGCAAGGGCAAGCCCTACACAGCCTCTCCGTCAGCCATATGTAGAGGGAACTCCTCTACTATGCGTCCTCCTCTCTCCCCAATATACCTCACCTCATTAGTCGGTAAGGTCACGCTTGGGGGTTGGCCCCGAGGAACTCTAGAATGGGACCACCTGGGACCCTGAGGAGCCAGACGATCCGCCTGCAAAACACAAAAAGTTAGTATATCATGCATATAGCTAAAAAGATGCAGATAAATTTCTTACCTCAGAAGTGAGGTCCGGCATCAGATGACCTAAGCAATAGACCAAGTACACAGCCGTGTGGTCCAAGCCAACAATCTACAGCTCCAGAAACTCCGTGGCCGCCATACCACGAGCCACGACCCCCAAATCCCGCATGCTCAGACCGCGCAGATAGAACATGGTCAAGGGAGGCTCCTCCGGAACCAGATGACTACCAAAGGTGGGATGAATCAGACAGGTCAAACGGTCCCCCAAGTACCATTCAAAGCCAAATGGCCCCTCGAAGACCACCCGCAAGGAGGATACTCTAAAGGACTCCATCGTAATATGAGGCGGAACCCCAAAAATACCATCAAAAGTAGACCATGACACCTGCAGGTTACCAGTTCAAAAGTTTATTCACACCAAATGGACCAAATAGAATATATGCACAAGTCAACAACAACATACCATAGACGCGGCATGACTCTTAAAGGTAGCCAGAAAATGCTCCAAAGAGGTAAATGAGTAGTTATCTCTAAAAATCCACCGTGAACCTAGTGGGAACATCCTCAAACCAGGACAGTGAGGACCAAAGGCCAGAAAATACTCGATGAACCACAGCTGCCATACAAGCAAAAAGGGAGAGAATGGGCTTCACATTCAAAACCATATCCAAAGGAAAAAAAAAAAATATGGGTCTACCTCCAGTATCCTCCACGGGCCCGAGATGGACGCCCTCTCACTCGTCAGCTTAGGCCTGCAAGCCGGACGACACCATCTCACCAAGAAAGCATAAGCAGAAGCACCGAAGTTGTACTCATAAACCTTGGTCAAATCCTCTAAACATGTCAAGAAATCGACTTGACATACGCTCTTCTTCTGAGCAAAAATGGTCGACCCCAACAAGCAAGCCAGGAAAATGCGGTCTCTCTGCTCCTTGGTAAGCCCCTGCTCCGCCAAAGCCGCCTATAACCGCAACAAAGAAACCCGATCCTTATCAAAAAAGGCAGACACAGGCCCATAAAGCTCGAGCAACCTGTCACTCTGTTGCCAGTAGCTCGTGTCGTACCGAATACGATGCCCTCTAAAGGATAAACCCGTCAACACAGCGAACTGATAAGGGGTGGGGAACATCTCTCCTACAGGCGTATGGAAAGTGTTCGTGGAATCCCAGAACCACTCCAATAGCCCCCAAGCAATAATCCTAGTATCCCTAGAGTGACAAGATGGGATAACAGTAAGGAAATGGCCAAAACTCGAGCCCAATACCAAATTCCTGGCTCCAACTGAAAAAGTCTCCAACATCATAGCCCGATGGGAGGTAGACGCATGAGCCCGCAGCAAAACGCCAACACCCTACCCAACAAACAAAAATTTCTCAACACCCTATATACTACAAATATAGCCAAAATAATTCCACACAAATTATATACAGCTGACCACCAATCCAGTACAAGTCCCAATTTGTTCGTGTGCCGAAGCACTAAGAGTTCAAATTTTCAGGAAAAAAAAAAAATAAAAAATACTACTCTGCCTCTCCGGTAGTAAAATACTACGGTCCAGCCGAACGATGGGTCGAAGGTGTACTAGTGGAGGGAAGCCCAGAGGGAAAAGGTCCCGGTCATCCTCCCCCTCACCCATGGGACGTTTTCCTTGGCCTACAGGAGCCATGGGAGTACAACGCAGCTTTCTCTCTCTACAAGTGGAAAATTAAATATTTCAGATTCGCAAGAAACAAGCACCCATTCAACAATGCAACCCAAAATTCAGTAACTAGGCGGAAAAATAAGCAAGTTCAAGACAAAACCCGAAGAGTTTGGTCAAGAATTGACTTACCTCAACAATGGTGGGTATTCGACAATTGCTCTCGGCGAAGAAGAAGAACAAGTAGCACGCAAAAAAAAAAACACGCTGAAGCGCTCTTATTTGGCTCAGGATGGGCGCCGCTAGCGGCGCTCTCTAGAGCTGCTAGCGACCCTCACCCGAGGCGCAGCGCCGCTAGCGGCCCTGCACACACGGGCCCACTTGCTGTTCCACGACCCTTTTTCCAGTCCAATGTTTGTTTCTCCAGTCCGTTCGCAGCAAAAATCAGTACCAAGCACGCGGGAGCAAGTCCCCTTGGCCCACAAGTTCAAATTCAACAGTTGGCCCATCTTACGGTACACAATATTTTCAGATAAAACTAACCCGATTATTTTTGCAGGTCCCAAATACTGAAGCCCGGATACATACCGTGACAACCTTTACAGCCTGGAGCGTTAAAGTATTTTAAGCCCAGTAAATCTGTCGGCTTCTCAAACATCCCAAATGTCCCAATGTCCTGATATCCCAAATATCCCAAATGTCCCGATATTCCAAATGTCCCGATGTCCCAATATCCCAAACGTCCCGGTGTCCCAATATCCCAAACATCCCGATGTCCCAATATCCCAAATGTCCCGATGTCCCAATATCACAAACTTTCCAAATGTCCCGAAGTCCCAAAGTCACAAATGTCCCAATATCCCAAATGTCCCAATGTCCCAAAGTCACAAATGTCCCAACAATCACAAACGTCCCAATGCCAGAAATTTTGGGGTCAGTCAATGATCGCTTAAACTATTGCGGTTAAACTTTCCTCCTGCGAGATCACAAATTTTGGGTCAGGCAAAGATCTCTTAAGCTATTGCGATTAAACTGTCCTTCTACGAGGTCACAAAATTAGGGTCAGTCAATGATCGCTTAAGCTATTGTGGTTAAACTGTCCTTCTACGAGGTTACTTATTATGAGTCAGTCAATGATTGCTTAAACTATTGTGGGTATACTGTCCATTATTTTTTATATGTTTCAGTCAATGATTGCTTAAGCTATTGCATTTAAACTGTTCATATATTTTAACCATTTTACAGCCATCATTTTGATCGCGCTGTCTCGTCGGCCTTTTGGTTTCTTGTGCAGGGACGGAATCTCGGCATCCGCCGAGTGGTGCTTAGTCACTGTTTGCTCGATAAAGCATTTATACTATTCACTCTCATGTTACTTCCCATTTACAGCCGTTATTTTTAATCGCGCTGTCTCGTTGACTTTTTCGTTTCTCATACAGGGACGGAATTTCGACACCCGCCGAGCGGTGTTTAGTCACTGTTTGTCGAAGCACTCCACGTTGATCATTCTCAAAGTATTACTAACCTTTTCATTCACTCTAAATACAGGTCCCCAGCACACGTTTAGACCATCTACGAGCGGTGTTCTATCCTGCTAACCATAACATTTATTTCTCTTGTGTTCACAGAGATAAAATCTTAGCACGCTGCGAGCATGTCCCAACACAGGTTTGTCTTCATATGCATACATACTATACACTATCACACACTGTGTGCACATCAGCATCCTGCATGTCTCCTTCGGAATACTTTGATCTTCTCTTTTAATCAAGCTCAATCAAACTGGGGGCTTCTGTAGACGCCAAAAAAGCGCCTTCAGATTTCTCCGCAAAAGCCCGATGATGAAAGGAGTAATTTATAAACTTGAACGCTATTTTTGCTTTAATAGTTAAGATAAGGTCTCAGGTTTTCCTCTAAGCACTCCTTTATTCCAATCCCATTCAAAAGCCCCATTCAAGAGCTTTCCAACGACACCTCTCATGCCCCTTTACGACTCCCGATCGCGAAGTTGCAATTTAGGGGTAGAACCGTGTTTTACCGTCCAAGGGTAAAATGGTCTTTTCATATTTTTTGGAATACAAAAATTCCTCCGGAAAATAAAAATAGGCTGGATGTCGTCATTATGACGACATCCACCTGACAGCTGACAGCGCCGTCAGCAGCCCTGGGATAAAATCTAGGGCCGCTAGCGGCGCTGACTCAGCTTCAAGCTCGACTATTTTTTCAAGCCCAATTCAAAAATTCGGCTCTTTTCAGCCGTCCTGCCCTACTTTCCACGCCTATAAATACGACCATCCTCCCTCAGTTCAAAACACACAGTCTACAGTTGACAACCTCTATTCTCAGTAGTATTGACTCTGAGCTTCTCCCTCTTTCTTCCAAACTTAAGATCTTGTCTTTGCTATTCTTGTCAAATATAGCCTACAATTCAGGTAATAACTCCTGAGGGCTCAAATCAAATTAATTGCCTAATTGTTTATTTTTCTAGTAGCCATAATGTAGATATCATGCTAGAATAACGTCTTTTATTGCTTCCTAAATATTGTCCTTCCAAGCATGTCTAGTCGTTGTAATGCTCAACTTGTCAATCAAATGCATGTCTAAATAAGGGTTAAAAATAAATGTTGTGATGCTTGTGGTGAACCAATTAATAGTCTAAGTCTAGGTTGTTAATTCGGTTTTGTGTGAGAATTATGTCTTTAAATTATTAAGCAAACTTGAGTTAGTAGAGGCCGTCATAATACGGGCGAGTTGGGTGCCTAACACCTTCCCACCTCGTACCTTCGCCTCCGAACCCTTTATTCTTGGGTACTCATATGTTCTATATGAGCGGGAGTATTTCTAAAAACATGATTAGTTCACTTATCGTGCTATTGGGTTGTCCCTTCGGATTGTCCCTTCGGTTTGTCCCTTCGATAAAACACCGATAGCAGATTTGTGACCTCTTTCATGGTTTTTATTCAATTCAAGTCTTTACAAAATCTTTTCTAACTCGATGGTCCCTTAAACTTATCTAAAGCCCCCAGCTTACAAATTTTCTATAAGGACGCACTCTGTCGAGCGATGGAAAATCCCGGGTCGTAACACAATGAACTAGGATAAAATCTAGCACGAATGGATTCCTTAAAACGATCCCAGTTATAATTCGGCACTGCAAGCAAGTTTGTTCGTACATCACCCCACCATTTACTAGCTTCAGCATTCAAGTAATAAGTCGCAGAGCTAATCTTCATGTTGTTAGGCCTCGTAGCCAGGCACAACTTTAGATGTCATTGGTCTCACACGAATAAACGATAACATTCACAATTCACAAATCGAGGCTCCATACTAACTTAGCGGGGAAAAAAATAATCACATATAATCATATAGACATGCTTTAACTCTTGGCTCACAATTGATTTGACAATGCTTAATGAAGATTTCGCCATAATTTCGATATGGATTTTCCATCATGTCATGACAATATGAGATAGCATTCAAAGCTTTCAGTCACCCATGCATTTATGTGATAAAGACGATCATATAAAACAAATCTCAACAACATTCATATAATCAAAGGAAATAGTTTTGCAATAAGATAGACTGCAAAATAAATAACAATAATGAATATTTGTTGCTTAGGCAACTACATCACACCACAGTGTAAGGAACCGGGATTTTCCTCCATCTATCTAGGTGTTCCACGGAGTACGTCCTTATAGAAAATTTGTAAGTTGGGGGTTTAGATAAGTTCAAGGGACCATCGAGTAAGAAAAGCTTTTGTAAAGACTTGAATTGAATAAAAACCATGAAGGAGGTCAGAAATCTGTTATCGGCATTTTATCGAAGGGACAAACTGAATGGACAACCCAATAGCGCGATAAGTGAACTGATCATGTTTTTAGAAAGACTCCCGCTCATATAGAACATATGAGTACCCAAGAATAATAGGTTCGGGAGCGAAGGTGCAAGGTGGGTAGGTGTTAGACACCCAACTCGCCCGTATTATGACGGCCTCTACTAACTCAAGTTTGCTTAATAATTTTAAGACATAATTCCCATGCAAAATCAGATTAACAACCTAGACTTAGACTATTAATTGGTTCATCACAAGCATCACAATATTTATCTTTAACCCTTGTTTAGACTTCCATTCGATTGACAAGTTGAGCATTACGACGACTAGACATGCTTGAAAGGACAATATTTAGGAAGCAATAAAAGACGTTATTCTAGCATGATATCTACATTATGACTATTAGAAAATAAACAATTAGGCAAACAATTTATTTTGAGCTCCTCAAGAGTTAGTACCTGAACTGTAGGCTATATTTGACAAGAATAGTAAAGACAAGATCTCAAGTTTGGAAGAAAGAGGGGGAAGCTCGGTGTCAATACTCCCGAGAATAGAGGTTGTCAACTGTAGACTGTGTGTTTTGAACTGAGGGTCGAGGGTCGTATTTATAGGCGTGGCAAGTAGGGCTAGTCGGCTGAAAAGAGCCAAATTTTTGAATTGGGCTTGAAAAAATAGTTGGGCTTGAAGCTGAGTCAACGCCGCTAGCGGCCCTGGATTTTCATGCAGCGCCGCTAGCGGCCCAGCTCACAGCCGCTGACGGCTGTGGTGAGCCAGCTGGATGTCGTCATAATGACGACATCCAGTTTATTTTAATTTTCCTGATGAATTTTATATTCCGAAAAATATGAAAAGACCGTTTTACCCTTAGGCGGTAAAAGACGGTTCTACCCCCGGTTCACAACTTGGCGACTGGGAGTTGGAAAAAGGCATGAGAAGTGTCCTTGGAAAGCTCTTGAACAGAGCTTCTGAATGGGATCGGAATAAAGAAGCGATCGAGGAAAAACTTGAGACCTTATCTTACCTATTAAAGCAAAAATAACATTCAAGTTTATAAATTACTCCTTTCATCATCGGGCTTTTGCGGAGAAATCTGATGGCGCTTTTTTGCCGCCTACAGAAGCCCCCACTTTGATCGAGCTTGAGTAAAAGCGAAGGTCAAAGTATTCCGAAGGCGACATGCAAGATGCTGATGTGCACACGGTGTGTGAGAGTGTACAGTATGTATGCATATGAAGGCAAACCTGAGTTGGGACATGCTCGTAGCATGCTAAGATTTCATCTCTCTGAACACAAGAGAAATAAAGGTTATGGTTAGCAGGATAGAACACCGCTCGTACATGGTCTAAACGTCTGGTAGGGACCTGTATTCAGAGTGAATGGAAAAGTTAGTAATGCTTTGAGAATGATCAATGTAGAGTGCTTCGACAAAAAGTGACTAAATACCGCTCGGCGGGTGTCGAGATTCCGTCCCTGTACGAGAACGAAAAAGTCAACAAGACAACGCGGAAAAATAACGGCTGTAGATGAGAAGTAACACTGGTGAGAGTGAATAGTATAAATGCTTTATTCTCAGCAAATAGTGACTAAGCACCACTCGGCGGATGCCGAGATTCCGTCCTTGCACAAGAAACGAAAAGGTCAACGAGACAGCGCGATCAAAATGACGGCTGTAAAATGGTTAAAACATATGAACAATTGAAATGCAATAGCTTAAGCAATCCTTGACTAAAACATATAAAAAACAAAGGACAGTACAACCGCAACAGTTTAAGCAATCATTGACTGACACAAAATAAGTAACCTCGCAGAAGGACAGTTTAACCGCAATAGTTTCAGCGACCATTGACTGACCCCAGAATTTGTGACCTCGCAGAAGGACAGTTTAACCGCAATAGTTTAAGCGACCATTGACTGATCACAGAACTGGGGACTTTGGGAGTTTGGGATATTGGGACATTGAGACATTGGGACATTGGGACATTGAGACTTTGGGACATTAGGACATCGGGTCATTGTAATTTTTCGGATATTGGGACATCGGGTCATTGGGATTTTTTTGTGGATATTGGGACATTGGGTCATTAGCCTTTTTTTTGGATATTGTTGAGGGCGAATAATTTACTGGGCTTAAAATAATTTTGACACTCCGGGCGGTAAAATTCATCGTAGTATGTATCTGGGCTCAAGCATTTGGGACCTGCAAAAATAACTGGCTTAGTTTTACCTGAAAAATAGTTGGTATCGTAAGATGGGCCAACTGTCGAATTTGAATTTGTGGGCCAAAGAGACTTGCTTCCGCGCAGTTGGTACTGATATTTGCCGCGAACGAACTGGAGAAACCGCTTTTGGGCTGGAAAAGGTCATGGGACAGCAGGTAGGGGCCCGCGGGTGCAGGCCTTGCAGAGCCGCTAGCGGCCCAGGCCTGCGATGCTAGCGGTGTTGGGCTCTTCGCGAGCGCCGCTAGCGGTGCTCAACTTGAGCAAGCCAAAACGTGTTGTTGCAAATTTTTTCGTGTTTTGCTGCATTCTCCTTCTTCTTCGTCGAGAGCCATTGTCGAGCGTAGCTTCCATTATTGAGTGCTTCAACTTCTTCAAGGTAAGTCAATTCTTGACCAAATTCTTTGATTTTTGTCTTGAACTCGCTTATTTTTCCAGCTAGTTGCTGAATTTTGGGTTGCATTGTTGAATGGGTGCTTGTTTCTTGCGAATCTGAAACTTTTAATTTTCCACTTGTAGAGAGAGAAAGCTTCATTTTTCTTCCGTGGCTCCCAAAGACAAAGGAAAACGTCCCATGGGTGAGGAGGAGGAGAACCGGACCTTTACCGTACTGGGCTTCCTTCTACTAGTACGCCTTCGGCTCGTACTGCAGACGGGGCGCGTTTGTACCAGGACTCGGTCATGAGACTGGACTGGCGCCCAGCTGGGGTTTGGGACCGTAGTATCTTACTACCGAATAGGCAGAGTCATCTGTCTAACCCTGAGTTGATATGTTTTTTTACTCTCTTTTTTTCTGTTCAGTATATTTTTTGAACTGAAAATTTGAACTGTTAGTGCTTCGGCACACGAACAAATTACGACTTGTACTGGATTGGTGGTCAGTTGTATATAATTTATGTGGAATTATTTGGCTGTATTGGTAGTATATGGGGGGTTGAGAAAATTTTGTTTGTTTGCTAGGATATTGGTGTTTTGTTGCAGGCTCATGGGTCTACTTCCCATTGGGCCATGATGTTGGAGACATTTTTTATTGGAGCTAGGGATATGGTATTAAGCTCAGGTTTTGAGCATTTCTTGACTATTATCCCTGCTTGTCACTCTGGGGATACTAGGATTATTGCTAGGGGGCTATTGGAAAGGTTCTGGGACACTACGAACACTTTCCATACACCTGTAGGAGAGATGTTCCCCACTCCTTATCAGTTCGCTGTACTGACGGGTTTATCGTTTAGAGGGCGTCATATTCGGAACGACGTAAGTTAACATCGACAGAGTGACAGGTTACTTGAGCTTTACGGGCCTGTGTCCGCCCATTTCCGAGATGACCGGATTTCCTTGTCGCGGTTATGGGCGGCTTTGGCGGAGCAGGGGCTTACCGAGGAGCAGAGAGCCCGTATTTTTCTAGACTGCTTGTTGGGGTCGACCATTTTTGCTCAGAAGAAGAGCGTATGTCAGGTTGGCCTCTTGACATGTTTGGATGATTTGACCAAGGTCCATGAGTACAACTTTGGTGCTCCCGCCTATGCTACCTTGGTTAGATGGTGTCGTCGGGCTTGCAGGCCTAAGCCGACGAGTGAGAGGGCGTCTATCTCGGGCCCATGGAAGATACTGGAGGTAGGCACATATGTTTCTTCTTTTTTTCTTTGCACATGCATGCTTTTGAATTTGAAGCTTATCCTCTTTTTGCTTGTATGGCAGCTGTGGTTCTTCGAGTATTTTCCCGCTTTTGGTCCTCAGCGTCCCGGTTTGAGGATGTTTCCACTAGGTTCATGGTGGATTGGTAGAGATAACCATCCATTTACCTCTTTGGAGCATTTTTGGGCTACCTTCGAGAGTCATGCTGCATCTATGGTATGTTGTTGTTCGACTTGTGCATCTTCCTTTTTTTTCTAGTCCATTTAGTGTGAATGAACTTTTGAACTGGTAATCTGCAGGTGTCGTGGGCTGCCTTCGATGATGTTCTTGGGCTTCCACCCCATATTACCATGGAGTCTTTTAGGGTGTCCTCTTTGCGGGTGGTCTTTGAGGGGCCATTTGGCTTTGTGTGGTACTTGGGGGACCGTTTGACTCGGCTGGTCTATCCCGCCTTGGGTGGTCATCTGGTTCCGGAGGATTCTCCCATGACCATGTTCTATTTGCGCAGTCTGAGTGTGGCAGACTTAGGGGTCGTGACTCGTGGGATGGCGTCCACGGAGTTTTTGGAGCCGGAGATTGGTGGCTTGGACCGCACGGCTGTGTATCTGGCCTATTGCTTGGGTCGCTTGAGCCCGGGCCTCACTTCAGAGATAAGAAGTTTATCTGCATCTTTTCATCTATATGCGTGATATAGTGACCTTTTGTGTCTCGCAGGCGGATCGTTTGGCTTCTCAGGGTCCTAGGAGGTCCCATTCTAGAGTTCCTCGGGGCAAGCCCCCAAGCGTGACCTTGCCGGCTAATGAGGTGAGGTATATTGGGGAGAGCAGGGGACGTATAGTAGAGGAGTTCCCTCTACATACTGCTGATAAAGAGACCGTGGAGGGCTTGCCCTTGCCTAACGGTTGTACGGGGGTAAGTTCCTTTTTATCCCTTCTTGTGTTTTGTGTTTGCTTTTGAATGTTGACTCTATCTCTTGTTGTTTTTGCTTTTTCGTAGATGAATCGGGAGCAGACTTCCCAAGTCTTCAAGCTCATTCACCTGTTGAAGAAAGGCTATAGTCGGGTGATGGGCAAGGGGAAGACTTCTCGATCTAGGACCGTTGATGTAAGTAGACTGTCATCCTTTGTTTAGCTAAGTGAAGTGCTTAACTTAACATCTCGATCTTGATTGTTTGCAGATGTCGCAGTCTTCGTCTTCAGTGGGACCTCGACCTTTTTCCGCTACGAGGGTCTCTTCAGCGAGTAGGCCGTCTATTGCTCGTTCACCTCCCGTAGCTGTAACCAGGCCTCCTGTTGATGAGGCGCTCGGACCTTTTGTGCCGCACATTCCCGTGCCTGAGATGTTTTCTCCAGCGGGTTTTCAGCCTTCCTTCGGTAGTAGGCCTACTGTTACCCCCATGGCTGGAGGTTAGGAGAACGCCCCTGGATGGGATGTGCCTCATACTGGGCCTTCGTATCAGGATGTGGCTATGGACTTTGCTAGTCAGGCCACGGAGAACTTCTTTGCAGCGGGGTTTTCGGCAGGTACGTACCCCCATGCATGCACCAGCATATGACAGGCGGGAAATGAGGCCTAACAACAGTAGGCCCATTTATAGCTCATTTAGTACCCAGGGCTCCTTCCATTAATCGACTGGAAACTATGGCCAGCGACCGTCCGTTGATGATGAGGCTGACAGCAATGACGATGACGACTCCGGTGAAACGTTGTAGGATTGTTTTGTAAACATTGGCCTTGAAACTTTGAACTCCTGTTTTTTTAATGCATTTATATGATATGTATGATGACTCGATTATGCCCGTCTGATCTCTAAGTATGCAATGCGTTATGCAGTAGGGAATAGGCCACAATTTAGGGAATAAAATAAGAAAAAGGTAAAAATTGCAAGAAAAAGCAAAAATTACACATATTATACCCCCTAAAAAAAAGAAAAAAAGAAAAAAGAAAATAGAAAAGATAAAACTAACAGAGTCTCGGGCTTTGTAATTCCGTTTTGCGTATAAAAAACTGGGCTTAAACCGAGCAGACATGACCAAGCGGGCGGGAAGGAGAAAAGGGAGAAGAACTGACTGGGCCAGGGTCAGGGCCGCTAGCAGCGCTAGGCTGGGCCGCTAGCGGCGCTGGGCTGAAGACAAGGGCCGCTAGCGGCTATGCTAGCGGCGCTGGTCATAGCCGCTAGCGACCCTAACCAGGGCCGCTGACAGCTTTGGTTTGAACTTTTTCGCGAATTTTTGACTTCTTTTGACCTGATTTTTTGCCTATAAAAAGGATTTACGGGATGCTTGATGCTGTATCACTTTTCAGACATTAGCTCCCTCAAATTTCCCTAAGCTTCTACCATGGTGAAATCTTTTGAAAACCTGTTCGATGCCTGGTGCAAAAATCTGACCATAGAAGATAAACTTGAACTGGCTCCGTTCCATGTCTCTACCTTGCTGGCTTTAAGACCAACCAAAATATTGTGGCCCCTACTTCGATATGCTCTGAATTATTGGGATCCTGACTTGCATGTTTTCCGTTTCGGTAATTCTGAATTAATGCCCTCTGGTTGAAGAATTCGCTGCGATTACTAATATGTCTGATGTTCTTCCCCCAGCTGTGTCTTATTTGAGAGATGGTTTTAGCAATCAGTACAAGAATTATGCCCTCTGGTTGCAGAAGCCAAAAGCATGATTCTCGGTGTCGATGTGGACTTAGTTCAACTCTGTGAAAAGTTTGCTATTTCTTCTAAAAAAGATGCAATATTTAGGCGTTGCCGCCGACAGGCTTTTGTACTTTGCCTGTTAAACCGCCTACTGTTTTCTAATGCAGAGTCTTCCAACTTGGGTAGAGCATCGTTGTTGCGAGTGGTGATTCAAATGGCCGAAGGACACTCTCCTTTGCATCTGGTTGTAGGGAAAACTATTATAGGGCTTGATAGGTTGAAAATCTCACCTCACGAAACTTACTCTGGCAGCCCCCTGCTGCTTCAAATTTGGTTATGTGAGCATCTAAGGCTAATAGAGTCACCAGAGAAGATGATAGCTCGCACCCCTCGAGCCCGGTTAAAGAAAACTTATACCGCCGCTAGGTTCTTGGTTAGGAAAAGGCTATATTCTGAAAAGACCCTTGCTGAATGGGATGCCTTTTTCCGTTCAGGACCTGTTATCCGTTGGCATGTGACCTGGTGGAGCTTGACTTCCTTAGTTGCTTGTGGCAATTTTGTTCCTCATACTACCATAGTGGGTCTGTATAGGATTGCGTTCTTCTTTCCTTCTAGGGTTATGAGAAAATATGGGTTGAAGCAGGTTATCACTCAACAGTAGACTACGAGACCACTTATCTCGGCTTTGACCACTGAATTTGCTGCGGATTGGGGAAAATATTGGCGTAGCCGAGATCGCTGGACTGTACCTCGGGTGATTGCCTCAACTCAAGTTTCTGAGACCTACTTGAACTGGCTTTCTTGCAGTGAAGGAGAAGCGAGACGAGCCCTTCGTCATGAGGAGTGGGACCAACTAAAGCCTAAGTATGACTCAAGAACATGAAGCAAGAGAAGAAAGGAAGGGCCTTATGAGGAAGGCTACCATGTACTGAAAAGAGGCAAGCCCCCAGCTCAAGGAAGAGCCTTATGAGGAAGGCTACCATGTACTGAAAAGAGGCAAGCCCTCAGCTCACAGGTCGTCCTCAAGCCATGGTCCTTCAAAGAAGAACTCTTCAACGAAGCCTTCTAAAGGGAAGAAGGAGTAAAGTAGTTTTCTTAATTAGCAAGTCTAGTTTTTTAAAAAAAAGTAATAAGAATTTGTTTAGCTTAAAACCTCGTAGTTGCACTTTTTATTTTTTAGTGAGTTTAATTTCTTGCAATGTAAGCTTATTCGTTCAGTTTGAATAAAGATTATCCATTTTTTGAATGAGTTGAATGGAATTTTGGATTGATTTTGGTCGGGCCCCCCAAAAGGGTTACCTACGTATCCAGTGTGGAATCAGGCCAGCGTAGTTCGTTCAATTTGTGTAAGTCTGTTTTCTTTTTTTTTTTTTCGGAATTTTTTCTTTTTTAGTTTTTTTTTTTTTTTAGACGTAGCACTTCTTCAGTTGGTCCATGTTGGTGAGCTGACTGAACTCGATGTCATCAATGTCCATGAGTCGGACTGCGCCTCCTAATAAGATGTCTTTAGTGATTAAAGAACCAGACCAATTGGGTCGAAACTTGCCTCTGGGGTCGGTAACTGGGGCACGCAATTCTTTTCAAACTAAGTCTCCTTCCTTCAGATTTCGAGATCTAACCTTTTTGTTGAATGCCCTTGCCATGCGTTGCTGGTACATGTGAGAGTGGTCTAGGGCACGTAGGCGTCTTTCATCTGGGAACATAAGTTCCTCGTAACGGGCTTGTAACCATTGGGTTTCGGGAATTTCACCCTCTAAGACTATGCGCACGGAGGGTAGTTGGACTTCTATGGGTAGCACTGCTTCCATTCCGTAGACCAGGGAATAAGGTGTCGCTCTTGTGGAGGATCTTATGGATGTCCTCTATCCCCAAAGGGCAAATGGGAGTTTTATGGGCCAATCTTTGTAGTTTTCTATCATCTTTTCAATGATAGTCTTGAGGTTTTTGTTGGCGGCTTCCACTGCGCCGTTGGTTTGGGGACGGTAAGGGGATGATTTGTGGTGCCGGATTTTGTAGTTCTTTAAGAGGGTGTCTGTTTCGGCTTTGAAATGAGATCCATGATCAAATAATTTCATGCGGAACGCCATATCGGCAGATGATGTTGTTCTTTATGAATTTGGACACTTGTTTGGAGGTGAGGACGACATAGGATTGGGCTTCAACCCATTCGGTAAAATAGTCTATGGCTACTAGGATGTATTCATGTCCTCCTGAGCCTTTTGGGGTGATTTTACCAATGATATCTATTCCCCACGGGGAAAATGGCCAAGGGGACGTGAAGTTGTGGAGCATTGAGGGTGGCATATGCTGAAGGTTGGCATATATCTGACACTTCTTGCATTTCTTGACATAGTCGTAACAATCCCTTTCCATTGTGGTCCAGTAGTATCCCAGTCGTAGGACCTTTCTAGAGAGCATTCGACCATTCATGTGTGGTCCGCACACGCCATTGTGTACCTCGTCCATGATCTCTACGGCTTCTTTGGAGTTTACGCATATGAGGTTGACCCCGTTGTGGGACTTCTTGTATAGACCCCCCTTGTATTCTATGTGTTGTGCCACTAAGAGACGGAAGACCCGTTGAGCTCTTATTGGCGCATCTTAAGGGTATATTCCTTTGGTGATGTAATTGAAGATGTCTCGGTACCAAGGATCTTCTTTGATCGGAGCCAGGGTCAAATCCGTGTCGAGGTCGTTGCAGAAAGCGGGCTCGCTTCTTCTTATGGAGTGGCATCGTTGAGAGAGTTCAGCTACTCAAATTCCTGTAAAAGAGATAATTTGCATTCTTGCTTTGCGAAGTTTACTTACATTAGTTAATGATTTGTGCAACTTTGAGTTCATTTGGATTTATCAATAGCCAAACAAAGAAAGAAATGAGCAAGCAGAATTTTTATTGATTTGCAACAAAAGATAAGCACACATGACTTTAGAGAAGAGGATCTCAAATTCCCGTAAAAAAGAAACTAGACTTAGAAAGAAAAGTAAAAGGGGAACATCCCCTGTTCCAGACTCAACCTAAAGATTTAGCTAAAATCCTAACTCGACAAAACTTGGGGACTCGGACTCGATTCCTCTAGCTTTTGCAAGTAGCCAACTAGTTCCACGCTCCATAGGTATCATCTTCTTCTTTCTTGTCCATGATTTCTTGTATACCATCCTACGGGTGGATGCAGTCATCAGTGCGGTGGCCAAACACCCGGTGATATTAACAGTAGAGATTATCGTCAATCAAGATGCCCACATCATAGAGCCGGTTGTAGGAGTCAATTTCTTGGTATAGGAGGCGTTCTCCGTAAGCAGGTTGCAGATTCTTGATGAATTGGAGGATTTGGTCACTTTGCGCAGGTTTCTCAACCAGTTTGACCACCTTTAGCCTCCAAAGTTGAAGGAAGGCAAGGAACCCCTCATCTTTTCCTTGCTTGGTGATCTCTAATTCTAGAAGGGTCATGGAGAGCACAACATTTTCCTTGTAGCGTGCAAGGAAGATTATAGTGAACTCTGACCAAGTATGGTAGTTTTCCAAATTCAAGGTATAGAACCAACAACGAGTCGAGGTATCAAGAGTCTGTGGGAACAAGTGTATGTAGATACTTTTGTCAATTCCTCTCAAACCCGTGGTAGTAGTGAAGGCCTTGAGGTGATTTTTTGGATCATTAGTTCTAGTGAAGGTTGGAACCTCGGGCATGGAGAACTTGGCTGGAAGCTTTCCCTTGACTTTGGGGTTGACCTTACCATCATCAGGATTGTAGTTGGCCATAGAGTCAATCTTTTTGAGCTTAGTGACTTTCTCATCCTCTTGAGTGTTGGAGTCAGAGAGGATCCTTGCTTCATCCCCTTTCTTTCTTTCCAAATCCTCAACCTTGAGTCGCATTCTTTCCAAATTGCCCATGATCTCATCAAGCTTCTCGTCAGTGTTTTGGTCATTGTGAAGCTTGGGTGTGATTGGTGAGGTGAGCTTTGTGGTGGTAAGGGATTATGGGGTGATGGCCTATTTATTGATGGTGAGGCTTTTTGTGGTGGAGGTAGTCGGGAACTTGGTGGTGAAAACGGTTGTAGACAAACTAGCGTTACCGAAGGCCGAGCCCAGCTTTTCTCAAGATTTCCTTTACTCTTCGGACCCCCTATCCTGAATAGGAAGCACGGAGCACTTAGTAACAAGAAAAAACCATGAGACTCTCACCTAAGAAAAATGTTGACTCACACATAGAAGAAAACACATTGTCCTAAAGAAAAGTTCCTTAATCCTAAATGCCCAAATATTTCCCTAACATCGAAGGAAAAATAAAGTCAATGAACGAAAATAAGAAAAATAAAAAAGGACGGACCACCCTATTTTTATTTTTTTCTAGACCCAAAGAAATTGGAAAATGGGATAAAAAAAAAAAAAGAATTTCGGTCTTCATTTTTTTTTTTCGGCGGCTGTTTTCTTTTGTTGTTTTTTTTTTTTTTGTTTTTTTTGGCTTTTGTTTTTTTTTGACAGAATCTGGATTACATAAAAAAAAAGAAAAAAAAAAAAGAAAAAAGGGAGAGGGGAAATTGAAACGACGGACTCTTTTTTTTTGCTAAGAAGATCCTAAGAAAATTTTGATGACTTTTATAGAATATATCATTGCGAAAAATACGAGTGTTCATTGAATTGAATTCTCGCACCGTTTTTGGGCATTAGGAACTAGCTAAAAATAAAAGAAAAAAGACTCCTGGCACATTAGTACATGTTCGCACATAGTCACGACATTCATGCATTCAAGCAAGCATTACAACGACGCAGTTTACAGGCAAACATGTGATCAGACAGGCATTACAACAACACATGCACAACAAGCAAGCGAATGCACGAATGTGGGCTAGAGGCTTTTGGCTCCTGTGAGATCACCACGACAAATTACAATTTACGTTCGGCGGATGGTCGACACATCAATTGTAATTCTTTTTCACCAACAAGAGTAGATGAGTCATGGGTGACGAAGCATCGATTTGCACGATAGGACAACTGTATATTCCTTTAGATATACGGGTTATCTACGAGTTGCGACACAAACTTCCTCGAGGGTTGATAAGGGTCAAAAGATTGTGCCAAAGCACATGAAAATGATTCAATATGAAACATATCATCAAAGAATTAAGCAAACTTGACTTTCGAATCTTACCCTCTTAAATAAATCCCCAGTGAAGTCGCCACTGTAAGGACCCGGGATTTTCCTCCATCTATCTAGGTGTTCCACGGAGTACGTCCTTATATAAAATTTCTAAGTTGGGGGTTTAGATAAGTTAAAGGGACCATCGAGTTAGAAAAGCTTTTGTAAAGACTTGAATTGAATAAAAACCATGAAAGAGGTCACAAATCTGCTATCGGCGTTTTATCGAAGGGACAACCCAATAGCGCGATAAGTGAACTGATTATGTTTTTAGAAAGACTCCCGCTGATATAGAACATATGAGTACTCAAGAATAATAGGTTCGGGGGCGAAGGTACGAGGTGGGAAGGTGTTAGGCACCCAACTCGCCCGTATTATGACGGCCTCTACTAACTCATGTTTGCTTAATAATTTAAAGACATAATTTCCATGCAAAACCGGATTAGGCAAGCAATTTAATTTGAGCCCTCAGGAGTTAGTACCTGAACTGTAGGCTATATTTGACAAGAATAGTAAAGACATGATCTTAAGTTTGGAAGAAAGAGGGGAAACCTCGGTGTCAATACTCCCGAGAATAGAGTTTGTCAACTGTGGACTGTGTGTTTTGAACTGAGGGTCGAGGGTCGTATTTATAAGCGTGGGAAGTAGGGATGGTCGGCTGAAAAGAGCCGAATTTTTGAATTGGGCTTGAAAAATAGTCGGGCTTGAAGCTGAGTCAGCGCCGCTAGCGGCCCAGCTCACAGCCGCTGGCGGCGCTGGATTTTAATCAAGGGCCGCTGACGACTGTGGTGAGCCAGCTGGATTTCTATTTTAATTTTTCGAATGAATTTTGTATCCCGAAAAATATGAAAAGACCGTTTTACCCTTGGGCGGTAAAAGACGGTTCTACCCCCGGTTTACAACTTGGTGACCGGGAGTCGAAAAATGGCATGAGAGGTGTCGTGGGAAAGCTCTTGAATGGGGTTTTTGAATGGGATCGGAATAAAGGAGCGATCGAGGAAAAACTTGAGACCTTATCTTACCTATTAAAGCAACAATAGCATTCAAGTTTATAAATTACTCCTTTCATCATCGGGATTTTGCAGACAAATCTGAAGGCGCTTTTTTGGCATTTAAACACACCAATCTTGACCACGCAGGGTCATCACAATAAATGAAATAATGTATCTTAAACAAACGATTAACCCTAGTCAATTCAAATACTAAACATCAGCAGGGTTTTGCTTCCATCTAGGAGGCGTATCATAATCATCTTTCCTCCTTGGCGTCATCTCTCTACATGGCGTGTAAGTGTAGACACCAAAAAATGTGTCTATGATAAATCCCAATAAAAACCAGATGATGAAAGGATTGGATTTTGCTCGAACTTGGGTTGCGAGAATAATTGCTCTGATGATTAGCCCAGTTCATTTAATTTAACCAGTGGGAGCCTTTTGTACAAGTGATCCAAACCAGTTGGACTTACTTCAATTGGAGTCCAAAACTGAGAGATAGGCCTCTTTGAACCTAAGGGCCCGAAAGGGAACCCAAACCCTTGACTCAACCCTCGGTCAAACAAGGAAACTTAGTCAATCACGCGTGGACCCCCTCAGAAAAGCCTCCCCCGCGTGAAAAGCACGTCAAGCGCCTATGCAGGCTGGCCGCTCCAGGTCCAAGCGACAACGCTTGAGTTCAAGAGTTGGCCGCTAGGACAAGCGGCTATTGTTGATAGAATATTCTAGAGAGAGATATCCCGCTTGTCCTAGCGGTTCAGCCGCTCGGCCTAGTTTCATGGCCGGCTAGACCTTTTCTCGTGGATGGCAAATTCGAGGCCCATTCGATTTCCGTGCCAAACACCGGCAGCTCCCCCTCTTCTACATAAACAAACCTTAGGGTTCAGTTGAAGAGGTTGGTTTTTTGGTTCGAGATTCTCGAGAAAGGTTGGCAGTTTCTCTCTCATATTAAACTCTAAATTCTGATTCTACTCCTTCTTTAAGTTAGCCCTAGCACCACAAAATAAACCTTCATACTTCATCAAGAGCAAGAATTCAAACATAACAACCCAATAAGTTCATTAAGAGCATCCAGGTAATCCAACCTGAGGGTTTTCAAATAAAATTTATATTGTTTGTTATTTACTAACGAATTTGATTTATGTGATATGTACATGCATGGCGCGTTTTGAGCAAAAGGGCTTGTATTAAGCCTAATGAATGGATGAATGAATGCATGTTTATTATTTATTGATCTTTATTGAATTATGCTTTGTTTGTGGATTAGTGGATGAATTGTCTTGTTTGCCTTCTAACTCGCAGGTTTTAGCATATTTATCGTTTTCTAGCAATAAAAGCATGTAAATTTGATAAGTTGTTAAAAGTGGTCACGTTAATAATGTTTGTTCAACCCATTAGTTAAAACTAGAAATTAGGACAAATTGAACCTTGTTTAGAACCGTAGCATTAATAATCGCATTGAATTGATTAGTAAAGGCCGTTGTTGTCAACGGGCGAGTTGGGTGCCCCCGAACTCATTTACGAAGTCAATTTCCCCAATAGGGATTGGGGTGCACAGGAATTGAGTTGACGTCTTTCTAGACTATCGACTTGATTCCATGGTTTCCAAATTTTCTTAAATTTGGTGGCGACTTCTGACAATATTAATCATGTCCTTAGTACGAAAGAAAAATCTTTATGTGCATTCACACTCAAGAGATTCACGAAACCCAAAGACACGCTCTCCCAGGCTATCCAGCCGGCCGCCCGCAATTCAGGAAAAAGGGGAGAAAAATCCGGTAGCCTACAGTGGCGACTTCACTGGGGAGATTATTAAGAGGGTGTAAGTTGAAAATTGATTCAATGCTATTATTTTTGCTTGGTTCACTACCTTGAGTGTTCTTATTATTATTTTGTGATTTGTCATTCATCTAATTAAATGGCATTCATGTGCATGCGCTTGCGCGACTTCCGAGCTTGTTTTTACAAGTACGAACTAGTTTCTTAGCCAATGGAGTGTGGTGAAGTGCCTTGGTGAGAATCCACTCGATTATTCTTTCCCAAGAAACATGGATCCCCCCACCTCATGTACCTTCCTACGCATTCGTCCATTCGACGAGTAGGATAACAAGAATGCATCACATTGTCGCGCATCCCGCAGATTATTGTACATTCTTGATCATGAGTACCTTTCGACCAAAACTCTTAAGCCTACCCCATTGCATGAACTAGAACCAATGTTTTTGGTCGAAACTCAGTCCCATGTCCATGCTAGATTTTCATGATCATGTCATTTACGCTGTTGTGCTGTTTGCCCATATGTGAACGCAATCTATGCGTAGTCGTTTTGGTCGTCATAGAATATTAGGTTAGACCCCAATTAGGATCTTTTCCTTTTTGAGTCTAGATTTTGTCTTAAGATTGAGTCTAGAATCTTTATTTTTAGGAAACAATATCCCCGAATGTTCTATATGATGCTCGTTACCTTCGGAAAGATTTAATGGTTTATTCTTTCCCTTTATTTAGGTAGTGAGTTTTAGTCAAAGATCTCGATAATATCTCCCCCCTCCCCGTTTAGTCAAGAGTATAATATCTTTTGTTTTATCCCATATTGAGTCGAGATAATATCTCTCCCCTCCCCCTTTTAGTCAAGAGTATAATATCTTTTGCTTTATCCCATATTGAGTCGAGATAATATCTCTCCCCTCCCTTTTTAGTCAAGAGTATAATATCTATTTATTTTTATCCCGCGTCGAGATCTTTTGACCTAAACTCATTACTTAGTCCCCAAGAGTAACTATGTTGATAGAACATTCTAGATAGAGATTTCCCACTTTTGCTTTAAAACTTTTCTTTTGTGGAACTTGTTAGTCTTTCCTTTTCTAAGTCTTATCCGCTGTCCAGGATTGGGAAGAAAACAGCCGGTCCGAAAAGTTGGGAGCGCGATCATAGTAATCAACGTTTGGTTAGGAAGCTCGTATTGGAGTCTCCCCCTTCGAGCAAATCTAGGTCTGACGCAGTATTTGTTACTCCCCCTCCATATCGACCACCGGGTTCTAAGTTGACCGAAATGGCCGAAGGCGATATGCCACCTCCACCACCTAAGACTACCGAAGAGATGTTAACTGAAATGATGACAATGTTGGAAACTAGGGGAAACCGTGTGACTGGATAGAAAGCAAGGTCAAGGAAGCTGACTCTTTTAACCAGGATGACCCTCCACCTCGAGATGACAAAGTAGAAGAGCTAAGTGTACAAATTAAGAACCTTGAGTTAGCTCTGACTCAAAACAAGATCATAAGTGGCTACTTGATCAATGCTGAAGGATATTCCTCTCACATCAAGGGGAAACTCCAACATAAGTTCTCTATGCCTGAAGATCCCACCTTCAAAGGGACCAATGATCCAAAAGATCACGTAAGGGCTTTCACCACCGCAATGGGCCTAAGAGGAGTTGATCCTGACATCTGTATTCACCTTTTCTCACAAACCTTGGACTCCACTGTTAGGGCATGGTTCTTCAAGCTTGAGCCCAGTCAGATTCAAGAATGGTATAAGGTGTCTAGTTTGTTCCTCACTAGGTACGCCGACAATGTCATTCAACCAACTACCATGACAGAGTTGGAAGCAATAAAGCAAGGTGAAAATAAAAGCTTCACTGACTTTGTTAAAAAATGGAGAACTAAAGTGGCCGAAATGCTTGACCGTCCAACCAAGGAAGAGCGAATTCGGAAAATTATCAAGAACCTACAACCCCCTTACTTGAATCCTCTCAAATATCAAGCAATTACTTCATACACACAGCTCAATAGGGTGGGATTGCTCATAGAGGACGATCAAGCACTTAAAAACGAGAAAAGCAAGGACTTCTTCAACAAAGGCACTTATTATGCAAATTACAAGAAGAATCCCAACTCGGGAAGCTCTTCCAATAAGGTTAATGAAGTCAATGTTGTCTACGACAAACCGCAAAGGCAATACACTCCATTGGGCATGACCTATGCTAAGGCTTTGGAAAAGCTGGTCAAAAATGACTATCTCAGCGTCGTGGGACCCACTCCGGATCCTGATGCCGAAAAGAGGAGCCCATCATGGAATCCTAATCTTTATTGCAAATTCCATAGAGGAAAAGGACATGATACTGAGAAGTGTTGGACACTCAAAAATAAAATCCAGGATCTTTTTGATAATGGGACCATTCCCAAGCCAAAGAATGTTCTCACTCCAAACAACAACACCAATCCTCTAGGTGCGGTTTTTCGTCATTACAAATGAAGAAGAGGAAAAGGACCCCTCTCGTCTGATTGTGCCAATTGGACATTCTATCCCGCCATTCAAGTTTGACTCCCTCCATCTAGAGGTAGCCGGACTTTGGGAAAGTGATAGTGACGAGGAAGATGCTACCCTCCAGATTTCTAACGCATGGTACGACTCTTATGATGATGAATCTCCTGAAGTCGGACACCTCACGAGGTCGGGAAGGCACTATATACCACCCCATCTCTAGAATAAGGATCCATTATAGAACACAGATTCAATCATACCACAAGTGAGAGACTCTCCACTAGTCCAGAACAAAGACAAAAACCCTCCAATCGGATGATGGCACTACACTACTTAATGCAAAAGACTAAGGGCTGATATTTCCATATGGCAACTTCTGACTACATCTCAAGTACATAGGAATGCCTTACTAAAAGCACTTAACCAAACTATGGTTTCCCCCGAAGCTACTCCGGATGACTTGGTCAATCTCCTCACAAAAGGGAACTCTTTGCAAGCAATTGCATTTACTAGTGAAAACCTTCCACCCGAAGGAACTCACCACAACAAGGCACTCTACCTAACTTCCATATGTGAGAAAAATTAGCTCCCAATGACCCCAATAGACAATTGATCCGCTATCAATGTTTGTCCCCTAAGGACCGCCCAATGCTTGGGCATAAACGTCAACAACCTTGCGCATGCCGCACAAGGGTTGAGGGCCTACGACATTTCCAAACGAAACGTCTTAGGCATATTCTCAGTTAGATTTAACACTAGACCAATTGAAAAAATGGTGCAATTCCATATCATAACTATTCCAGCTTCGTTCAATTTACTCTTAGGACGCCCATGGCCCCATGGACTAAATGCAATAGCTTCAACATTACACCAAAAGGTCAAAATGATGGTCGGAGGGGTAGTTTTGGAGGTTAGAGCCGATTCTATAATCGCTAGCATTGAAGACACGCCAGTTCTTAAAGTCGAGCACACTGCACAAGACGAAGAATTTTGGGATTTTATGACGGAAGGCGTCGCCCTACTTGAGCAAGATATAGCTCCTTTCGCACCATATTCCCACCTAGGAATTAATGCCATACTAAGGAATCAGAGGCACTTCCCTAGCACTGCTCTAGGCAAAGATGTCTCCAAACCACTTCAAGTTTGGTCATCCAAAGTCGGAAATAATTTTTTTGGGTTGGGCTATAACCCTACCAAGCAAGTGATACGGAATACATCGCTAAAGAAAAAGTGAAGAGAAGGGCCATTAAGGAAAATAAAGCCTATGACATCCCCATGGCACCATACCCACACACTCTAAATGGGTCATTCGTCCAGTCTAGAGATCCATTCCCTTATTATGGCTTTCCTGAGCCTTATGTTCTCCCTGTTTATGGAATCCAAGTCTCCCATGGCTACACGCTGGAAGAAACTCCTTTACCTGTAAGAAGGAGGATAAACTTTGATTGGGTATAGGACACACCCAACAATGCTTTTGGCCTACTATTTGGACAAGAGCATCGTCATCCAGAAGATGAGGAGCTCCACAATGTCAATAATGCAATTCAAGATGCAAACTTTGACCCAACTAAGTTGATCACTCCAAACGAGGGTCAACTCACAAAGCAGGAACGTACCATAAGCCGGACGGGAACTAATGGAAAGAAGATCAAGATCACGATCGACGAAGAGTCCAAGTCCGACACCGACACTGACTCCAACCGAACTGAGTCTAATTCTAAAGACGATTCTAATATAGTAGAGTCGGGTGGTCCACCCAAATCTATGTTTAATTCTATTTGCAAGTCTAATGATGTTAAAGCCAATAGTAATGGCTCAGTTGATGTTCCAATTTCTTCTATCAATGAAATGAATATTGATTCTGCTTACTTCTTGGATTACTTAGTAGCTAATAATTTAAAAGATGAACAAGAATTGCCCAAGAAAGTAACTAAAGCACTATTAGAGCATGAACAAAAGACTTCAATTGTGGAAAAAGTAATTTTAATTAATTAATCTTGGAAGCGATCAGAACCGCGCCAAGTGCGCATTGGCTTATCACTAACTCCCAAAGAGCGAGAAAGCTTTATAAATCTCTTTAAAGAATACATAAACGTTTTCCCTTGGTCCTACAAAGATATGCCGGGAATAAGTCGTGAGATAGCACAACATACAATACCGCTCAATCCTGATTCAAAACCGGTAAAGCAAAAACTTCGGAGAATGAAACCTGAGTGGATAATGAAAATCAAAGAAGAGGTGCAGAAACAGCTCGAAGCAGGTTTTGTTAAGGTCGCTCAATATCCAGAATGGGTCGCTAACATAGTGCGCGTTCCAAAAAATGACGGCAAAGTAAGGATGTGTGTCGATTTCAGAGATCTAAACAAGGCAAGTACAAAGGACGACTTTCCCTTGCCACACATAGACGTACTGGTGGACAATACCATAGGACATGCCCTCTTATCATTCATGAACGGCTATGCAGGGTATAACCAAATACAAATGGCCGAAGAAGATATGGAGAAAACCACCTTCATAACCCAATGGGGAACATATTGCTATACCGTCATGCCTTTCGGGTTGAAAAATGCGGGGGCAACATATATATACCAAAGAACCCCAACTTCCCTTATACATGATAACAAGGAAGCCGAGGTGTACGTAGACGATATGATCATCAAATCCAAGGAAAGAGAAGGGGATATACCCTCTCTAAAGAAATTCTTCGACAGACTTCGGAACTAAAACATGAGATTAAATCCTCAAAAGTGCGTATTTGGAGTAACTTCTGGCAAGCTCTTAGGATTTGTCATAAGCATAAGAGGCATTGAAGTTGATCCTACCAAAATCAAAGCTATAAGAGATATGCCCTCTCCTAAAAATGTAAAGGAGATAAGAGGATTTTTAGGACGGCTCCAATATATAAGTAGATTCATATCCAAATTGACTATTACATGTGAGCCCATCTTCAAAAAGCTGAAAAAGGACACCAAATCCACCTAGGATGATCAATGCCAGCAGACTTTCGACAAAATCAAGGAGTATTTAGCTAATCCACCTGTGTTGGTTCCACCAATTCATGGAAAACCACTTATGCTATACCCAATAGTCACAGAAACCGCCATGGGTGCTATATTGGCCCAAAAGTTGGAGAATGATAAAAAGTCAATATACTACCTTAGCAAGAAGTTCTTAGAATATGAAACACGTACTCCACACTAGAGAAGACGTGTCTCGCATTGGTCATTGCAACAAAGAAGCTTCAACACTACATGCTACAACATTCTATCCATATAAAATCAAGGATGAATCCACTAAAGTACTTGATCGAGAAACCCATTCTTAGTGGAAGAATAGCAAGGTGGACTGTCATGCTTTCAGAATTCGATCTACCTTTTGAACACCAAAAGGCGATCAAAGGACATGCCATTTCTGAACAGCTCGCTGAAAACCCAATTAGTAGCGAAGATGCCACACATAATTTTCCTGATAAAGGAATAATGAATGTCGAAGAAAGCACCTGGTAGTTATACCTTGACGGAGCATCAAACCAAAAGGGTTATGGCGTAGGAGTATTATTAGTCAGCCTAGAAGGCGCGCATACTCCATAAGCCATCAAATTAGACCACGAAGTAACTAATAACGGCGCCGAATATGAAGCATGCATCATTAGTTTACAAGCGGCAATAGAGCTACAAATTAAGGACCTAAAGGTATATGAAGACTCAACTCTCATCATAAATCAAGTCTCCATAAAATGGAGAGTGAAAAGCGAATCCCTGGCACTTTACCAGGAATATCTTGAAAAGATAGCCAAATATTTCACTCACGTATGTTTTACATACCTTCCTAAAGAGGAAAACCAGTTCGCGGATGCCTTAGCAAAGATGGCCTCCATGATAAATATTCCAAATAATGTAATCACCATTCCCATTCACATTCAAAGGCGCACTAAGCCCGCCTTTTGTAATGCACTTGAGGAACGCGCCAATGAGGAGAAAAAAGAGGAATGGTTTACTGACATACTCAATCTATTAGCCGAAGGCAATTACCCTCCGCAATCAATACCTAGGGCACAAAGGGCTTTAAGAAGACTAGCCGCACAATGCATACATGTGCAAGGCAAACTTTATAAAAAGACACCACAAGGGCTAAGTCTTCTATGTTTAAAGGAACGTGAGGCAAGCAAAGTCATGAGCGACATACATAATGGTGTATGTCGTTCCCATACAAATGGACTGACTTTAGTCAAGAAAATCCTAAGGCAAGGATACTATTGGACTACAATGGAAAAAGACTGTATTGAATATGTGAGAAAGTGCACACGCTGCCAATTCGACGTCAATGTACAACATAGACCTCCTACTCCTCTACATACATTCACCTCACCATGATCGTTATCTGCATGGGGCATTGACATCATTGGAAAAATCTCCCCTACAGGAAAAGGAGGCGATGAATACGTACTAGTCGCGATAGATTATTTCACCAAATGGGTCGAAGCTCGTTCGTACGCAAGAATAGCGTCAAAGTACGTGGCAAAGTTCATACATGACAACATCATTACCAGTTATGGAGTACCCCACGAAATCCTAAGTGATCACGGGACCCAATTCAAAAAGGATGTTGCCGAACTTTCACGAAGTTCAAAATTCAAAATTGACAGTCTTCACCTTATAGGTCCCAAACGAATGGAACCGTAGAATCCGCAAACAAGAACGTAAAGCAAATAATAGCTAAGATGACGGAAAACTACGAAGATTGGCCCGACAAGCTACAGTTCGCCCTATGGGGATATAGAACTACTATTCGATCCTCAACAGGAGCAACGCCCTATTCTTTAGTATACGGAATGGAGGCAATACTCCCAGTCGAGGTAGAAATCACTTCCTTAAGGATAGCTCTGGAAAGTGAATTACCCGAAGTTGATTGGGTCCAATCCCGTACGATCAGTTAGTCTTGCTAGACGAAAGACGACTAAATGCCCTACATTACAGTCATGTCTATCAAGCAAGGATGGCAAGATACTTTGATCAACGATTCAAGGCTAGAGGGCCAATAGAAGGAGACTTAGTCCTAAAAGAGGTAAGACCAATTGTAGTCGACCCTCGTGGAAAGTTCAAGCTTATTAGGCCGGCCCATACATCATTAGGACAATACTATCCGGTGGAGCGGTAAAGCTAATGGATTTAGACGGCAACGAGTTCACTCAACTCACAAATATGGACCAACTTAAGCGATTCTATGCATAAATATTAAATCTTTGAGAAAGCCCACTAAGGCACCAAGTCCAAGTCAAAATCGGTCAAACCGGTCCACGCGGGGCCCACGACCGGAGAAAAAAATTAAAAAAAAATGAGATTTGGTTTTACGAACTACATTGGCCTGATTCCGCATGGATATGTAGGTAACCCATATAACTTGGGCCCGACCACTTTAATAAAATAAATCTCTAAGGGAGTTTTTAATCCATTCGATTAATGCAAAAACAAGCAAGTCTTTCATTGATATGGCTAAAGTCCATTACATGCACTAATAAAAAAAAAAGTGCGAAAATAATAATAAAAGGGCAATTCTAAAGTACATCTACTTGGGCACGCAAACCCGTTATTTGAATTATACTACTAAGCACAAAAAAAAAAAGACTTGCTAGATAGTTAGAGGTGGACTACTCCTCTTTATCTTTATTAACTTCGGGCTCTTGGGCGGGCTCGCTAGGCTCATCAAGTTCCATTCGTTCTTTTGGAGCCCATCTTTCCCTACCATTGCTAGAAGAGGCCTCGTGATCATTGGGCCTAGCTTGAAGGACTTGTTTGGCCGAGTGGGCCGGATTCTTCCTCTTCTTAGATCGGACCTTGGCCTTACCTTTACCCTTACCCTTGGTTTGGGGCTTGGAAAGCTTAGTGGACTATCAATGGGAGTTATTTTTATATCGCTTGGTTCGTCATATTTGCGGGCTTTGAATAACTCCTTTTCCTCTTCTAGGAGCCTTTGGTTGACTTGATGGTCACCACTCCAAATCCATTCTTCATAAAAGCTACATAACCCGTTTGAATGCGGGTATACCGGCTTAGTCCACAGTTGGCGACGGTCCCACTGACGTTCCCAATTAGACACCAAAGAGGACGTTAACGGCCTTTGACAAGGAGGTTCGCAACTTACATTCGGGATCCTTTGCCTTAAGCCGTATTGGCGGAGGAGGCGGTTCGGTAGGAAGAACGTCAAGGTATACAAACCAGTGATCCTCGTAAAGGGCACATTCTCACTACACCCTACAATTTTGGTGGTACGCCACAATGGGACGAACCAAGCCGGTTGGATGTCGGTGTAGAAGTATGCTATCCACTCCTCCCGAGAAGATTCGAAGAACTTTCGCCTTCTCGCCGGAAAGTGTTTAGGGAGGAACTTCCTAGTGTTAATGGGAGCCTCAAGCAAGTGGAGTCTCTTTTGAAGCCATATCTACACAAAAACAACAAAAGGAAAATTCAAGTCAATACAAGATGAGAATATCACCACAAAAAGTTAAATCCCCAAAGATTAAGGCTTTATCACAAAAACTTACTTGAAGGAGTAAAGGGCTCCCGGTAAAGGACTCTTGAGGATTGCTATTGAGCCTACCTAAAGCAAGGATTGTCTCTCCCACAACCAAGTGCATAGAAGAGCTAACCCATTGAATTTGCTCGGGCACCCTAAGATGGCAAGCTTTGCCCTTGTTGATGGTAGACTTCTTTTCGGATGGAATAAGAGCGTCTTCATTGCCACCTACAAACAAGTAACGATGGAGGAGGCAAAATACAAAGGCACGTTTCTTGTACCTCATATCCATCGCATCCCGGGCCCTAGAGGTGAAGAAAGTCACGAACCTAGCAAGATCAACATCCTCACAGTGAAGCACTTGGGCAACTTGGCGTGAAGACAACCCAAGGTATCGTTGGAAATCACCCGAAAAAGCGTTCCCCAAGTAAGGAACGGAGGGAGGGCTTTCGGTTGGAAAGCCGATGATATTGGAGAACTCCTCCACCAAAGGGCACATCTCATGAGCACCAAAACGGAAAACATGAAACTTTGGGTCCCAAAACTCAATAGAAGCATGAAGAAAGTCCCATAAAATATTGACCTGTTCGAGGTGAAAGAAGGCATTAAGATGGAAGGGAGTAAGCTCTAACCTCTCCTCTACGGTCATGGAGGCCAGCCAAGCATCATCAAAGTTCACCATTTTTAAGACTAAGGATTTTCTCTCGAGGAATTTTCTCTCTCTAAGGGCTCAAAGTAAGTGGTAAGAAGAGAAGAGGAGGAAACCCGACTATATAGAGGTCACGGTTGGATTCTCGCCAAAAAATTAAGGAAACACAGACAACCGACGAAAAAACGCCAGGCGGTCTCCCAACTCGTCTGGATGGCTGAACCGCTCCAGCTAGCGGTTTGACCGCTAAGACCAGCGGCCAAACCGCTAGGACAAGCGGCCAAACCACTAGGACAAGTGGCCAAACCGCTAGCCCAAGCAGCATAGCCTCTAGCCCAAGCGGCAACCGCTTCAGCTCTAGCACAGCCGCTAGGAGCTCTAGCGGTCACATTGTATAGACGCCTGACGAGCAACTTCTCGAGACGACCTCGGTCCACTCGACCTCTCCATTGACCGAGCTCTACCTTCCTGATTCCCACTTGGATAAATTTTGGAAGCATTCCCTTAGATTTTCCTTACCTTAATTTTGGCTCTTGCCACTTTCTATTTATTCCCTTTTTATTTTCTTTCCTTCTTTTTATTTTGATTATCAAGTTCCACCTTTTTTCCTTTTATTTTTCTGATTCCTTATTTTCTTTAATTTTTTTCCCCTTTTAATTATCTTTTTCTAATTTCTATTTTCTTTACTTTATTTTTATTTTTAGGGGAAGGGGTACCCCAAAATTGCTAAGTTCCCGGGAATCCTAAATTGTCGGATTTCGTGTTCTGTGATTTTCCATTCGAAAATTAGATGATTAAATTCACATATGGGCATTTGCGTGATATTTTTGTGCGTGAATAAAATGCAATATTTATAGCAGGTTTAATACAAGCCCGAAAGTTCAAAATGAACTAAAGTAAAAATCATTGGCCATCTTCGCCAGTACCCGGACCCGCCTGAGACGACTCTTAGGGTCCACTCAATGATGGAGCACCTGAAGGACCGGACTGCGACATCGCCCAAGCCCTGGGGTCAAAAACAAATAATAAACTCGTCAAGTAAGCGGGATCCAGTGAATGGCGTGGTGGCTCCGACATGCCGGGATAGCCACCATACCCCGTTCTCTCCTGACTCCAGGAACCCCTCGGAGGGACCGGAGGATATATAGGCATGGGATAACCCGGATACCCCATATAGGGAGGCGGTGCATGCCACTGCGGAAGATAAGGCACCTGGGGCGGGATCCCCGTATCGACTCCAGCTCGAGGCGTCCCATGACGCACTTTCATACTCTCCTGCCTTGGAGGAGGATGATGCGGTGTAGACACCGACTCCGGAGCATGAATAACTGGAGGCCTAGGAGGCCTCGCCACAGGAACAGGCTGCGAAATAAGCTCAAGGTCAGAAAATTACAAAAAATTCAAATCAAGCATTATTACTTTGGCATGTAATAATCTATCCTCCTGGGCATACGATGATTCTTCTTTCTAGTTGCTCTGGAACAATTAGGAAATATATTACTTGAAATGAACATACCTCTCGAACGTCGAACCGATGACTCGTGCATACACTCCGATACGCAAATCCGGAAATCGAATTCTTAAAGGCCTGCATGCCCCTGTAGATCTTCTGCGTCTCAGCAGCATCCAACTGTGCACATAAAGAAAAGAGTCAGTATAAACACAAAGAAAATATTGCAGATTACAATGGATTTTCACTTACCCCCCTACAGCCAGCTGGTAGAGGCAATCCCTCAACCTCCTCATCGGGGCCATGAAACTGGAAAATCAGTAGAACCTAAGGTGACCCGTCCGCTCCTGTATAACTCATCGACATGGATGGAGGAGTAGGGCGCGGAGAAGAGGCAGTCGCATGAGCCGACGAATAACTCACAACACTCTGCGAAGACTTAAAGATATTAGATACATTTCAAAATTTCCAAACGAAATTAAGAAACAAAAGTATATTACTTACCGGGTTGGTAGAGAAGTTGGGGCACAACCGAGCCTCAGCAAACTCGGTATACGCCACCATAAGATCCACCTCAGGATCAGCTGGAAGCATATAATCAAGGGCATTCGCCCCGACAGTGGCCGCCCTGACCTGCTCCACGATAAGGTGACGAACGTAAAGCATAGTATCCGGAGGATCCAAAGGAATCCTCGGAGCCGAAAGGTCGGAGAAAGTCTGCCTAATAAGTCTCTCTCCCAAGAACCGCTCAAAACCGAAAGGACCCTCAATGAGGAACCTCCTCTGGTCATGCTCCCGAGCACTCAAAAATCGGTCCGAGAGACCCAAGAGGTAATCCGCCTAGGGGAACCAGTCGAACTACAAAAGTAAAGAATAAGCACACAAAAGGATGAAAAGCTTGATAAAAGCGCGAAAGATAATCACTTACATCCTGAGTAGTCAAGGGATATATCTCCTCCCTAAGGGCGGGCAACGTAGTAAATGGGCAAGATGCCCGTCCCCTCCAAGACTGCATCGCTGGAAAAGACAAATCCCCTATCTCGAGAAGGTTGGGGAAATGCTCGTAAAACCAAATCTAAGATATGCAAAGCACATGGATTAGGCACAAGTGGTGAGTAAAAGCCAAAAACACAAAGACAAGAAGGGAAAAAGGAAATTACCTCCATAACCTTCCAATACCCGACCAAGGAGACGCGAGACGCCGCCCTCCTCTCCACTGAGGCGGCTAGACTGCCTCAAGCACCGTAGAACACAGGAGTATGCGGAAAGACCCCAATTGTACTCCGCAAATCTGCCCAAATCCCGCAAGCACGGGAAATAGTAAACATACCTAGTAGCTTTATACGCAAAGACGAAATAAGCTAGAACATAGGCCAAGAAAAGGCGGGCGTGCTGCTCCGCCGTGACCTTCTTCAGCTTCCTCGGGGTGGTCAGGAACTGGACCATTACGTCAGTCCGCCCATACTTCACACTATCCCAATTGGCCCCGAAAAGGCCAAACATCTCCACCATGTCATTCCTACTCACCTCTCCATAAGTGAAGGGCATACCGGTGCAAGGGAGCCTGGATATGAGATCCCATACAGAAATGAAAAGTACTGGTAGTATCCCAGTATCGCTCCGCCAGACCGCTAACGAGCAAGCGGTCGGAGTGCTCAGCAGAAGCAATGGACGCTAGAAGATGGCCGATGCCACAACGTTCCACAATAGCGCCGACCGCGGGAGTAACATACCTACGGGCTTTCTCAATCCCGGAAAGGCTACCGTAACCCCGCAGGGTAGTATCTACGTCCTATACAACACAATAATTGCAAGACAATTAGCTAGGTGATTCTCGTAACAATTACCAGTCTCCGGTTTAGTCGTAAATTTTTACAACTCGTAAAATTTAGCATTTTAACTAAACCAATATAACAAGAGTAAATTTTAAACTTCACTCAGGTTATTTTCACAAAGAAATGATAATTGCAACGAGAATAAATTTCATACAAATTTATTTTCCACCATTAAAGATGAGTTTCACACAAATTCATTCTTCATATGCAAAATATATATAATACAAGAAACCTACGGAAATTCGCAAATTAGCAAGGAAAACAATTTCACGCAAATTGGTTTTCCACATTAGCTACACTACAGTTCTCAACCTAAAAATTCTATGTTTGCCTACACATGGTTTTCTAAGTGTAAAAGAGCAAAAATAAAAAATAAAAAAAAAAACGACATACCCGACATTTGGTACCGACGATAATCAAATGCTCCTTCTTCTTGAAAATAAGATCGTGGGGCTCCCAACGATCGGTAGGATGGAAATCACTACGAGTGAACTCATCCTGGACTAACCGGTGCTAACCCACTCAGTGATGGGGTATACCGGAAACGAAGACCCGAGTAAAAACATTTGGGGCCTCCCGCACAACAATATCTTGCTCCTTCCTTTTCCTACCTCCTCTAAGTTTGGGAGCCATGGATGAAGAGCAAAAATGGAGTTATTGGAAATTTGATTGAAACTCACAAAACTCACAAATTCACACAATTTTGAGTTTTGACACTCAAAAACACAAAAACAACTAACAAAATCAGGTTCTACTAAGAATTTGAGCAAGAAAACCTCAAGAGTTGGAGTTAGGGGCTTTGATGGAGGTTTAGAGCTTGAAGAAAAATGGAGGAGAGAGAAGAAGAAGGCACGAAATGGAAGAAGACCCATTTCGACCTCCCCCTTTATTTTCCCCTTTATTGGAACCGTGAAGACCTAGCGACCGGTCAAACAGCTTAGGTGGACTGTCAGACCGCCACGCTGGCGGTTCAACCGCAAGCCACGCGGCTTGGCCGCTAGCCCAAACGGCTTGACCATTGGGTTGAACGGTCCAACCGCTCCACCAAACGGCGTAGCCGCTCTAGCAAGCAGTTTAGCCGCTCCACCTAGCAGTTTAACCGTTTGACGTGGCGCTTTGACCGCCATACACTTTTTCGTTATAATATTCTAAGGGCTATTGGTTCAAAATTTAAGGGCCCCACGCGAGGCCTATAACAGTTATTTGCGCGCAAAAGTCCGTTTATGAAAGCAGGACTATTTTAAACCAACATGTTTGTACATTTATACTCGGCCTATGGCATGGGCTCACGTCTGACCAAAGGTCTGAGCAACATTTTACTATCCTTTACAATTACATTTACTACTCATTGCATTTCTAAACATATTTTTATTGTGTAACCTACAGCACAAGGTCCCCTTCGATTGAAAATCGAAGGACATTTATTGGGTAACCTACAGCACAGGGTCTCCCTTCGACTAAAAATCGAAGGATTTTTATCATCTATCTTATTTCTAACGAAATATTTTAATTGTGTAACCTACAGCACAGGTTCCCTTTCGACTGATAATCGAAGGACATTTATTATATGACCTACAGCACAGGGTCTCCCTTCGACTAAAAGTCGAAGGGTTTTTATCATTTATCTTATTTCTAACGAAATATTTTTATTGTGTAACCTACAACACAGGTTCCCCTTCGACTGAAAATCGAAGGACATTTATTGTGTAACCTACAGCACAGGGTCTCCCTTTGACTAAAAATTGAAGGATTTTTATCATTTATCTTATTTCTAACAAAATATTTTTATTGTGTAACCTACAGCACAGGTTCCCCTTCGACTGATAATCGAAGGACATTTATTGTGTAACCTACAGCATAGGGTCTTCCTTCGACTAAAAGTCGAAGGATTTTTATCATCTATCTTATTTCTAACGAAATATTTTTATTGTATAACCTACAGCAAAGGGTCCCCTTTGACTGAAAATCGAAGGACATTTATTGTGTGACCTACAGCACAGGGTCTCCCTTCGACTAAAAGTCGAAGGATTTTTATCATCTATCTTATTTCTAACGAAATATTTTTATTGTGTAACTTACAGCACAGTGTCCCCTTCGGCTGAAAATTGAAGGACGTTTATTGTGTGACATGAAGTATAGGGTCAAATTCTCGGTCAAATAAACCGGGAAAATTACAACTTTATCCTAAAATGATTGTTTATCTCTAACTGAATGTCACCTCACTCAGTTTGCCTGTTTATTGCAGGTATTGGCATAGGAATACTTTGACCTTCACTCTATTCGAGCTCGGCCAAAGTTGGGGCTTCTATAGACACTAAAAATTATGTCTATGATAAGTCCCCATAAAAACCCGATGATGAAAGGATTGGATTTTGCACGAACTTGGGTTGCAAGAATAAATGATCTATTGATTAGCCCAGTTCATCTAATTTAACCAGTGGAAGCCTTTTGTACAGGTGATCCAAACCAATTGGACTTAATTTAATTGGAGTCCAAAACTGTGAGATATGCCTCTTTGAACCTAAGGGCCCGAAAGGGAACCCAAACCCTTGAGTCAACCCTTGGTCAAACAAGGAAACTTAGTCAATCCCGCATGGACCCCCTCTGAAAAGCCTCCCCTGCGTGAAAAACACGTCAGGCGCCTATGTAGGCAGGCCGCTCCAGGTCCAAGCGGCCACGCTTGAGTTCAAGCGTTGGCCGCTAGGACAAGCGGTTCAGCCGCTTGACAAGCGGTTCAACCGCTTGACAAGTGGTTCAACCGCTTGTCCTAGTGGTTCAGCCGCTCGGCCTAGTTGCATGGCCGCCTGGACCTTTTCTCGTGGACGGAAAATTCGAGGCCCATTTGATTTCCGTGGCAAACCCTGGCAGCTCCCCCACTTCTATATAAACAAACCTTAGGGTTCAGTTGAAGAGGTTGGTCTTTCAGTTGAAGAGGTTGGTCTTTTGGTTGGAGATTCTCTAGAAAGATTGGCATTTCTCTCTCATAGTAAACCCTAAATTTGGATTCTACTCCTTCTTTAGGTTAGCTCTAGCACCACAAAATAAACCTTCATACTTCATCAAGAGCAAGAATTCAAGCATAACAGCACAATAAGTTCATTGTGAGCATCCAGGTAATCTAACCTGAGGGTTTTCAAATAAATTTTTATATCCCTTGTTATTTACTAACGAATTTGGTTTATGTGATATGTACATGCATGGCGCGTTTTGAGCAAAAGGGCTTGTATTAAGCCTAATGAATGGATGAATGAATACATGTTTATTATTTATTGTTCTTTATTGAATTATGTTTTGTTTGTGGATTGGTTGATGAATTGTCTTGTTTGCCTTCTAACTCGCAGGTTTTAGCATATTTATCGTTTTCTAGCAATAAAAGCATGTAAATTTGATATGTTGTTAAAAGTGGTCACATTAATAATGTTTGTTCAACCCATTAGTTAAAACTAGAAATTTGGACAAATTGAACCTTGTTTGGAACCGTAGCATTAATAATCACATTGAATTGATTAGTAAAGGTCGTTGTTGTCAACGGGCGAGTTGGGTGCCTAACACCTTCCTAGCTCGTACTCATGCTCCCAAACTCATTTATGATGTCAATTTTCCCAATAGGGATAGGGGTGCATAGGAATTGAGTTGACGTGTTTCTAGACTAGCGACTTGATTCCAAGGTTTTCAAATTTCCTTAAATTTGATGGCGACTTCCGACAATCTTAATCACTTCCTTAGTACGAAAGGAAAATCTTTATGTGCATTCACACTCAAGAGATTCACGAAACCCAAAGACACGCTCTCTCAGGCTATCCAGCCAGCCGCCCGAAAATTAGGAAAAAGGGGAGAAAAATCCGGTAGCCTACAGTAAGGATGCGCGTAGTCTCTAAACTTTTGAGGCATAAAGCGCCTTCTAAAGTTATCCACAAGGTTGCACTTTTTCGACCAGCAACTCTCACATATGTCCTTTGGAGCAGGCACTAAGACGTGGTTAACCTTCCACTCAAACTCAGACAAGCAAAGCTCATTGCCAACACCCTTGAAACACAGCGCCCATGGTTCACCTTTGCCGTACTTCTCATCATTGATGTAGCCACTATTCAGTACCACATCGTCGTACTTCTCCTCGAGACCCTTCCAAGGATGAATGTTGGGTAAGCCAGCAAGTAAGAGTTCTACCCAAAAACCTTGGTGTATCCTCATATGATTCTCATACTCGTAACGCTGGATCACAGTGTATACACGATGAATGTAAGCATGGATGTCATCTAGCTCGACATCAGTGGCAAAGAATGGCTCCACATGAGGAGACACATCAGCAGGAGGCGAAAGAGGTACAGAGTTGTTGTCGCTTTCATCACCAAGTCTGGCATGCTAGGTGAATCAGGGACTCCGGCACCATACTCGAATCGCATCTCGAGATCGACAGGGTTAGGCTGAACGCTTGGCTCGTCAGCAGGAGCATCGTCAGCCTCAGGTTTGGACTCAAAAGGTTCCTCGTCATGCGCAGGATCCTCATATGCTTCCGCGTCATGGTCGGCGTCGTGTGGCACATCACCACCGTGATCACCATCTGCGGCGGGCTCCACATCACGTGCGTCATGGCCGTGCGCTACGGGCATGGCGACATCCTCGTCGTGCTCGTCGTGCATTGGCTCGGTGTCTGAGGAATGCACATATTCCACCTCGTGCTTGGGTGCAACAATCATAGCTCGCGGCTTTCTACCTTTAGTCGACTTCATCGCGGTCAAACGAGTAATTGCCTTCTACAAAAGGGCAATCAAATAATAAGAACATTTAAATCACAAAAAAGGTGATTTCAATAATTTCCTAACTTCTAGGACTACTACGCTCAACGACTTTAATTACATATTTATTTTTCCCAAAATGAAACTAATCTTTATTAATTAATTTATTAATTCTATGCAACCTTTTAAACCTAGGGCTCTGATACCATTTGTAACACAACCGAATTTATAATGATTTCCTTGGAGCTATCGACGTCATTATACATGACTCGACACCACTGAACCGTCCCAAACCCGATGGTAGTTACTACAACATTTATCGCTAAGGAATAAATGCTAAGCAGAAAGAAAGGCTAGGTATCAAAAGGGAGCATACTAATTAAACTTTAAAACGAATTAAAACATCATTATCAAAGTTGTCTATAAAGTGAACTTAAGTCCATTAAAATATTATTATAACTTTTCCTTCAAGGGCACAAACCAAAATCCCACAATCTTACTAAAACAAACAGTCTAGAGAACAAGCCCACATCTAATCTCCAAGGCTACACGTCCTCACTCAGCAAGACCTCCACTTTGGTTTTCGTGACGGAAACAAGGTACAGAAGAAAAGAGAAGAAACAAATGAAAAACAAAAATTAGATAAACTGAAAAAACGTCGTCCATACCCAGTAAAAACACTTTCGCAAACCTTACCTCCGTTTTAGAAGAATCTTTGAAATTCATTTGCATGCACAAGTAGTCATACATTCAAGCACACGCATACTCGATAGTCAATTACATGCAATTCTTGCTTAATGATCCATTGAACACAAACAGACAATCTATCTTGATTAACGTAATAAGAGAGCTAATAGAACAACGATTACCCATACTGTTCATCGATTGAAATTGACATGCCATGGACTTACTATAGTGTATATTCACACCATCTCTAACATAATAATCGATACGTAGAGAATTAACTAATGGGGAATGATCCATCCCGAACATGATACGAGGTGTCCATAAGTAACTTGGGAATCACGCATCCCTAGATTACATCAATTAGATATAATCTCAATCGCTCGACTACTCCTAGGGATCCATTAAGAGTCTTATTCTCAATTACAATTCAATTCACATAATTTGCATTGGTTGACTTAGTGGTACAACGAGACCACGACTCACTACTTCATTTCATGCTTATGACAATGAATAGTAAACAACGACGATAACCAAAATTTATGCATATTAAGATTAAACATGCTTTGATGAGTAATTATTGCAATCATGCTCACATATATGTCTAATGAAATTTTGGCAGCACTGCGGCAGTAAATCATGATATCCAAAATTTCACATTCAATCAAATACATCCAACAATGTATAGTAGGTGCTCATTAGCACTCAATAATATCTCATTCCATTTAGCACATATAATATGGCATAATATACTAATATTCTCCATCACATAACTTATTCAGTAATTAGCATATGAACTAATTAATTAACGAAACTTCATAAACTCATCATGCTCATTATAATTCATAATTACAATGAAGACACTACAAGAAAACCTGTTTTTGACAACAACGAAAGTCGTTGCAAAAAATAGATTGTCATTGCATTAAATATTTTCTACGACGACTTTTGTCGTTGCAAGGTCGTTGCGGGTCAGGGCATTACAAAAGAATATCGCAACGACTTCTGTCGTTGCAATAAATGCATTTTTCGCAACGACAATAGTCGTTGTGATAAATTTGTCGTTGCGATACCTTGTCTTACTCATATGCTGAATGGACGTATATTGCAACGATTTTTGTTGTTGCAAAAATATATTTTTTCTATTGTAACAACAAATTGTCGTTGCGAAAACTTGGTAAATGAATCATTAATTATATAATGCATCAAAAATCATCATTTCGAAAAGTATTTCATAAATAAATTGGAAAAAAAAGGGTATGCATAACTTGAATTCTAACATTGATCCTCCATAACAAAACATCCAAAACTCTCTATTATTAATGTATTATATAATGTACATACAAGATCTGCTCATCAAAAAATAAAGTACATACAAAATCTCACAATCCTTATTCAAAACAAATACAATTAAACAACCACGTCGATTACTCGTTATGTCGATTAAAGCTTCACTTTACCGTCTTTGTAGCTATTAGGACTTCATCGCCGCTGCAATAGTAATTGACGATTGCCCTTCTGTATTGCAGAATAACCCATCATGTGTTGAAGAAAGAACAAAGAATTGTCCAACTATATATCAGAATTTCTGGAAACCCATATAGGCATTTAAGTAAACAAACCTTGTGGAGTTTGAACAGAAATTGGCTTAAGGTGTTTTTCAAAAGAAAAAAATGAACCTCAGTTTATTGTATGAATTGAGTGGAAATTACTAAATTACCTGACAATGTGTATTGGACATAAGGGTTGGACCTAGTATCTTGTATGCACATATCAAAGCAATTCTATCGTCAACTAGGCAGCTAAATCTCATATTCAGGTCAAAAGAGTAGTTACAAGCATGTCAAATTTACCAACTTAAGTGCATAAAGACTTGTTCTATCTAACCTCACTTTCTTCCGTTCGTGTATCTTGCAAAAACCAATGTCAAACAGTCAACAATGAGGTATAGACTCAGAACTCATAAATAGAACACAAGCTGTCAATGTGCCACTTAAACAGCCAAAACTTGTCAAAATTGTGGTCTGAAGTGAACAGAATTTTTCTATCGAACATGCTTTGGTTCTCAAGTGGTAATCTTATTTTCTTTTACATTTACAGCGTTTCAGCAAGCAAATATAGAATAGGGTTACACAACATTTCAGGGTCAGCTCATCAAAACATATGTTTTAAACTCATGAACACCTATTACTAAGGACTGAAATATCAGAACCTGAATACAGCTTATGAACTTAAGTAACCCAATAATTTAGTGCATGTAAATCCAAGCTAAATACTATACCAGAGCACCCTAATGGTCTACTTAGTTTCTAGGCATTTAACAAGCCAAACCATGCATAGATGGTCTAAAATCAAATTTGAGAGAAGCAGGTCAAAGACTATATTATTTGACAAACATTTCTTACCTAAAATTACTTCGTTCTCACACCTTATCCAACATATAGCCAATAATGCAGCAACTAACACAATTATACTCATTTGAAGAGACATCAAAAGCACATTGTATCATCCAAAAAATCTTTAAAATAACCACTTCCAAGTTCCAACAGATCACTAGGAACAAAAAAAGAACAAATTAAGTCTTACACTGTCTTGAACTTACAAGGGCATACAGAGATAAAAACATCAATTCAATGCAGCTCCATGACGAAAAAGTGAGTAATTCAATGCAGCTGGATGTTCTCTTTATTGCCTGCAAACTATATTTTCTGAATCCAATCTGTAATATAAAAATTCAATTCCAAATAGAGTATGCATTTAGTTAGAAATTATCAGTACAATTGCACTATTACTTGAAAGAAAACATCGATCTTTGCAAAAAATTGATCAGTTTACCTATGATTCTAGTTTCCTCTTTCCAGTAATCTTCATTAGCATGGAAATGTGAAATCCCTTTTCATAACACCAAGTATTAGCTGAAAGTAACATAATTATGTTAAAGAGAAGGGCTTACACAAACAGCTCTAATTCTGGTCATGTGTGTTACGTGGCTCTTCTCAAAGCTTTTGACGCATTAAGAACATTTCTTATACTGCTTGGGATTCCGTTAGGTTAACGGGGAATCATAATTATTGCACAGAACCAGCAACAATCACAATCATGTGGAAGTAATTACATATAAAACATGAGGTATTCACCAAATTCTAGAACTGATATGTTTTCGCACACTTTCAATTCTTCAAGTTTTCTGAACTAAGATAATTATTGTTGCTAGTTGAAGCTTGTTAGAATGAAGGGACTATGTTAAATTAAGATGACCATCTGTAGAACATGCTCAAGTTTCCCCATCCAGCTCTCGTACCCAATAGGTCTACTGCACTAAAGAAACAATATAGTGACAACCCCCCCCCCCCCACCAGGAACACCAATTCGCATCAAGAAAGTTTACTTGACAAAACCAGATTCAATAAATGACAAGCAATTTCTGACTAAAGCACACAAAATTCTACTGTTTCTAATTCATGAAAACCCAAATTTCAACTCAATTTCTGTAAGTAATGCATAAATTACGCTAAACTATTCATGAAACACAAAATTTCTACTAATCTCAGATAATTTGCAATTATTTGAACTCTAACTATAATCTATTAAACTAAAGTTTCAATTTTCTACCCAAGTCTCAATTTGAATCCAGAACTGACACTCATACTACGCCATAATTGCAAATTAAAAGAGGGGAGTTAATAAGCAAATAGTGAAGTCGCCACCAATTTTTAAGAAAACAATTGGAAACCATCAAAGTGCAACCATTTCGGTTGGGAATTGACTCATAAACCCAAAAGGGGGCCAAAGATAGAGTTCGGGGGTGTGAGTACAAAGAGACAAAACGAATCTCATCTAAATCGCGCGTATTAACGGGCTCTACTTATCTTATCAATGTCAAATATTTATTTCAACTATGCGAATCCATATAAATCCGGTTGTCCAAAGTCCTAAGATTAACTAGGCGGATTAAAGACAACCAATTTACTACCGTTATCACTTTGCACAATTATATCCAATTTAGATGCAATTTATCTAACCAACACAAGCCATAAAAGTGGAGAAGTATTTAAATAACTCCAACCTACCATACTTGGTAAACGCGCCAAGCATTGCATATGCATAATAACACAAATGTTAGTAACTTCAATGGAAGTAATATAGATGCAAAATTACGCTGATGCAAACGTACGGCTTTCTATATGAAAAATATAATAAAAAACATGCAAAAAGAATTAAACTTTAGCTCAACTAAGCAGGCAATGCATAATAATTAAATAAAAGCTCAGCCATGCATAATGAAACTAATCATAATCAAAAGATAAATAAAACATGATTTATAATAATCGAAACAAGAAGTAAAAGAATTAATTTAAGCTATTAGGATGGTTAAGCAGGATGTTCTAATTGAACGAGATAAGTAGATTGGACTTTGCTCTTCGCCTTGGGTGCTAGCTTGAATGCAATAGGCAATGCATGATCTTCAAATTCATAATTCTCTCAAAGATTTAGGGCTTTGTGCTCTCTAAAATGCTTTCAAGTTGTAAACTGACTAACCTCTTGAATTGTCCGTTCAGAGTAGTATTTATAAAGTTAAGGGACGAATTATAAGGCCTACGGTTGATTCCCTGGCGCTAAAACTCGGCCCAGCTAAAAACCTGGCCCAGCAGCTATGCGAAACCCAGCTGGGGCTAGCGGCTACCGCTGGGGCTTAGCGGTGGGACCGCTGAAGCTTAGCGGTGCGCCGCTGGAGCTGAGCGGTACACCATTGGGCCCAACGGTGGCGCATTTCAGCTCCGGTGGCACACGCATACCGCAGGGTCCCTCGGGTTAGCCGCTGGACTTGAGGCACGCGCGCGTTTAGGGGTTTCGACTTTTTGTGCTCCGTAAATGACGAAATTTCCCTTAGGCAGACCCCGGAGCTCGGGATCAAGCGATTTTGACAAAAATCTTCTAGACGGGATATATTTTGATCCGGGAGCCTAATTGAAGCAAGGTCAAAGGTTTTGGAATTCTTATAACAAGGGTTATCCAAAGGTTGAGGTTTCAAGGATATTGGTCTAGACTTTCGAGCATTGTCCTTTCTACCTATGTCCTTATTAATCTATTACCATCATCATCGGGCATTTGCGATGCAAGGGGATGAGAACCGATTAGGGTGTCTAAAACGACTTCACTGGGGATTTAATAAGAGGTTGTAATTCAAAAGTTTATTCATGTTGATTATTAATTCACATTTCTTGGTTCATTGCCTTTATGTGTTCATTATTTCTTTGCATACATATCATCCATTTGCATGGGTTACCTTCGCAAATTGGCGAAAGCCATTAATAACCAAATAATAGGATTGACCCTTGGAACATTGTTTATGACATGGTTAGCAACCAATACGGTTTAAATTTCCTTGCAAATAGTCGGGTTCTGCCCCATGACACTTTACATGTGTTCCATTCGGGCATGTGAAATGGTACGTCTAGTGTTGTTCTCCATCCCATAGATGACGAAACACATCCGGTCATGGGTTCCCCTACCTTATCATAGATTGTGCCAAATATTTGCATTTAGTCCCATGGTCCATTCAAGTTGCTTAATTGATTGCTTTTATTTTTGTGATTGATTGTTCTCGTGTTATGTGATTTGTTTACTTAGATTGCTAAATTAGGTCCCTTTTAGAATCTTAGTGGTCTAGAAAATAGGAAGTTTCTTATTTGTATGTGTGACTAACTTTGTAAACTAACTTAAGATTGAGTTTAGGATCTTTACTTTTTTTAGGAAGTAGGATCAATGAATTTTTCCGATGATGCTAGTAACCATATTAGGGAGACTTATTTTCCAAGAAAATCAATTTTGAGCAAGTAAACTATTTCGACGAATGATGTCTCCCAATAATAAAAAAAGAAACTTATTTCTTTCCTTAAGCAAGTCAAGTGTAATATATTTTCCTTTTTCTTGAGTCTTATTTATTTTTCATATCTAAGTCAAACCTTATGACAAGTCAAGAGTAGCGTCTTAATACTTTTCATAGCAGGTAAAGAGTATAATTTTGTAGTAACCCGAAAGATTAAACTACATTATTAAACTAAAATAGTAATTAATTAGCATAAATGTTTTTGCTTAACATGCTAAATGTGATTAATGTGATTAACGTGTCTAATGCATGCATTTACGTACAATTTCATTAACACAATATATTAATTTTGTTTAAAACTAAAAACAACTCGACTAATTAACTAACTACTCAATTAACCTACTAAACTTCTGTTTACGATTTTGCTTAGATGAAGTAGACCTTTACTTAGGTTAATGACCGACCTAGGACATGATTAGGCCAAGATTTGCAAATTTTCACTTTTCCCTAATTACACTACTATTCATTTATGCTTACTTGTCAACATTTTATGACTTTTCTTTACACTTGTCAATACTCTAAAGTTACACCATGTACTGTATGCTTACTAAGCCTAGTTAGAGAAACATGCCATGTTCTCTTGTTTTTGTGTTAAACAACTACGCTAAGGAAAGAAAACAAATAAAAACAATGCATGGGAGAAGAAGGGGATACGGGTAGGAGAGAAAGGAAGAATAAGAGAAAGATTTTAGCCTTTATAAACCAAGCAAAGTAAGAGAAAAATAATCTAATTGGGATAAAAAGCAAACCAAATCTTTCTTCCCCAAATATTAGTATCAAAGCAACAAGTAAAGCTTACAAAAGCTCACTTTTCTTCTTGCCCAAAATCGAAACCAACACCCTTCTGAAAAGCTAGAATATTCTCTTACATTCTCTCTTCATACTATATCATCATCTTACCTTCAAATCTCACAAATTCTCTAAGTAAACAAAGAACAACATGAAGTAGAAAGAGAGAGGGAGAAGCCGTGAGGTAGAGAAGAGAAAAGAGAAGAAATTTGGTAAGAAAACTTAACAAACTCATGCAACTAATTATCTATACTTACTTCTTATATTTTCTTCTAACTGTTTCATCATTATTCTAACTCTAACTCTATTTATTTTCTTCACCACCGTCTCCACAACCCTAGCTCCACCATCGCCCGAACGTGCAGACCCCGGACACCAAGACCCACCACAAACCACCACCAAGGTTTAACCTCAAGCACTCTTGTTTATCTAAAGCTTAACCTATGGTTTTTAACTAAAGTTCATACTTAAGATAATAAAACCCTAACAAGTATATAAATGACTATAAATCGAAAGCATAAAGAAAAAGGCTTAAAAAATCAAGATCTAGATAATCTTGACTTGAAAATCAAAATTAAATTGTTGCATGTTTATTTAAAGAGTTTACATAAACTTGATCTTAACTATTTATGACCAAAGTTTCTTATTTACCAATTATCTCTAATTTTCTCTATTTTTAAGCTAGGACTTTCGAAAGATAAGATGGCAAAATAAAAGAGCAATTATCGTTTGAAATGACAATAAAGATTTGAAGATTAAAGAAGTAATTTGAAGTATAAAAAGTCCCAAGGCCGAAAAGAAATAAAAAGAGAACAAATAAAAAGAATATTTATTAATGCTTGAACATGTTTGTTAATTAATTAGGGACTTGTGCTAGTAGTGAGTGACAAGGAAGCTAAGGGAAGGAAGTGTATTTTTGGAGGTTGAGGAAGGTATACTCATGTCCACTAAAACCCCCTTATTTCTATTTAATTAATGAACTAAGAAAGATAAGCATGAATTTTACTATAATTATATATATATATATATATATATATATATATATATATATATATATATATATATATATATATATATATATATATATATATATATATATATATATATATATATATATATGATCGAATGAGCTTAAGATTGATTGGTAACACCTATTTGATATTTGCATGTAAAGTTATGACTATGCTTAAGTGTGTATAATGATCGGTTGTGCTTGCATACCTAAGTGACCGAATTGATGTTAAGTAATGATAATAAGAGCCTATGAGTATATATACAGACATGTACGAATATATGAAGTGTTAATGATCAAATGACAAGAACACGATTAGATTATTGTGAAATGGAACAAGTTTGGGAAATATATATAATTTTATGTTAATCGATTGTACAAATGATGAAATGATGATGATATATGGTTATGTTTATTGAGATGAATATGACCGATTTAGACAAGTTAAGTATGAGTATGTCTATTAACTTATTGTAGTGTGCTCCCAAACTTGGTACCCTTGGGATATTAAAGAGCATGCCTAGTGTGCACACTTTAATAAAATGTTGTAGGATTAAACCCATTGTGATTAAGCTGTAGGGATTAACTAATCCTGAGTATCTCGCTTAATCATGGTTTAATCTGAAGTTTATAATGATATGTAGGGTATAAACCCGAGATGATATGATTATGCCAAAAAGGCCAAATGAATGAATTATGATTTGTAGGGTCATTGAACCCGAGCGTAGGACTCATAGAATTCTAGTCCATACATGTTGTGACTTGAGTTATTTTATAGATTAATAGACCTCAAAGGTCATTATCCGAGTAATAATAAGTTTGTGTGTGATGATAGTTACTTAATATCCTTTGTATGTGAATCTCATACGTATGCATGGCTTTGTACGTAAAAGAACGAATAAACTAAAATTATAAGAACAAACAATCTCTTTAAGAATGATTATTGATATTATTATGAGTTATTATTTTTATGATTGATAGATGTTAATGCTAAATGTATTTTGAGTATAAACAAAATGTAATTTACAAAGTAGGGTGAGTATTGCTTAACTTTTCTTTTGTTTTTGTGACATCTCTTCTTTCGTGGATATTGGATCATTTTGGCAGATTTTGGGCAAGGGAGAGAGTGAAGAATGGAAGGAATCCTTTTGTGCAAGCTTATATTGTATCATAATTTTGTGGCTTCCGCAGTTGGAGGAGAACCCCATATGACTTAGTAAACTAGTGATCAATGTAGTTTTTGAACAATACAATCATGTAACCTCTACTTTTATAATATATATAAATAAGTATGTTTGTTGCACTCTATATCGATCTTTGTCTTGTGCTTGTCTTGTTACAAGTACGGCAGTAATGTCTCTGATTGGATTAAGGGCCCATAAGCATGTTTAATTAGAGTTATCCAAACCGGGGCGTTACAAGATGATATCAGAGCATATAAAATACTTAAAAGAGAATTAGGGAAAGCTATAAGTTAAACCGTGACCAAGACCGAGAGAGATGGGTAGACAGTAGAATGGAAATTGTTTGAACTTCTTTATGCATGACTTGCATGTGCTTATGTGCTTATTGCTTGGTGATCTTATTTGACTCACTATCTGTTATTTGTTTATCTTATATGATAGATGCAGCAACCTGACCCTTATGTACTCGTGAAACCTCTCAACATACCAAACCCTCCACCACACCCTGTGACTTTACGTAAGCACCCTAAGGAAACTATAGCTGAGTATGTTCAACGTTTTCACCTTGCTTGTAGAGTCTTTGCTCACTTTACTAGTGAAGACGTTGATTTTCCGGGTTGGCAAGTGTATAACCTCTTAAGGACTTATCCATCAGTTGAACCAAGGTTAAGTGTGAAGTTGAACTATATGAGTATTATGACTGATGGGATTCACTATAATTGGGATCACTATATGTGTGGGGATGATTGGTACTTGACCCTAGGTTATATGTCAGGTGTTTTGCAACAAGCTTATACTGAGTGGATGTGTGTTGAGAATAGTATACTCTTGATTCCCGAGACCATAGTACAGTATAGGAGGGGACGAATGCTTCGTTATAACCATTGGCCCCGTAATGCCCAAACCTCCGTCATTGCCCGATCATCCGCGACTCCACCACCTCGGCAAACCGCGTATCGATCGCCAGCAGCTGTGCCTACAGCCACTTCTCCGGAGCAGCCGGTGCCACTCAATGTGATACCACCAAGGGGACTTGCAAATGGCTTTTTGGTGCAATATGATAGGGGAAGTTCTTCGGGTGGAAGTTAGGTGCCAAGGGTGCAAATGATCATGGATGGGTGAAGCTTTGTGGTAGTTGTTTATGAACTTGTCTTACGTGGTAACTTGAACAATTTCAATTTGGTGTTGTAATATTTAGCCTATGACCAAGACTTTAGCTAGATAGGTCATATGGTATGTTGTGATGTTAACCTAACTTGTTTTGCACTTTTGTAGGCTAACCGGATGTATTTGGTAGCTAGGTAGCTACTACGAACCTTGAACTTGTTTTTCTTTGTTTATCTATGGTTATGATGCATGATTAAGTAGTAATTTCTTGAATAAGTAGATAATAAGACACTTAAAGCATGAAAAAGTAACTAGAGATCATGTTTAGGGGGAACTCACATCACCTAAAGATTATACACCATACTTAACTATTGTTATTTCTATAGCTGAAAATGTATGGAAGAGAAGAACCAACCACACCTGTAGACCCTAATAACGAACAAGGACAAGATGATCGTCTAGAATCACTAGATACCTTGTGCTAATTCTTTGGCAATGCAATTAAGCAACAAATGGAGGATAAAGAGAAAGAGAAAGCCAAGGCCGAAGCTGAGGCTAAAGACCCACAAGCTGTTATGTTTAAGAACTTAGCCGCCCATACACCACCTACCTTTGAAGGAGGATCGGATACACTAGCCTTAGAAACCTGGATTAGGGACATGGAGAAACTATTTGAGGCTATAGCTTGTCCTGAAAGTCTAAAAGTGAACAGTGGGCAGTATTGTAGTAACCCAAAAATCTAAACTCTTTTATTATTCTAAAATAGTAATTAATTAGCATAAATTTTTCGCTTAACATGCTAAGTGTGATTAAGGTGTTTATTGCATGCATTTATGTAAATATAAGCTAAACTATATATTAATTTCATTTAAAAATAAAACCAGCTCGATTTATTAACTAACTACTCAATTAACCTACTAAACTTATGTTTACGAATTTGCTTAGCATAATTAGACCCTTACTTATGTTAATAACCGAATTAGGACATGATTAGGCTAAGATTAGCAAATTTCCACTTTTTCCTAATTACACTACTATTCATCATTGCCACCCAACTACTTACTTGTCGACATTTCAAGCATTCTAACAACACTTGTCAAGCTCTTAATATTACACCATGTATCACCTTTGCCAAGAAGGCATACAAAGGAGAAACATGTCTCCAACACGTCATGTTCATTTGTAAATGCAACTAAGCTAAAGAAAAGAAAGAAATAAAATAAGAATTGTGCATGGGAGAAGAAGGGGATAAGGGTAGGAGAGAAAGGAAGAATAAGAGAAAGGTTTTAGCCTTTATAAAACCAAGCAAAGTAAGAGAAAAAGAATCCAATTGGGATCAAAAGCAAACCAAATCTTTCTTCCCCAAATATTAGTACCAAAGCAACAAGTAAAGCTTACAAAAGGTCACTTTTCTTCTTCCCCAAAACCGAAACCAACACCCTTCTCAAAAGCTAGAATATTCTCTTACATTGTCTCTTCATACTATATCACCATCTTACCTTCAAATCTCACAAATTCTCTAAGTAAACAAAGAACAACATGAAGTAGAAAGAGAGAGGGAGAAGCCCTGAGGTAGAGAAGAGAAAAGAGAAGAAATTTGGTAAGAAAACTTGACAAACTCATGCAACTAATTATCTATACTTGCTTCTTATATTTTCTTCTAATTGTTTCATCAATATTCTAACTCTAACTCTCACTATTTCTTTTCTTCACCACCGTCTCCACCACCCTTGCTCCACCGTCGCCCGAACGTGCTGTCCCCAGACCATCAAGAGCCACCACAGACCACCACCAAGGTTTAACCTCATGCACTTTTATTTAACTAAAGCTTAACTGAATATTATCACCTAAAATTCATATTTAAGAAAAAAAAAAAAAAATAGTGTGTTTATTAATACTTGAACATGCTTGCTTAATAAATTAGGGACTTGTGCTAGTAGTGAGTGACAAGGAAGCTAAGAAAATGAAGTGTGTTTTTGGAGCTTAAGGAAGGTGTACTCATGTCCAGTAAAACCCCTTATTTCGATTTAATAAACTAAGAAAGATTACCATGGGTTTCCTACAATTACATGCTATATGTATTTTATTATGTATATGACTTTGGGTATGATTGTGAAATTGTGAGAATAGTCGTAAATAATTATTTTGTGACTTGCCCGAAGGGATATTAAGTTGCATGTTAATGTTTGCTTGATAATTATAAGAAGATTAAAGTTTACTATTTAAGCTTGATGATTATATATATATATATATATATATATATATATATATATATATATAGCCGAATGGATTATGTTTTATTGGGTGTTTATACAGTGATTTATTTAATTATTAAAGCAATATAATTATGAGTATGCGTTATGATGATTGAATGAGCTCAAGGTTGATTGTTAATATCTACTTGATAAATGCATGTAAAGTTATGGCAATGTTGAAGTATGTACAAATACCGATTGTGTTTGCATACCCAAGTGACAGAATTGATGTTGGTAAAAGCCTATGAGTATATGTACATGCATGTACAAATATATGAAGTGTTGAATGATCAAATGACAAGAACACGCTTAAGAGATTATCATGAAATGGAACTAGTTTGGGAAGATATTGATTTATATTAATCGGTTATACAAATGATGAAATAATGATGATATATAGTTATGCTTATTGAGATGAATATAACCGATTTAGACAATTTAAGTACGAGTATGTCTACTAACTTACTTGTAATGTGCTCCCAAACTTGGTACCCTTGGGATATTGAAGAGCGTGCCTAGTGTGTGCACTTTAAAAAAATGATGTAGGATTAAACCATTGTGATTAAATTGTAGGGATTAATCAATCCTGAGTATCTCGCTTAATCATGGTTTAATCTGATATTTATGATGATATGTAGGGTATAAACCTGAAGTGATATGAATATGCCAAAAAGGACAAATGAATGAATTATGATTTGTAGGGTCATTGAACCCGAGTGTAGGAGTCTGTAAGGACCCGGGATTTTCGTCCAATCCTTTTCTTACGAAGTGTATTGGTTTCCACGGAGTGCGTCATTATAGAAAATTTGTAAGTTGGGGGTTTAGATAATTTCAAGGGACCATCGAGTTAGAAAAGCTTTTGAAAAGAATTGAATTGAATAAAAATCATGAAAGAGGTCACAAATCTGCTATTGGCGTTTTATCGAAGGGACAAACCGAAGGGACAAGCCGAAGGGACAACCCAATAGCGCGAAAAGTGAACTGATCATGTTTTTAGAAAGACTCTCGCTCATATAGAACATATGAGTACCCAAGAATAAAGGGTTCGGGGGCGAAGGTACGAGGTGGGAAGGTGTTAGGCACCCAACTCGCCCGTTTATGACGGCCTCTACTAACTCAAGTTTGGGAAGGTGTTAGGCACCCAACTCGCCCGTTTATGACGGCCTCTACTAACTCAAGTTTGCTTAATAATTTAAAGACATGATTCCCACACAAACCGGATTAACAACCTAGACTTAGACTATTAATTGGTTCATCACAAGCATCACAACATTTATTTTTAACCCTTATCTAGACATGCATTCGATTGACAAATTGAGCATTACAACGACTAGACATGCCTGAAAAGACAATATTTAGTAAGCAATACAAGACGTTATTCTAGCATGATATCTACATTATGACTACTGAAAAATAAACAATTAGGCAGTTAAAAAAATTTGAGCCCTCAGGAGTTTGTACCTGAACTGTAGGCTATATTTGACAAAAATAGTAAAACAAGATCTCAAGTTTGGAAGAAAGAGGGGGAAGCTCGGTGTCAATACTTCCGAGAATAGTGGTTGTCAACTGTAGACTGTGTGTTTTGAACTGAGGGTGAAGGGTTGTTTATATAGGCGTGGGGAAGTAGGGTTGGACGGCAGAAATTGAGCTGAAAAACGAGACGGGCTTGAAAAATGAGCCAGGCACGAAGCAGGGTCAGGGCCGCTAGTGGCCCTGGGAAACTGGTCAGCGCCGCTAGTGGCCCTGGGACTTATTCCAGGGCCGCTGACGGCTCTCAGCGGCCAGCTGGATGTCGTCATAATGACGACATCCAATCTATTTTTATTTTCCGGAGGAATTTTTGCATTCCGAAAAATATGAAAAGACCGTTTTACCCTTGGACGGTAAAAGATAGTTCTACCCCTAAATCGCAACTTGGCGACCGGGAGTCGGAAAAAGGCATGAGACGTGTCATTGGAAAGCTCTTGAACAGGGCTTCTGAACGGAATGGAATGAAGGAGTGTTTGGAGGAAAAACCTGAGACCTTATCTTAACTATTAAAGCAAAAATAGTAGTTCAAGTTTATAAATTACTCCTTTCATCATCGGGTTTTTGCGGAGAAATCTGATGACGCTTTTTTGGCGTCTACAGAAGCCCCCACTTTGGTCGAGCTTGAGTAAAAGCGAAGATCAAAGTACTCCGAAGGCGACATGCAGGATGCTGATATGCACATGGTGTGTGAGAGTGTACAGTATGCATGCATTTGAAGACAAACCTGAGTTGGGACACGCTCGTAGTGCGCTAAGATTTCATCTCTGTGAACACCAGAGAAAATAAAGGTTATGGTAGCAGGATAGAACACCGCTCGTAGATGGTTTAAACGTCTGCTGGGGACCTGTATTCAGAGTGAATGAAAAAGTTAGTTACACTTTGAGAATGATCAACGTGGAGTGCTTCGACAAACAGTGACTAAACACCGCTCGGTGGATGTCGAGATCCCGTCCCTATTATAAGAAACGAAAAAGTCAACGAGATAAGCTCGATTAAAAGTAATCGGCCATAAAGTGGTTAGGACATATGAACAGTTTAAATGCAATAGCTTAAGCAATCATTGATTGAAACATATAAAAAATAAAGGACAGTATAACTGCAACAGTTTAAGCAATCATTGACTGACACAAAAATAAGTAACCTCGTAGAAGGGACGGTTTAACAGCAATAGCTTAAGCGGTCATTGACTGGCCCAAAAATTTGTAACCTCGTAGAGGGACTGACCCCAAAAAATTGTAATTTCGCAGAGGGACTGACCCCAAAAATTTGTAATTTCGCAGAGGGACTGACCCTAAAAATTTGTAATGTTTGGTAAGACCAACAGGTTTTTCGGGCTTAAAATATTTTTGGGCGCTCTGGGCGATAAGAGTTGTCGTAGTGTAGATCTGAGTTTCAGTATCCGGGACCTGCAAAAATAAACGGGTTAGTTTTACCTGAAAATAGTTTGTACCGTAAAATAGGCCAACTGTCGAATTTGAACTTGTGGGCCAGAGTGCTTCGCTCCCGCGCGCTTGGTACTTATATTTGCCGCAAATGAACTGAAGTAACAAACTTTGGACTGGAAAAAGGGGCAGTGGGTCAGCAGTGGGCCCCGTGTGTGCAAGTTTGCAGGGCCGCTAGCGGCTCTGGCCAGTGCCGCTGGCTTGAGCCGAATAAATGGTTTTAGCAATTTTTTTTCTTTTTCGCGTGCCATTTTCTTCTTCCTCATCGAGCCATTGTCGAGAGCAACCTTCAAGCTTCCTCCATTTTTGAGTGCTTCACTTCACTTGAGGTAAGTCGATTCTTGTTCGTTTTCTTCGGTTTTTGTCTTGAACTTACTTATTTTTCCGCCTAGTTGCTGAATTTTGGGTTGCATTGTTGAATTGGTGCTTGTTTCTTGCGAATCTGAAACTTTTATTTTGCCACTTGTAGAGAGAGAAAACTCCATTGTGTTCTCATGGCTCCCGTAGACAAAGGAAAACGTCCCATGAGTGATGAGGAGTATGACTGGAGCCTTTTCTGTACCGGGTTAGCTTCTACTAGAGCACCTCCGACTAACCACGCGGACGGAGCTCGACTGCACCAGGACTCTTTTATGCGGTTCGACTGGCGGCCGCCTGGAGTTTGGAACCGCAGTGTTCTGCTGCCGGATAGACAGAGTCATCTGTCTAACTTAGAGCTGGTATGTTTTCTGACTCTCTTTTTTTTCTGTTCAGTATATTTGAACTGAAAATTGGAACTGTTAGTGCTTCGGTACACGAACAAATTGGGACTTGTACTGGATTGGTGGTCAGCTGTATATAATTTGTATAGAATTATTTTAGCTGTCTTTGTGGTATATGGGGTGTTGAGAAAAATTTGTTTGTTGGCTAGGGTGTCGGAGTTTTGCTGCAGGCTCATGGGACTACCTCCCATTGGACTATGATGTTGGGGACCTTTTCGGTGGCAGCCAGGGATTTGGTATTGGGTTCGGGTCTTGACGAGTTCTTGACTGTCATCCCTGCTTGTCACTCAGGGGATTCTAGGATTATTGCCCGGGGGTTATTGGAGAGGTTTTGGGATTCTACGAACACTTTCCATTCACCTGTAGGAGAGATGTTCCCCACCCCTTATCAGTTTGATATGCTGACGGGGTTATCCTTTAGAGGGTGTTGTATTCAGTACAACGCAAACTACTGGCGACAGAGTGATACTTTGCTAGAGCTTTACGGGCCCGTATCCATCCACTTTGATAAGGATCGGGTTTCTTTGGCGCGGTTGTGGGAGGCCATGGCGGAGCAGGGACTTACCAAGGAGCAGAGGGCTCGTATTTTCCTGGCTTACTTGCTGGGGTCGACGATCTTTGATCAGACGAAGAGCGTGTGTCAAGTCGGTTTCTTGACTTGCTTGGAGGATTTGACCAAGGTTTATGAGTACAACCTTGGTGCCGCTGCTTACGCTTCTTTGGTGAAGTGGTGTCGTCGGGCCTGTAGGCCTAAGGAGACGAGTGAGAGGACATCCATCACGGGACCATGGAGGATACTGGAGGTAGGCTCTTACACTTCACCTTTTCTCTTTTTATGCCTATGCCTTTGATCGTGGAAATCATTCTTTTTGTTTGCTTGCATGACAGTTGTGGTTCTTTGAGTATTTTCCAGCTTTCGGTCCTCACTGTCCTGGTTTGAGGATGTTCCCATTAGGTTCACGGTGGGTTGGTAGGGATAACCACCCGTTTACCTCTCTGGAGCATTTTTGGGCCACCTTCGAGAGCCATGCCGCATCTATAGTATGTTGTTGTTGACTTGTACATTTTTTTTGGTTCATTTGGTGTGAATGAACTTTGAACTGGTAATCTGCAGGTATCATGGTCCGCCTTTGACGATGTTCCTGGGGTTCCACCCCATATTACCCTGGAGTCTTTTAGGGTGTCTTCTCTATGGGTGGTCTTTGTGGGGCCATTTAGCTTTGTATGGTACTTAGGGGACCGCTTGACTCGGTTGGTCTATCCCTCCCTGGGTACTCACTTGGTTCCGGAGGATCCTCCTTTGACTATGTTCTATCTGCGTGGCTTGAGCGTACGGGACTTAGGAGTCGTAATCCGTGGCAGGGCGGCCACGGAATTTCTCATGCCGAAGGTTGCCGGGTTGGACCGCACGGCCGTATACCTGGCCTACTGCTTGGACCATTTGATGCTGGACCTTTCTTCTGAGGTAGGAAACTTATCGTCTCTTTTTAGCTATATGTGTGATATACTGACTTCTTGTGTCTCGCAGGCGGATCGTCTAGCTCGTTAGGGCCGTAGGAGATCTCATTCTAGAGCTCCTCGGGGTCAGCTCCCAAGCGTGACCTTGCCGACCAATGAGGTGACGTACATTGGGGAGAGTGGGGGACGCATAGTGGAGGAGTTCCCCCTTCACATGGCTGATGGAGAGGCTGCGGAGGGCTTGCCTTTGCCTGACGGTTGTATTGGGGTAAGCTCCTTTTTATCCCTTCTTGTGTTTGTGTTTGCTTTTGAGTGCTGATTTTGTCTTGTGGCTCTCTCTTTTGTAGTTGAACCTGGAGCAGACCTCTCAGATCTTTAAACTTATTCACTTGCTGAAGAAGGGCTATGGTCGAGTGATGGGCAAGGGAAAGAGTTCTCGATCCAAGACCGTTGATGTGAGTAGACTCTCTTCTTTTTGTTTAGCTAAGTGAGGTGCTTAACTTAGCATTTTAACTTTGATTATCTGCAGATGTCCCAGTCTTCATCTTCGGTGGGACCTCGCCACTCTTCTGCTGTAAGGGTTTCTTCGGCGAGCAGGCCGTCTGTTGCTCGTTCATTGTGACCAGGCCTCTTGTTAATGAGGCGCCCGACCCTTCTGTACCATACATTCCTGAGATGTTCTCTCCCGCGGGTTTCCTACCTTCTCTTGATAGTAGGCCTGTTGTTATGCCCTCGAGTGGAGGTTGGGCGAATGCCCCTGGATGGGATATGCCTTATGCTGGGCCTTCGCATCAGAAAATGGCTATGGATTTCGCCAGTCAGGCCACAGAGAATTTCTTTGCTGCGGGGCTTTCGGTAGGTACCCCTATGCGCGCACCGGCATATGATGGGCGGGATATGAGGCCTGACAATAGTAGGCCCATTTATAGCTCTTCTCTCCATTACTCGACTGGGAACTATGGTCAGGGGCCGTCCATTGATGATGAAGCTGACTGCAACGATTCTGGTTGAGCAGTGTTGGACCTCCTTGTAGATATTGATCTTGAGATTTCGAACTCCTGTTTTTATGCATTTTTTATGATATGTATGATATGATGACTCGATTATGCCCGTCTGATCTAAGTATGCAATGTGTTATGCGGTAGGACGAAGCCATAATTTAGGGAATAAAATAAAGAAAATGGTAAAAATTGCAAGAAAAAAGCAAAATTACACATAATATACCCCCTAAAAACAAGAAAATAATAATAAATAAAAGAAAATATAAAACTAAGAGAGTCTCGGGCTTTGAAATTCTGCGCGCCGTATCAAAACTGAGCTTTAATCGGGCAGACCAGAGCAGTGAAGCGAGCTGGAGCGGGAGGAAAATTCGGACCGGGCCAGGGTCTGGGCCGCTAGCGGCGCTGGTCTGGGCTGCTAGCGGCGCTGGTCTGGGTCGCTAGCGGCGCTGGTCTGGGTCGCTAGCGGCGCTGGTCTGGGTCGCTAGCGGCCCTGACCAGAGCCGTTGACAGCTCTGGTTTGGGCTTTTTTGTGGATTTCTGACCTCTTTGGCCCGCGTTTTTACCTATAAATAGGATTTACGAGATACTTGATGTTGTATCACTTTTCAGACCTTAGCTTTCTCAATTTTTCCCAAACTTCTATCATGGTGAAATCCTTTGAAAACCTGTTCGATGCTTGGTGCAGAAATCTGTCCGTAGAAGATAAACTTGAACTAGCTCTGTTCCACGTCTCTACCTTGCTGTCTCTGAGACCAACCAAACTATTGTGGCTCCTTCTTAGATCTGCTTTGAATTATTGGGACCCCGACCTGCATGTTTTCCGCTTTGGTAACTCTGAATTATGCCCTTTAGTTGAAGAATTTGCTGCGATCACTAACATGCCTGATGCTCTTCCCCCAGCTGTGCCTTATTTGAGAGATGGTTTCAGGGATCAGTACAGGAAATCCTTGGGTTTGTCGTCTGCAGAAGCCAAAAACATGGTGCTTGGTGTCGATGTGGACTTGGTTCAAGTTTACGAAAAGTTCGCTATTTCTTCTGAGAAGGATGCAATATTCAGGCGTTGTCGTCGACAGGCTTTTGTACTTTGCCTATTAAACCGCCTACTGGTCGTTAATGCACAATCTCCTAACTTGGGTAGAGCCACGTTGCTGCGAGTAGTCAATCAAATGGTTGAAGGGCATTTTCCTTTGCATCTAGTTGTAGGAGAGACTATCATTGGGCTCGACAGATTGAAAATATCTCCTCAAGAAGCTTTTTCCGGCAGCCCCCTGCTGCTTCAAATTTGGTTATGTGAGCATGTGAGGCTAATAGAGTCGCCAGATAATTTGATAGCTCGTGTTCCTCGGACTTGGTCAAAGAAAACCTATACCGCTGCTAGCTTTTTAGTTAGGAAAAGGCTATATTCTGAAAAGTCCCTTGCTGAATGGGATGCCTTCTTCCATGCGGGACCTGTCATCCGTTGGCATGTGCCCTGGTGGAGCTTGGCCTCCTTGGTGGCCTGTGATACCTTTGTTCCTTTCACTACCATATTGGGTCTGTATAGGACTACCTTCTTCTTTCCCTCTAGGGTCATGAGGCAATACGGTTTGAAGCAGGTGATCCCTCGTCAGGAGACTACGAGACCAAATGTCGTAGCCTTGACCACTGAATTTGCTGCGGAGTGGGGAAAGTATTGGCGTGGCCGGCACCGCTGGACTGTACCTCGGGTGATTATGCCAACTCAAGTTTCTGAGACCTAATATCTGAACTGGCTTTTATGCAGTGATGGAGAAGCGAGACGAGTCCTTCGTCATGAGAAGTGGGACCAACTAAATCCTAAGTATGACTCGAAAACAGGAAGCAAGAAACGAAAGAAAGGGCCTCAAATGGGAGGCTATCACGTACTGAAAAGAGGCAAGCCCCCAGCTCAAGGGAGCGATCATAGGTCGTCCTCAAGCCAGGGTCCTTCAAAGAAGAACTCTTCAACGAAGCCTTCTAAAGGGAAGAAGGATTAAAGCAGATTTCTAGGAAAGCAAATCTAGTTTAAGAATGATTATTGATATTATTATGAGTATTATTATTATGGTTGATGGATGGTAATGCTAAATGTATTTTCAGTATAAACAAAATGTATTTTACAAAGTGGGGTGAGTATTTCTTAGCTTTCGCTAATTTTCTTTTGTTTTTGTGTCATCTCTTCTTGCGTGGATATTGGATCATTTTGACAGATTTTGGGCAAGGGAGAGAGTGAATAATGGAAGGAATCCTTTTGTACATGCTTTGTGCATGCTTTTATTGTATCATAATTCTTTGGCTTCCGCAGTTGGAGGAGAACCCCATATGACATAGCAAACTAGTGATCAATGTAGTTTTTGAACAATACAATCATGTAACCTCTACTTTTATAATATAATATAATTAAGTATGTTTGTTGCACTCTATATCGGTCTTTGCCTTGTGCTTGTCGTGATACAAGTACAGCAGTAATGTCTCGGATTGGATTAAGGGTCCATAAGCATGTTTAATTAGAGTTATCCAAACCGGGGCGTTACAAGATGGTAAAAGAGCATATAAAATACATAAAGAGAATTAGGAAAACAATAAGTTAAACCGTGACCAGACCGAAAGAGATGGGTAGACAGTAGAATGGGAATTGCTTGAACTTCTTTATGTATGACTTGCATGTGCTTATGTGCTTATTGCTTGCTGATCTTATTTGACTCACTATCTGTTATTTATTTATCTTATGTGATAGATGCAACATTCTGACCCTTATGTGCTCGTGAACCTTCTGAACATACCAAACCCTCAACAACACCCTGTGACTTTACGTAAGTATCCTGAGGAAACTATACACTACTAGAAATCGCGAGGCTTCTCGACGCTTCACGTCGTCGTGCATAAATACTAATGCGCGTCATTTGGACGCTTTTTGGCGTCTGGATACGTTCTCGATAGTAAAAAGCGTCGAGAAACGAATTTATGAAGCGGCCCGCATCAAATATCCCCGCCTGGCCCAGTTATGACTAGCGATAGAGTTCTCAAACAGAAAAAAAGAAAAGAAAAAACTGAAAGGAAATCAAAACCTAAAACACACACGTTCTCTCGGTCTTCTCCATCTTCTCTGCGAATGAAGGGGATCAAGAACATGAACTGCAATACTCTCTCTTCACCCATCATCGATTTGGGGAAATATGTCTTTCGCTCAGTTTTTGCTCCTCGTCGACTGTCAACCATCTCAGTAAGAGTTCGTATCCCTCTCTCTCTTGACATTCTACACTAACCCTAATTGTCAATTGTTTTTTTTTTCTTTTCTGAGTTCTGTAACTTACAGTATAGAGTGCGTGAGAAAAGGCTTTATTGTGGAAATTGTTGATCTCGCTTGTCCTCTGATTTGTTTGATTGTGTTTCATTTCCCCCTTTCCTCAAATTCGCATTAGAATTCATGATATGCTTTCTCTTTGTTTAATAGACTCAAGGAGACTCAAGGATTAGTGGGTTTTTAGTTGTTTAATTGTAATTTAAGATTTCTTAAACTTATCTATAGTACAATCGGTTATCATTTTTATTTTTTCTTAATTCATTTGCAATGGATTGTGAGGAACCCTAATCTCTCTTTCCCATCTCTTATACATTTTAGTCTTGGCAATTATTTGAATCTATGAACAGATGGGTCAATGTTCAACCTTTTGTTGAGTTGTTGGAATGAATGGAGTTAGGGATTTGATAATTTTGTTAATAATTTTTTGCTTTTTCTTATCCAGTATGTTGAAATGAATTGGTGTAGTTGTGTTTAAGCAGAATTGTTTAGCTAGTTAGATTACATTAGGTATGAATAACTCAGATTCATCATATGAGGTTGTTTTACAATCAGAAGGAAATAGGAGAAGTAAGTCATGTTGCTAGATGTCAATTGAGCTGTTAACTCTACATGTTTGAATTTGAATTCTCACTTATATTGAATGAGTGTACAAGCTTGCTGATTAGGAGCTCTATTGAGAGCAGTTATTTGACATGGAATTTGGTTTTAGCACAAAAGCATTTGAAGCTTGCACTTGCGATGTGTTTTTTTTTTAGGTTGAATGAGGAATTAAAGCGCAGCCACTCGTATACACATAGAGTCAGATCTCCTGATGCTATCTAAAAATCAGATGTGCACTGCACTCAGTAGTTCAAAAGATATCTCATTCTTTTATTGCTTACTGTTACGTTAATTACATATAACACCCACTTTTGGTTCCTACGATACTGCTTCAGTGTTCTTTTATATATATTTTTTTTAGCTGAAAGAAGTTACATTCTTAGTAACTTGAAAGCATTTTATCTAGACTTGTTCCTGTGCATTTTTGTTGTTGTTTTGTAACATGTCTTCTTGTTACCCTCGAAAAAAAATGTAACAGGCCTCTGGCGAAGACTGCCTATATTAAGAGGTTGCAGCCAATTCATGCCTTGACTTTAAACATATAGTGGGAATACTTATTTGCTTTTGTCAAGGGATTTACAAGTGATGAGAAGATCTATCTGAGGCAAAAACTACTGTCTTACTTGAGAGAAGAAACTGATAAGGTCAGGTTTATGCTATTCTTCATGAACTAACTGTAGATGTTACATGCTGCTTTCCATGTGCACAGCAAGATTGTGTTCAGAGTTTGATCTGTTTTAGATTTCTGTTTCCATGATTTGTGTTTAGAAATTTCTTGGTCTGTTGTCTTGAGTTGCTGATACTGATACCGGATCTTTTAAGTATATTGTGTTACTCCGTTGTTGAGCTGCTACCAAGTGTGTTTGTTGGAAACTGCACTTATTCAGAACTTATGGACTGTGTTCTAATGGATTTGATAGTATTGGTGCAATTTTGAACTGCTACTTTTTCCTGATATTGCTTCCTGTGAGTACAGTTCTGGGATTTGTGGAGGTTTTGCCATGTTGGAGTTGTAGCTCTTATTGCATGATACTGGTTATCACTCGTGCATATAGATGTTTTTGGAATCGTTTTCTAATTTATATTGCATATGAAGGATCTTTGTTCCACAGTGCATCCCACGGCTATGATTACAGTGAATATTGAGGTACACTGATCTTTTGATTGCTGCTGAGTGGTGGATAATATAGCATATGTTCTAATGCTCTTTTTTGAATTAAATATATCTTGGCATGTCCCAATTCCCTTATCTGTCTCTTATTTATCTAACAATTGGTTGCACAGTTTCTATGCTCTGAAGATTATGCTCAGACTGATCTGTTATATTGATCTGTTTGCATTATTTCAGAAGTCAAATGCTGAAATATACCTGAAACATTCAGATCATGACATATATCCTTGGTAATGTGGTAGATAAGAATTCAGAAGTTAATTGAGAGGTAAGTCATGCTGGAAGATGACATGTATATTTGTGTTTAATATGATATGCTTGGTTAGTTATAATTTTGTTTCCAGACCTTATGGCCTGAATTTACTTAATCTTTCTTGGATTGCAGTACCTCACGGATGTAAATGCTCTTGTTTCTCTAGTTGTCCTCTGTGTAGTTGTGTCCTGTTCTTTATTTGGCGATAAGTTTGATGTTTAAGAAAGTACAAGTGAAAACAGAATGCTAGCTGCAGTGTTCCTTGCAAGCAATTGCTCTTATTGTTGCTCGCATGTTCTGTTTTCCTTTGGCTAAAACTATAGATTCAGTTTCCTGTTGATACGTTGTTTCTGTACATCATGCTCTTGTGTAGTTAATGTCTCTAATCTGGTTCAGTTACAATTGTTGTTTGTTGTAGATTAGTTATATGTTGATATGATTGAACTGCATGATTAGTTTGGGTAGTGAGATAATTTACTGAGTTGTTCATTCTAGCTATTTTGATAGTGTGAGAACTGACTTTTAATATGTAGTTGTTTATAAAGGTACTCAACACATATCCAATGGTGTCGTACCCGTTGCTACAAAGTAGAAGATATCAACCAGAACACAACACAAGTCAAACAATGAGTCCTAGATGGATCTGCATTTTATTAGCGAATTTAGGCTCGCATTATGTTAAACTTTCTCGCAAAATATTAGCTAGAATGTTGTATTTTGACAGCTTTAAGATGATAAATTGTGTACTTTGGCTTTGTGGAAAATGTGTAAAACATTATGATGCTATCTGAATACAATTGAAATGGAGAAGTATATTATTTTTTTTATACTTGTATATATAGTTGAAAATATGTGCATAAACTATATGTACAAAGAAATTTTGATTATAACAAAATTAAAAATTATGGTGTACTTTTTTTGGGAGGGAACTGGAAAAAATGACACATAAAAGCGTCGAGATAATGGCGGGCAGCACTTGGACAATAAGCCGTGAAAATCTTGACACCAAAAAGCGTCGAGAAAATCTGATACTCGACTACAAAAGCGTCAAATGTTCAGTCCTTTTCGTCGCCAAAAAGCGTCAAAAAATTGCCGATACTGAAATTCTCGACGCTTATAGAGGCGTTGATATTTATTTTAACGATGCTTGTTATCGTCGGAAATTAAGGATAAAAGCGTCGAGAATAGACCCGTTTTCTAGTTGTGATAGCTGAGTATGTGCAACGTCTCTAAACTATTGCGGTTCCACATTAAGCCGTAGTAGTTAAAGAGGCGGTGGCAATTTTATAAATCGTAGATAGTATCTACTACGGTTAGCACAGAGTATTTAGTTTATATACGACTTTTACTGAAGACTCAAGGAGCCCATTGCCAAAATATCTCGCTCCATTCTCGCTCTTCTTTCACTAGCAAAAGCGACATCCACAGCTCTTCTCCTCCCATCAAAAAAAATAAAATAAATTCTCTTCTCCTAACATTGTAAAATCCCAGATCTGGTTAATTTTAAAGCTTTAATTTCCTGAGATCCTTATCTTCATCGTTGTTCTAGGTCGGGGTGGTGATGGCGGTGGTTAGGGTTGGAGAGAGCGTCGAGGAGAGACAAAGAGCCATGGAAGCTTGACCTTTGTACAATTTTCTGATTTCTACTATGGTAGCAACTCTGCTCCTTCAAAGTTGAAACAAGGGTATAAATATTTCGCAGTTGCAGGTAAATCAAGGCCGATAACTATGATGTTGAACTAGGGTTTACAATTATTTTGTTTGTTTGGTTTAATTCGTGTGATTTCAAATTTGGTATGAATTTAGGGTTTTAAATTAGATAATGACATTTGTTTCTTCTTTATTCAGCAATTTTCTCTTCTCTCATTTAATATTTGCTTAGTAGGGATTAGAGTTCAGTTCTTAGATGAGGAAAAATTCAAAGAGACTGTTCACAAGTAAGATAATTTGTTTTCTGTTCACTTATTTATTTATTTATTGTGTTGATGGTTTGATAATCGTCTCATTTTTTGGATTTTAAGTTTTTCTTCAACATACAGAGAGAGAAATCAACCTCAACAAAAATTAGAAGGGTGTTGCTTATCTGCAATTTGAATTGGGTTTCGCTCAATTGAGTTCAATGATTCGGTATTTTCTCTCTCTTACTCTTCATTTTTGAGCTCGCAGGTCTTGATTTCCTGATTCATTTTAGGTAAAACATGTTCTTGTTGGCTTAGTTGGATTGAATTTAGGGGTTTTGAATTTTTTTTTTAATACTGGTGGCTTGGTCAAGAAAGGTAAATCCAACAAGGAAATGGCGTAGGCTTGTTTATTCTCATGGTTAATCACGTTGTAGAGATTGTATCATTATCTTTTGTGTGAATATGGGCTAGTAAATAAAATTCTGCTTATTGGTTTTTTTTTCCATTTCTAAATGGTTTTCTGATGTGTTTCTAAGTCCAGTCCATTATGTCCTGTTCTTGTTTGTTCGATTATTGTTTTATCCCTCTCCATTTGGTGTCACTTTACACTACAGGGACTATTGATTCTACTGCAATCTGATTTGTATCTCTGAGTACATTTGTTGTAAGATTTCATGTTTAATTACTTTCTCAAAATTTCCCGGCCCATCTAATTCATGTAAATCCATGAATTTTGAGTCTTTGCTCAAAACTTATTGCTGGTTACTCATCACTGGTTGTGTTGTTAAGTCTCCATTGTAGTAATTAAATGATCAGTTACCATTCCGGCAGAAAGGTCTGAATTTCATATTTGATGTCAAAAAATAAAGATGCAATTACCATCTGGCCTTTTCCCTAATATTTGACACTTTGCTAGCTTATTAATTTGGTGTCCCTTCAATGTTAAGTTCCCCATTTCTCACATTGTTCGCAACATAAGTCTGGTATATCTTTGTTGACTACAGAGTAATTCTCGTTTTGCAATGTAAATTTCACTTTGTAAGCCTGAGTGATAATCTTATCTGACATGTTTGACCCCATCTATGCTTATTGAGATGAACTTTTGGTTATATCATACTTAACTCATGTACGACTTCACTTAGTTTAGTTTCATCTTAGTAAATCTTTTTATTCAATCATTAACACCTCTATGATCTCTTCTACACTCTTACAAGTTTTTGAGGTTGTGTCGGGGATGCGAATTAATTTGTCTAAGTGTGGTCTGGCAGGGGTCAATGTGGGGGAGGATGTTCTGCTTTCCCTGGCTGGTCTAGTGGGTTGTCAGGTTCAGCAGTGGCCGCTTACTTATTTGGGGGTTCCCCTCGGAGGTAACCCCAGATCGGTTTCCTTTTGGGAACCGGTAGTGTCTAGAGTGGCTAAGCTTCTAGATGGTTGGAAAGGGGTATATTTCTCGTTGGGGGGGGAGAATCACTATTTTGCATTCCTGCCTAGCTAGTATCCCTCTTTACTACCTTTCCCTTTTTAAAGTTCCTGTTGGGGTAGCTAATAGGATTGAGAGGTTGATGAGGGACTTTCTTTGGTCGGGGGTTGGAGAGGGTAAGAGGGATCACCTGGTTAGTTGGGACCATGTTTGCCGGCCGAAAATTGAGGGGGGCTTGGGTTTTGGTAGGTTGGTGTCCAAGAACATTTCGCTAGTGGGTAGGTGGTTATGGCGTTTTCCCCTAGAATCTGGCTCCCTATGGCACCGAGTTATCAGAAGCAAGTACGGCCTTCAGCATAATGGGTGGGATGTCCGAGCAAGCTCAACTATTTCCCATGCTTGCCCTTGGAAGTTCGTTTCCCAGGAATCGTCCTTATTCTTTCCACTGGTCAGGTATAATGTGGGTAACGGTCAACGGGTTCGGTTTTGGGAGGATGTGTGGAATGGGGACACTGCTTTTTCTTCTACATATCCGAGGGTTTTTCGTTTGTCCACTCTTCATGGGGCATCTGTGGCTGATTTCTACTCAGAGGTCGGTGGTTCCTGGAACCTGCATTTTCGACGACCACCCCGGGATACAGAAATTGAGGAACTCGTTTCCCTCCTGGGTGTCCTCCACTCTAGGCTTCTCGTCCCTCGGGACGATTCTCGGACTTGGATTGGGGACTCCTCTGGGGTTTTTTCTTCCAAGTCCTTCCTCCATCATCTTAGCCTTCCGTCTCAATTTCCACATTTTCCCCTTTCCTCTTATATTTGGAAGTCCAAGGTTCCTCTGAAGGTTCGTGCTTTTGTGTGGACTTTGGTGCTAGGTAAGGTGAATACTTGTGATATGGTGCAACGGCGGAGGCCACATATGTGTCTCCTTCCCAGCATGTGTGTGATGTGTCGGCAGGATGGAGGGATGGAGAGAATTGCTTGCACTTGTTTGTATTGTGTAACTTTGCGAGGGCTCTGTGGGATCGGCTGGTGTGTGGGGAGCCTTTTGCGTGCCCTGCTACTGTGGGGCAACTCCTACGGATGCGTTTTTCTGCTATGCGGAGGGGGAAGGAGGGTAGGATGTTGTGGCGATGTGCCTGTTTAGCTATTCTTTGGTGCACTTGGCTAGAGAGGAATTCGAGGATTTTCTCTGACAAGGGAAAGAGTACCGATCTTGTTTGGGAACATATAGTTTATTTGGCATCCATGTGGGCAAAGGCGGCTGGTGCCTTCAAGGGGGTGCCACTGACGGTCATTCAACGTCATTGGAGTGATTTGGAGATAAACTACTCTTATTCTTGTACTTTGAGGATATCTTATCCTCCATTTTGTACTATTTCACGATTTGATTAATAAAAAGTTTTTCTTATCCAAAAAAAAAAAATGATCTCTTCTACAGGTTATTATATACTCCTTTAGATTTTTACATAATAAAGACTTCACAATCATCCTTATAAAGCATATACAACAAGCTAGCCTATTTCATTTATTAAGTTTCATCTAAGAGGGCAATTAAGTTGATTGCACTGCAACTTAGTTTAGAGCCATTGAAATATTTAAAACAGCCTCAATAATAAGGACAAATTCCAATTCAAATGATTTGCACCCAAGTACTACTCATATGATCTATGTATATTTCCTTGTGTCTTGGTTAATAAAAGCTTCACAATCAGCTTTTAATCACGCACATAAGTTCTGAACAACTTAAGTTCTGGCAGATGGGCAAAGCCTGCCAATGGAGAATATGCTGCTGCATCTGGTTATAAATACCTCTTAGGTCCTCCCCACGAGTGTAGATACACTAGATTACTTTGGATTCCTCTCAACTTACCAAGGCATAGCTTTGTTCTTTGGTTGTCTCTTTCATTTTGGGGAGGAGAGATAAAGCCCGAAGCCCACCCCTTCCACCACCGTCGTGGTCGCCGTCGGAATAGTACCGGGTTTGCTTCCTAATCTGGTCTTGCATTGTTCGTTACAGTTATAGAGAAATTGCTAGCATGTTCTGCTACTACTCCTGTATCTCCTGCTAATTTATTATTCAGTGGCTCTAAAACCCCAGGCATGTATGTATCTACTCTTTTGTGTATTTTCTGTCTTTATTTATGTTTGCATTGCATTAGCCTATGAAATGTGCAAGAAAAGAATGATAGTTCTATATTGCTTTGATTTACAAATTGGGTAGCTGCCAATGGACCCATTTCTGTGTTTTGTTTTGCATGTTTGATTTTTGTCAGTTTGTTTCATGGTTGTGGGTATGTCGTAGGTATGTAATGCAATGTAAGTAAATTTTTCAGTTGTTGGTGCTAGTATCATAATATCTTATCCTGGTTTTCTTTTTAGAAACATTCCGGAAAATGGCAAAGATTCTTGGATATATTCTCTGAGGAGATGCCTTTTTGAATCTGACTTTGAATTGGAAGACTTACCTGAGGGTTGCTTTGATAAAGGATGTGATGGATATGAGATGTTGGAATCCTCACAAAAGCTAAAACTTCTGATGTTTCTTTGTGATGAAGCACTCTATGCCGATTAAGTGGAGTTTATGAATGATTTGCCTTGTGAATTTCCCAAAATGACGAATGGTAACTAATTTTGTCTGCCATTTTCAGAGTAATAAGGAACTGGATAGATGATGAAAACAGTAAGGTGGTGTTTACTTGGTTGTAATCAAATGCAATTCAATGCAATTATTTTATAGAATAAATGGGAAGTGGAAAAGGAAAAAGGGGAGGAAGGAGATGAAAAAAGTAAGATTGATTACACCATCCAAAGTAATCATCATTACATGGGAAAAGTTGAGCAATTGTGATTACAATGGATAATGCAATGAACCCCACTTTTCCTATCCCTCTCCTCCCACTCCTTCACTTTTCACCTCCCATTTATCCTATAAAATGATTGCATTGCATTTGATTGCAACCTAGTAAACGAGGCCTAAGTTTGTTGAAAAAGCTAAGGAGGCAAATGAAAGCTATAATGCAGCTAAGGAGAAGGTGATTTATGTTCACCAACTTGATGGCAAACACGAGACCCCATAGCAGCTCAATTTCCAGAGAAACAATGGTAATTTCAATTCTTCGATATATGCAATTTTCTCTCATCATATATTCTGTTCTTTTGTGGGGCTTGTCACACACAATGTGCTTGATTCTTTGAATTTATTATGTGTTCTCTATTTTACAGTTCGCAATTGCACCTTCAATGATACTAATTCCAAAGAACAATGGGAACCTTTGGCTCCTACCAAAGAAGCCCAGGCAATCTCTCTCTCTAACTTTTCTTTTTTTCTGTCTGTTTGGCTATTTCTAACAATAGGTTGATTTTATGAGTACTTAAATAAACTTTTTGCATCCTGCCGTGAAGAGATGCTCTATATATACTGATCGTAAATCCATGCTTTTACTCCTTTTCCAGATATTAGCAAGCCTAATTGTGAGGACAACCTGCTATATAAGAGGAGTACGTATCTTAAAGGTATTAGGCTGAAACTACCCTAGGTGATTTGTGTGATGGGAAAGGTGACTTTTCATTATAGTTTAATGTCACAAGGCAGTTCAGTTACGAGTATATTTTGTATCTAATTACAAATTTACAAGGGTGATCTTGCTGCTTGACTGTAGATTTAGATATACCCCCTCTAAGTGTTGGAGCTCTTTGAAGAGTTTTGTGTCTGCTTTGTGTAATTGGAGTGTCCAGACTTTGCTTTTGTGAGTTTTAAGTTGAGGTGAAACATGGGAGTGCAATTGTGATGCATCTGCTGGTTTCTTCTTCATATTCTATGGTTTCGGCATGATTTCTGCATTATTGAGCCTACATGATACAAAAAATAAGCTAGAATTTCAGGAACTGAGTTTGTTTAAAGAAGAAAGCATTTTAGTTGACCTGAGTGTGTTTCTCACTTGTTGTATGCAGGTCTGAATACTCAATGATTCACTATGATTTTCAATGCTAATAGGATGCATATTGGAGGACAAATAATATGTTGACAGCTGCAGTAGCACAACAACTGAATAACTGGTAGTAGCATCCAATCATTTTGTATAGTTACTATTTTAATTTTTTAGATTAGCCAAACTTTTCAAATGAGTATGAATAATTGTGAATCACTCAAGTATTGTTCAAAAGAAATCATTGCAATGTTTTTTTTTTAATAAAAAAGTGCACTTACTACGACGGGTGCTTATTACAACCGTAGTAGCAACTACAGAATCTATGACGGTTGCATTGGTTCAACTGTAGTAAAATGTCAACTAACTACTACAGTTCCGTGTTAGAGCCGTCGTAGTTTATGATTTCTACGACGGTTCATGAACCGTCGTAGTTTGTTATACATAGTACGCCGGCCGCAAGGACTACGGTTCCTCCTTGGACCGGAACTGTAGTAGTATGGTTGTTTTACCCGTAGTAGTATGTTATTTTTGCACTAGTGCCCTTATGTGCTCGTGAGCCTTTTCAACATATCAAACCCTCCACCACACCCTGTGACTTTACGTAAGCACTCTGAGGAAACTATATAGCTGAGTATGTGCAACGCTTTCACCTTGCTTGTAGAGTCTTTGCTCCCTTTACTAATGAAGCCGCTGATTTTCCGGGTTGGCAAGTGTATAACCTCTTAAGGGCTTTTCCTTCAGTTGAACCATGGTTAATTGTGAAGTTGAATTATATGAGTATTATGACTGATGGGATTTACTATAACTGGGATCACTATATGTGTGGGGATGATTGGTATTTGACCCTAAGTTATATTTCGGGTGTTTTGCAACAAGCTTAGACTGAGTGGATGTGTGTTGAGAATAGTATACTCTTGATTCCCGAGACCATAGGGGACGAATGCTTCGTTATCACCATTGGCCCTGTAATGCCCAAACCTCCGTCATTGCCCGACCATTCACGACTCCACCACCTCGGCAGACCGTGTACCGACCACCAGCAGCCAGTGCCACTCAATGTCATGCCACCAAGTGGACTTGCAAATGGCAGACCGTGTAGAGTTTTCACTGATCATAAGAGTCTTTAGTAAATTTTCACCCAAAGGGAGTTAAACTTGAGGCATAGAAGATGGTAAGAATTGCTTAAGGACTATGATTTAGAGATTAAGTATCACGAAGGGAAAGCAAATGTAGTAGCAGATGCACTTAGCAGAAATGCTAGGCATCCCATGGAAGCACCTGAGAAACTAAGAGAGGAGATGGACAAATTAAATTTGGAGATTGTAAAGTCAGGTGTACCAAATGGAATTATTAGTAGTCTTATCATTCGACCTACTTTGTTTGATGAGATTCGTGAATTGCAAGTTAATAACCAACAAATTCAAAAGATTAGGAAAGCTTTGGAATTAGGAAAAGCCGAAGGATTTGAGGAACATGAGGATGGAAGCTTAAGGTTTAAAGGACGTTGGTGTATACCTAAGAATGAGGAGCTGAGAAAGAGGATTTTGGAGGAAGCCCACAACACACCTTATTATGTTCACCCTGGAGGAAATAAGTTATATAAGGATTTGAAGAAATATTTCTGGTGGAAAGGAATGCAAGTTGTCTTACATGTCAGAAAGTTAAAAGTGATTTTGAGAGACCTGGAGGATTACTACAGCCTTTAGAGATTCCAAGTTGGAAATGGGAGTCAATATCCATGGATTGACTTTTTTACTGGATTACCAACTACTGGTAAAGGGATGAATGCTATTTGGGTAATAGTAGATAGGTTAACTAAGGTAGCGAGGTTTATAGCCATCACATATACTTGGAGTATGAATCAAGTGGCTGACGCTTATGTTAGGGATATTGTGAAATTACATGGAGTACCCAAGACATTATTTCAGATAGAGATTCGAGGTTTTTATCACATTTTTGGGATAAATTACAAACTGCATTTGGGTCAAATTGAAATTTAGCACTACATTTCACTATGCTATAGATGGACAGACTGAAAGGACCATTCGTACTCTTGAGAATATGTTAAGATCTTGTACTTTGGAGTTTAACGGAACTTGGGAGAAACAATTGCCATTAATTGAATTTTCTTATAACAACAGTTATCATGCTAGCATAAACCAAGCACCGTATGAAGCATTATATGGAAGAAAATGTAGGAGTCCATTGTGTTGGAATAATATTGGTGAGACTGTGATATTAAGACCATAGATGATTCAGGAGACTACATATCAGATTTGAGTGATTAGAGATAAGTTGAAAGCTGCTTTGGACCGACAAAAGAGTTATAGTGACAGAAGAAGGAGACCACTTGAATTTCAGATTGGAGATAAGGTTATGTTGAAGATTTCACCTATGAAAAGGATTAAGAGATTTGGAAGAAAAGGGAAATTAAGCCCTAAGTATATCGGACCCTATGAGATTGAGGATCGAGTAGGAGAAGTTGCCTATCGATTAGCTTTACCACCTGAACTTTCTAAAATCCATGATGTATTTCATGTATCCCAACTTCGGAAATATCTTCCAGATGAGATCCACGTGATCAGACCCGAGCCAATCAGCTTAGATGAGGATCTAACTTTTGAAGAGAAGCCAGTAGCTATTCTAGACAATAAGGATAGGGTACTTCGGAATAATGTTACACCGTTAGTAAAAGTTCTTTGGCGTAGTCAGATCGTAGAAGAAGTTACTTGGGAATCTGAAGCTGACATGCAGAACCAATACCCCTACCTTTTCGAATATGGTTAGTCGGTGCTTTAAATTTCGGGACGAAATTTCTTTAAGTGGGGTAGAATGTAGTAACCCGAAAATTTAAACTCTATTATTATTCTAAAATAGTAATTAATTAGTATAAAAATTTTCACTTAACATGCTAAGTGTGATTAACGTATTTAATGCATGCATTTACGTAAATTTAAGCTGAACTATATATTAATTTTGTTTAAAACTAAAACCAACTCGATTTATTAACTAACTACTCAATTAACCAACTAAACTTATGTTTACGGTTTTGCGTAGCATAATTAGACCATTACTTATGTTAATAACCGAATTAGGACATGATTAGGCGAAGATTAGCAAATTTTCACTTTTCCCTAATTACACCACTATTCATCATTGCCACCCAACTACTTACTTGTCAACATTTCAAGCACTCTAACAACACTTGTCAAGCTCCTAATAGTAAACCATGTATCACCTTTGCCAAGAAGGCATACAAAGGAGAAACATGTGTCCAACATGTCATATTCATTTGTAAATGCAACTAAGCTAAGGAAAAGAAAGAAATCAAATACGAATTGTGCATGGAGAAGAAGGGGATAAGGGTAGGAGAGAAAGAAAGAATAAGAGAAAGGTTTTAGCCTTTATAAAACCAAGCAAAGTAAGAGAAAAAGAATCCAATTGGGATCAAAAGCAAACCAAAACTCTCTTCCCCAAATATTAGTACCAAAGAAACAAGTAAAGCTTACAAAAAAGCTCACTTTTCTTCTTCCCCAAAACCGAAACCAACACCCTTCTCAAAAGTTAGAATATTCTCTTACATTCTCCCTTCATACTATATCATCATCTTACCTTCAAATCTCACAAAACCTCTAAGTAAACAAAGAGCAACATGAACTGGAAAGAGAGAGGGAGAAGCCGTGAGGTAGAGAAGAGAAAAGAGAAGAAATTTGGTAAGAAAACTTAACAAACTCATGCAACTAATTATCTATACTTGCTTCTTATATTTTTCTTCTAATTGTTTCATCATTATTCAAACTCGAACTCTCACAATTTGTTTTCTTCACCACCGTCTCCACCACCCTAGCTCCACCATCGCCCGAACATGCAGCCCCCGGACCATCAGGAGCCACCACAAACCACCACCAAGGTTTAACATCATGGACTTTTATTTATCTAAAGCTTAACTTATTATTATCACCTAAAGTTCATATATAAGAAATAAAACCCTAACATGTAAAATGACTATAATCGAAAGTATAAAGGAAAAAGGCTTAAGAAATCAAGATCTAAATAAAAATGAGTTGAAAAACCGATTTATGTTGTTGCATGTTCATTTACAACCTTACGTAAACTTGATCTTGACCCATTATGACCAAAATCACTTATTCACCATTTATTTCTAATTTTCTCTAATTTTGAACTTAGCACTTTCGAAAGTTAAAATGATAAAATAAAAGAGGAGTTATCAATTGAAATGATAACAAAGATTTATGAATTAAAAAGAGTAGTTTTGAGTATAAAAGGGCTCAAGGCCGAAAAGAAATAAAAAGAGAAGAAATAAAAAGAGTGTTTATTAATACTTGAACGTGTTTGCTTAATTAATTAGGGACTTCTGCTAGTAGTGAGTGACAAGAAAGCAAAGGAAGGAAGTGTGTTTTTGGAGCTTAAGGAAGGTATTCTCATGTCCACTAAAACCCCCTATTTCGATTTAATAAACTAAGAAATATTACCATGGATTTCCTACAATTACATGCTATATGTATTTTATTATGTATATGACTTTGGGTATGATTGTGAAATTGTGAGAATAGTCGTAAATGATTATTTTGTGACTTGACCGAATGGACTTTAAGTTGCATGTTAATGTTTGCTTGATAATTATAAGAAGATTAAAGTTTACTATTTAAGCTTGATGATTATATATATATATATATATATATATATATATATATATATATATATATATATATATATATATATATATATATATATATATATATATATATATATATATATGGCTGAATGTAATATGTTTTATTGGGTGTTTATATATGATTTATTTAATTATTAAAGCGATATAATTATGAGTATGCGTTATGATGATTGAATGAGTTCAAGGTTGATTGATAATATCTATTTATAAATGCATGTACAGTTATGACTATATTGAAGTATGTATAAAGACCGATTGTGTTTGCATATCCAAGTGACCGAATTGATGTTAATAAAAGCCTATGAATTTATATACATGTACGTACGAATATATGAAGTGTTGAATGATCAATTGACAAGAACACGCTTAAAAGATTATTGTGAAATGGAACTAGATTGGGAAGATATATGATTTATATTAATCGGTTATACAGGTGATGAAATAATGATGATATATGGTTATGCTTATTGAAATGAATATAACCGATTTAGACAATTTAAGTACGAGTATGTCTACTAATTTACTTGTAGTGTGCTCCCAAACTTGGTACCCTTGGGATATTGAAGAGCATGTCTACTGTGCACACTTTAATAAAATGATGTAGGATTAAACCCATTGTGATTAAGCTGTAGGGATTAAATAATCCAGAGTATCTCCCATAATCATGGCTTAATTTTAAGTTTATGTTGATATGTAGGGTATAAACCCGAAGTGATATGAATATGCCAAAAAGGCCAAATAAATGAACTATGATTTGTAGGGCCATTGAACCCGAGTGTAGGACTCATAGAGTCTGAGTTGTGCAATGCTCTTCCTCACTACCTAACCCAGAACTCTAGTCTTTGCATGTTGAGACTTGAGTTATTTTATAGATTAATAGACCTCAAAGGTCATTTTCTGAGTAATAATAAGTTTGTGTGTGATGATATTTGCTTAATACTGTTTGCATGTGAATATCATACGTATGCATGGCTTTGTACGTAAAAGAATAAACAAGCTATGATTATAAGAACAGACAATCTGTTTAAGAATGATTATTGATATTATTATGATATTATTATTAGGATTGACGGATGTTAATGCTAAATGTATTTTGAGTATAAACAAAATGTATGTTATAAAGTGGGGTGAATATTGCTTCGCTTTCGCTAATTTTCTTTTGTTTTTGTGTCATCTCTTCTTGGGTGGATAATGTATCAATTTGACAGATTTTGGGCAAGTAAGAGAGTGAAGAATGGAAGGAATCCTTTTGTGCATGCTTATGCTGCATTATAATTCTGTGGCTTCCGCAGTTGGCGGAGAACCCCATATGACTTAGTAAACTAGTGATCAAAGTAGTTTTTGAACAATACAATCATGTAACCTCTACTTTTATGATATCATATAAATAAGTATGTTTGTTGCACTCTATATCGATCTTTGCCTTGTGCTTGTCTTGTTACAAGTAAGCAGTAATGTCTCGGCTTGGATTAAGGGCCCATAAGCATGTTTAATTAGAGTTATCCAAACCGGGACGTTACAAGATGGTATCAGAGCATATAAAATACTTAAAAGAGAATTAGGGAAAGCAATAAGTTAAACCGTGACCAAGACCGAGAGAGATGGGTAGACAGTAGAATGGGAATGTTTGAACTTCTTTATCCATGACTTGCATGTGCTTATGTGCTTATTGCTTGGTGATCTTATTTGACTCACTATCTGTTATTTGTTTATTTTATGTGATAGATGCAGCAACCTGACCCTTATGTTCTCGTGAACCCTCTCAACATACCAAACCCTCCACCACACCCTGTGACTTTACGTAAGCACCCTGAGGAAACTATAGCTGAGTATGTGCAACGTTTTCACCTTGCTTGTACAGTCTTTGCTCCCTTTACTAGTGAAGCCGCTGATTTTCTGGGTTGGCAAGTGTATAACCTCTTGAGGACTTTTCCTACAGTTGAACCATGGTTAAGTGTGAAGTTGAACTATATGAGTATTATGACTGATGGGATTTACTATAATTGGGATCACTATATGTGTGGGGATGATTGGTACTTGACCCTAGGTTATATGTCGGGTGTTTTGCAACAAGCTTACACTGAGTGGATGTGTGTTGAGAATAGTATACTCTTGATTCCCAAGACCATTGTGCAGTATAGGAGGGGATGAATGCTTCGTTATCACCATTGGCCTCGTAATGCCCAAACCTCTGTCATGGCTCGACCATCTGCAACTCCACCACCTCGGCAGACCGTATTCCGACCGACAGTCGGTGCCACTCAATATGATACCACCAAGGGGACTTGGAAATGACTTTTTTGTGCAATATGATAGGGGAAGTTCTTCGGGTGGAAGTTAGGTGCCAAAGGTGCAAGTGATCATGCATGTCTGAAGCTTTGTGGTAGTTGTTTATGAACTTGTCTTATGTGGTAACTTGAACAATTTTAATTTGGTGTTGTAATATTTAACCTATGACCAAGACTTTAGCAAGATAGGTCATATGATATGTTGTGATGTTAGCCTAACTTGTTTTGCACTTTTGTAGGGTAACCGAATGTATTTTTTAGCAAGGTAGCTACTAGGAACCTTGAACTTGGTTTTTATTGTTTATCTATGGATATGATGCATGATGAGAAGTAATTGCTTGCATAAGTAGGTAATAAAACACTTAAAGCATGAAAAGGTAACTAGAGATCATGTTTAGGAGGAACTCACGTCACCTAAAGATTATAAACCATACTTAACTTTTTTGTTATTTCTATAGCTGAAATGTCTAGAAAAGAAGAACCAACCACACCTGTAGACCCTAATGACGACCAAGGACAAGATGATTGTCTAGAATCACTAGAGACCTTGTGCCAATTCTTTGGCAATGTAATTAAGCAACAAATGGAGGATAAAGAGTAAGAGAAAGCCAAGGCCGAAGCTGAGGTTAAAGACCCACAAGCTGTTATGTTTAAGAACTTAGCCGCCCATAGACCACCTACCTTTGAGGGAGGATCGGATCCACTAGCCTTAGAAAACTGGATTAGGAATATGGAGAAACTATTTGAGGCTATAGGTTGTCCCGAAAGTCTGAAAGTGAAGAATGGGCGGTATTGTAGTAACCCAAAAATTTAAACTCTATTATTATTCTAAAATAGTAATTAATTAGCATAAAAATTTTCGCTTAACATGCTAAGTGTGATTAACATGTTTAATGCATGCATTTACGTAGAAATAAGCTAAACTATATATTAATTTCGTTTAAAACTAAAATCAACTCGATTTATTAACTAACTACTCAATTAACCTACTAAACTAATATTTACGGTTTTGCTTAGCATAAGTAGACCCTTACTTATGTTAATAACCGAATTAGGACATGATTAGGCCAAGATTAGCAAATTTTCACTTTTCACTAATTACACTACTATTCATCATTGCCACCCAACTACTTACTTGTCAACATTTCATGCATTCTAACATCACTAATTACACTACTATTATTACACCATGTATCACCTTTGCCAAGTAGGCATGCAAAAGAGAAACATTTCTCCAACATGTCATGTTCCTTTGTAAATGCAACTAAGCTAAGGAAGAGAAAGAAATAATATAAGAATTATGCATGGGAGAAGAAGGGGATAAGGGTAGGAGAGAAACGAAGAATAAAAGAAAGGTTTTAGCCTTTATAAAGCCAAGCAAAGTAAGAGAAAAAGAATTCAATTGGGATCAAAAGCAAACCAAATCTTTCTTCCCCAAATATTAGTACCAAAGCAACAAGTAAAGCTTACAAAAGCTCACTTTTCTTCTTTCCCAAAATCGAAACCAACACCCTTCTCAAAAGCTAGAATATTCTCTTACATTCTCTCTTCATACTATATCATCATCTTACCTTCAAATCTCACAAATTCTCTAAGTAAACAAAGAACAACATGAAGAAGAAAGAGAGAGGGAGAAGCCGTGAGGTAGAGAAGAGAAAAGAGAAGAAATTTGGTAAGTTAACTTAACAAAATCATGCAACTAATTATTTATACTTGCTTCTTATATATATATCCGAATGGATTATGTTTTATTGGGTGTTTATATAGTGATTTATTTAATTATTAAAGCAATATAATTATGAGTATGCGTATATGATGATTGAATGAGCTCAAGGTTGATTGATAAAATCTACTTGATAAATGCATGTAAAGTTATGGCTATGTTGAAGTATGTAGAAAGACTGATTGTGTTTGCATACCCAAGTGACCGAATTGATGTTTATAAAAGCCTATGAGTTTATATACATGCATGTACGAATATATGAAGTGTTGAATGATCAAATGACAAGAACACGCATAAGAGATTATTGTGAAATGGAACTAGTTTGGGAAGATATATGATTTATATTAATCAGTTATACAAGTGATGAAATAATGATGATATATGGTTAATACTCTTTGCATATGAATCTCATTCGTATGCATGGCTTTGTACGTAAAAGAATAAACAAGCTATGATTATAAGAACATACAATCTCTTTAGGAATTATTATTGATATTATTATGAGTATTATTATTATGATTAATGGATGTTAATGCTAAATGTATTTTGAGTAGAAATAAAATGTATTTTACAAAGTGGGGTGAGTATTGCTTAGCTTTCGCTAATTTTCTTTTCTTCTTGCGTGGATATTGGATCATTTTGACAGATTTTTGGCAAGGGAGAGAGTGAAGAATGGAAGGAATCCTTTTGTACATGCTTTGTGCATGCTTATGCTGTATCATAATTCTGTGGCTTTTGCAGTTGGAGGAGAACCCCATATGACTTAGTAAACTAGTGATCAATGTAGTTTTTAACAATATAATCATGTTACCTCTACTTTTATAATATAATATAATTAAGTATGTTTGTTGCACTCTATATCGATCTTTGCCTTGTGCTTATCTTGTTACAAGTACGACAGTAATGTCTCGGATTGGATTAAGGGACCATAAGCATGTTTAATTAGGGTTATCCAAACCTGGGCATTACAAGATAGTATGAGAGCATATAAAATACATGGAGAAACTATTTGAGGCTATAGGTTGTCCTGAAAGTCTAAAAGTGAAGAGTGGGCAGTATTACCTTAGAGATGAGGTAGATGATTGGTGGCAGGTATCTAAGGAAGCTTACTTAGAGGATAAGGAATTTAACTGGGAGAAGTTTGTGATAAGGATTAGGGAGAGATTTTGCCCTAGAGCTTTGAGAAGAAGGAAACAACAGGAATTTGAAGACTTGACCCAAGAAAATATGAGTGTGACCGCATATGCTGCGAAATTTCATGAGTTGTCTCGATTTGCTGAGAATTTAGTTAAGGATGAGAAGGAAAGAGTTGAAAGGTTTGAGGGTAGACTTATTTGGCATATTTAGGAATTAGTGGCAGGATCATCTAGTACTTTTCAGGAAGCTTATGATAAGGCTATTAACATTGAGAGAATTCGAGATAGGTGAGCCGCAATAATTGGGAAACGTCGTTACTCAGAGGAAAAGAGTGAAGGAACTAATAGAGAAAACAGGAGAAAGAAATTTAGGAGTAATACATTAGCTAAAAGTACATGTTCTTATCGCCCTAACAGCCAAGGAGATAGTAGGAGAAATGGAGGATCACAGTTCTATCCTAGGAATGGAAATGGAAATAGTGTTTGTCGTAGATGCTGGAGGTTTCATCCCGGTCGTCCATGCCCTACTAACCAAGGAAGTTGTTTTATATGTCACCAGCCTGGGCATAGAGCGAACATGTGTACTAACAAAAGGCAATTTCCTCTAGAGATAATTTCACCCGTAGTGGCAACTCACCAGTTAATCCCAACCGTGGCAACAATAATACTCAAACGCGAGGAAACCCGAACCCGGCGCCACGTGTAACTTTCGCACGACCTATCGTTAGCCAGGCAGTCAGTAGCAACAAGGGGAAAATTCATGCTATGAGTCAGCGTGACGTAGACGCGAACCCGAATGTTGTGACCGGTACTTTTCTTATTCAATCTTGCCCTGCTTATGTGTTATTTGATACTGGTGCATCTCATTCATTTATAGCCACTTCATTCATGACTAAACACGAGTTAACACCAAATTACTCATGTGAAATGGATATTACCACACCTAATGGTATTATTGTGTCGTGTCGAAACATGATAAATGAATGTCCTATTGTGATTGTTGAAACATCATTACCTGGGGATTTGATTCAGTTTGACTAGTCAGATTTTGATGCTATCTTAGGAACGGATTGGTTGATTAAGTATCATGCGAGAATTGAGTGTCATTTGCAAAAAGTTTCACTTAGAACCCCACGAGGTGGTAGAGTTTCGTATAGATGAGTAATAACTGAACCTAGAATTAAGATTGTTTCTGCAATGAACATTAAATCACAAATTAGGAAGGGTTATCCGGTTTATTTGTGTTATGTGAGTGATGAGAAACCAACTCCTAATAAATTAGATAAAATTCCAGTTGTGTCTGAATTTCCTGATAACTTTCCTAATGAAATTCCCGAAATGCCGCCGCAAAGAACCATAGACTTCACTATCAATCTTATTCCAGGAACCGCTCATATATCTAAAGCACCATATAGCAAGCCTGACGACACCACCTCACCAAAGAAGCATACGCAGGAGCAGCAAAGTTATACTCATGTACTCTAGAAAAGTCATCTAAACATGTCAAGAAGCCGACCCGACACACACTCTTCTTCTGGGCAAAGATGGTCGCCCCCAACAGGTAAGCCAAGAAAATACGAGCCCTCTGCTCCTCGGTAATCCCCTGTTCCGCTAAGGATCCCCATAACACCGGCAAGGAAACTCGGTCCCTCCGAAAGTGCACAGATACATGCCCGTATAGCTCGAACAACCTATTAGACTGCCAGTGATAAGTCGCGTCATACTGTATACAACGCCTTCTAACAGACTGTCAGTACAGCGAACTGATAGGGAGTAGGAAACATCTCCCCCACAAGTGTGTGAAAAGTGTTCGTGGTATCCCAGAACCTCTCCAATAATCCCCGACCAACTATCCTAGTATCCCCCGAATGACTAGCAGGGATAACCGACAAAAAGTGCCCAAACCCCGAAGCCTGCACTATCTCCCTAACCCCCACAGAAAATGTGTCCAACATCATGGCCCAATGAGAAGTGGACCCATGAGACTGCAGCAGAACACCAACACCCTAGCCAACAAATAAGATTTTCTCAACACCCCACATACTACTAAATACAACCAAAAATAATTCCGCACAAATTATATACAGCTGACCACCAATCCAGTACAATCCCAATTTGTTTGTGTGCCGAAGTACTAACAGTTCAAATTTTAGTACAAAAAAAAATAATAATAAACTGAGCAGAACCAAAAAAAAAAGGGAGAGTCAGAAACATACCAATTGAGGGTTAGACAGATGACTCTGCCTGTCCAGTAGCAAAACACTACGATTCCAAACCCCAGGCGGGCGCCAGTCCACGCGCATAAACGAGTCCTGATACAAATTAGCCCCATCTGCATGCCGAGGGAAGGGTGTACTAGAAGATGGAAGCCCAGTACGAAAGAGGTCCCAGTTTTCCTCCTCTTCACCCAAAGGATGCTTCCCTTTGTCTTTGGGAGCCATTGAAGAAGAATGGCAGTTTTCTCTCTCTACAAGTGAAAATTTCAAGTTTCAGATTTGCGAGCAACAAGTACCCATTCAACAATGCAACCCAAAATTCAGCAACTAGGCGAAACAAGTTCAAGACAAAACCCAGAAATTTGGTCAAGAATCGACTTACATTGAAGAAGTTGAAGCACTCAGCAATGGTAGCTAGCTCTCGACAATGCTCTCGACCAAGAAGATGAACAATGAAGCAAAACGCGGAAAAATTCGCGAAAAAACAATTTAGCCAGGTCAAAGTAGCGGCCCTCGCTAAGAGGCCCAGAGCCGCTAGCGGCGCTGAGTGGCCTGCACACGCGGGCCCCCCGCTGTGCCACAACTTCGTTTTTCCAGCACGGAAACCGTTATTTCAGTTTGTTTGCGGCAAAGACCAGTACCAAGCGCGCGGGAGGCAACCCCTTTGGCCCACCAATTCAAAATTCAACAGTTGGTCCATCTTACGGTACCGATTATTATCAGGTAAAACTAACCCAATTGTTTTGCAGGTCCCAAATACACTAGCCTCGGTATATCCCGACAATATTAATCACCCGGAGTGGTCAAATCATTTTAAGCCCAGTAAATCCACTGGCACCATCCAAAAATTTTATAGGACAACCAGTTTTCAAATTTATATAGGACAACCAGTTTCCAAAATTATGGGTCAGTCAAAGATCGCTTAAGCTATTGCGGTCGAACTGTCCTTTTTCTACGAAGGCACTCATTTGGGCCAGTCAATGATCGCTTAAGCTATTGCGGTTAAACTGTCATTTTTTCTACGAAGTCACTCATTTGGGTCAGTCAATGATCGCTTAAGCTATAGCGGTTAAACTGTCATTTTTCTACGAAGTCACTCATTTGGGTCAGACAATGATCGCTTTAGCTATTGCGGTTAAACTGTCCTTTTTTTACGAAGTCACTGATTTGGGTCAGTCAATGATCGCTTAAGCTACTGCGGTTAAACTGTCCTTTTCAAGGCTACTCATTTTGTGTCAGTCGATGATTGCTTAAACTATTGCAGTTATACTGTCCTTTGTCTATTATATGTTTTAGTCAATGATTGCTTAAGCTATTGCATTTAAACTGTTCATATGTTTTCTAACCATTTTATAGCCGTCATTTTGATCGCGCTGTCTCGTCGACCTTTTCGTTTCTCGTACAGAGACGAAATCTCGGCATCCGCCGAGTGGTGCTTAGTCACTGTTTGCTCAGAATAAAGAATTTATTCTATTCACTCTCACCAGTTTGTTTCCCATTTACAGCCGTTATTTTTAATCGCACTGTCTCGTCAAATTTTTCGTTTCTCGTGCAGGGACGAAATCTCGGCATTCGCCGAGCGGTGTTTAGTCACTATTTGACGAAGCACTCTACGTTGGCCATTCTCAAAGTATTACTAACCTTTTCATTCACTCTGAATACACATCCTCAGCAGACGTTTCAACCATCTACGAGCGGTGTTTGTCCTGCTAACCATAACCTTTATTTTTCTTGTGTTCACAGAGATGAAATCTTAGCGCGCTACAAGCATGTCCCAACTCAGGTTTGCCTTCATATGCATACATATTGTACACTCTCACACACCATGTGCACATCAGCATCCTACATGTCGCCTTCGGAATACTTTGATCTTCGCTTTTACTCAAGCTCGATCAAAGTGGGGGCTTCTGTAGACGCCAAAAAAGCGCCTTCAGATTTCTCCGCAAAAGCCCCATGATGAAAGGAGAAATTTAAAAACTTGAACGTTATTTTTGCTTTAATAGGTAAGATAAGGTCTCACGTTTTTCCTCGATCACTCCCTCATTCCAACCCCATTCAAAAGCCCCATTCAAGAGCTTTCCAATGACACCTCTCATGTCTTTTTCCGACTCCGGGTCACCAAGTTGCGAGCAGGGGATAAAACCGTCTTTTTACGCAGAAAGGTAAAACAGTCTTTTCACATTTTTGGAACACTAAAAATCCTCCGAAAATTAAAATGGACGGGATGTCGTCATTATGACGGCATCCAGCTGGCAAGCTGACAGCCGTCAGCGGCCCTGGGTTAACAGCCAGGGCCGCTAGCGGCTGTGGCCATGGCCGCTAGAGGCCCTCGCTAAGTCTCCAGGCCCGACTATTTTTCAGCCCAAAATCTAAATTTCGCTCTTAACCCGTCCAACCCTACTTCATTCGCCTATAAATACAACCCTCGCCCCTCATTCAAAAACACCACCGTCTACAGTTGACAACCTCTATTCTCAGGAGTATTAACACTGAGCTTCTCCCTCTTTCTTCCAAGCTTGAGATCTTGTCTTTACAATTCTAGTCAAATATAGCCTACAGTTCCGGTACTAACTCCCGAGGGCTCAAATTAATTTAATTGCCTAATTGTTTATTTTCTACTAGTCATCATGTAGATATCATGCCAGTAAACGTCTTTTATTGCTTACTAAATATTGTCCTTCCAAGCATGTCTAGTCGTCGTAATGCTCAATTTGTCAATCGAATGCATGTCTAAATAAGGGTCATTAATAAATGTTGTGATGCTTGTGATGAACCAATTAATAGTCTAAGTCTAGGTTGTTAATCCGGTTTTGCATGAGAATTATGTCTTTAAATTATTAAGCAAACTTGAGTTAGTAGAGGCCGTCATAAAACGGGCGAGTTGGGTGCCTAACACCTTCCTACCTCGTACCTTCGCCCTCGAACCAATCATTCTTGGGTACTCATATGTTCTAAATGAGAGGGAGTCTTTCTAAAAACATGATCAGTTCACTTATCGCGCTATTGGGTTGTCCCTTCGAATTGTCCCTTCGGTTTGTCCCTTCGATAAAACGCCAATAGCAGATTTGTGACCTCTTTCATGATTTTTATTCAATTCAAGTCTTTACAAAATCTTTTCTAACTCGATGGTCCCTTGAACTTATCTTAACCCCCAACTTACAATTTTTCTATAAGGACGCACTCCTTGGGCGATAGAAATCCCGGGTCCTTACAGTTGCATAAGCTGAAAATTGCTAGAGAACTCAGCATGGACCGTTGGATATTGGTCTGGTTCATTTGCATTGTCATAAGCATGTTTATTCACTGGATATTGTTGGGCTCTTAAAGTTGACTTCATATCAAGCCAAAAATCAGATATTTAGCCACAAAAATCAACTGATTTATTTTTCAATCAAGCCCACAAAAATTGAGTCAATACCAACAAAAACTCTAATGTCCACTAACTGTGCCAAGTGAACAGTTATACATGCTGGGTAATAAGGAGCATTCACTCAAACTCAGCTACCTTTTGCTTTCTCCAAGACTACTCTCTCTTCTCTCCACAAACCGTCACTCTCTTTCTGTCACTCGACACTCTCTCTCCTCTCACCCAGTCATCTCTCTCACCACTCCACACTCAACCGCCGGTCACGAAAAGCTTCTCTCTCTCCCACAAATTTTCACCACTTCTCCTTCTCCACTATCTCACTTCTTTTAAAATGGTGACTACTAGATCATCATCAACTCTCAAAACAACTTTCTCTAATTCCCCTAAAACTCCCATTGAAATAGGGGTTTCGAATTCAAACTCGCACAACTCCTCAAATCCTCACGAGTTTCGATCAAAATTATTGGGAGATTTAGGAAAAGGATTAGAAGAAGAGGAGCTGGTCAAATTGAACGAAATTATGAGAATTCTCTCTCACAATACACTCCCATCCTCTCTTCTCGTGATCTTCCAAATCAAGGAGCCACCATGCCCGAAAAGCCCAAAACTCTTTTGGAGCTCTTCTCTGCAAATTTTCAAGGCATGCAACAATCAAGCAAGCAAGCTCCCTCACCTTCTCAAGGAGAAACGAGCAATGCACCAAGTGAGGGGGAACAAGCTTAATCCGACCCCATTGACACCTCAAAAGAAGAAGAAAAGGTATGTCACCTTGCAATTACGAAATTCATGGGTGATGTATCTAGTGTAGGTGATGAGGTGAATGAGATAAAAGCTGAAAATTTGAAATTCCAACTTGGAAAAATTTGTGAAAGTGTTATGGTTAACAAGAATTTCAATTTGATTGATATGTTTCTTGCTATGATTGAGAAAGAAAAGAAAAAATCAACAAAAACCCTTGTTGCTTGAAAATAGAGATGATAATGTTGATTGTGATGAGATTGAAACTGAGGAAGTGTGTGATAAGTTTGATAAATTGGCTAGAAAAGTTAAGGAATTGAAAGCTAGGTCTAGGCCAATTGTGGAAGATGAGAATGATGATGAGAATGATGAAAGTGAGAATGTTGATCCTTGCGAGACACCTACGATCTCTAAGGAAGGAGATGTTGAGAAATTGCCAATTGAAGTTGAGATTGGCTTGGCTGAAAAATCTGTTGATTGTGTGGGAGATATAGCCGTTGATGTTGTGAATGAAGGTGATGAAAATTCTGTTGTTTGTACGGGTGAGAAGCTAGTTGATAATTGAGTTGTTTGTGATTTGGAGAAATTGAAGGGATATGATGTCTTCAGGGTTGTTGACAAACCCCTTTCGAAAGAAAAGATGAAAAAGATTTCTAAAGAGATCTTTGGTGATGATGAAGAGCTAGCGGCTCTTGTTGAGAATGCAGAGTTGAGTGAGAAAGAAAAATCAGAGGGAGAGAAAAATGAGAGTTCGAAGAAAAAGAAAAAAATCAGAGGGAGAGAAAAAGGAGAGCTTGAAAAGAGTGAGTGAAAGGCTTGCGAAAAAAGATGTGGAAAGACCAACTGTGGATAGCTTGAATGCTGTTGTGAAGTCTGTGATTCAGTAAATTGATGAGGTTGTTGTTGCAGAGGAGTTTGATGCTCCATTGGATGGAAACAGTGGGGAAGATGATGAGGAGAAAAATGGAGCTCCACCAAGTGTTGACCCTGTTCCCCCCACTGATCCTGACAGTGTTCCATCAGCTGAACAAAGGGAAAGTGAAGATGATGGGAGGGCCATCGGGTTCCTGAGCTCTAAAACTAGGAATGAGATCATGAAGAGGAAACTCAATGCTGCTAATGATACTGCCCTAAGAAGGAGACATAAAGAGTTGGTGAAGCAACTTGCTAGCACCTATACAAGGAAGAAGGAAAAGAACGTGGAAGAGCAATCCCCTACTCCAGCTGCTCGTGTGACAAGGAGTATGTCTTCTGGATCCCCAATCCAGTTGACTTTATTTCATGATGAGAAGGAAGCCCTACCAAACCCAATCACCAGAAAGAAATCCAAAGCACCAAAGAAAGCCCCTCCAAAGAAAACCAAACCAAGAACCACCAAAAAGAAGTCCACTCTCACTGCAATGTTTGAATCTGAAAACCTAGAAGATTCACCCCCTCCTAAACCAACAAAGAACAACAAGAAACCAACCCCCATTGATGATGAAATACCAATTCCTTCTCCTCCAACAGTAAAGACCGAAACTTCTCGAAAGAGAAAGAATGTAGCTACAACCGGAAGCTCTAGCTCTATGAGGACGGGGAAGAAGATCAAGTCAGAGAATGAAGAGATTGTAACACCCTCGGGCGTTGTAAGGCGTGCAGCCGCGGCTAAAATTCTTGTGCCTTCTCTTTTGATTGATCATGGTTGAAATGCCTTTATTGATGCTATCAAATATCAAGGGTGGTGGGAGTTAATTGTTGATAGGATTCATGAATTTGCTAAGAAGGATTTATTGGAATTGTTTGAGAGTTGCGAGGTGGTGTCGGGTACAGTTTATGGGAAAATTGGAGAGAATGATATTGAATTTGATGCTGCTTTGACTTCGCAAGATTTGGGCATTCAAAACAGTGGGTTTGAGATTGAAGGTGGTGATGGTTGGTCATTCCTTAGAGAGTCTCATACTCCACTTGCTATTTGCTGAAGTCTTACGGGTGATGGGTCATTGACAGGTTCAATGACGGTACAAAAGAAGGATATGCTTTCTTTCTACAAATTGATGTTTGCTTTCGTGATAAGGAACATTGTTCCTAAGGATGAAAGGAGAGGAGATCCATCTTTTCTTGAGCTCACTATCACCTATCTCATTGGTCAAGGTGTGGAGCTCAACTTTCCCTTCATCATGATTAATCACATCCAATGAGCTATCAAGAGTGATGAGATCAATCATGTGCGTCCGTATGGGTTTCTCCTTACAAGGGTTCTTAAACATTTGAGGATCCCTCTTCAGAATGTTAATGGGATGGTGTATTATGATGACTTTGAGAGTAGGACCTTGATCTCTTGTGGCTTCAACTGTATCCGTCAAGCACCTATGGCTGGTCTTGCCTTCGGCCCTTCTGGTCAGATTGTATAAGCGCCTCATGTTCTTGCTCCAACAGCTCCTTCTGCTACTGTCACTGCCAATCCTCTTCCTATGCCTACTCGAGCCTCTCAGCCTACTCCAGTGGCTCATGAGATTTGTTCTAGTAGCTCGGCCATTGATGAACACCAATGGGTTATGGTCCTTAAACAAACGGTCAATGCTATGGAGGCTAAGGTGGAAAAGAAGGAGCTCAAAGAGGACAATAAAAAGAAGCACATTGCATTGATGGACCTTCTCTCTCATTTCATTCCCAAGCCATGAGTCTTATTCTAGTTTGGTGTCTCAAAAACAATCTTTTACTTGCTTTGGTTCGTAAACTCTTGAACAATCTTTTGGTGGTCACTTGGTCCTTGTTTTGTGACCTAACATTGCATCATGCTTGCATTTGAATGACCAATATCCATTGGATGTATATGTTTGAATGATCTTGCATGCTTTAGTCTTCTTATGTGATAGTACCCAAGTGGTGCGAATATGCATATGTTTGAAGTGCTTGCTCATAATTTCATTCATGATCAATTGCTATTTTTGAGATGTTGCTTTTTGATCTGCCAAAAGGGGGAAAATATGCTTGTGCTTATGTTGATTTAGATTGGCTAAAGTTGTTAGCCAAAGTTTTCTCTTATTGTATCTTGATCGAGGCTACAAGTGAAGAGATGCCTCCATCTTCGAGCTTCCATACAACTTGGAAAATGATCTTATGTTGAGGTATACTTAATTATGGCATTTAAGCTTTCATGATTTGGGCATAAGCATATGTAGTTTGTCATCATCAAAAAGGGGAAATTTGTTGAACCTTATGATGTTTTGATGATGATTAAAAATAAATATACTTATAGTAATTAATTTACTAATGCCTTAATTCTAATTGTGAAAGCTTCTCGTCGCTACACTCAACGAGAAGGAAAGCTCAAGAAGATGATCACATTTGGTACATGAAGATAAAGATAGAAGATTGGTATATTCTATTTAAGATTTATGTATTAAGTTTAGAATTAATTTAATAGAATTGAAACTAAAAGAAACCAATGGTCGAAATTAATTGAAGGCAAAACTGAATTAGGAACCTGAGCTGGAACCCAGGTCCCACATTCAGTCCAGAATTTACAAAATGAATTTCGAAAATAAATTATCTTCAACATTGCTTTATACACTACTATTATCCAAGAGATCTTTTGTTGTGCTAAAGAACCTTCTAAACCTAGTATGAAACAAAAGAGCATTCTGATGTGCTAAAGAACCTTCTAAACCTGGTATGAAAATAACTGAATTACAAACGCATGTCGTGCTCAAAAAGGGAATTTACGTTTTAGAGCTTTGTGCACCAAATTGTCAAACAAGCAAGCCTTCCCTTGGGATTTGACTGTCATGTTTTCAGAGACAGCAAGAAGGCTCCTTGTACCTCTTTGACTCAGTTTTAAACTTTCCAAAAGCAAAAGAAAACATGTGAATTGATTTGACATATTGGAGCCTCTTGAATTGAGATATTCTTGAAACCCTTAACCACTAAGCAAAGGGCTTCAAGCTCTCTCTATATAAGAGTTGAGCTGAGCTGTTGCAAGAGTTAAGAGAGGATATTCAGATTTTATCAAAACCGATTTTACACAAAAACCTCTTCTTCACTTTGCTCATAAATTGCCTTCATACATATCTAAAGGAACAAAGCCCAGAAACTGTTTCTCAGTCAGTTCCACTCTCATTAAGTCTCGACACTTAGGAAAATATTGTAACCTTACTTGCTTATCTTAGAAGCACCAATAAGGTTGTGTTACTTAATTGCTTAGACAAATCTTGTGAGCTAGTGATAGCTTGTGTATTTGCTCAAGGTCGAGTGTTGGCTTGTGAGTCTTGGCAACTTGTAGGGAAGTTGTGTTCTTGACAACTTGAGTGAAGTTGTGTCTAGTTGCTTGTTTGATAGAGTTAGGTGGACTTGGCAGCTGAGGTTTAAAGTTGTGATTGTAGCAAGTTAGGAATGGGCTTGTACAATAATTTGGCTCGGAAATACAACAAGTAGTTGTTGAAATCCTACTAGAGAGAGTAGGTCGTGGTTTTTACACCCAAAGGAGCCTTGGGTGGTTTTCCACGTTTAAAACGCCTTGTGTTATTTATTGCTTAATTAGCTAGCTTCCGCACTTAATCTCTGTTAGAGGGAACAACCTAAAAACCTCAGTTTCATAGGTTGGTCCATCTGTTCATTATGCAAAATTTAGGCGCAAAATTGCCAACATAATTCAACCCCTCTTTCTTGTGTTTAAGCTCGTGTATTCTAACAATTGTGTTGAGTCTTAGTATTCTAGACTTGTACTAGCTTTAGTCACGTATGAAATTAGGAATGAATAAGATGTTGTAGAGTTTGGTTTAGAAAATTAGAAATGGACTAAGGCCCTGTTCTCTTCAACGGAATGGTGTGGGACGCTGAGGAACGGAACGGATTGGAACGGAACAGAACGGAACGGAACGGCGCGGCGCGGATAATTCAAAAAAATGTGAGACAAAATGAAGTACGGAACGGAACGGATTGGAACGGAACGGAACGGAACAGAATGCAGCATGGAATCGACGAAAAGAACAGGGCCTAAGCTTATAAGACAATACTTGCATTAGATTATTTATTTAGGCTACCTATGTAAATAAATAAGCCCATTAATTAAGCAAATAAGAGGAAACCCTCATCAGTAAGGAAACCCCACCCCTTGTTAACCGACCCTTTGACATGTCTCTTTTATTTCCTTCTTGCTCTTAGTCTCTCTGTCTTTTTCTTTAGTCAAGTCTCCCGCCCCATAATCACGCATCATCTCCACCACCATCGCATATCACCATCAGCTCCTGCCCCTCACCCACAAGTAAAATCACACCACCGCTCCTGTAGTTTCCTTCCCCTGTGAAGCGCATGTTCTGAACGGTAGCAGCAACAACGAACCAGAACCACCCCTTATCATCACCTCGGCCACTGTCCATGGTTGTGGGTAAATAGCCCTTGTTCACCGCCCCTTTCATTTTCCTGTATGTCAATAACGTAGATTGGAAGTAGTAGCTTGTGGGTATCGCTAATTAATAGGTTATTAATTGCATTGAGGTAACTACGTCTACTACGTCAGGTTCATTTTACATTCATTTTGAGTCTTGTTATGTGTATATGTGATTAAATTGGTTTAGATGTCATATTGTGAATCTATGGGCTAGTATTTTGTTAAATCCAATTCGATTTTAGCTAGTATCTACGAATACGGATGTTTTGAGCAAGTTGTAAGTATATGCATATCCACTGTTTACTTATTTTATGTTGAAGCTAAGTGACTTGCGTGTTTACTTAGATTAAGAGGTTGAGTAATTATTAATTTAGGCGAATTACTAGTAGCTTGTATATGTTGTTCAGAAAATATGTTTATGACAAAGTTGATTGTGAAGTGTTTTTAAGCCAAGCCAAAGAGAAAGAGAAATTGTATTTTAAACTATCTCATGAAGAGATGGGTAGTAAAGAGAATTACTACCTGAGCTACAGCTAAAGTAAAGAAAAGAATTGTATGAATGACTCTGTGTATCAGTATAATTGAGATGAATGAAAGTAAAGAATGATTTTTGATGTTATAAGTTACTAGCTTCTTATAAACTATATATGTTTATATGATAAGTTATGAGATAAGCTACCCAAGTTTTTTTTTTTTTGGTCAATAAAAATTGTTTCCATTAACCATGTAAAATATTCAAGTACAACTGGCGGTTTGACACACCAACCAGATTACAAAAAACATACTCTACTACCAAATAGTCACCTATCAGCAAAACCCTATTGCACCTTCTAGGAAGGGTACATAGTTTTCCACTTCATCCTAGGGACACACTGGTATTCTACATTACAAGATATCTGTTTGGCTTTTCTAAGGCATTCTTCCATTTTGGTATCTTGCTCCCTCTGATGTGAACTTCATTTACAATGGCAATCACAATCTGCTTCATGGTAATTCTCTCTTGCTGGAACCTCAACCTGTTTCTTGCACTCCAGAGGTGATAAACAGTAGTTGCACAAAGGATTGTCAGAATACAGGATCGAGGTCTATTATTCTTTACTTCTTTCAGCAGCCAGCTAACTTCATCAGTCCATCCAGCTGGATGTCTACTGATCCCAAACCATCCTAGGACGCATTTCCATATGCTCTTAGAGAAAGAGCACTTGAAGACTTGTTCTGGTCCGTTTTGATTCAATTGAAAAAAGGGATGCAGTGTTACAGGAGGGCATCTTCCATTTTGATAATAAACCCTTAGTAGTCAGGCCTTGGTCTGAACACATTGATTATGCAAAGGAGGATCTGACTTCAATACCAATTTGGGTTAAATTTTCTGGTTTAGATGTGAAGTATTGGAATGCTGTAGGCCTCAGTAAAATTGCTAGCCTTATTGGGAGACCTATGATGGAAGATAAAAATACAGAAATAAAGGTGGGAATTCATTATGCAAGAGTCTTAATTGAGGTGGATATAGGGAGTGACTTTCCTGATAAAGTACACTTCAAAAATGAGAGGAGCAACATTATAAAGCAAGCTGTGGAGTATGACTGGAAGCCTACTGTCTGCACTCACTGCAAGCAGTATGGCCACATTGAGACAGATTGCAGGAAGAAAGCCAAGGCAGTCCAGGCTGTTGTACAACAGACCACAGTGGTCCAGCCCGCTGAGCCAGCACCTGTACAACCAGTACATAGGCCACGCCAGTGGCAAAATGTCAACAAGGGAAGGGGTAGAATGGGTTTTGGAGCTAGAGGTGGAATGGGGAGAGGCAACAGGGTAGTTATAGGGTTGTTCAGCAATAGATACAGCAACAGAAAAAACAGAAGGAAGCTACTTCTGTTTCTAATCAATTTTCCAGTCTGTCATATGAAGAAGATAATGCTCAAGAGACTCAAGAGGCAGTAGAGATCCTAGAGGGTCAAGGTGCACAGGAGGGTTAGGGCATTAAGGAGGTTATTACATTAGGTATGAGCCCTATCCTGAATGTTGACCACGGATAGCTTGATTATTTGGAATGTGAGAGGGCTTAATGGATCAAATAAGCAAAGGGAGGTATCTCTTTTTTGCAATGTAAATAAATGTGGTTTTGTTTCTCTCTTAGAAACTAAAATTAGAGCAAATAATTTTGAAAAATGCAAAAATAGTGTGTTGTGAGGATGGGAGTCTTATATCAACCTTGATAAGCATCATCCGGAGAGGATTTGGATTAGATGGCTGCCTCATTTGTTTAGTGTAGATATTCTTTTTTCTTCTGCACAAATGGTGATATGTAAGGTCTGTAATTTGGAGAGCAAGATGAATTTTGTGTTAAGTGTGGTTTATGGTTTGAATGAGAAAGAGGAAAGGCAAGAGCCGTGGAGAGATATGCTATCCTTTGCAGCTGATTGCCTGACCCCCTGGCTTGCTGCATGGGACTTCAACAATGTCATGAATCTTGATAATAGGCAGGGTGGATTGCCAGTCACCTATGCTGAAAGTCATGAGTTTAAAGCTTGCTTAGATGGTTGCTTCCTTACTGAATTAAGCTGGTCTAGATGTAAGTATACCTGGAACAATAGGCATGAACAAGGGGGAAGAGTTTTCTCAAAAATTGACTGGGCTTTTGCTAATTGTCTGTGGCTGCAACAATTTGATCAATTTGGTGTGCATTTCCATCCTGAAGGGATATTTGATCATTCTCCAATCAGCATTCACTTCAACAACAATATTCCTAGAAGAAAAGCTCCTTTCAAGTATTTTAACATGTGGAGTAACCATTTTGAGTTCTTAGCTGTTGTGCAGCAAGCATGGAGATCCAATGTGCTTGGCACTAAGATGTTTCAGTTGTATGACAAGTTGAGAAATACCAGGAGGGCCCTCAAGAAGTTGAACAAAGTGGAATTCTGTGATATTCTGGCTAAAAATGATATAGCCAGGGAAAATGTTTTCAAGGCACAATCTGCTCTAAATAATAACCCTATGAATGTGGGTCTGCAGCATCAGGAGAGAACAGCAAGGCAGGTGTATTTGGAGATAAGCATAGCAACAGAAGCTTTTTTGCAACAGAAAAGCAAAGTGAAGTGGATTCAATTAGGGGATGGCAATAATCAATATTTTCATGCAATTATGAAACAAAAAAGGCAGAAAGCAAGAGTTTCATCAATCAAAACTCAAGCCGGTATTGTTCTTCAAGACCAAGAGCAGATTATGGAGGAGTTGTCATCCTTCTATAAAGGCATGTTGGGAGTTGCAGACAACAACAGGATACATGCAGCTTCATGTATTTTCTCAGCAGGTCACAGACTGTCTATACATCAGCAGATGGAGTTAATTGCACCTGTAACATGTGAAGAGGTCAAGCAAGCCATTTTTGCAATAGATGTGAACAAAAGCCGAGGCCTAGATGGTTTTGGTGCAGGTTTCTTCAGGGATGCATGGTCTTTAGTGGGTTGAGATGTCACTGAAGCTGTTATGGATTTCTTTTCCTCATCCAAGCTACTGAAGCAGGTAAATGCTACCAATTTGTGCCTTGTACCTAAGGTGTCTAATCCTGAGTTTGCTTTGGAGTTTCGTCCCATAGCCTGTTGTAACACTATATATAAATGCATCTCAAAAATCTTGTGTAGTAGATTGGCTAAAGTTTTACCTAATTTGGTTGCCATGAACCAAGGAGCATTTGTAGCCCAGAGATCAAAAGTGCTCAATATTATGATTTGTCAGGATATTATTAAGCATTATAGGAAGAAAAGCATATCCCCTAGATGTCTAATGAAAATAGACTTGAGGAAAGCTTATGACACTATTCATTGGGGTTTTATTAGAGAAATGATGCAAGGTTTTGGTTTCCATGTGAAATTTGGGGACTGGATTTTGGAATTTGTGCAGACAGCCAGTTTCACCATTAATTTGAATAGGGCTAGTCATGGCTATTTTGTGGCAAAGTGTGGGATAAGACAGGGGGATCCTGTTTCTCCTCTCATATTTGTTTTGGTGATGGAATTCCTGTCAAGAACTCTGAAGTTGGCTTGTATGGATAATGCTTTCAACTGGCACCCTATGTGTAAGATTTTATCTCTGAATCACCTCTGCTTTGCAGATGATTTGATAGCTTTCTGCAAAGCTGATGTTAAATCTGTTACTGTGTTAATTGAGAGTCTCTCTTACTTCTCTCAAGTAACAAGATTACAAGCCCATACAGAAAAGTCCAATATTTACATAGCAGGGGTTACTGAAGATGTCAAGCAGAATTTGATCAAGATGTCTGGTTTCAGGGAAGGCACTTTCCCTATGAAGTATCCAGGGGTTCCCCTCTCCCCCTCAAAGTGGAGTAAAATTAATTGTGAGGGTCTTGTTGACAAGATGACTAAGAGACTGCAGGTGTGGGCCTCAAAGAACCTATCCTATGCAGGAAGAGCTCAACTTCTTAATTCTGTCCTCTTTTCCATTCATGTGTACTGGACAGGGATATTTGTGATGCCTGCAGGGGTGCTTAAGACAGTGGAGCAGAGACGCAGAATGTTTTTATGGAGGTCCACTGATCAAACAAGTAAACCTAATCTGGTTGCTTGGGATCTCATCTGTAGACCTAGGAAGTATGGAGGGTTGAATTTCAAGAACTGTAAACTGTTCAATATTGCTCTTAATGGCAAGCACATTTGGGATTTGGAAACAAAGGAAGACACTATGTGGGTAAAATGGATCAATGGTGTCTATTTGAAGGGACAAGATTTCTGGGAATATGTTCCAAAATGGGGCAGCAGTTGGTACTGGGTGAAATTGAACAGAATCAAGGTGAGGTTTTCTGATGCATACAGAGATGGTATTGTGTAGACTGAATCTGAAAATGGCATATACTCTGCCTCTAGTGAAAATGGTACTATCTCTTCTGCAGGTCTGAAGATGAGTCACACAATCATTTGTTTTTCAGCTGCACAAAAGTAAGAGAGGTGCGGGTCAAAGTTAAAGCATGGCTGTTGTGGAATTCTAGCTCAGAATCTATAGAGGGGTTACTCAACTGGATAGGTAGGAAAAGATTTTCAAAAATTAAGAAGGCTACCTATGCTGCTGCTTTTGCTGCACTGGTTTATTGGATTTGGCAGGCACGGAACAAAATCTGTTTTGAGGGGACTGTCATCACAAATGAGGTGATTTTTCAACAAATTCAGTGTGCTGTTCGTGTAAATATTCAATGCTACAGAAGGAGGAAGTTAAGTAGAAGAGATAGAGATTGGATAGATAGAATATAGCTTGTTTTGTAAAATTTTGTTATTTTGTTTCTTTGAGGTAGTAAGCTTGGTGTATTGCTTTTGTTGGTCTGTTTTGGTCTGGATGTATGACAGGTCTAGTTCGGTTTTCAGGGATGTAGCCAAAAAGGGGAAGCCTACCTAGTACGTGGCTCCTTTGTCTACATTGCCTCTAGGTTGTACTTATTTCATTATCAATGCAATTTCCATCTTTACACCAAAAAAAAAAAAACATATTATCGATTTTACTATCAATTTAGCTCCAAGTTCTGCTCGATCTCGAAAGCTCTGTATCGTATGGCTCCTGCAGAGATGAAGGAACTGAAGACGCAACTCGAGGAATTACTGGAGAAGGGATACATATGTCCTAGTGTATCGCCTTGGGGTGCTCCTGTTCTGTTTGTGCGTAAGAAGGACGGTAGTATGAGGTTATGTATAGACTACCACGAGTTGAACAAGATTACGATCAAGAATCGTTATCCACTGCCGAGGATTGACGATCTATTCGACCAACTATGTGGAGCGACCGTTTTCTCAAAGATCGACTTATGTTCAGGATACCATCAACTGAGGATTTCGGAGCCTGACATTGCAAAGACCGCGTCTAGAACGAGGTATGGACACTACGAGTTCACGGTAATGCCGTTTGGGTTGACGAACGCACCTGCAAAGTTTATGAATTTGATGAACCGTACGTTCCAGCCTTATCTCGATCAGTTCGTAGTTGTCTTTATTGACGATATTTTTGGTCTATTCAAAGAATGCTGCTGAGCACAAGCAACACTTGCAAACCGTTTTGGAGATTTTACGACGACATCAACTTTACGCCAAGTTGTCGAAGTGCTAGTTTTGGTTAGACATTGTTTCTTTCTTAGGACATGTGGTGTCTAAGAGTGGAGTTCTTGTTTACCCAAAAAAGATGCGAGCTGTTATGGACTGGTCTGCACCGAAGAGCGTGACTGAAGTTAGAAGTTTTTTTGGATTATTTGGAGTGGATTTTCCAAGATAGCGCAGCCTATGACAAACTTGATGAAGAAGATGATGAAGTTCGAGTGGTCTGAAAAGTGTGAAGCTGCTTTTTAAGAGCTAAAGAAACGACTTACGAGCTCGCCGATTTTGACTTTGCCATCAGGGAAGTGAAGGATGTGAAGTCTATAGTGACCTGTCTAAACATGTCTTAGGTTGTGTTCTGATGCAGCATGGAAAGGTAGTGGCTTATGCCTCAAGACAACTGAAGAAACACGAGGATTACCCTACTCACGACTTAGAGCTCGCTGCTGTCGTATTTGCTTTGAAGATTTGGCGACACTATCTTTATGGTTCTGCTGTCATGATGTTTACGGAACACAAGAGTCTCAAGTACATATTCACGCAAAAGGAGTTGAATATGCGACAAAGAAGATGGCTAGAGTTATTGACGGAGTACGACATTGACATTCAATATCACGAAGGGAAAGCTAACATTGTACCTGACGCTTTGCGTAGAAAGACTCGTCATACGCTGAACACTGCTTTAGTACTTTCGAAGGAGATCATTCGTGACTTACAAAGTCTAGACGTGGAGATTGTGCTGAAAGGTGACGTTCAATGTACCTTAGCACATATGTCAGTTCGACCAACCTTGCTCGACGAGATCTAGAGTAAACAGAATTCAGATGAGGATCTTCAACGGATTCTACGCCACAAGGACGAGGGTAGATCCGAGGACTTTTCTAGTGGTCAAGACGGTGTCTTGAGATTTCGTGACCGTGTTTGTGTGCCGAATGACCCGGAGATCAAGAGTCAGATTCTGGGTGAAGCTCACATTACTCCTTATTCTGTACATCCTGGTGGAGACAAGCTTTACAAAGATCTTCGCCAAATGTTTTGGTGGAAAGGAATGAAATAACAAGTCCCTGAGTTCGTGGCTAGGTGCCTGACGTGCCAGAAGGTCAAGATCGAATACAAGAGACCTCGTGGAATGATTCAATCGCTTGAAATTCCTACGTGGAAATGGAATTCAATTTCAATGGACTTTGTCGTTGGTTTACCATTGACACAGAAGAAGAACAACGTCATTTGGGTTGTTGTAGATCGTTTGACAAAAGTTGCGAGATTCATCCCAATGAATGACACTTGGGAAATGGAGAAGCTAGCGGATGCTTACGTTAAGGAAGTCATGAGACTTCATGATGTTTCAGAAGATATCGTTTCAGATAGAGACTCGAGATTTCAATACCATTTTTGGTAGAAATTGCAAGAAGCTTTTGGAAGCAAGTTGAAGTTCAGTACTGCTTTTCATCCTGCGACTGATGGTCAGACGAAAAGAACGATTCAGACTGTGGAGGATATGCTACGAGCGTGTGCTCTCGAGTATCAAGGCTCGTGGGATACACATATTCCGTTGATCTAATTTTCTTACAATAATAGCTATCACTCAAGCATTGATCAAGCACAATATGAAGCATTGTATGGTAGGAAGTGTAGATCGCCAGTTTGTTGGAACGACATTAGTGAAAGTGCAGTTTTGGGTCCTGAAATGATCCAGCAGACCGTCGATGTGGTCAAGGTGATTCAAGCAAAGATGCGTAGTGCACAAGATCGGCAGACATCGTACGCTGATAGAGGTCGTAGAACTGAAGAGCTTGAGGTGGGAGGCAAGGTACTTTTGCGAGTATCTCCTACCGAAGGTGTCATGCGTTTTGGTCGTAAGGGGAAGTTGAGTCCTCGTTACATTGGACCTTACGAGATCCTGGAAAGGATTGGGAGGTTACCTATCGACTAGCTCTACCTGTGGAACTTGCAAAAGTCCATAGTGTGTTTCATGTCTCCTAGTTGAATAAATACGTACATGTTCCAACTCATGTCGTTCAACCCGAAACGATCGATCTCGATGAGAGTTTGACTTATGAAGAGCGTCCTATCAAGATAGTGGATCGCAAAGAGAGCTCAACTCGAACAAAGAATATATCGATTGTCAAAGTCGTTTGGTCTCGACAAGGTCAAGAGGAAGCAACATGGGAAGCAAAATCCATGATGTGCGAGAAGTATCCAGACCTATTCCTAGAAGGTACTAGTCCCGCTTGAGTTTCGGGACGAAACTCCTTTTAAGGAGGGTAGAATGTCACGCCTCGAAATTTTGTCTTTTTGCGTGTTTTGTTATCGCTTTGCATGAATTGCATGTTCAAGCATTGAATGTTGCATTGCTACTCAATTTAGAATCACAATCGTACTTGCTCACCTTACATATGTTAGTGTCCTAGAAATTGTTTTGATACCTTCGCATCGTAAACTCGTTTTGTTTTGAAAGTGATTACTTCATGTCTCATGTTTCGGGACGAAACTTCTTTTAAGGAGGGTAGAATGTGATACCCCAATATTTTCTATAAATATTATATTGATTTATAAATGATTTATAAATAGTTTTGGAGATTAACTCGTAATTATATTCAAGGATTCAATTTATTCAATGAAAGCCATAATAATGTTAATTATTATAATGAGATTTTCATAAATTGCATTTATTAATTTTAAGGAGTTTAATTAAAATGTTTTATGTATGAATAAGAATCTTTCATCTTGTTTTAATTAGTTTCAATTAGTTTTAATTAGCTATTTAAATCAGAAAATTATTAAATAAATTCCTAAACCTAGTAGCATTTGACTTGGGTTGACTGAGGACCTATATAAAGAAAAAGAGGAGGCAATTGATCAGTTCGCACAACTGACCAAACCCTCAAGCATTCTCTCTCTTCTCTCGCATTCACGTTCTCTCTCTCACCACCGGCCTCCTCACCTCAGCCGCCCACCTCACCGGAAAACCACCGGCATCGCCTCCCCCACCCGCCGGTAACTCTCTCTCCTCCCTCTCTCTCTCTTTTTCTCTCATTTTCTCTCTCTCGCCGCGACCTCTCTCTCTCCTTTGGCTTGCTGGCGCGCGACCACGCGCCACCACCACGCCCTCAGGCCGCTACCTGAGTGGTCGTCGGCAGGTGGCCGGCGTCGCCTCCCCTTCCCCCTTTCTCTCTCTTTCTTTCCCGCTCTCTCTCTCTCTCGTTTCTCTCTCGTTCCCTCTTTTCTCTCCTCGCCTCGCCGGAGCTCCGGCGACCACCACCACCGGCCATGGTGGCCAGTGGGTGGTGGTGGTGGTGAAGGGTCGGGTTATGGGTCCCATGCATGGATACCCGTGACCTAGACCTAGTTTTGAAGTTAGGGTTTCGTTTTTATATTTTTCGCAATTATTAATTTGGTTTTCAGTATTTTTGATTTAATGTTTTTATTTTTCTGTACTGATTCGGAATCGGAATTAGGATTTTCAAAAGCCGAGATTGGTTGAAAGAAATCAAGGAATTTAATAAAATTACCTATCAATATTTAGTTACTGTTTGTATTTTCGTATTTAATTAATACTGATTCGGTAATTGTTTTTAATTAGGAACTAACGAGCAAGTGTGAAAATCGTCGATCGGTGGAGCATACTTACTGTTTGGTAGCGTTATAGTGGTAAGCTCGCATGCCTACCTTCTTCCAAAGTTCCATCAAAATTATTTTGATGTGTTATGTGTTAACTGGGAATTTGTTGTGAATTTAATATGCAAAGCATGATTAAATTATATCGTCGTTATTATGAGAATTATAAAGCATGTTTACTACTGTAATTATGAATTATAATTAGCATGTTAAGATTACCATGTCTTGGCAATTAATTAGTCCATATGATGATTATTGGACAATTATTGAATGGTGAATTATTAGTATTATTATGCTATTAAATAAGTGCTAATTGGTATGGGTATTATCGAGCGCTAGCTAGCACCTATATATTATCGTTGAATGTCTTGGATGATTTGTGAATTTTTGGATATCATATTACCTTGCCGAAGTGCTGCCGAAATTGTGTTAGACATGCAATGTCATCATTATTGAATTATCGTCGTTATTGAATTAAAACATGTTTAATTCTCATCGTATTGAATTATCATTATCGTCGTTATTTACTATTCATTGTCAAGAGCATGAAATGAATTAGTAAGTCGTGGCCTCGTAGTACCACTATGTCCACCAATGCAAATTATGTGAATTGAATTAAATGAGAGTAAGACTCCTAATGGATCCCTAGAGTAGTCGAGCAATCGGGATTACACCTAATGGTGTAGTTCAAGGGATGAGTGATTCTCAAGTTACTTATGGACACCTCGCAGTGTGTCTGGGATGGATCATTCCCCATTTATTAAGTCCTCTAGGCTCGTGTAATTGTACTAGAGGTAGTGTGCACACTAGAGTCATTAAGTGCATGGCGTGATTGTATCTTCGATGAACAGTATGGGGAATCGCTGTTCTATTCGCTCTCTTACATCTCTCTAATCAAGACTAGTATTTCTATGATCACTATACAAGAATTGCATATAAAAGAATGTCGTTATGCGTATGCTTGATTATTTGCTTATGTGCGTATGCAAATGAATTTCAATGATTCTTCTAAAACCTCAGGTAAGGTTTGCGAAATATTTTTACTGGGTACGGATGACGTTTATTCAGTTTATCTGATTTTTGTTTCTCTTTTGTTTCTTTTCTTTGCTTCTGTATTTTGTTTCCGTCACGGAAATCAAAGTGCGGGTTTATTTGATTGAGGACGTACAGCTTAGAAGGTAGAGTTGGCGTCGGGTTTCTAGAACTCTTTCTGTTCAGTTTAGATCGTTGAGATTTTTATTGGATTTAGCCCTTGGAAGACAAGTTGTAATAAATTGGTTTAATGGTTTTAGCTCACTATTTAGACAACTCTGATATTAACTGTTTTAGATTGTTTAATTTCCTTAGTAAGCTATTTTTGATGCCTAGTCTTTCTTTCTGCTTAGCATTTACTCCTTAGTGATAAATGTTGTAGTAGCACTACCCCAAGTTTAGGACGGTTCAGCGGTGTCGAGTCGCGCACAGCGACGTCGATAGCTCCCTGGTAATCGTTGCGAATTCGGGGGTGTTACAGTGAGAGTGAGTGAGAGTAGGGATGTTCATTACCAGATAATGGATCAGATCAGATCCGAAAAATCGGATACCAGAATTTTCGGATCGGGCAAAACTTGATCCGAATCCGATCCGAAATGCACCGGATATCCGATATTCGAATATCCGAATTTGCGGATCGGATACCCTATCCATTATCCGACCCGCTCCTTTGAATTTTTTTATTTTTGTGTTGTTTTATAAATAAATATTGATTGAATTAAATTATAAACCTTAATCAAACAAAATGACATATATTAAGGTGCTCTTAGCCACTAAAACAAAAGCACGACTAACACTATTCAATTACATTTTGACAGGATAAATCTTTCCAGAACATAGCCCTAAAACTAAGATTTAAGAATCTAAAAAAAACAGAGATGAAGAGGAGAGATGAAAGAGGTGTCAGGACTCAGGAGGGGTGGCCCAGGAGAAAGTGAATCAACTCAAAACAAAATTCCATTGCTTGTCACTTGAGCTTCAACCTCCTCAACAATGGTGATGATAAGCACCACGATCTCTTCTTACGCTACTATTTCCAAAAGCCTTCAATTTCTCTGTTTTTTACAAAAACATGGATCCAAATTTATTTGTTTTATCTCTTGAGCACTCAAATCACCAATCCCCAACTGGGTCTTATTAAACATCATTCACAGTGTCAAAGATAGCCAGCAGTAGCTAGCCTCTGGAGCTTCGGCAACGGGAACTTCAGTATCGGGACTCGGGAATGGCCACGGAATGAAACGAAAAGAAAAGGAGGGAGAAAGAGTAGTCAGATCAGAGGAGATTGAGTGAGAGGAGCAGCTTTGAGAGTGAGATCGAGCGAGAGGAACAATGAGAGTATACTAAGAGGGTGAGAGAAAGAAAGAGGGCGGTGATACGAGAGTATGAAAATGAGATTGAGTAACCTTTGTTTATGTCTGACTATAAAAAAAATAACTAAAAATTAAAGTCGGATATTTCGGATATCCGAAATTTCAAAAGCTTGATCCGTATCCAATCCGAAAACCCAACTTGTGTCCCGGATCGGATATCCGATTTTTCGGATCGGATCATCGGATCAGATAATTTATGAACAACCCTAAGTGAGAGTAAGCTTAAGTGAACTTGTATAAACTTTGGTGGACGATTTTGCTTTGCAAGTTTCACGACAAGATTAAGGATTTGTAAGTTTAAATTTTAAGGATTGAAAAATAACAATTTATAGGAATACATATAGTTTTAGTTTAGAAATTTCTTACCCTTTTCTTCTTCTTCTTCTTCTTCTTCTTCTTCTTCTTTCTTCTCCTTCTCTTCCTAAAACTCTTACACCTTTTGTTCTTTGTGAAAGGATGAGAATTTTGGGGAAGAATAACAATTTCTTATTTTGTTGGGTTTGTAGGGTGCTTGGCCGAGAGAAATAAAAAAGAGAGGGGAAGAGGTTGCTTGATTTACTTAGCAAAACCTTTTGGGAAGAGAAAAGTAAGATTTTAATGATTGTAGGGAGGTAGGATGGGTTATTTGCTCATTGGGTTATTTTTCTCCCAATACAATTCATTCTTTCAAATCTTTTCTTTTTGTTCCCCCCCCCCCCTCTTCTCTTTTCTCTTCTTCTTCTACCCGGTTTCCCTACCCATTTTATAGCCCAATTTTGCTGAAAATTTCAGCTTCCATTTGCTTAGTTTGAGCCCACCAAGTGCACATACAAAAGCCCATTATATTTTCCTTTTCTCTTAAGGTTTTTTCTTGTGAAAAAAATTGGCATTTGAGCCCACCATGTGCAAAAACAATACACTTAGCCAATTTTCATACAAAATACCATGAGTAAATTTTCCTTTTAATTCCTAAAATCAGAATTTTTGCCACCTATCACAACACTTGGCAAATTTCTAATTTTCTAGTGTTATAAAATAATAAGGCATGTTTAATAAAAAAAATAATTACTAGTTTTGCATGCAAAGATATTACCACCATGCATGTCACCAGTGGCGAATGCACCGTGCACCATAGGTGTGCACGTACATACCCGCTGTTTAAGAAGAAAAAAAACGTTCAGTTAAAATAAGAAAAGTTACAGCCCATATGTCCATGATCCATCACCATCACTACACTCTCTAATGAGAAAGCAAGAGTTATAGGCCCACCTATAAAGTAAAACCTCCTCTACTACGGTAAAAGAAAAAGGACTGATAAGTGACACCAAGAATTTCGTTCTAGTTTTTTTACTTCAATAACGAAATTCTTTACTCTCTCTCTCTCTCTCTCTCTCTCTCTCTCTCTCTCTCTCTCTCTCTCTCTCTCTCTCTCTCTCTCTCTCTCTCTCTCTCTCTCTTGTTACTATGAGTCATTCTAAACAGTCAAACCTCAAAAGTTCAAGACTGAACAATCTCAAATGCTAGCCAACTTACCCAAAAGACCTACGGCGGTCCCATGCGAGTATGTGTTCATTTACTTCATGTCTTCAATTACTTGATTCAATATTCTTATTAACTTGTCATTTGCAGTAATTGTTCTACTTGGCTTCAGTAATTTGATTTTATACATTTAATTGTAATGCTTTTTTGTTTTTCTCATAAATGTTGTGTTATTTTGAATTTGATTTAAATAGTAATTAGGCTTTTTCTTTAAAAGATAGGCTACCAATACTAGGGTTTAGATTAAAATAAATAGATAACTTAGCTATCATATATTTAAAATTGAGAATTGATTACCTTTAGTTGAATTATAGATAGGTGTAGACACCAAAAATTGTTTCTATATTAAGTCCCCTAAAAACCCGATGATGAAAGGATTTTATTTTGCCCGAACTTGGGTTGCGAGAATAATTGCTCTGATGATTAGCCCAATTCATTTGAATTAACCAGTGGTAACCTTTTGTATAGGTGATCCAAACCAGTTGGACTCAACTCATTTGGAGTCCAAAACTGAGAGATAGGCCTCTTTGAGCCCAAGAGCCCGAAAGGGAACCCAAACCCTTGAGTCAACCCCTGTTCAAACAATGGAGCTCAGTAAATCCTGCGTGGACCCCCTCGGAATAGCCTCCCCCGCTTCGAAAGCATCTCAGGTGCCTATGCAGGCAGGTCGCTCCAGGTCCAAGGGGCCACGCTTGAGTTCAAGCATCAAACCCAATAAGTTCATTGTGAGTATCCAGGTAATCCAACCTGAGGATTTTCATTAAATTTTATATTTGCTTGTTATCTACTAACGATTTTGGTTTATGTGATATGTACATGCATGGCGCGTTTTGAGCGAAAAGGACTTGTATTAAAGCCAATGAATGAATGAATGCATTTATTTTTTTCTCTTTTTTTTGGGTAATAAGTCAGGAACTTTTCATTACCAAAATAGCATATTACAACCTATGAGGTTCTACAATATCAAGGCACCTCAACACAAGGCCCCTGACTCCTTGTATCCCCTCATCAAAGTTATACCAAAAAAACAGTAAACTACTAAAACAACTATTACAGCATATAGCTCCAAAAGGGCAGAAAAGAAAATTACATCAAATTGACAATCAGTGCTCTCTCAGCTTGATTCATTCTGCTGGTGTCAAGGCTGCTGATTCTGGTTCTAACTTGGAGCTGCAAGGTCTTCATCATTCCTTCTACTGTCGTGTGCTTGTTATTGAAACAAACATTATTCCTCTCTCTCCATATAGTGTACACCATTGCTGTGAGTGTAGCACTTGCAAATTTTTTCTGCAACTTGCCTTTGAGTCTTCTAGCTATCCAGTTCAAAACTGACTGAATACTCTTTGCCTTTGTTCTCCACTCTAGCCAGGTTTTAACACCTTCAACAAGCTCCTGAGAAACTTTACATTCAAAAAACAGGTGTCTGTGATTTTCAGCTTTATCATCACATAAGTAGCATTTGTCATTCCCTTTCAAGAACCCCATCATACACATTCTATCCTTAGTCAACAATCTGCCCTTATGAGCAAGCCAGCAGCAAAAGGAATGTCTAGGCATATTGCCAGTATTCCAGATAAGATTTGCATGCCTTTATTTAGGATTAGCTCCTGTCAGAAACAAATAACCACTAGCTGCAGAGTATTGCCCTGTGGTTGTTGCAGACCATCTTCCATCATTATCATACCCATCCTGGAGCAAGCTTCTGAGTTTGCTTAGCTTACACCAGTACCAACTTGAGTCTTGTCTCGGTGCATACTCCCAAATCCCCTTCCCTTTCATATAAATTTCACTAACCCATTTAACCCACAGATTGTCTTGTTATTGTGAGATAGCCCACAGATGCTTCCCATTTAAAGCCTGATTCTATACTTTGCAATTTTTAGCTTGCAAACCACCATTTCTTCTAGGCCTGCAAACCAGGTCCCAGGCAACAAGGCTGGTCTTTCTCTTATCATCAGTACTACCCCATAGAAATTGCCTGCATTTCTTCTCAATTTGCTGTAGAACACCATTTGGCAACACAAATATACTCGACCAATACAGATGAAGAGATAAGAGGACAGAATTTATCATTTGGGTTCTGCCTGCATAGGACAATGTTCTAGAAGCCCAGGTATGCAATTTCTTGGTAACTTTCTCAACCAGAAATGCACATTCAGTTTTGTTCCATTTAGAAGGAGTGAGAGGTACCCCAAGATATTTCATTGGAAAGGAACCCTCTTGGAACCCAGTAATCTGCATTAGATCACTTTTAATCTTCTGACTAACACCAGCAATATAGCATTGAGATTTGTTGTTATTTGCATGGAGCCCTGTGACACTGGAAAACAGGTGAAAAGCTTCCATAACTCTACCCACAGAAGCCTTGTTTTCTTTACAGAAGACCATAAGGTCATCTGCAAAACATATGTGATTAAGCTTCAAGGATTTGCACATAGGATGGTAACGGAAGTCAGGTAAACCCCCCATAATCTTCATCAGACTTGATAAATACTCCATAACCAAAACAAAAAGGAGGGGAGACACTGGATCTCCCTGCCTAATTCCTCTTTTGCCTTCAAAATAGCCAAAGGAATTACCATTGACACACAAACTAAATACAGCAGTTTTGACACAAGCCATAATCCAATTACAGAATTTGTCAGGAAATCTGTAGCCAATTAACATCTCCTCAATGAAGTCCCAGTGAATAGTGTCATAGGCTTTCCTCAAGTCTATCTTCAACAAGCATCTAGAAGAAACATTTTTCCTTTTGTAATGTTTAATAATGTCCTGACAGATCATTACATTATGCACAATGTTCCTCCCATTTATAAAAGCACCTTGATTCAATGACACAACCTCAGGCAACACCAATCGAAGTCTATCAGAAATAACTTTTGATATACACTTGTAAATAGTTTTGCAACATGCTATAGGTCGAAAATCAGCAGCTGTAGTAGGTGGACATACCTTTGGAATCAAGCACAAGATGGTTGAGTTTATTGATTTCAGCATTTTTGCATTCTTAAAGAAATCCAAGATTGCATTAGTAACCTCTTCACCAACAATTGGCCAAGCATCTCTGTAAAACCCGCTGCCAAATCCATCAGGTCAAGGGGTTTTTATGATATCAATATTAAACAAAGCATTTTTGATCTCATCCTTAGTAACTGGAGCAACTAGCATGACTTGTTGCTGTAAAGTGAGCTTGTTCCCTTCATCGAAAACTGCCTGATTGGCTTTACATCTGCTAGTGTCAGTTGTCCCTAGCATGCCTTTGTGTCTGAGAACATTATGGAAGAATTGTGTATTCTGGTCTCCTAGCTGGATCCATTTTATTTTACTCTTTTGCTGTAAAAAAGATTCTGCATCCTTGTTGATTTGCAAAAACCTGATTCTAGCTTCCTTTTCTGCTTGTTGGATATCAGTATCCAGTGGTTGTGCATGAGCTGCAACTTGAGCTTGTTCCATGTTAATTCTTGCTTGTTGTACACCATTCAACAAATCAGGGAACTCATGTTTATTCAGCTTTTTAAGAGCTAGCTTAACTCTCTTCAATTTACAGGTCACCCTGTACATTCTGGAACCAGTAACCTGCTCACTCCAAGCATGCCCAACAATCTGCAGGAAGTTGACGTGCTTGCCCCACATATTATAGTACTTAAAAGATGCTCTATTCCTCTGAATACTATGACTAAGCTGCAGAAGGCCAGGGCAATGATCTGAAATCCCCTCCATGAGAAAATTAACAGTACATTCCTCATAGTGTTGCAACCACAGTTCATTTGCGAGAATTCTATCAATTTTTGAGTACAGTCGATTTCCAGTCTCACTCTTGTTATTCCAGGTGTATCTACAACCTCCCCAGGGTAGCTCAACCAAATAGCTGTCTTCAATGCATTCCTTAAAATCAATAATTTCAGCAATACTCACTGTACTTCCACCAATTCTGTCATCATGTTGCAAGAAAGAATTGAAATACCCTAGTAGGACCCAAGGATCTCTACAACTACCTGCCATAGTTGTTATTTCACTCCATAATTCCTCTCTTTTTTCCTTTTCATTGAATCCATAGACAAAGGAGACAATAAAGCTATTATGCCTAGCCAAGCTAGTGGTCTTGCAAGTAATCATTTGTGCAGAAACAGCAATAGGAATCACTGTATACAGCCCTGGATCCCATAAAATCCAGATTCTTCCACCATCATGTGCTTGGTTATTCATAAATCTACTCTAACCAGGCAGCACTAACTGAGAGCATTTTTGCAAATTACAGTTTTTGATTTTTGTTTCAAGTAAGCCAACTAGGCTAACTCTATTATTGTTGCAAAAGAGAGTCACCTCTCTTTGCTTATTTGGGCCATTTAGGCCTCTGACATTCCAGGAAAGGATACTATCCATTCCCATCTGGAGGGAAAGGAGGACCACCTGAGCCATTTGCTCCTGCATTATCCAAAAAAACTGGACTCTCCAAGGCTGAGAAAATGTTGTTTACTGGTGTTAGAGGCCCTGTGCCAACCTTGCGCTTCACTGTATGAGTAGGCACCTACCAAGCATTTGCAGGAACAGGTACAGCTTCTTGAGGATTTTCTTCATGAGGCACCTTTGTAGCTTCATTGACTACAACTTCCTGCACCACCTCCTCCTGAACGGGCTGAACATTCTTTGGGACCCAAATTTTCTTGTATTTTTTCCTGCAATCAGGTTCTTCATGCCCAAGCTGGTGACAAAACTCACATTCACTTGGTTTGCATTCGTACTTGACCCTTTGATCAATCAACATCCCTCTTTCATTCTGAAACTGAATAACATCAGGGAACTTGCCTCCTATGTCCACCTCAATCAACAAACGAGCATAAGTCACACCCACTTTGTTTTGAGTATTTTTGTCTGCCATCAATGGGTTCCCTAGCAAACTACCCAGTTTACTGAGACCATCTGCACTCCAATATTAGATGTCTAAGCCAAGTAATCTCACCCAATCAGGAACTGACGAGACCTCCTCCTTAGATAAATCAAGATCCTCAGTCCATGGTCTGACAATTCCAGTGTCAAGCACCTTGTCTCGCCCCTCTAATTTATCAAATCTCACCAAGGTTATACCATTACGCAACATGGCTATCTTATTAATACCATAGGATGCCCATTTTTTCCTTAGAAATTCACTTAGCACACTAACAGGAGGCCTAGCACCCATTACATAGCAAACCACAGCATTACTCCAATAAGCAATTTCAGATAGGATATCTTCCCTGTTAATTTGACCCACAGATTGACCCCCAACATCAACAGGTTGAATATAACCCAATTTAAAACTAGCATTATTCAATTTCGAAACATCAAATTTGTCCCAAATTGAATTAGTTTTACCTGGAATTGGAGATTGAGGAGAATTTTCTGCTTCCTCCATTTCTTCAACCCTCGATTGAGTTCCAGATTTTCCACCATTGCTATTAAGCATCTGAATCCATTGATTCAGCTTGTCTCTAGCCGCAGCTACTTCCGTAACAGAAACATTTTGTGGTGCCTCCTTCATCAAGTCAACATTCGAAAATAGGTTTAATTCATCATTTAGGTTTCTAGCAACATTTTGGGGATTAGGTTTATCTGAGCCATTTTCAATTGAATTCTTGTGTTTGAATGCATTTATTTTATTGCTCTTTGTTATAAATTATGCTTTGTTTGTGAATTGGTGGATGAATTGTCTTGTTTGTCTTCTAATTTGCAGGTTTTAGCATATTTATTGTTTTCAACATTAAAAGCATATAAATTTGATAAGTTGTTAAAATTGGTCACATTAGCAATGTTTGTTCAACCCATTAGTTAAAACTAGGAACTTGGACAAATCGAACCTTGTTTGGGACCGTAGCATTAATAATTGCATTGAATTGATAAGTAGAGGCCGTTGACTTTAACGGGCTAGTTGGGTGCCTAACACCTATCCCGATTCATCAAAACCGGTAAAGCAAAAACTTCGGAGGATGAAACCTGAGTGGACACTGAAAATCAAAGAAGAAGTGCAAAAACAGCTTGCAGCAGGTTTCATTAAGGTCGCGTAATATGCTGAATGGGTTGCTAACATAGTACCCGTTCCAAAAAAGGATAGTAAAGTAAGGATGTGCGTCGATTTCAGAGATCTAAACAAGGCAAATCCAAAGGACGACTTTCCCTGGCCACATATAGACGTATTGGTAGATAATACCGCAGGACATGCCCTCTCATCATCCATGGATGGATATGCATGGTATAACCAAATACAAATGGCCGAAGAAGGTATGGAGAAAACTACCTTTATAACCCATTGGGGTACATACTGCTACACTGTCATGCCTTTAGGGTTGAAAAATGCGGGAGCAACATACCAAAGAATCGTAACTTCCTTTCTACATGACATGATGCACAAAGAGGCCAAGGTGTACGTAGACGATATGATCATCAAATCCAAAGAGAGAGATTAGCATGTACCTTCTCTAAGAAAATTTTTCGACAGTCTTCGGAACTACAACATGAGGTTAAATCCCCAAAAGTCTGCATTTGGAGTAACTTCTGGCAAACTCTTAGGATTTGTCATAAGCAAAAGAGGCATTGAAATTGATCCTACCAAGATCAAAGTTATAAGAGATATGCCATCTCCTAAAAATAAAAAGGAGATAAGGGTTTTTTTAGGGCGACTCCAATATATAAGTCGATTCATATCCAAATTGACTATTACATGTGAGCCCATCTTCAAAAAGCTCAAAAAGGACACCAAATCCACATGGGATGATCAATGCCAACAAGCCTTTAATAAAATTAAGGAGTATTTAGCTAACCCACCTGTATTGGTTCCACCAATTCTGGAAAAACCGCTTATCCTATACCAAACAGTCACAGAAACCACCATGGGTGCTATGTTGGCCCAGAAACACGTGGCAAATGTTCATACATGACACTATCATTACTAGATATGGGGTACCCCACGAAATCATAAAGTGATCACGGGACTCAATTCAAAAAGGATGCCATCGAGCTTTTCACGAGGTTCAAAATTCAACATCGACAGTCTTTACCTTAAAGGCCACATACGAATGGGGCATTAGAATCCGCAAACAAGAATGTAAAGCAAATAATAGCAAAGATGACGGAAAATTATGAAGACTGGCCCGACAAGCTACAATTTGCCTTATGGGGATATAGAACTACCATTCGATCCTCAACAGGAGCAACGCCTTATTCTTTAGTATATGGAATGGAGGTAGTAATCCCACTCGAGGTGGAAATCCCTTCCTTAAGGATAGCTTTGGAAAGCGAATTACCCGAAGTAGGTCCAAGCCCGATATGATCAATTAGTCTTGTTGGACGAAAGACGACTAAATGCCCTACAATATGGTCATGTCTACCAAGCAAGGATGCCAAGACACTTTGATTAAAGATTCAAGGCTAGAGGACTAAAAGAAGGAGACTTAGTCCTAAAAGAGGTAAGACCAATTGTAATCGACCCTCGAGGGAAGTTCAAGCCTAATTAGGTCAGCCCATACATTATCAAGACGATATTATCTGGTAGAGCGGTAAAGTTAATGGATTTAGACGGCAACGAGTTCACTCAACTCAAAATATGGACCAACTTAAGCGATTCTATGCATAAATACTCAATCTTTGAGAGAGCCCATTAAGGCACCAAATCCAAGTCAAAACACGGTCCAACCCGTCCACATGGGGTCCACGACCGGAAAAAAAGAAAAAAAAAATATGATTTGGTTTTACGAACTACATTGGCCTGATTCCGCATGGATATGTAGGTAACTTATATAACTTGGGCGCGGTCACTTTAATAAAATAAATCTCTAAGGGAGTTTTAATCCATCCGATTAATGCAAAAATAAGCAAGTCTTTCATTAATATGGCTAAAGTTCATTATATGCTATAAAAAAAAGTGCAAAAATAATAATAATAATAATAATAATAATAATAATAATAATAATAATAATAATAATAATAATAATAATAATAATAATAATAATAATAATAATAATAATAATAATAATAATAATAATAATAATAATAATAATAATAATAATAATGATAATAATAATAATAATAATCATAAAAGGGCAATTCTAAACTACATCTACTTGGGCAACAAACCCATTATTTGAACTATACTACCAAGCACAAAAATAAGACTTGCTAGACAATTAGAGGTGGACTACTCCTCCTTGTCTTTGTCAACTTCGGGCTCATGGGCGGGCTCGCTAGGCTCATCAAGTTCCATTTGTTCTTTCGGAACCCATCTTTCCCTACCATTACTCTAAGAGGCCTCGTGATCATTGGGCCTAACTTGAAGGACTTATTTGGCCGAGTGGGCTGGATTCTTCCTCTTTTTGATTTGGGCCTTAGCCTTACCTTTTCTCTTACCCTTAGTTTGAGGCTTGAAAGGCTTAACGGGCCTATCAATTGGAATTATCCTCACACCACTAGGCTCATCATATTTGCGGGCCTTGAATAACTCTTTTTCTTCCTCTAGGAGCCCCTTGTTGACTTGATGGTCACCGCTCCAAACCCACTCCTCAGAGAAGCTTGATAGCCCGTTTAATTGCGGGTATACCGGCTTAGTCGACACTTGGTGACGGTTCCAATGCCGCTCCCAATTACACCCCAAGGAGGACGTCAAAGGCCTTTGGCAAGGAGGCTCACAACTTACGTTCGGGATCCTTTGCCTTAAACCGTATTGCCGGAGAAGGCGGTTCGGTAGGAAGAATGTCAAGGTATACAAACCAATGATCCGCGTAAAGGGCACGTTCTCACTACACCCTACAATCTTGGTGGTACACCACCATGGGACGAACCAAGTCGGTTGGATATCCGTGTAGAAGTATGCTATCCACTCATCCCGAGAGGATTCGGAGAACTTCCGGCGCCTCGCCGGAAAGTGTTTTGGGAGGAACTTCCTAGTGTCAATTGGAGCCTCAAGCAAGTGGAGTCTCTCTTGAAACCATATCTACACAAAAACCACAACAACAATAATATTCGAGTCAACACAAGATGAGAATTTCACCACATAAAGTTAAATTTACAAAGATTAAGGCTTTATCGCAAAAACTTACTTGAAGGAGTAAAGGGCTCCCCGTGAAAGACTCTTGAGGATTTCTCTTGAGCCTATCTAAAGCAAGGAGTTTCTCTCCCACGATCAAGTGTATAGGAGAGCTATCCCATTGGATTTGCTCGGTCACCCTAAGAAGGCAAGCTTTGCCCTTGTTGATGGTAGACTTCTTCTCGAACGGAATAAGAGCGTCTTCATTGCCACCAACAAATAAGTAACGATGGAGGGGGCAAAACAGAAAGGCACGTTACTTGTACCTCATATCCATCGCATCCCAGGCTCTAGAAGTGAAGAAAGTCACGAGCCTAGCAAGGTCAACATCCTCACCTTGAAGCACTTGAGTCACTCGACGAGGAGACAACCCAAGATATCGTTGAAATCACCCGAAAAGGCATTCCCCAAGTAAGGAACGGCGGGAGGGCTTTCGATTCGAAAGCCAATGATATCGGAGAACTCCTCATGAGCATCAAAGTGAAAAACATGGAACTTCGGGTCCCAAAATTCAAAAGAAGCATGAAGAAAGTCCCACAATATTTTGACTTGTTTGAGGTGAAAGAATGCATTAAGGTGAAAGGGAGTGAGTTCTAACCTCTCCTCTACGGTCATGGAGGCCAACCAAGCATCAAAGATATCATCAAAGTTCACCGTTGTTAAAATTAAAGATTTTCTCTCAAACAATTTTCTCTCTCTAGGGGCTCAAAGTAAGTGGTGAGAAAAGAATAGCAGGAAACTTGATTAAATAGGGGTCACGGTTGGATTCTCGTCGAAAAATTAAGGAAACACGGACAACCGACGAAAAAAGGCCAAGCGACCTTTTCTCCAGTCTGGACGGCTGAACCATTGGGACGAACAGCTGAACCGCTCAAGCTAGCGGCTTGACCGCTAGGACAAGCAGTTCAATCACTAGCCCAAGCGGCATAGCCGCTTGCCCAACCAGTGGCAGCTTGAGCCCTAGCACAGCCGCTAGGAGCCCTAGCGGTCACCATGTATAGGCGCCTGATGTGCAAATTTACGAGACCGACCTCGGTCCACGTGACCTCTCCTTAACCAAACTCTACTTTCCTATTTCCCACTTAGACAGTTTATGGAAGCCTTCCCCTAGATTTTCCTTACCTTAATTTTTGCTGTTGCCACTTTTCTCTTTATTCCCTTTTTATTTTCTTTCCTTCTTTTTATTAGGATAATCAACTTCCACATTTTTTTCCTTTTTAATTCTGATTTCTTATTTTCTTTAATTATTTTTTCCTTTTAATTATCATTTTCTATTTTCTTCTATTTTCATTTTTAGGGGAAAGCGGTACCCCAAATGTGCTAAATTCTCAGAAATCCTAAATTCTCGGAAATCCTAAATTCTCCGACTTTGTGTTTTGTGATTTCCCATTCGGAAATTAGATGATTAAATTCACACATGGGCATTTGCGTAATAATTGAGCATGAATAAAATGCAATATTTATAGCAGGTTTAATACAAGTCCTGAAAATTCAAAATGCACTACAACAAATATCACTAGCCATCTTCGCCAGAACTCGGACCCGCCTGAGGCGACTCTTCGGGTCCACTGGATGATGGAGCACCTGAAGGACCGGGCTGAGACATAGCCCAAGCTCTAGGGTCAAAGGCAAATAATGAGCCCTCCAGGTGAGCAGGATCCAGTTAATGACGCGGTGGCTCCGACATGCTTGGGTAGCTGCCATACCCCCATACTCTCCCGACTCCAAGAGCTCCTCGGAGGGACTGGAGGATACATATGCATGGGATAACCATGATACCCTATATGAGGAGGCGGTGCATGCCACTGAAGAATATAAGGCACCTGGGGTGGGTTTCCCGTATCCACTCAAGCTCAAGGTGTCAAATGACATAGCTCCGTACTCTCTTGCCTCGGAGGAGGACGCTGTGGCGTAGATGCCGACTCTGGAAAATGAATAACTGGAGGCCTAGGAGGCCTCGCCACGAGAACAGGCTGCAAAATGAACTCAAGGTCAGAAAACTATAAAATTCAAATCAAGCACTTTTACTTGAAATGAGCGTACCTCCCGAACGTCGGATCGACGGCTCGTGCACACACTCCGACACGCGAACTTGGAGATCCAATGTTTAAGGGCATGTATGCCCCTATAGATCTTCTGCGTCTCAGCTGCATTCAACTGTGCACACAAAAGAAGAGTCAGTATACACATAAAGGAAACATTGCAAATTACAATGAATTTTTACTTACCCCCCCTACAACCAATTGGTAGAGGCAATCCCTCGACCTCTTCATCAGGACCATGAAACTCAGGAATCAAAAGAACCTGAGGAGACCCGTCCGCTCCTGTATAACCCACCGACATAGTAGGAGGAGTAGGGCGCGGAGAAGAAGCAGTTGCATGGGACGACGAAGAACTCACAGCACTTTGCAAAACTTATAAGTATTAGACACATTACTAAATTTTCAAACGAACTTAAGAAACAAAATAAATTACTCACCGGATCAGTGGAGAAGTTAGGGCACAACCGAGCCTCAGGATACTCGGTATACGCTACCATAAGATCTACCCCTGGGTCAGTCGGGAGCAAATACTCGAGGGCATTCACCCCAACGGTGGCCATACTTACCTGCTCCACTGTAAGGTGACGAACATAGAGCATAGAATCCGGAGGATCCAAAGGAATCCTTGGAGCCAGGAGGTCGGAGAAAGTCTCTCTCCCAAGAACCACTCAAACCAAAAGGACCCTCAATGAGGACTCTCTTCTGGTCATACTCTTGGGCACCTAAGAATCGGTCTGAGAGGCCTGAGAGGTAATCCGTCTAAGGGAACCAAATAACCTGCAAAAGCAAAAGGTTGAGCACACAAAAGGATGAAAAGGAAAATAAAATACCAAATGTAATCACTTACATCCTGGGCGGTCAACGGATATATCACCTTCCTAAGGGCGTGCAGTGTAGTGAATGGACAAGATTCCCGTCCCCTCCAGGTCTACATCTCTGGAAAGGACGAATCCCCTGTCTCAAGAAGAGGGGCAAGGTGGAAAAATGCTCATAAAACCAAATCTAAGACATGTAAAACACATGGATTAGGCACAAGACATGAGTAAAAGCCAGAACAAAAAGTATAAGAAGGGTAAAAGGTAATTACCTCCATGACCTTCCAATAACCGACCAAGGAGATGCGGGGAGCGCCCTCCTCTCCACTAAGGCGACTGGACTGCCTCAAACACCGCAGAAAACAGGAGTATGCGGGAAGACCCCAGTTGTACTCCGCAACTCTGTCCAAATCCCGCAAGCACGGGAAATAGTAAACATGGTACCTACTAGCTTTATCCGAAAAGACAGAACAAGCTAGAATATAAGCCAAGAAAAGGCGAGCATGCTGCTCCACCGTAAGTTTCTTCAGCTTCCTCGGGTTGGTCAAGAACTGGACCATTACATCAGTCCGCCCGTACTTCATACCGTCCCAAATGTTCCCGCAATGACCAAACATCTTCACCATATCATCCCTACTCACCTCACCGTAAGTGAGAGGGAACCGGTGCAAGGGAGCCCGGAAATGAGATCGAACGAGAAAGGGGTGATCATAATCTCACCCATAGGAAAATGAAAAGTACTGGTAGTATCCCAATACCGCTCTATAAGACCTCTAATAAGTAAGCGGTCGGAGCGCTCAGCGGAAGTGATGGACGCTAACAGATGACCGAAGCCACAATGCTCTACTATGGCGTTGACCTCGGAGGTCACATACCTACGAGCTTTCTCGATCCCGGAAAGACTGCCATAACCCCGCATGGTAGTGTCTACATCCTATACAATACAATAATTGCAAGACAATTAGCTAAGTGATTCTAGTAACAACAACCAGCCTCCGGTTTAGTCCTAAATTTTTACAACTCGTAAAATCTAGCATTCTAGCTAAACCAATATAACAAGAGTAAATTTCAACGAGAATAATTTCACACAAGTTTACTTTCCACAAATTTACTCAAAAATCATCTACCTTTACAATAAAAGTAAAATAAAAATAAACTTCATTCAAGTTTATTTTCACCAAAGAAGTGATAATTGAAATGAGAATAAATTTCACACAAATTTAGTTTCCACCCTTTAAAGATGAATCTCACCCAATGTCATTCTTCACATGCAAAACTAATTCCAAAATTAATTCCATGAGAATTTGCAAACTAGCAAGAAAAACAATTTCTCGCAAATTGGTTTTCCACATTAGCTACACTACAGTTCTCAGCCTAAAAATTCTATGTTTGCCTACACATGATTTTCTAGTGTAAAAGAGCAAAGAAAGGAAAAGAAAACAACATACCCGACATTTGGTACCTATGGTAACAAAATGCTCCTTCTTCTTGAAAACGAGATCGTGGGGCTCCCAACGATCGATGGGATGAGAATCACTACAAGTGAACTCATCCTTGACTAGCCGGTGCTCACCCACCCAGTGATGGGGTATACCGGAAATAAAGACCCGAGTGAAAACATTCGGGGCCTCTCTCACAACAATCTCTTGTTCCTTCCTTTTACTACCTCCTTTAAGTTTGGGAGCCATGGATGAAGAACAAAAATGGAATTTTTGAAATTTGAGTGAAATTCACAAAACTCACAAATTCACACAATTTTGAGTTTTAACACTCAATAACAACTAACAAAATCAAGTTCCTTCAGGAATTTGAGCAAGAAAACCTTAAGATTTGGAGCTAGGGGCTTTGATGGAGGATGAGAGCTTGAAGAAAATGGAGGAGAGAGATAGGAGAAGGCTTGAAATGGGAAGATGATCCATTTCGGCTTCCCCGCTCTTTTCCTTTTGTTCCACCCGTGAAACCTAGCGACCGGTCAAACCATCCAAGTGGACGGTCAAACCGCAAGCCACGCGGCTTGGCCGCTTGCCCAAACGGCTCAATCGTTTGGCAGAGTGGTTCAACCGCTCCAGCCAGTGGCATGGCCGTTCCAACGAGCGGCTTGACCGCTCCACCAAGCGGTTTAGTCGTTTGCACTGGCGGTTTGGCCGCCTGACACTTTTTCTCTTATAATAATTTATTCAGGGCCTTTGGTCAAAAATCAGTGGGCCTCACGTGAGGCCCATAATAGTTATTTGTGCGCCAAAGTCCGTTTATGAAAGGGGGACTATTTAAACCAACAGGTTTGTACATTTATACACGGCCTATGGCATGGGCTTGTGTGTGACCAAAGGTCTGAGCAACATTTTATTAACCTTTACAAATATATTTACTACTTATCTTATTTCTAACGAAATTTACATTTATTGTGTGACCTACAGCACAGGGTCTCCCTTTGACTGAAAATCGAAGGATTTTTATCATTTATTATTTCTAACGAAATATTTATTGTGTAACCTACAGCACAGGGTTCCCCTTCGACTGATAATCGAAGGACGTTTATTGTGTGATCTACAGCACAGGGTCTCCCTTCGACTAAAAATCAAAGGATTTTTATCATTTATTATTTTATTTCTAACGAAATATTTTATTGTGTTACCTACAGCACAAGGCTCCCCTTCAACTTATAATCGAAGGACGTTTAGTGTGTGACCTATAGCATAGGGTCTCCCTTCGGCTAAAAATCGAAGGATTTTTATTATTTATTATTTTATTGCTAACGAAACATTTATTTGTGTAACCTACAGCACAGGGTTCCCCTTCGACTGATAATCGAAGGACGTTTATTGTGTTACATACAACACAGGGTTTCCCTTCGGCTAAAAATCGAAGGATTTTTATCATTTATTATTTATTATTTCTAACGAAAAATTTTATTGTGTAACCTACAGCACAAGGTTTCCCTTCGACTGATAATCGAAGGATGTTTATTGTGTGACCTACAGTACAGGGTCTCCATTCGACTAAGAGGATTTTTATCATTTATTACTTATTTTTAATGAATATTTTATTGTGTCACCTACATCATATGGTCTCTCCATTCGACTGATAATCGAAGTATGTTTATTTTGTGACCTACAGTATAGGGTCAAACTCTCGGTCAAATAAACCGAGAAAATATTACTTAACCTAAAATGATTGTTTATCTCTAACTGATTGTCACCTCACTCAGTTTGCCTGTTTGTTGAATCATGCAGGTATTACCACTGGAATACTTTGACCTTTGCTCTATTCGAGCTCGGCCAAAGTAAGGGCTCTTGTAGATACCAAAAATTGTGTCTATATTAAGTCCCCTAAAAACTCGATGATGAAAGGATTGGGTTCTGCTCGAACTTGGGTTGCGAGAATATTTACTCTGATGATTAGCCCATTTCATTTGAATTAAGCAGTGAAAGCCTTTTGTATAGGTGATCCAAACCAGTTAGACTCAACTCATTTGGAGTCCAAAACTGAGACATAGGCCTCTTTGAGCCCAAGAGCCCGAAAGGGAACCCAAACCCTTGAGTCACTCTTGGTCAAACAAGGGAGCTCAGTCAATCCCGCGTGGACCCCCTCGGAATAGCCTCCCCCACTTAGAAAGCATGTCAGGTGCCTATGCAGGTAGGCCGCTCCTAGGCCCAACGGCCACGCTTGAGTTTAAGCGGTGGCCGCTAGGACAAGCGGCTGAGCGGCTTGCCAAGTGGTTCCACCGCTTGTCCTGGCTTCATGGCCGCCTAGACCCTTTCTCGCGGACGGTAAATGCGAGGCCCATTCGATTTCTGTGCCAAACCTTGGCAGCTCCCCCTCTTCTATATAAACAAACCTTAGGGTTCAGTTGAAGAGGTTAGCAGTTAGAGGCTCCTAAGTATCTCTCTCATAATAAACTCTAAATTCTGATTGTACTTCTTCGTTTGGCTAGCCCTAGCACCACAAAATAAACCATCATACTTCATCAAGAGCAAGAGTTCAAGCATCAAAACCAATAAGTTCATTATGAGTAGCCAGGTAATTCAACCTGAGGGTTTTCATTAAATTTTATATATGCTTGTTATCTACTAACGATTTTGGTTTATGATATGTACATGCATGACGCGTTTTGAGCAAAAGGTCTTGTATTAAAGCCAATGAATGAATGAATGCATTTAGTTTATTGCTCTTTATTATAAATTATGCTTTGTTTGTGAATTGGTGGATGAATCGTATTGTTTGTCTTCTAATTTGCAGGTTTTAGCATATAATTTTTTCAGCATTAAAAGCATGTAAATTTGATAAGTTGTTAAAAGTGGTCACATTAGTAATGTTTGTTCAACCCATTAGTTAAAATTAGGAACTATGACAAATTGAACATTATTGGAACCGTAGCATTAATAATTGCATTGAACTGATTAGTAGAGGTCGTTATCGTTAACAGGTGAGTTGGGTGCCTAACACCTTCCTTACTCGTACTCACGCCCCCGAACTCATTTATGAAGTCAATTTCCCCAATAGGGAGTGGGTGCACAGGAGCCGAATTTACATCTTTTTAGACTATTGACTTGATTCCAAGGGTTCCAAATTTTCTTAAATTTGGTGGCGACTTCCAACAATCTTAATCATGTCCCTAAAACAAAGGATAAATCTTCACGTGCATTGACACTCGAAAGATTCACAAACAATGACGTTTTCCTAGGCTACCCGTCGGCCTGGAGAAATCCAGGTAGTCTACAATAGGAAATGTATATTAGAGTCATACTTTCGACAGCAAACAGAGACAATTCGAGATGAACCTTCAAAAAGTTTTCAGTTAACTTTAAAGGCTTTCAGTTAACTTCGAGATGAACCTTCAAAAAGAAACTCAGTCAAGATGCTATTATAATTAATATTTTAAAGACTCACCCAGGGTAGTATAGTTGTAAATTATTATTGTTTGGACGAATAATAATTTTTTTAGAATAATTTTAAGGCATCGTTTATATAAACATATGTGTGCACACCCACAATACAAATCCTGGATCCGCCACTACATGTCACGTAAATTAGAAGATAATTAAGAGCTTAGTTTGTGATGAAGTACCTAATCACGAAATTATTGGAAATAAGCAATTTAATGATCAACAAACCAATCAATCATTTTTTGTTTCGCTAGTTAGGTGTCTAATCACCTTGACTAACAATAATCTAAGCACAATTATAAAAATTTCGAGCAATTTAACGATTTTGGGTTTAATTAAGTTAATTAAGAATTTCAATCGTGCTTTATTAAGTTAATCACAATTATTTATTAAGGTTAATAAGGTAATTAAAAAGTTTGAGTTATTACAAAAATCCTTCAAAGTTAATCATGTAGTCACTTATGATCTTATTTTGAGTTAAGGCCAATTCGAGGTTCTTGATTTGAGCACTTAGCTCTTTGACTTTATCGTTTCTGAGGTGGTGGATGGTTGAAAGGATCGGCCTCTCTTACCTTGTCTTCGACCATCGTTATTGGGTTACTCATACTTTCCATTAGGATCATCATGTCAATCAACATTTCAGCAGTGGTCTTAGGACTATGAGGATTATCATGTTCATTAGGCATTTCAGTTAACTTAGTAGATGATTGTGCTGGAGTTAATTCCATGATTTCAAAAACTTGGTTTTAGCTTTGAAAGCAAAAGGAAGAAAGGCTTGTCCCACATAGAAAGAGCAAGAGAGTTTTCTCTTTTTTATATAGTTCCTTTTTTTATATATATTAGAATTAAGTACATGGGCCAAGGTAAGGATGGGCTAAAACACATGGGCGCGTGCATGCTGGCTGGTTCGGGCGAGGGCGAGGCCAGAGGGTGCGGCGCGGTGTGGTGTGGTGATACAATAAGAATATTTTTGTCCCTTGATTTATTTTTTGCCGAAATAAAATCTTTGCAAACGGTTACTTGCCTTTTCCGTTCAGTCAACTGGTGCTTGATTTACTTCAGATTTTATACCAATCAATAATTTATTTACTCAAAATTCCAGATTTTATGTTTTATTACCTTCCCAATTCACAGACCTTTTGCTTATATAAAAAGGGTTCTGGCTAGAGGAAGAACACACAGGAAAAGAAATGCTTCTCTCTTCACAAACCTTTTCTCTCTGACATCTGTTTCTCTTAGTTTTACACTGAGTTCCCGAATTGGTGGTGACAGAGTGCACTATCACCATCGATACCGTGAAGCATGGAGATCAACCATCCAATCATAGTTTGCACCCGGTAGCTCGAACGTAATTGGTTTTTAGGCCAGTGGTTACTTTGCCACTGCGCGGTCTTTCTTCTTCCGTTTTCCAGATAAGTTGTTCCAATTTTTCGGATTACTGTAGTTTATTTCTAACAATCTAAAAACCAATTATTACTATTGTGATTCGAAAATGTCTGGTGACGGAAAATCTGTTGTGGATGTTGTTGATGTTGTTACCCCGATTTCGAAATCTATTGTTATGACTAAGATGCATGTGCCTGCTATTAGCCTTGTTTCTTTGATTCCTGATATGTCTAAGGTTGATAAACTGGATGAGAATAATTATAAGACTTGGGTTCAGCATATGTTGTTTTATTTGGAGCAAATTGATGTGGATTATGTGTTGTATAACATACCTATTCTTGTGGGTAGAGATCATGCTAGGGACAAACGAACCTGCAGGGGTATGATTTTACACTATATGACTCCACCTTTGATAGAGTTGTATAGGAAGATGGATACTGCCAAGAAAATTAGGGATGACATTAAGGAAAAATACGGGGGTGAAGATATTGGAGGAAAGAAATATTCTAATAGTAAATGGTATAAGTTTGAGCTTGTTGACAGCAAGCCTTTTATGGAACATGTAACTGAATATGAACGTTTGGTGTCTGATTTACTTGCTGAATGTCTGAAATTATGTGAGTATATGCAAGCATATTGTCTGTTAGAGAAATTACCTCTTTCTTTGCAAGTGTACCATGATAGGATGAGACACAAGAAAAAGGATTTTACTTTGAAGGAGCTGATTGGGGACATTAAGGTGGAACTAGAGACTCGAGGACTAAGAAAGGTCAAGAGCGATCATAGTTTTATGAACGCTAACCTTGTTGCATCTTCTTTTAAACCTGATAGGAACAAAAGAAAGGGTTACCAGCACCACAAGGGAGGTTCCAACCACCACAATGGACTGAAACCTCCTCAATTCAAGAAGCAAGCTGGTGGTCACTCAAAGAAATTGGAAACCTACTAAAACTGAGGAAAGCCAGTACACATTGCAAAGTATTGCCGAGCGCCAAAGAAGGAGAATCCAGTCAACAATAAAGGCCAAGTCAACCTTATTGAAGGAGATACCATCGTTGTTGTAGTCTTGGAGGTAAACTTGGTACAATGTTGTTGAATGGATTATCGATACTGATGCAACAAGGCACATATATAACAACCGTGAGCTTTTTTTGGAGTATGAAAATTTAAGTGCACGTGAAACTGTTTTTATGGGAAATGCAAGTGGCACACCAGTTCATGGGAAAGGGAAGATTCTTCTCAAACTCAATTCTGGAAAGAACCTAGTTTTAACTAATGTTTTGCATGTCCCTGAAATACGTAGGAACATAATTTCTGGTTCTCTTCTTAGTAAGGCTGGAATTAAACTAGTGTTTGATTCTGATAAATTAGTTTTGACTAGGAATGGAGAATGTGTGGGGAAAGGTTTTTGTAATGCTGAACTATTCCTTCTTGATGCTGCTTGTGATGGTAATAAGATTAACTCTGCTTCTGATTATATTGTTGATTCTTTAGATTTGTGGCATGCTAGATTAGGTCATTTAAGTGTTGGCTCTATTAAGAAGATGCGACAACTGAACTTGATTCCTTATTTTAGTAATGTTAATTGTGACAAATGTGAAATTTATGTTGAGGCTAAACACCCGAAGAAGCCTTTCAACAAATGTGTGAATCGAGAAACTCAATTGTTGGAACTTGTTCATTCCGACCTTGCTGGTTTTAAGAATAGCATGAGTAGAGGTGGTAAGAAATATTACATTACCTTTGTGGATGACTTCTCTCATTTTACCAAAGTGTATTTACTTAAATCTAAGGATGAAGCTGAAGACATGTCTCTTAAATATAAGGCAGGGGTCGAAAACCAACTCGATAGAAAAATTAAAAGACTTAGATCAGATAGAGGTGGTGAGTATGATTCTGGACCTTTGAAGGAATTTTGTGAAAAACATGGAATCACTCATGAGACCTCAGCCCCTTATACTCCTGAACAAAATGGCACAGAAAGAAAAAGTAGGACCTTAAAGGACATGATGAACTCTATGTTTATTAGCTCGGATTTGCGTGACAATATGTGGAGGGAAGCTATTTTGTCTGCTTGTTATGTGATAAATAGAGTTCCCCATAAAAAGTTAGATAAGACCCCTTATCATTTGTGGAAAGGAAAATGCTCCTACTGTTAAGTTCATTAAAGTGTGGAGATGCTTAGCCAAAGTGGGACTCCCCGACTTCAAAAAGAACAAAATTGGTCCTAAAATTGTTGATGCAATTTTTATTTGATATGCTCATAATAGTGCTGCTTATAGTTTTATTACTAGACTTGATAATGGGGCTTTTGAAAATATACTTGAGTCTAGAGATGCTGAGTTCTTTGAGCATATCTTTCCAATGAAAACAAATTATGTGCCTCGATATCTTGCAGCATCTTCTAATGCATGTGGATCTACATCATCTCCCAGTGGTGAATCTTCTGAAATTAAACCTAGGAGAAGTAAGAGACCTAGAATCGAATCCACCTTTGGGCCGGACTTTGTCACTTGATCACTGAAAATGTTGAAATTTGTGATAAATTTGTTAAAGTAATTATATTAGAGAATGACCCAAAAACTTATAATGAAGCCATGAAATCCATATATGCGAATTTGCGGAAAGAGGTTGTGAATAGTGAACTAAAATCAATAATGACCAACCGAACCTGGGAATTGGTGGATTTACCTAGAGGGTGTAAGCCTTTCAAATCTAAGTGGATCTTTAAGAAAAAATTGAAACCCGATGGATCCATAGATGAATTCAAGGCTAGAATAGTAGTTATGGAAAACACACAACAAAAGGGGATAGACTATTTTGATACATATGCTCCCGTGACTTAAATAGCCACCATGAGGATCTTGTTTGCTCTTGCTTCTTTGCATGGTTTGTATGTACATCAAATGGATGTTAAGACTGTCATTTTGAATGGAGACCTAGATGAATAAATTTATATGTTTCAACCTGAAGGTTGTGTAGTCCCTGGTCAAGAACATAATGTTTGCAAACTAGTTAAGTCACTGTATGAACTAAAATTGGCTCCCAAACAGTGGCATGAAAAATTCAATGCAACTTTGGTGTCTAATGGCTTTGTTGCAAGTGAAGGTGACTCATGTGTGTATTCTAAAACTTCTGAAAATTCTAGTTTCATTATCTGCCTTATGTTAATGATATGCTCATATTTAGGACATGTATGAATGAGGTAAACGCTACCACAGAATTTTTGAACTCCAAATTTCACATGAAGGATCTTGGTGAGGCTGATATTATACTTGGAATCAAAGTGGGTAAACTTTCAAATGGATTTGTTCTTAATCAATCTCATTATGTGGAAATGATATTAAGAAAGTTTAATCATTTTGATTCTGAGCCTCTAAGAACTCCATATGATTCCAGCATACATTTGAAGAAGAATAAAGGAACTCCTGTAGCCCAATCCGAGTATGCTAAGATTATTGGTAGCCTAATGTTTTTAATGAATTGCACTCGTCTTGATATAGTATATGCAGTTAGTGGACTTAGTCGGTATACGCATAACCCCAAAAGAGAACATTGAAACGCTCTGACACGCCTGTTAAGGTATCTTAAAGGTACTGTAAATTAGGGTTTACATTATGGTAAGTTTCCTTTAGTTTTAGAAGGATATTTTGATGCTAATCGGATATCTGATAATGATGATATTAATTCCACAAGTGTATGTGTGTTTACCCTCGCTGGTGGGGCAATTTTTTGGAATCTAGTAAACATACTTGTGCGTCTAAGTCAACTATGAAATCTGAATTTATTGCACTTGAGTTGGCAGGACAAGAAGCTGAGTGGCTAAGAGACCTTTGTGCAAGCTTGCCTTTGTGGGAAAAACCATCCCCGTCGGTGTCTCTGCATTGTGATTCTCAATCGGCTATTGAAGTAGCAAAGAAAAACAAATACAATGGGAAAAGAAGACACATAAGGTTGAGACACAACATTGTAATGAATCAAATCAGAAATGGAGTGCTAATTGACTATGTAAGATCGGAGAGGGATCTTATTGATCCTCTCACTAAAGGCCTTTGCAAGAAAGTCGTCATTGAGACATCTAAAGGGATGGGATTAAAGCCCGCTGTGTAAAGTTGTCTATAATGGATACCAATAATGTGTGGGTCAAACGAAGTTATAGATTAACTATATGAATATTGCACTAAATAAAATTAATATAATACTCATCCTATATGTTAGAAAGTGGAAACTGCCAGTTGTGAAGATTTTGAGGGTGAGCATTGCTCTTAGTGAATCCATAGCCCCATAGGGCGGTGTGAAGATGGGGCCGCCTTCTACGGAAATGTGAGGCAACATTTCCTAGAGCGCCAATGAATATCCAGGAAAGAGGTATATGGCCAATAAAGCACCAAAAATAGTTCGTAGGGTATTCAATAAAAGAGTTGGTAAGTATGCAGATGGTAGACGTCACGACTCCTTGCTGACATGAAGGATCTTGGTGAGGCTGATATTATACTTGGAATCAAAGTGGGTAAACTTTCAAATGGATTTGTTCTTAATCAATCTCATTATGTGGAAATGATATTAAGAAAGTTTAATCATTTTGATTCCGAGCCTCTAAGAACTCCATATGATTCCAGCATACATTTTAAGAAGAATAAAGGAACTCCTGTAGCCCAATCCGAGTATGCTAAGATTATTGGTAGCCTAATGTTTTTAATGAATTGCACTCGTCTTGATATAGTATATGCAGTTAGTGGACTTAGTCGGTATACGCATAACCCCAAAAGAGAACATTGAAACGCTCTGACACGCGTGTTAAGGTATCTTAAAGGTACTGTAAATTAGGGTTTACATTATGGTAAGTTTCCTTTAGTTTTAGAAGGATATTTTGATGCTAATCGGATATCTGATAATGATGATATTAATTCCACAAGTGTATGTGTGTTTACCCTTGCTGGTGGGGCAATTTTTTGGAATCTAGTAAACATACTACATTTCCCACTTAATTAAAAAATTTTAAAAACTTTAAAAGAAATTTTCTGGGTTTACAGAATTGGTTTTCACAATGTCAATGTCTTGTGGACTTAAATTGACAATTAGTCTACATGGTGTCGATATCATGTAGACTAAATGTCAATTTAAGTCCACAAGACATTGACATTGTGAAAACCAATTCTGTAAACCCAGAAAATTTCTTTTAAAGTTTTTAAAATTTTTTAATTAAGTGGAAAATGTTGGAGTTAATTTAATGATTTCAAAAACTTAGTTGTAGCTTTGAAAGTAAAAGGAAGAAAGGTGTGTCCCACATGGAAAGAGCAAGAGAGTTTTCTCTTATTTATATAGTTCCTTTTGTTATGTATATTTGAAGTAAGTACATGGGCCAAGGTATGGATGAGCTAACACACACACACACGCGCGTGCTAGTTTGGCCGGCATCGGGCGAGGGCTGAGGGGGCGGGGCGGTGTGGTGTGGTGATTCAGTAAGAATATTATTGTCACTTGATTTATTTTTTGTCAGAATAAGATCTTCGCAAACGGTTACTTGCCTTTTTGTTCTGTCAACTGGTGCTTGATTTCTTTCAGATTTTATTCCAATAAATTATTTCTTTACTCAAAATTCCAGATTTTATGTCAATCAATTATTCTGTCTTATTACCTTCCCAATTAACAGACCCTTTGCTAAAATAAAAAGGGTTCTGGGCTAGAGGAAGAACACACAGAAAAGGAAACGCTTCTCTCTTCACAAACCTTTTCTCTCTGACATCTATTTCTCTGGGTTTTAAACTGAGTTCTCGAATTGGTGGTGACAGAGTGCACAACATCGATACTGTGAATCCTGGAGATCAACCGTCCAATTAGAGTTTGCACCTGGTAGCTCGAAAGTAATTGGTTTTTAGGCCAGTGGTTACTTGGCCACAACGCGGCCTTTCTTCTTCCGTTTTCCGTTTTCCAGATAAGGTGTTCCAATTTCTCGGATTACAGTAGCTTATTTCTAACAGATTGTCGGTATGAAAGAGGGCTAATAAATGAGGTATCGAGTTTAGCCTTGCTTCCAACTCAGTGAACCAACAATTTTCTGCTCAATCTTGGAGAAAGGATAAATCACAGAAAAGACAAACTAGTAGTTCCACAAAAGGAAAAGTTTGAAAACTAAATTGGGTAATCTTTGTCTAGAAGGTTCTATCAACATAGTTACCCTTAAGGACCAAGTAATGGGTTTAGGTCAAAAGATCTCGATATGGCGATAAAATAAAAAAGATATTATACTCTATACTTAAGGGAAGTGGAGAGATTTGAGATCTTTGACTAAAACTCACTACCTAAGTAAAATGAAAAAATTACTACTGCAAAATTTCTTACTAAGGTAACAAGCATCCTTTAGACCTTTCAGGAAAATTATTTCCTAAAAAAATAAAAGATTCTAGACTCGATATTAGAAAAGAAGCCTAGACTCTAAAAGGAAAAGATCCTAATGGGGAATATCCTAATATTCTATGACGACCAAAACGGCAATGCAAAGATTGCGTTTACATATAGGCAAATATATAGCATAAAAGAGCAAACAACACATTCAAAACGGTCTAGCATGGGACATGGGACTGAGTTTCAAACCTAAAACATTTGGTGGGGGTGGAGCATCGGAGCTTAATTTGTCATTTGTCGTTGCATTTTCTCGCTTAGCTTGGTTTTCTCGTGTGCGTTTATTTGTGGGTTTCCTAATGAAGATCAATGAATAAATAGTATTATGAAATACTAGGGACATAATCAAGACAAAGAGAAGTCGCCACTAAATTTATAAAAATTTTGAAACCAATAGTGTACCATGTCGATAGTCTAGAAAGACGTCAACCCGATTCGTGTGCACCCCAATTCCGTTTGGGGAATTTACTTAATCAAAATGAGTTTGGGGGCGTGGGTACGAGTTGGGAAGGTCTTAGACACCCAACTCGCTCGTTGACGATAACAACCTCTACTAATTAGTTTATATCAATTATTAACGCTAATAGTTTCAAACAAGTTCGGTTGTCCAAATTCCTATATTTAAGTAATGGTTGAACAAAAATTACTAAGGTGATAGCTTTTAATAATTTATCACATTTGCATTCCTTTTATTACTAATAATGATAAATATGCAAACCCTGCAGATTAGCGAACAAACCAAACAATTCATTCAACCACACACAAGCAAGCATAATTATATTGAAAAGTAATAAATACATTGATTCATGAGTTTAATACAAGCCCTTTCGTTCAAACGCGCCATGCATAGTGCATATCACATAAACCAAAACCGTTAGTAATAACAAGCAATAAATTGAAGGAATAACTGAAACCCTCAGGTTGGATACCTGGATGCAAACAATGAACTAATGGGTTGCTTGAATTATTACTCTTGATTAAGTGTATGAAGGTTTAATGTAATGTGGGGTTAAGGCTAGCCTATCTCAAGACGGAAGATTAGAGATTCATGCCTCTCATAGAGCTCTCAAAATACTAGGGTTTCGACCTAAAAAATCGATGACCCAAGATTGGACGACCATCCCTTCAAATGAACCCTAAGGGTTGCTTGTTGAGTGATTTCCCTAAAAAGAGTTAAATCATAAATTATTTCCCAAAATAGATAATATTGAAAAATATTTCCCAATATAGGGTTGGAAAACTTTAGTTAACTATAAAACATACCTAATAGTTTTAGAAAATTACATTTCTTACCCAAAATTAAAAAAACTTCATCTATTTTATCACCCAGCTTATCTGTATTAATTTAAGCAACCTTGTGATTACAAATGTTTAAGTATTATTAAGTACATTTAGGTGTAACTTAGTGTTTTTCTATATTTGTTTGTTTTTGTGTGTGTTAATTTGGTATCAGAAATTAGGTATTAAATAAAACTGAAGCCTTCAACTCTATGTAAGGTTGCCGATTATTCACATGTTGTTCATAATCCTGAAGGAAATAATAATTTAGCGCACCAACTAAATTTTATAGTTGATTCAATACTAGAAATAAAGCAAGATTTAGAAAAGATTAAAGTTGATATAAAAAATTTAGAAAAGTCATTAGATACTATTAATTTATCTTTACTAAAACGAAGTTAGGTACACCAGTCAAGTTACTGAAGCTAGAATAGAAAAAACTACTCCTACGTATCGTTTTGCTTATCCTTTTCAAAACCCTAAAAACAAAAAGCCCTTCCCAGTTACTAAGTTTAACGAAGACAAAATAAAAGAGGAAGCTAAAAGACGATGAAGAGGTATCAGAAATTAAGTCTTAACGAGTTACAAGCTTTGTTTGGTAAAGAGAAAAACCCAGAAGAACTACACAAAATTGTCAGCATTATAGCTGATAAACAAACGATATTAGATGATTCATTTGAAGAGACTAATAATGGTCTTTTGGAAGAAGAAATTTACCAGAAAATAAATTTAATCAAATTTGGAAGAAATGGAGAGCATCCCATTCGAAAAGTCAAAGGAAATTAGACAAAAAAATTAGGAAAAATGCCTTTAGAAGACGAGACTAATGACATAGGAGAAGAAGTGCACGAAGAACCAAATGAAGTTAATTATGTCCATAACATAGTTCCTAAGCCAAAGAATTTTGGAGAATCTTCCAAATATAACTACAACTAAGAAAGATCTAGAACTTTTCATGGACGAACAAATAACTATGAGTTTAAATCTGTACCCGATCATACAGAGGAAGTTAATCTTCAACCAATTAGCCATATAGGTTACGTACTAAACTTAGATGGCATGAGAAATAAAAAAGAAACATTTGAAAGGTGGAAGGGAAGTATGAGTAGCGTTTTAAATCTAAACTCCAGTTGGTCGGCAGCAAATTTCCTTAATTATTTAGAACATAGTTTTTTGGGAACCATTGTTGATTGGTACGATAACATGAGGGGAGGTTAAAACATTTCTCCGCACAAGAAACACATCAACAGGTATGTTTAAGAGTCTATGCATATACATATAGCAAGAATTTATTGGAATTGAAACAGATCCAAATGAAAATGTCAAAGAATGGCAAAGAAAGCTAAAATAACCTCAGCATTTGTGATATGCAATATGTTGAGAGTTATATAACAGCTTTTTAGTCGCTATTATTACAAAGTTGGAACAAATGAAACTAATCTCGGAAAGTTCTTTGACAAATTACTTATCCAATAAACACCTTAATAAATGAAAAATATGTAGAATAGAATGAAAAATATAGTGGTGTAGACACTCTGGGCATTAGAATTACTTTTTTTTAAAAATGGATTACTAATAAATGTTTGGACATCCAAAAGCATCAAAAAATGAAAAAACAATTCCTTATCTGTTGGGATACTCCACGACAACGGGGTTGTGATTTAGAAATAATAAGATGAAGAAGAAGAAAATTCTATAAGAGAAAGAGTTTTAATAAACAACGAGGAGAAAAATACAAGAGAAAATACTACAAAAAACTAAGCCCAAAAACTAGAAGATTTTTTAGAAAAGCAACTAACTGTCCGGAGAAGAGCAATTGCAAATGTCGCGCATGTGCGGAGATATATAGGACATTATCCTAATGAATGTAGAAATAAGAAAAATAAACTTATAGAAGTATCAGGAAGTCTAGATTATATCGAGATAACCGAAGATAAAGCTTGAAAACTACCATTAGGAAACAACAAGGGGATTGTTGAGATAATTGGGGAAGAAGAATCTGAAGAAAGTGACTATGAGAGTAATAATATGATGGAAAGTAATGAAGTCACTCTTGGAGGATTAAGAGGAGAAGAGTTTTCAATAGATGAGAATAAACTGATCTAGTGTCTGAATGGATCCTCCATACCATTTGAAAGGATAATATCTATAGTAGATCAATATTTGAATTCAAGAGTAAGTATGTGTGTGAAAAGATGGAAGAAGACATGGAGATCAAAATTTATGAGTTTTACACAGGAGAAATAAATCATATTAATTGGAAAAATATTGAAAAACATAATCGCAAAAATAAAATATCAATATCTTCATATTGGAATCGTACACGTACATGTATCACCATTACAACATTTTGGAAAATACATTGATCTTTATGCGTTTTTGTAATATTAGACATTAGAAATTCCACGATCAAATAATTAGTGGAATAAAAACCAAATTATGTAATGGATTGGTAGGATTTAATTGTCGACCAGGCTACTACGTGAGTTTTAAGAACACCTATGCCCATAATTTTTTTGCCTTAAAACTAAAAACTGATGGCATAGACATGAAAGCTGGTACCTACCCCATACGAGTATTTTGGAAGATAATATATAAATTAGATAATACAATAGATCCAAGGCAAAATTTAACTGCGGCAGAAGCTGAGAAATTTGAATATGAAGCTCCAAAACAAATGATAAAGCCAGTTAGGACAAGTCTTGAAGATATAAGGATAGATAAAAGATGGATTTTAGTTTCGAAAATCCAACAAAAATAATGAAAAACGTAGTTAAAATCAACGAATTTGGTAAAATTATAATAAAACCAACATTACTAAGGAAACAAAGTGCAAGAGAAAATTGGGAGAAGGGTCATCCTCATTTAAAAAAGAGACACTTGAAAAAGAAGATATGCAGAGTATAACTAGTAATTTGAGTTTCGAACCAGCAAGAGGTAGTGTTGATGGATCTAGTATGGATGGTCAAAGAGTGTTATTAGGATACAAAACAAGAAAAATTGGCGAACTAATACCACTAAATTAACAAGCAAAAGGGGCTCTCTCCCTGGCAAGGAGAGAGAGAAAAACCTAAATAGTTATTTCGCCGCCCCCTCCCCTCATCCTTTTTCAAGTGCCATTTCTAAGCTTTCTCTATTAGATTTGCTCTACTAAAGCCTATTTTCGTATCATTGCTAGTTAATCGAGCAACTTCTTGCCTTCCTCTACCTTTTTTTGAGTTTTTCTGCTTTGGTTGTCTTTGAGGATGGTTGAGGGGCTTTTGTTCGTCTTTATCGATCTTTTCTGGTTGCTAATGATCGGGTATTGACGGCTCTTCAATCGACAATGAATGTTGTTCTCCATGTGTGAAGAGGATTGTAAGAAAATGGTCCTCTTTGCATGGGTGCTTCAATGTGGTTTGGCCTTGTTGTTTCAACCACTTGAAGCTTCCTTTGTTGGTGCAATGAGGATTTTGAAAAAAATCCTCTTTGTGGTTCTCTGTTCTTAAGCCAATGGACCATATGAAGATGATTCAAGGTTAGAGTTTTCTATTTTTGTCTCATTTTTGTTTTCTTTACTTTTGTGGTTGTTCTTGGTTGTATTTGTTCCTGCAATCTTTCACTATGATGGTGAAGGATTTCTTAGGATAACCTCCAAGGAGGATTCTGATTGTCTTGCCTTTCAAAAAAAAAAAAAATTGAATTAACAAGTACAAATCCTAATAGCATATATATTCTTGTTAAGATATGTTTAGAAGACTATAACAAATATGAGTTATGTGCTTATATTGATAGTGGTTGTTCTGTATGTTTTGGAAAGAAAACATTATTTCCTGATTACATGGGGAAAAAAGCCCAACGATCCATGCAAGTAAGAATAGCTGATAAAGTTTCCAAGTGTCCATTTGAAGACACACACAATGAAAAATGTAGAGAGAGAACCTCTCGTTATTCTCACGCAAGCGTTTCTAACCGCCTCTACTATTAGATTTTCTTATCCATTTGCTCACTGATTTTGATTGTTTCTTCTTCTCTCATTGTCTAATTCGTGATATTCAGCTTCACTCCTTCAATTTCATCTCAATTTTTACGGTAATGGCGGAAGTGGGTTCTTCTTCATTCGCAGATGCAGGTATGAAACTTCAGTTTGTTCCCAATTCTGATTCTAGTAAATCTGTAGTCAATTTTGGTGAAACTGAATGGAATGAAGGTTTTGATTATTGAAAATTTTCCTTAGTTGGCTATGTTCTTCAATTTAAACCGACTGAACAAGCAATTAAGGGTTTTGTTAGGTCTCAATGGCAGGATTGTGGGGAGGTAGAAACTCATTTGATTGAACCAGGGATTTTTTTGGTTTCGATTTACTACTAAAGAATATTTGTTGAAAATCTGCAAGCATGGTCACTGGTATTATTCTGATTTTGGAACCATGGTCAGTGGATAAGGATGTCAAATCCATGGATGTTACTTTTGTTCCTGTATGGATCAAATTGCCTCATTTGAAGTACAATTTGTGGACTGACAATGGACTTTGTAAAATTGGTATTGTCTTGGATTCCCCTTTGTGCATGGATGGGATTACTGCAGCTAAGTCAAAGCTAGAATATGGTCGTATGTGTGTTGAAATCAAGGTGAATGCTAACTTGCCAAAGGTTCTAACTCTTTGTGGACCTCTTGGGAAGAAGTATGATCAGGTGATAGAGTATGAGTGGTTGCCTCAAAATTGCTCAAAGTGTAAGGTGTTTGGCAATTCAGATGTTAGGTGTAAGAAGTTTCCTCCTGTTTGGAGACCAAGACAAGAGCCAGCCAATGCGGTTGTGCCTGCTCCTATAATTGAAGCTCCAACTGCTACTATTCATGTTATTCAAGCCTCTCCTGCAACTGAACCAGAGTGGACTATGATTAATGGTGGTGGTAAAAGGAATCCTCCAGTACCTCCTGCAGTGGAAGTGCCAGCAACAACAGCTCAGAATAAACTTGGGGAATTGGATACTACTAATACAGGGTCTCAAAATCAGGCTGAGTCTTCAGCTGCTGCAAAGCATAAAAACAAGAAAAAATTTCCTCAATGTGATAGATCCCTGAGAAGTAAGGGTGGAGGCCAGGGGAAGAAACCTGGATGATGGGGATTGGAATCTGGAATATCAGGGGTCTTAACCTCCTAGACAAACAAAAAGAGGTTAAGAGTTTTGTTTTCCAGAATAAAGTTTCATTTTTAGGTATTGTAGAATCTAAAATGTGAATGTCTGTACTCCTAGCTGGCTTTATGAGCATAATGCTTGTAGACGCCAAAAAAGCGTCATCAGATTTTTCCGCAAAAACCCGATGATGAAAGGAGTAATTTATAAACTTGAATGTTATATTTGCTTTGACAGGTAAAATAAGATCTCAGATTTTTTTCTCGCACATTCAAAAGCCTCGTTCAAGAGCTTTCCAATGACACTTCTCGTGTCTTTTTCCAACTCCCGGTTGCCCAGTTGCTAACCGAGGGTAAAACCATCTTTTGCCGTAGAAGGGTAAAACGGTCTTTTCGCATTTTCGGAACATTAAAAATTCCTCCGACAAAATAAAAATGGATGACGACATCCAGTTGGCAGGCTCACAGCCGCCAGCGGCCCTCGCTGGGTCTTCTGAGGCCTGTCTTTTTTCAAGCCCGGTCTCCAAATTTCGGCTATTCTTCACCCGTCCAACTCTACTCCTTCGCCTATATATATAGCCTTTTACCCTCAGTTCAAAACACACAGTCTATAGTTGACAACCGCCATTCTCAGTTGAGTACTCTCGTGCTTCCCCCTCTTTCTTCCAAATTTATTCTTTGCTTGAGATCTATTGCTCTATTCATTTGCTAAATAGCCTACAGTTCATGTAATAACTCCTGAGGGCTCAAATCAAATTAATTGTTTAACTATTTATTTTCTTGTAGTCAAAATGTTGATATCATGCTAATCATGCTTTTTATTGCTTCCAAAATGTTGTCTTTCAATTCTAAGCATGTCTAGTCGTTGTAATGTTCAACTTGTCAATCGAATGCATGTCTAAACAAGAGTCAATAATAAATGTCGTGATGTTTGTGATGAACCAAATAATAGTCTAAGTTTAGGTTGATAATCCGGTTTGTGTGGGAATCATGTCTTTAAGTTATTAAGCAAACTTGAGTTAGTAGAGGCGTCATAAAACGGGCGAGTTGGGTGCCTAACACCTTCCCACCTCGTACCTTCGCCTCCAAACCCTTTATTCTTGGGTACTCATATGTGCTATATGAGCGGGAGTCTTTCTAAAAACATGATTAGTTCATTTATCGCGCTATTGGGTTGTCCCTTCGGTTTGTCCCTTCGATAAAATGCCAATAGCAGATTTGTGACCTCTTTCGTGGTTTTTTATTCAATTCAAGTCTTTTCAAATGCTTTTCTAACTCGACAGTTCCTTGAACTTATGTAAATCCCCCAGCTTACAAATTTTTTATAAGGACACAGTCCGTCGAGCGAGGCCAACAGTCCCGGGTCCTTACATTGGCGACTTCACTGGGGATTTATTTAAGAGGGTGAGACTCGAAAGTCAAGTTTGTTTAATTGTTTAATAACATATTCCATATTGCATCATTTGCCTGTGCCTTGGCACAACCTTTTGACCCTTATCGACACTCGAGGAAGTTTGGGCCGTAACTCGTAGAAAACTCGTATATCTAAAGGAAAATACAGTTGTCCTATCGTGCAAATCGGCGCTTCCTCACCCACGACTCATCGACTCTTGTTGATGAAAAAGAATTACAATTGATGTGTCGACAAGCCGCCGAACGAAAATTGTAATTTATTATGGTACCCTCACAGGAGCCAAAAAACCTCTAGTCCACATTCGTGCATTCGCTTGCTTGTTGTGCATGTGTCGTTGTAATACCTGTCTGATCAAATGTTTGCCTGTAACTACGTCGTTATAATGCTTGCCTCAATGCATGAATGTCGTAGGTATGTGCCAACATGTACTTACGTGCTAGGACTCTTGTTCTTTTTTTTTTTAGGTAGTTCCTAATGCCCAAAAATAGTGCGAGAATTCAATTTAATGAGCACTCGTTTCCTCGATGATATATTTTCATATACCGTCGAAGTCATGAACAATTTTCTAGGACATTTTAGCAAAAAAAAAAAGAGTCAGTCCCTCCAATTTCCCCTCTCCTATTTTTATTTTTCTTTTTTTTTTGATGTAATTCAGATTCTGCAAAAAAAAAAAAGGAAAAGCAAAAAAAAACAAAAAAAAAAATGGCATGAAAAAGGTCGCCGAAAAAAAATATTTGGAAAATCAAATAAAAAAAAATGCCGAGTTTTTTTTTTTTTTTTTGTTATCCCATTTTTCATTTTCTTTGAGTCTAAGAAAACAAAAATAAAATAAAAAAGGATGGTCAGTCTTTTTCTATTTTTCTTATTTACGTTCATCGGCTTTGTTTTCTTTTGATATTAGGGGAAATATTTGGGCATTTTGGCTTAAGGATCTTTCTTTTTTAGGACAACGTGTTTTTCTATGTGTGAGTCGTCATTTTTCTTAGGTGAGAGTCCCATGGTCTTTCTTGTTACTAAGTGCTCCATGCTTCCTATTCAGGATAGAGGGTCCGAAGAAGAAGGAAAATCTTGAGAAAAGTTGGGCTCGGCCTTCAGCAAGGCTGGTTCGTCTGCAACTGTCTACACCACCAAATTCTTGACTACCTCCCCACAAACAGCCTCACCATCAATAAATTCGCCATCACTACATACATTCTTTGCCACGCCCATCACCCCTCCTGATTTCACGATGCCCAAAACCACTGACGAGAAGTTTGATGAGATCATGGGCGAGTTCGAAAGGATGCGAGTCAAGGTTGAGAATTTGGAATGGAAGAAAGAGGATGAAGCAAGAATCCTCTCTGACTCCGACTCTGAGGAAGAAGGACCAAATGCCATGCTGGCTAATATTGACTCTGTACTCAAGAATAGCGGCATGTTCTCCAACTACAGTGCCAATGTAGGGAGATTTGATATTAAAATCAAGGGAAAACTTCCAGCTAAGTTCTCTATGCCCGAAGTGCCAACTTTCACCGGAGGTTACAGCCCACAGGATCACCTGAAATCCTTCACCACTGCTATGGCTCTAAGGGCAGTTAACAAGACGCTCTATACCCACATATTCCCTCAGACCCTTGATACTAATGCCCGACGATGATTCTACACTTTGAACTTGGAAAATTACCCAACTTGGTCTGATTTTACCACAGTCTTCCTGGCTCGTTACAAGGACAATGCCATCACTTTGAGGGAGCTTGAGATCACCACTCAAGAGAAGAACGAGGGATTCACTAAATTCCTCCGTCGATGGAAGTCTAAGATAGCTGAAATGGTGGAGAGACCTTCTGAAATTGAACAGATTAGGCTTTTTATTATGCATGCAACCTGCCTATAAAAACCATCTTCAATATCAAGCTATCGACTCATACCAGCGTCTTTATGATGTTGGCATCCTCATTGAAGATGATCTCAACAAAAACAAAGATCATGCAACTCCCAAGCCCTTCACTTATGGGAGAGACAAGAGGACAATTGCCTGCCACACTCACTCATAGAATGAGGGCAAGGCAAACCTTACAAAAACACAACCAACCAAATAAACTATAATGCTTTACTAATTACAACTCAATTAGTAACTAATAAATATAATTACAAATAAAAGCACTAATTTTCTAATCAACTCATAACGATCCTCCAAGCGTGATCCTCAAACACAATCAACATGTAAACAAAATCCAATCTACTCCCACAGTTGCAATTAAGCCGCAAAAGGTTCATCATAGGTCCACCATAAGTAAATGGACAACACACACACACACATAAAAAGAAAAACATCCAATCAGCAAAACTGAGTAACCAAGCATTCTATCGAGATAATAAAACATAATACCTTTATAATAATTCGTAATCTGAAAATATATCAACCAGTCAAGTAAAAATAAGACACGGGTCAACTTCACGCAAGTCAGTCATTCCAAATCTCAAGCAAGTAGTATATATAAATTCACTTTCTTACTTCACGCAATAACTCATTCAAACCTCATCATTTTCATGCACATTCATACACTCATTTCATATACATAATGATTCATAACTTTTCATAACATTATTGGTTTTTATCCATCATTTTACTTTTTAGAGGGAAGAGAACGATGAGATATCACAATCTCAACTTTCAGCACAATGCTGATCACAAATCAATTCAAATCAATGGCCAAGTCCCTAGTGTGCACACCCTCTTAACCTATGGGGTTTTCAAGACCGCAGTCTGCCATAGTGGTTCATTGCTAGGAGAAGGCTGATTACCCCAAGTTCATGAGTAATCAAAATATTCATAATCAAAAGGATTACCCCAAGTTCATAGGCAATTATACACTTACACAAGTTTTCAAAAAAGCCATATAGTTCAAGCATCAATTTGGGTTCAATAGCTTAAAGGGTTAAATTCTTTGTTTTTGGGTGATTATTACAGCAATTCTGTATTTTTGCCATATCTCACTCGTTAGACATCTTTTTGAGGTGATTCAAAAACATATAGAAACCTTACAACGAGGGCTACAACTTCCATGTTTTGCCCATCTTCATAATCTAAATTTAAAACAGCCTAATTGAAGTATGAAGGTGCGAAACAAGATTTCATTCACCAAATAATCCACACAAATTAAATAATTCAAACTCAAGAACTTAATAATTAAAATTTCATAATTAAGCACATATCAATTCACGTATTAATTATAATTTCCACATAGAAAAGAAAAACAACATCCATCTCGAAACCGAATAAAATGGGTTACCAATAGAATGAAGGTTACCTCTAATCGAATCCAAAGCAATCAGCATCATAATTTCTCCAATTCAGTCATTAAACATCTAGCATATAAGCATAAAACAGAATTTATATAATCAAAACCAATTCAGAAATTAAATCACTAAGTTCCCAAACTAAACTAGGGTTTAAGATTTTTGGGCACAAACCAGCAAGGAGAGATAGAACAGTCGCGGGTACATCATGGGCGACTAACTCGGGTAGCTTTAACCCAATCCACGGTGGGCAGAAGAACAACATCCAACGGCACTCAATCCCGAGACAGAGGCAGAGTAGGGGAAAACAAAACGACGAGAAGAGAGAGAAACAACGGTGGGTGGTCGCCGGTTGTTCTCACCGAAGCCACCACAAGGAGAGAGAGTTTGTGGGAGGTTGTGAGTGACAGCAAGAGAAGTGTGAGGTAGAGCAAAGATGAGGGCTTTGTTTCTGTTTTTTTTTTAGCGTTAAACTGAGGAAGGAGAAGAGACTTCTTCCCTTTTTTTTTTTTAAACGATAAAATATAGTAGAGAGGGAAAGAAACGTACAGAGAAATACTAGGCACTGAAGGTTAGTGTTTCAGTTTACCCAAAACACAATTAGAGTAAAATAAAACCACTCAAAAGTTGATTTTTATTTTATTTTAACTAAAAATCCGAAATTCCCTTTTTTCCTATAAATACTAAATATCAAATCAATAAAAATTTTACCAATATAGATAATCAAATAAATAAATTATTCAAAAATAAATAATTTACGGGATATTACACTACCCCTCGACTGCTTCCAAGGGATGGGAATCCCTAACTCTGGTGCAAATATTGTGAAGCTAATGGGCATCATACAAACCAGTGCAAACGCCTCAAAAGGGTAATCACCCGCTTCATCAATCAAGGAACTATGTGGCCTCCTTGCACTTGGACTATAAAAGGATGGAGCCGCTCTGATCGAAAACAGTATACTCGACTATGTGCACCCATCAGAAAAGTTATGAGTACCCTCATATGGAGAGGAGACCTCAAGCCTATGGTTCCCTGAGACGACATCCAGGGGGTGAATAAGGATGATGATTTTTACTATCGTTATCACCGAGTCTTCGGCCACTACACGGACGACTGCATCCTCCTGAAAGATGATATACAGAAAATCATTGACAGCGGGGAAATTTCGCCACCTCTGAAAGAAGAAGATGATACCTATGAGGCCTGGAATTAGAGTGGCTACAGACAAGAGTTAGAGGAGTCGAGTCTAAGTCCCAGTTTTGTTGAGTTAGGAACTTAGCTAAGTCTTTAGGTTGAGTCAAGAACAGGGGGTGTTCCCCTTTTACTACTTTTTAAGTCCAGTTTCTTTCTTTTGACGGGAGTTAGAGAACCTTTTCTCTAAAGTCATGTGTGCTTTTTCTTGCAAATGAATAAAAATTCATGTTGCTCATTTCTTTCTTTGTTTAGCTATTGATAAACCCAATGAACTCAAAGTTGCACGACTCATCAACTAATCAATTTAAGCAATGTAAGTAAACTTCGCAAAGTAAGAATGGAAATTATTCTTTTAAACAGGGAATTGAGAAAATGAGCTCTCCCAATGATGCCACTCCACATGCAAAGAAGATACGAGCCCGCTTTCTACAACAACCTCGACACATGTCTAATCTTAGCTCCAATTGAAGAAGATTCTTGGTACCAAGATGTTTTCAACTACATAACCAAGGGCACATACCCTCCAGATGCACCAATAAGAGCTCAACAGGACATCCGTCTCTTAGCGGCACAATACATAGAGTACAAGGGGATCCTGTACAAAAAGTTCCACAATGGAGTCAACCTCAGATGTGTAAACGCCGAATAAGCCGTAGAAATCATAGATGAGGTGCACAATGGTGTATGCAGACCACACCACACATGAACGGTCAAATGCTCTCTAGAAAAATCCTACGAGTAGGATATTACTAGACCACCATGGAAAGAGACTGTTACGACTATGTCAAGAAGTGCAAGAAGGTTGAAGCACAATCCTATGCCATCCTCACATCCAAACAAGTGTCCAAATTCATAAGGAACAACATCATCTGTCATTATGGTGTTCCGCATGAAATCTAGCCACCATGGATCCCACTTCAAAGCCGAAACAGCCACCCTACTAAAAAAGTACAAAATCCATCACCACAAATCATCTCCTTACCGACCCCAAACTAATGGCTCAGTAGAAGCTGCCAACAAAAACCTCAAAACCATCATCGAGAAAGTGGTAGAGAACTACAAATATTGGCCCGTGAAACTTCCATTTGCACTTTGGGGGTATAGAACATCCATAAGGTCATCTAGAGGAGCTACACCTTATTCCCTAGTCTACGGGATGGAAGCCGTAATACCCATAGAATCCAACTACCCTCCATGCGCATAGCCTTAGAAGGTGAACTTTCAGAAACACAATGAATGCAAGCCTGCTATGATGAACTCATGTTCATGGCTGAAAGACGCCTACGGGCTCTAGACCACTCGCAGATGTACCAACAACGCATGGCAAGAGCATTCAACAAAAAGGTTCGTCCTCAAAATCTGAAAGAAGGGGAATTAGTTTGGAAGGAATTGCGTGCACGAGATACCGACCCGAGAGGTAAATTCCGACCAAATTGGTCTGGTCCGTTCATCATCAAAGATATCTTATCAGGAGGTGCGGTCCGGCTTATGGATATTTATGGCATCGAGTTCAGTCAGCTCACCAACATGGATCAACTGAAGAAGTGCTACGTCCAAAAAAAAAATAATCAATTTGAACGAACTACGCTAGCCTGATTCCACACTGGATACGTAGGTAACCCTTTTAAGGTACCCGGCCAAGATCAATCCAAAATTCCATTCAACTCATTCAAAAAGGACATTCTTTATTCAAACTGAACGAAAACGCTTACATCGCATAAATTGAACTTCCTTAGATTACAAAAAAAAAAAAAAAAAAAAAAAACAAAGTGCAACTAATGAGGGTTTAAGCTAAACAAATTCTTACTACTTTTTTTTAAAACTAGACTTGCTTTCTAAAGAAAACTACTTTAATCCTTTTTCCTTTTAGAAGGTTTCGTTGAAGAGTTCTTCTTTGAAGGACCTTGGCTTGAGGATGACCCATGATCGCTTCCTTGAGTTGGGGGCTTCCCTCTTTTCAAAACATGATAGCCTTTTTGATAAGGCCCTTCCTTTCTTTTCTTGCTTTCTGTTCCTGAGTCATACCTAGGTACTAGCTGGTTCCACTCCTCATGACGAAGGGCTCTCCTTGCTTCTCCATCACTGCAAGAAAGCCAAGTTAAGTAGGTCTCAGAAACTTGAGTTGGGGCAATCATCCGGGGTACTATCCAACGATCCCTGCCACGCCAGTATGCGCTCCAACTTTGAGCAAATTCAGTTGTCAAGGCTATGATAGGCTGTCTCATAGTCTCTTGACGAAGGATAACCTGCTTTAACCCATATTGCCGCATGACCCTTGAAGGAAAGAAAAATGTACTCCTGTACAAACTCACTATCCTAGTGTAGGGGATAGATTTGCAGCAGGCAACCAAAGAAGTCAAACCCCACCAAGGAACATACCAACGGATAACAGGTCCAGCATGAAAAAAAGCATCCCATTCAGCAAGGGTCTTCTCATTTTATAGCCTTTTCCTAACCAAAAAGCTAGCAGCCGTATAAGTTCTCTTCTTCCAGGCTTGAGGAGTATGAGTAATCATCTTTTCTAGTGACTCTATCAACCTTAGATGCTCGCATAACCAGATTTGGAGCAGTAGGGGGCTGCCAGAAAAGGCTTCCTTGGGCAAAAATTTTAACCTGTTAAGCCCTAGAATGGTTTCTCCTACAACCAGAAGCAAAGGAGAGTGCCCTTCAGCCATTTGACTTACCACTCGCAACAACGAGGCTCTACCCAGATTAGATGATTCTGCATTGACAAATAATAGGTGGTTTAATAGATAGAGTACAAAGGCCTATCGACGGCAACGCCTAAATATTGCATCTTGTTAAGAAGAGGAAGCAAATTTTTCACAAATTTGAACTAAGTCCAAATCGACACCGAGATTCATGCTTTTGGCTTCCGCATATGACAAGCCTAGAGATTTCCTATATTGATTACTAAAATCATCCCTCAAATAAGGCACAACTGGGGGAAGAACATCAGGCATATTAGTAATTGCAGCAAATTCTTCTACTAGAGGGCATAATTCAGAGTTACCGAAACAGAAAACGTGCATGTCTGGTTCCCAATAGTTCAATGCAGATCGAAAAAGGGGCCACGGGATTTTGGTTGGTTTAAGAGTTAACAAAGTTGAGATATGGTATGGAGCCAGTTCCAATTTATCATCCACAGTCAGATTTCTGCACCAAGCATCGAACAGATTTTCAAAGGATTTCACCATGATTAAACCTTTGTGAAATTTATGGAGCTAAAGTCTAAAAGGAGATACGACATTGGACAACCCGTAAATCCTATTTATAGGCAAAAGTTGGATCAGAAAAGAGTCAGAAATTCGCAAAAAAGCCCAAAACCAGAGTCGTCAGCGGCTCTGGCCAGGGTCGCTAGCGGCTGTGTCCAGCCCTGCTAGCGGCCCTCAGCAATGGCCCAGAGCCGCCAGCAAACCCAGCCCTGCGCTGCTAGCGGCCCTGACCTTGGCCCAATCCACTTCTCGTTTTTCTCTCGTCCTCCCAATTGATCCATTCTGCACGGTTCTAAGCCCTGTTTTCAAAACGCAACGTGGTTACAAGGCCCGAGACTCTCTTAGTTTTATTCTTTTTCTATTTTGTTTTTTATTATTTTCCTTTTTTTTAGGGATTATAATATGTGTAATTTTTTCTTTTTCTTTTGCAATTTTTACCTTATTCTTTATTTTATTCCCTAAATTGTGTCCTACTCCTTACTACATAACATGTTGCATACTTAGAGATCAAACGGGCATAATCGAGTCATAATATCATGCATATCATATAAAATGCATAACTACAGGAGTTCGAGCTTCGAAGACCAATATCTACAAATCAAGTCTACACTACTCAATTGGGGTCATCATCACTATTGCTATCAGCCTCATCTTCAACGGATGGCCCATGACCGAAATTCCCGGCTGAGTAGTAAAAAGAGCCCTGAGTGCTAAACGAGCTATAAATTGGCCTGCTGTTACTGGGTCTCATGTCTCGTCCATCATACGTAGGCGCACGCATGGGTGTACCCGCCGAAAACCCATGCTCGAAGAGGCTCTCCGTAGCTTGGCTAGCAAAGTCCATAGCCACATTCTGACGTGAAGGCCCAGCTTGGGGCACATCCCATCCAGAAGCATTCGCCCAACTTCCAGCCACGGGAGTCATGATAGGCCTACTACTCAAAGAGGGCTGGAAACCCGCTGGAGAAGACATCTCGGGCACAGGAAGGTGCGGTCTAGAACGACGGAGCGCCTCATCAACAGGAGGCCTGGTAGACGAACGAGCAACAGATGGTCTACTCTTCGAAGAAGCTCTCGCTACTGATGAATATCGGCGTCCCATAGAAGACGAAGATCACGACATCTGCACAAAATCAAGACAAGAATGTTAAACTAAGCACTCCACTTAGCTAAACAAAAAGACAAGAGTGCACTTACACTGGCAGTCCCAGATCGAAAACTCTTCCCTCGACCCATCATCCGGCTATATCCTTTCTTCAATAAGTGGATAAGCTTGAAGACTTGGGAAGTCTGTTCCCCGTTCAGCTACAAGAAAAGACAAGAGACAGAGTTAATATTTGAAAACAACACAAGTCAGAAAACAAGAGAGGATAAAAACTTACCCCCACAGAATCATCGTGCATTGGTAAGCCCTCTACCACCTGTCAGTCAGCGCTATGTAGGGGAAACTCATCCGTTATACGACCCCCACTCTCACCAATGTACCTCACCTTAGCACTTGGTAGGGTTACACTTGGGGGATGACTACGAGGGACTCTAGAGTGGGATCTCCTGTGTCCCCAAGGAGTCGCACGATCTGCCTTCAAAGACACAAAAGTCAGTATGCTACATATACAACTGAAAAACATGAATCAAGATTTTACCTCAGAAGTAAGGTCCGGCATCAAGCGATCCAAACAGTAGGCCAGGTATACGTTGTACGGTCTAAACCATCAACCTTTGGCTGAACAAACTGCGTGGCCGCAACACCCCTAAATAACGACTCCCAAGTCAGTCACACTCAGACTGCGCAGGAAAAACATGGTCATAGGAGGGTCGTCCGGAACCAAATGGCCACCCAAGCGCAGATAGACCAGCCGAGTCAAGTGGTCCCCCAAGTACCACTCAAAGCTGTATGGCCCCTCAAACACTAACCGCAGGGTAGACACCCTGAAAAACACAGTGATAATATAGGACGGGACCCCATGAATGTCATCAAAAGCGGCCCACATCACCTGCAGAATACAAGATAAAAGTTCATTCACACGAAATGAACCAAAAAAAATACATAAAGACAAGTCAAAGGCGACATACCTCTGACGCAACCCAAATCTCAAAAGTTACGCGAAAATCCTCCAAGGAGGAAAACGGATGGTTGTCTCTACCAACCCACCGTGCACCCAGTGGGAACATCAGGACGATGAGGACCAAAAGGTGGGAAATACTCAAAAAACCATAGCTACCATACAAGCAGGAACAATCTGATACACTTCTACTACAAAGTATGCATATGCACAAGGAATAAAAAAATATGCCTACCTCCAGTATCCTCCAAGGACCAGTAATAGACGCCCTCTGGCTTGTCGCCTTAGGCCTGCAAGCCTGACGACACCATCTCACCAAAGAAGCATAAGCGGGAGCACCAAAATTGTACTTATGTACTTTGGTCAAGTCATCCAGGCATGTCAAAAAGCCAACCTGGCATATACTCTTCTTCTGGGCAAAAATGGTCGCCCCCAACAGATAGGCCAAAAAGATACGGGCCTGCTGATCCTCGGTAAGCCCCTGCTCAGTCAAAGCTCCCCATAATCTCGGTAAGGAGACTCGGTCCTTCTCAACGAAAGCAGCAACAGGCCCATACAGCTCATACAACCTATCCGCCTGCCGGTAGTAGCCCGCGTCATACCGTAGAGGACGCCCTGTAAAGGACAAGCCCGTCAATACGGCGAACTGATAAGGAGTAGGGAACATCTCTCGCACAGGTGTATGGAACGTGTGTGGAAGGTGTTCGTAGTATCCCAAAACCTCTCCAATAACCCACGAGAAACCACCGAGTATCCCCAGAATGACAGGACGGGATAACAGACAGAAAATACTCAAAACCCGAAGCCCGTATTATCCCCCTAGTCCTCTCGGAGAAAGTATCCAACATCATGGCCCAGTTCGAAGTGGACCCATGAGCCTGCAAATAAGCACCAACTCCCTAGCCAACAATTAAAATTTTCTCAACACCCCATATACTACAAATTCAGTCCAAATAATTCCACACAAGTATTATATACATCTGACCACCAATCCAGTACAATCCCAATTTGTTCATGTGCCGGAGCACTAACAGTTCAAATTTTCAGTACAAAATAAATAAACTGAACAAAATCGAAGAAGTCAGAAACATACCAGATGTAAGTTGGACAGATGACTCCGTCTGTCCAACAGCAGAATACTAAGATCCCAAACCTCCGCCGGACGCCAGTCCAAACGCATGAACGAGTCTTGATACAGAGTCGCCCGGTCTACATGGCGTGGAGGAGGTATCCTAGATAACGGAAACCCGGTAAGAAAAAGGTCACAGTTCTCCTCTTCCTCGATCATGGGACGCGTCCCCTTGTCTTTGTGAGCCATGGACAAAATTTCAAGCTTTCTCTCTCTACAAGTGAAAAGTTCAAGTGTCAGATTCGCAAACTACAAGTACCCATTCTACAATGCAACCCAAAATTCAGTTACTAGGCGAAAAATTAAACAAGTTCAACACAAAAAGCAAGGAATTTGGTAAAAGAATTGACTTACCTTCAAGAACATTAGAGGCTCGACGATGGCTAGGAGAGCTCGGAGAAGACGAAGACGAAGCAAAAAAAATGGAGCAAAAACGCGAGAAAAGACTCGCGAAAAACCAATATGTCCAGCCCACGCGAGGGCCGCTAGCGGCGCTCGCGAAGGCCGCCAGCGGCCCTCACACTGAAGCCCTGGGCAGCCAGCGGTGCTGGCCTTGGCCGCTAGCGGCCTTGGATGGTCTGCACACGCGGGCCCCCCTACTGCCCCATGATATATTCTCAGCCCAAAAAACCGCTATTTGGCACAGTTTGTTCGTGACAAAGATTAGTACCAAGCGCGCGGAAACAGGTCCCTTTGACCCACAAATTCAAAATTCAACAGTTGGCCCATTTTACGGTATCAACTACTGTCAGGTAAAACTAACCCATTTGTTTTGCAGGGCCCCAAGTGCACAAGCCCAGGTATTCTCTCGCACTATTAAATTGATCGTCAGTACAATCAGACTATTTTTAAAGCCCAGTATTTCCTGGCACCATTTAATAGATCGTTAGTAGGATCAGACTATTTTTAAAGCCCGGTATTTTCTGGCACCATTTTATTGATCGCTAGTACGGTCAAATTATTTTAAAGCCCAGATATTTTCTGGCAACATTTATTGATCGCCCGGGGCGGTCAAATTATCTTCAAGCCCAGTTTATTCTCTGGCACTATTTTTGGGGACAGCCAATGATCCCCATTTGACCCAGTAGTCGCAAATTGTTTTCAAGCCCAATTAATTTTCTGGCACTATTTATTGATCGCCAAGGCGGTCAAACAGTTTTCAAGCCAAGTTGATTTTCTGGCACCATTTATTGATCGTCATGGCGATCAAACTGTTTTCAAGCCCAGTTGATTTTCTGGCACCATTTATTGATCGCTAGCGCGGTCAAATTGTTTTCAAGCCCAATTGATTCTCTGGCAATGTTTTGTGACAATCTGTGATCACCAACGCGGTTATGTTGTCTTTTGTTTTTTATATGTTTCGGTCAATGATTGCTTAAGCTATTGCATTTAAACTGTCCATATGTTTACAACCGTCATTTGGATTGCGTTGTCTCGTCGACTTTTTCGTTTCTTGTGCAGGAAAGAAATCTCGGCATCCGCCGAGTGGTTTTTAGTCACTGTTTGCTGAGGATAAAGCATTCTATACTGATCATTCTCAAAGTGTCACTAACTCTTTCATTTGCTCTGAATACAAGTCCCTTACAGGCGTCAATTTTTTCCACGAGCGTTGTTTGCCCCCTGCTAACTATTACCTTTGTTTTTCTTGTGTTTACAGAGATGAAATCTTAGCGCACTACGAGCGTGTCCCGGTACAGGTTTGCCTTAATATACATGCATATTATACACTCTCACACACAACGCGCACATCAACATCCTACATGTCGCCTTCGGAATACTTTGATCTTCGCTTTCACTCAAACTCGATCAAAGTGGGGGCTTCTGCAGATGCCAAAAAAGCATCATCAGATTTCTCCGCAAAAGCCAGATGATGAAAGGAGTAATTTATAAAATTGAATGCTATTTTTGCTTCGATAGGTAAAATAAGATCTCAGGTTTTTCCTCGGTCACTCCTTTATTTCGATCACATTCAAATGTCTCGTTCAAGAACTTTCCAACGACACCTCTCGTGTCTTTTTCCGACTTCCGGTTGCCAAGTTCCTAATCGAGGGTAAAACCGTCTTTTACCTCAAAAGGGTAAAATGGTCTTTTAGCATTTTTGGAACATTAAAAATTCCTCCAAAAATTAAAATAGACTGGATGTCGTCATTATGACGACATCCGGCTGGCAGGCTCACAGCCGCCAACGACCCTTGGATTTTAGCTAGGGCCGCTAGCGGCTGTGGCGAGAGCCGTCAGCGGCCCTCGCCAGGGCCGCCAGTGGCCCTGGATGATTTCCCAGGGCCGCTAGCGGCCCTCGCTGGGTCTGCTGAGGCCCGTCTTTTTTCAAGCACGATCTTTAAACTTCGGTCATTATTCACCCGTCCAACCCTACTCCTTCGCCTACAAACATAGCCCTTCACCCTCAGTTCAAACACACACAGTCTACAGTTGACAACCTCCATTCTCGGTTGAGTACTCTCGAGCTTCCCCCTCTTTCTTCCTTTATTCTTTGCTTGAGATCTATTTTACTATTCATTTACTAAATAGCCTACAGTTCAGTTACTAACTCCTGAGGGCTCAAATCAAATTAATTGCTTAACTGTTTTTTTTCTAGTAGTCAAAATGTAGATATCATGCTCTTTATTGCTTCGTAAATTGCTTCGTAAATACTCTCTTTCAATTCTAAGCATGTCTAGTCGTTGTAATGCTCAACTTGTCAATCGAATGCATGTCTAAACAAGGGTCAATAATAAATGTCGTGATGTTTATGATGAACCAATTAATCGTCCAAGTTTAGATTGTTAATCCGGTTTGTGTGGGAGTCATGTCTTTAAATTATTAAGCAAACTTGAGTTAGTAGAGGCCGTCATAAACGAGCGAGTTGGGTGCCTAACACCTTCCCACCTCGTACCTTCGCCCCCGAACCCTTTATTCTTGGGTGCTCATATGTTCTATATGAGCGGGAGTCTTTCTAAAAACATGATTAGTTCACTTATCGCGCTATTGGGTTGTCCCTTCGGTTTGTCCCTTCGATAAAACACCGATAGCAGATTTGTGACCTCTTTCATGGTTTTTATTCAATTCAAGTCTTTTCAAATGCTTTTCTAACTCGATGGTCCCTTGAACTTATCTAAACCCCCAACTTACAAATTTTCTATAAGGACGCACTCCGTGGCCGTAGAAATCCCGGGTCCTTACAGTGGCGACTTCACTAGGGATTTATTTAAGAGGGTGAGACTCGAAAGTCAAGTTTGCTTAATTGTGTAATTACATGTTCCATATTTTGCATCATTTGCATCATTTGCATGTGCCTTGGCACAACCTTTTGACCCTTGTCGACCCTCGAGGAAGTTTGTGTCGCAACTCGTAGACAAACCGTATATCTAAAGGAATATACAGTTGTCCTATCGTGCAAATCGACGCTTCCTCACCCATGACTCATTGACTCTTGTTGGTGAAAAAGAATTACAATTGATGTGTCAACCATCCGCCGAACGGAAATTGTAATTTGTCGTGGTAACCTCACAGGAGCCAAAAGCCTCTAGCCCACATTCGTGCATCCACTTGCTTGTTGTGCATGTGTCGTTGTAATGCCTATCTGACCACATGTTTGTCTGTAACTGCGTCGTTGTAATGTTTGCCTGAATGCATGAATGTCGTGACTATGTGCCAACATGTACCTACGTGATAGGATCATTTTCTTTTATTTTTAGGTAGTTGCTAATGCCCAAAAAAACAGTGCGAGAATTCAATTCAATGAGCACTCGTTTCCCCGATGATATATTTTCATATAGCGTCGAAGTCATGAACAATTTTCTAGGACCTTTTAGCAAAAAAAAAAAAAAAAAAAAAGTCAGTCTCTCTAATTCCCCCTCTCCCACCTTTTTTTTATTTTTCTTTGTTTTTTTGATGTAATTCGGATTCAGCGGAAAAAAAAAATTCAGAAAATCAAAAATTACCGAAATTTTCTCTATTTATCCTATTTTCCATTTTCTTTGAGTCTAGAAAAATCAAAAAAAAAAAAAATAGGATGGTCCGTCTTTTTTCTATTTTTCTCATTTTCGTTCATCGACTTCATTTTTCCTTTGATATGAGGGAAAATAATTGGGCATTTAGGCTAAGGTTTTTATTTTCCTTTTTCTTTCCATTTCTTTGCATTGTACGTATTAAACGCTCCATGCGAGGATTCATAAATAATCGTCATGCATACATTGTCGTCATTTTGCATCTGCATTTGTACAAAAGTCCAAGTCTTGCATTCGTCAATGTCTCCATTTGTTCACTACGTCTCATGCATTAGAAGTTTAGACGAGTCGATCATGAGTCTTCTAGGGTCATTTTGCGTCAATTCATTGTCATACATGTCGAGGTCAGTCCGTCATACATCTTGCATATTGTTGTCGTAACTCTGTCATTGCATTGTCATCATCATGCATTCAAGTTCATATAGACGTCCATAGGCACATTCACCTTAGGGGCTATCGAGGGTCTTCTAAAAACCATGAGTCTTTGTTTTCAAGTCCTTTCTTTGGCGTCTTTCTAAGTTGAGACTTGTGTTCAGGATTGGGGCTCTAGGAGAATTATGGTGACAAAGGTTGGGCTCGATCATCTGGCAGATTGGTTCGTGTACAAGCTACATCCAAGACACCACCACATTCCAAAAGGCCATCACCCCATAATCCATCACCGCCACAAAGCTCGCCACCACTCAATACATCCCTTACCTCACCAATCATACCCCCAAACTTCACTATGGTCAAAACCACTGACGAGAGGCTTGATGAGCTCATGAGTAAGTTGGAAAGGGTGCGACTCAAGGTTGAAGATTTGGAAGAGAAGAAAGAGGATAAAGCAAGAATCCTCTCTAACTCCGACTCTGAGGAAGAAGGACCAAATGCCAAGCTGGCTAAGATTAATCCTATGCTCGAAATTAGCGGCCTGTTTGCCAACTACCATGCTAATGTTGGTAAAGTCAATCCCAAAGTCAAGGGCAATCTTCCAGCCAAATTCTCCATGCCCGAGGTTTCGACATTCACTGGCACTGATAATCGACAAGACCACCTCAAACCCTTCACTACTGCCATGGGTTTAAGAGGAGTTGACAAAAATATCTACATTCACTTGTTCCCACAGGCTCTTGATGCCCCAACTCGTCGTTGGTTCTACACCTTGAGTTTGGAGGACTACCGCACTTGGTCAGATTTCACTACAGTATTCCTTGCACGCAACAAGGAAAATGTTGCTCTACCTATGGCCCTTCGAGAGTTAGAGATCACCAAACAAGAAGAAGATGAGGGATTCACTGCCTTCCTTAAGCGTTGGAAGCTAAATATAGCCGAACTAGTTGAGCGACCTTAACAAACTGATCAAATCTGCCAACTCATCAAGAACCTGCAACATGCTTACAAGGAACACCTCAAGTATCAACCAATTGACTCCTACAACCGGCTCTATGTTGTGGGCATCCTAATTGAAGATAACCTTCTTAAGAATTCCACTTAAGTCGTGAACAACGCGAGTATCTACAGGGGGCTGTCCTCCATATCCCTATCAAACAGCCCATGCTCGAGAAGTTGAAGAGAGTCGAAGTCTCCTACTGTGCAAGTCTAGTTGAGTCCAGTCAAGTCTAATGATGTCTAGTTTGTCTTTTCAATTCGTCCATAGAGTCTACCTTACTTCTCGTGTAATGCTTTTCTTCGATTCAATAAAGATTGCATTTTGATTCCCATCATTGTCTTTGTTCAATCCTATGACGAACTTAAGTTGCCTATGACGGAATAACAAAAAAAATTCAAAAACAAAAAGAAATAATAAGAAAGCCTTCATTGTGGAAAACATCAAACAGGAACTCCCTAATGATCATCCCCATAGAGGACATACGGTTGAATCGTCCATGCCGAGGACAGGAGGCATTCATTTGGCACCTCACATTAATATCCTTTATTACCCTACACATCATTACTACTTGCAACCCTTTGAGCCTTAAACACATAGCCTTTCATTTCTTAACCACATCATCCTTACCAGGGAATGGGTGTGTGCGACATGGAAATAGAAGCAACCTTCTAGGCAAGGTGGACCGACCTACAAAAAGAGCCACCGAGAGAAATACCAAAAAACAAAGAGAGAACTCGAAAGTTCAAAAGCAAAAAATAAACAAAAGAGAAAAAAAATTCGAGAGTGATCAAAGATCCAAAAGAGTGCAAACACTTCAAGCACAACCAAACAGTGGCCTTACCTAAACATTGGTCCCTAAGCCACCTCGCCTTGATCAAAAACTTCTATACCATCTAGCATACTTTGGGGAGGGGATTTACATTGGGTTTCTTTGAGCCTTTATCCTTTCTTTGACACCTTAACCCAGCTTGACATTACAACCCTAAAGCCCTCCAAGAGGTACGACCATTCAATTGTGTAGTCCTGAACTACGTTGGCCTGATTCCACACACTGGATACGTAGGAAACCTCAAAGAGGTTCGGCCATGACAATCACTTTGTCACATGATCATAAGGAGTTCTCCCATTCCACCATTCTCATCTAAGGCTAAAAAAAAAATGAGCCCCGTAGGTTGAAAACCCGAAAGGGCGGCCTAGGCAAAAGTTAGGGCAACGAAAAAAAAAATATAAAACAAATTCAATATCTTGAGGCAACTTAAATTTTCGAGGATTTAGAACATTATTTCTCATTTAAGAACTCTTTGGTCAGTCATCTAGAGTCATACTCATCATCTTTCTCGTAGGCTTGCACACAGACTTTCCAACTGGGGGCTTTTTCAGAATGAGTCGGTTCTTTGTCCACTACGTTCCAATTTGTCCATTTCGTCCCCATACCTTAAGTTATGATATTTTTTACCACCGCATCAACACCCATAGCTCCTCGAGTAGGTCATAATCATCAAGAACCACACATCAAACCGGGGCTGATTCTCCCTTGACTGCACCCAGTCTTGTCCACTTGTCTCTTACTCTGTCAAGATCACCACAAGAATGAAATTCTTGATCACAAAAACTTTTTCCATATGAAGACCCTTTTTAGACCCCATAGGAGAGTCGTGCATGTTAGGCTAGGCCGCATGGAGCTGTGAGTCAATAGAGTCTGCATACATCATATTCACATAAGTACCAGAGTCGCCTTCAAAGGCATGCATGTGTACATAATTTCTCAGTGTCTTGAGTTCATGCATGTTTACATGTCAAATCCCCTTTGCCCCATACATATTACTATGTCATGTCTTGTGCATCTTGTCATGGTCAGTTGGGCATGTCTATTGCATATTATCCCTATGTGCATATTTCCACTGCAGGTTTGAGTCTACACCCGCTCTCCATCAAAACCAGCAAGCCCGGAACTCATGATCAAGCCCAGAAGCGACCTTCCGACTATAACCAAGAATGTAGATAACCTTCCAACAACAGTCTTCACGCGCGGGCCCCCTGCTCTCCCGACTTTGTTCCAGCCAGAAACCGTTATTTCAGTTCGTTCGCGGCAAAGATCAGTACCAAGTGCGCGGGAGCGAGTCCCTTTGGCCCACAAATTCAAATTCGACAGTTGGCCCATTTTACAATACCAACTACTTTCAGGTAAAACTAACCCAATTATATTTTACAGGTACAAAATACTGAAACTCGGATACATGCAGCGACGACTCTCACCGCCCAGAGTGCCAAAACTATTTTTTAAGCCCGAAAAGTCTATCGGCCTTACCAAATATCCCAATGTAACAAATTTTGGGGTCAGTCAATGGTCGCTTAAGTTATTGCGGTTAAACTGTCCTCCTGCGAGATCACAAATTTTGGGTCAGTCAATGATCGCTTAAGCTATTGCGGTTAAATTGTCTTTCTGCGAGGTTACTTATTATGTGTCAGTCAATGATTGCTTAAACTGTTGCGGTTATATTGTCCATTTATTTTTTGTATGTTTGAGTAAATGATTGCTTAAGCTATTGCATTTAAACTGTTCATATGTTTTAACCATTTTACAGCCATCATTTTGATCGCGCTGTCTCGTCGACCTTTTCTTTTCTTGTGCAGGGACGGAATCTCGGCATCCGCCGAGTGGTTCTTAGTCACTCTTTGCTCGATAAAGCATTTATACTATTCACTCTCACGTTACTTCCCATTTACAGCCATTATTTTTTATCGCGCTGTCTCGTTGACTTTTTTGTTTCTCGTACAGGGACGGAATCTCGACACCCGCCGAGTGGTGTTTAGTCACTGTTTGTCAAAGCACTCCATGTTGATCATTCTCAAAGTATTACTAACTTTTTCATTCACTCTGAATACAAGTCCCCAGCAGACGTATAGACCATCTACGAGCGGTGTTCTATCCTGCTACCATAACCTTTATTTTCTCTTATGTTCACAGAGATGAAATCTTAGCATGCTACGAGCATGTCCAAACTCAGGTTTGTCTTCATATGCATACATACTGTACACCCTCACACATCGTGTGCACATCAGCATCCTGCATGTCGCCTTCGGAATACTTTGATCTTCACTTTTACTCAAGCTCGATCAAAGTGGGGGCTTCCGTAGACGCCAAAAAAGCGCCTTCAGATTTCTCCGCAAAAGCCCGATGATGAAAGGAGTAATTTATAAACTTGAACGCTATTTTTGCTTTAATAGTTAAGATAAGGTCTCAGGTTTTCCTCCAAACACTCCTTTATTCCAACCCCATTCAAAAGCCCCGTTCAAGAGCTTTTCAACGACACCTCTCATGCCCCTTTCCGACTCCCTGACGCCAAGTTGCGATTCAGGGGTAGAACCGTCTTTTTACCGCCCAAGGGTAAAAACGGTCTTTTCATATTTTTCGGAATACTAAAATTCCTCCGGAAAATAAAAATAGATGACGACATCCAGCAGGCAGCTGACAGCCGTCAGCGGCCCTAGCTAGCGGCCATGACTAAAATTCCAGGGCCGCTAGCGGCGCTGATGTGGCTTCTGGCCCGACTCATTTTTCAAGCCCAATTCGATTTTTGGCTCCTTTTCAGCCGTCCAACCCTACTCCTCCATGCCTATAAATACAACCATCATCCCTCAATTCAAAGGACACAGTCTACAGTTGACAAACTTTATTCTCAGTAGTATTGACTCTGAGCCTCTCCCTCTTTCTTCCAAATTTATTCTTGAGATCTTGTCTTTTACTATTCTTGTCAAATACAGCCTACAGTTCAGGTACTAACTCCTGAGGGCTCAGATTAAATTAATTGCCTAATTGTTTATTTTCTAGTACTCATAATGTAGATATCATGCTAGAATAACGTCTTTTATTGCTTACTAAATATTGTCCTTCCAAGCATGTCTAGTCGTTGTAATGCTCAACTTGTCAATCAAATGCATGTCTAAACAAGGGTTAAAAATAAATATTGTGATGCTTGTGATGAACCAACTAATAGTCTAAGTCTAGGTTGTTAATCCGGTTTGTGTGGGAATCATGTCTTTAAATTATTAAGCAAACTTGAGTTAGTAGAGGCCGTCATAAACGGGCGAGTTGGGTGCCTAACACCTTCCCACCTCGTACCTTCGCCCCCGAACCCTTTATTCTTGGGTACTCATATGTTCTATATGAGCGGGAGCCTTTCTAAAAACATGATTAGTTCACTTATCGCGCTATTGGGTTGTCCCTTCGGTTTGTCCCATCGATATAAACACCGATAGCAGATTTGTGACCTCTTTCATGGTTTTTATTCAATTCAAGTCTTTTCAAATGCTTTTCTAACTCGATGGTCCCTTGAACTTATCTAAACCCCCAACTTACAAATTTTCTATAAGGATGCACTCCGCGGCCGTAAAAATCCCGGGTCCTTACACAAATGCTTTTCTAACTCGACAGTTCCTTGAACTTATCTAAAGCCCCCAACTTACAAATTTTCTATAAGGACACACTCCGTGGAGCAAGGCCAAAAGTCCCGGGTCCTTACAATGCTCTAAATAATGTGAAAGACAGAATTCTTGTTTATTGGAACCCTTGTGTGCCTAGGGTTTGTGTGAAGGTTAATTCCTCTCAGCTCATTCACTGTGAGTTGGAAAGGATTAGTAATGGTGCTAAGTTTGTTGTTTCTGTGGTGTATGCTTATAATAGGAGGGAGGGAAGGGTGTCTTTGTGGAACTTTGTGAAATCTTTGGCTGTTGGCTTGAGTGGCCCTTGGTTGATTGCAGGGGACTTTAACTGCATTCTAAATTCAGATGAGAAAAAGAATGGGAGATCAGTTACTGGTAGTGATACTATGGAACTTCAAGATTTACTTACACATGTTCATGTTACTGACATGAAATTTATTGGTAATTTTTTATTTGGAATGATCCTAGAGTGGATGATAGTCGTATGTTTAAAAAGCTTGATATAGTTTTGATCAATGGGGATTGGATGTCTTGTTTCCCTGCTAGTTTTGTGGAGTTCCTTGATGAGGGCATTTAGATCATTGCTCTACTTTGGTGCAGTTTGCTGATGTTCCTAGAAGTAAAACCCTTTTTAAGTTTTGCAATTTCTGGGTGAATGATGAAGATTTCTTGCCTCTTGTTGATAGTGTGTGGAGTAAGCATGTGCAGGGGACTCGGATGTTTAGTCTCTATAAGCATTCCAAAGCTTTGAAACATGTGCTTAGGAAGCTAGATAAACAGAAGTTTGGGGGTATGCAGAATAGAATTCAAGAGAAGAAGAAGAAGTAATCTGATTTGCAGAATCAGTTGCATATTGACAGTAGTGGTTCCACTATTGTTTCAGCAGAGAGAAAATTGTTCCTTGAATACAGGAAACTTTCGAAAAATGAGGCTCTTTTTTCTTAAGCAGAAATCCAGAGTTCATTGGCTTAAAGCTAGAGATCTGAAAACAGCTTATTTCCATGTTTGTATCAAGAAGAGAAGGGTGTCCAATTCTATAATTTCTCTTTAGGATTCTAATGGGAACAAGTTGAGTTCTAAGGAGGATATTGAAAAGAAATTATTGGCTTCTTGTGGTGATCTGTTGGGTTCTTCTCATGAGGTGAAGCAACTTCCTGATGCGGTGTATCAAGCAGGCCCTATGATGTCCACTAGCAGCTGTGAGGCATTGTGTGCTCCTGTTTCAGATGAGGATATTAAGATGGCCATGTTTAAGATCAAAGATAATAAGGCACCTAGCCCTCATGGGTTTAGTTCCTGTTTTTTTAAGAAAAGTTGGGCATTAGTGGGAAGTGATGTTACTGCAGCTGTAAGGGATTTCTTTGCTAAGGATAAAATTCTCAACCATAAATGCAACAACTATCTCCCTGATCCCCAACGTAGCTAACCCCACTTTAGCCTCTAAGTTTAGACCTATTTCATGATGTAACTTGATCTATAAGTGTATCTCTAATGTGCTAGCTGGTAGGTTGAGTAATGTGTTACATGAAGTTGTTGGTACTCAACAGGGTGCCTTTGTCAAGGGAAGGAATATAGTTCATAATATTCTTCTTGCGCAAGAGTTACTAGAATATATTTGTTTGTGTTCGTTATGGAAGTACTGTCCAGGAATTTGTCTCTGTTGAAGCATGATCCTCAGTTTAGATATCATCTTAAGTGTAAGAAAATGAATATCACTCATCTGAGGTATGCAGTTGATTTATTTATGTTCTGTAAACGAACTCCTATTGCTGCCTCTACTATTCTTGCTGCATTTCAATCATTTTTAGATGCTTCTGGTTTGGTTGCAAACTTGAATAAATGCCAGGTGTTCATGGGAGGTGTCTCAAGCCATGTGAAACCTCAGATCCAGCAGCTTATGTAAATGGATATTGGTCAGCTCCCTGTCAGGTATTTAGGAGTTCCTTTGACTTCTAAATCTCTTTGTTCAGCTGATTGTATTGGTTTGGTTGAGAAAATTACAGCAAAGATCAGAGATTGGTCTAGTAGGATTTTATCCTATGCTGCTAGAAGTAAGTTGATAAGCACAGTTTTATTTAGTTTACATAACTTTTGGGGTTTAATTTTTATACTACCAAATAAGGTGATTAAACAAGTGGAAGCCTTGTGTAGAAATTTCTTATGGCATGGTCAAGAAAATTACAAGCAAGCTCTTGTTGCTTGGAAGGACATTTGCCAACCAAAGTTTCAAGGGGGCTTAGGGTTCAAAGATCTGTATGATGGTAACTCTGCTCTTGTTTAGAAATTACTGTGGAGCTTGGCACTGAAAGCTGATGTTTTATGGGTTAAATGGGTACATGAGGTGTACTTATTGCAGAATGATCTATGGGAGGTGCAACTGTCTAGCTCACAATCTTGGAGCTTTAGGAAGTTGCTGAAACTTAGAGAGAAGGCTTTACTCTATGTGGATTTTCAGAATGGTGAAATGCAATGGACTGCAGGTCCCCCCCCCCCCCCCTCTTCTAAAGCTGCTTATAAAGCTATTCATCTTGAGAGGCGACTGAAGCCTTGGGCTCGTTTTATTTGGGGTAGGAACTGTTACCCCAAACACTCTTTTACTTCTTGGAACCTGATGCAGCAGAAGCTTCTTACAAGAGATAGGTTGTTATCTCGTGGTTTGATTACTGATGCAAGTTGTTGTCTTTGCAAATCTGCAACTGAAACACTTGAACACTTGTTTCTGCAATGCCCTTTTACACGTCAATTTTGGCAGTATGTCTGTGATTTTATCAAACTCAAAAATCCTCCTCTATGTTGGTCTGAGATGTTGCTTTGGGGATTGAAGTATGTGAAAGGATCCTCAACATATTGATCAATGTGTAAAGCTGTTGTGACAACTTGTTTTTATCATGTTTGGGTTATCAGGAACAAGGTGATTTTCAGACAGGCCTAATAAAGTGCTGATTTTGTGATTTCCGCATCTGTTATGAGCTGCGCATAAAGTTAAGCAATGTAGATAGAATTAAAGATACACAGAAGAATAGAAGATGGTGTGAGGCTGTTGACATTCAACCTAATTATACAAAGAAATAGATTTTTGATGTATAGGATGATAACAATTCTAGTTCTATAGGTATTTCTGTTTTAAGGGTTGTCCTAACTGGCTCAATTGTACACTTAGCTCTGGTCCAGCTCGAGATGGGCTGGGCTTCTGGGCCCGAGATGGGCTGGGCTGGGTGGAGAGCCGATCTTACCATATTAAAACAAAATAATAATAATAATAATAATAATAATAATAATAATAATAATAATAATAATAATAATAATAATAATAATAACAATAATAATAATAATTAATAATAATAATAATAATAATAATAATAATAATAATAATAATAATAATAATAATAATAATAAATAAATAAATAAATAAATAAAATATATGGACTACGTGTTTATTATTGTTACTTATTAGTTTCTTAGATGTTAATTAATAATTAGTAGTGTCTTTTTATTAAATGATATTACAAGTTGATCATTGTGTTGATATTTAGCTACTACCTATGTTGATATATAAGTATAATTCCACAAAGCAAACTCAATTTGGATGGAAACAAAAACCCACGTATAATTATCTGGTGTTGAATTGGAATTTGAAGGAGCAAACCAATTTGGCAAAGCCTTAGGCTCCGTTTGATTCATCTGGATAAAACTGATCTGAACTGAATTGATCGAACTGATCTGAACTGAACTGAACTGAACTGAATTGATTTTGTAAACTTGACTGTTAACATTTAAAATTTGTCCAAACATAGTCAATATTGGACTCATTTGAAAGTATGCTTTGAGATCTTTCCGATGACATAATGATCATCATGAAATTATTTCGGAATAAAAAGTTACATGAGTGCTAAAGTTACGCATGAACTGAACTGAACTAGACTGAACTAAACTGAACTGAATTTAAGTAAAATTAAGGTGAATCAAACAGAGCCTTAACCCCCAATTTACCAAATGGGTATAAAAAAATGACACCCCTTACCAAATGGGTATAATAAAATGCACCGGTACCACTTAAGTATATAAAAAGCCAAAAAAGTGCAGATCCACCCAAAACTAATTTACGAGAAGAATCTCCGGTCAAAATTGAATTTTTATTTCTTTTAATTACGTATCCCTATTTTTTTATTTCTTTGAGCCTTTTTTCTCCTTTTTCCTTTCTTTCTCTTTTTCTCCTTCCTTTTACCCCTTCTTATATAACGTGGTTGGCGCCTATTTCTCAACAGGTTGTGAGGGGCTAAAAATATTAGGGTTAGGGTTCATAAAGGGGGTAAATTGATTTTGGGGCAAATAGGCAAAATCGAAGATATTTCCTGCTCGATTCATATGACTGAAGGTACTTGGAGCATCAATTGACGATTTCATGGCAAATTCAAGTCGTACTAATGGCAGTAGAGGAGTAAGTTTGGTCCTTTCCTTTTATCATTTTCTCTCTCCTCTTAGTCCTTCGTTTTTTACTTAAATTGTTGTTACAGGGGAGGGAGAGTGAAGGTGTGAATAGGTTCCGTTGCATTAAGCGCTGGAACGAAGCTGGAAAGCGGGAGTTTCACATGGATTGTGAGTGTGGTGTTGATGCTGAATGTTTAACTTCAATGACTGATTTAAACCCTGCTAGGAGGTTTAGGATTTGCGGGAAAAAAGGTCGTGTGCGTAAATGTGAATATTGGGAGTGGCTTGATTCTCCTATGCCTGCCAATGTAAGTCAACTAATTGCCTTAATGTTGGATGAACTTATTGAAATGAAAAATTCAGGCAATGTGTCTGATTCACTGGTGTGTAGCTATGAGGATAATCTGAGAAGGTGCAAAGACGAAATAGTGGAGCTGAATGAGGAGATTACAAGGCTGAATATGTAGAAAGGCAGGGTTGAAGCTGGGTTTTTCTCAAATACTGGTTGGGTTGTTGTTGCTTTTGTAGCCTTTTTAGTGTATTTGTCTAGGATGGCTTAAGAATTGGGATAGGTGGTAAGGGTAGTTCTGTGTTTTGATCAAATGATCCATTTTGTAGCCAGACTTTTCATTGTTTTGATCATTAGATCCTTTTGTAGCCAAACTTGGCATTGCCTCTATAGTGTATGAACCTGTCGTATCAATGAAATGAAGATTATTATGTATAAAATTTGCATGATCATATTAGTTTATCAATTAGCTTCTCAATCATAAATTATCAAATATCTGTTTCCCTCAAAAAAAAAAAAAAAAAAAAAAAAAGATCAAACATCTGTACAAAGAGCAATGTGAGGGCTGACCATTAAAACATTCCAAGCAGACCAAAATGTACTCAAAACCTATAAAACTTCAATCCAAAACCTGTCTCATTTGTTCATGTAATCATAAAAGGTTTCAAGCCTTCAAAATTCATCAAAAATCAGAATAACACCATGTCCATTAAAACATTACAACCAGTCCTGTACTCAAAACCTGTCTAAATCCCTTATCAAAAAAAAAAAAAAAGATTGTCTAAATCTGCAATCCAAATCCAAATCACAATAACACCATGACAACATGACAACCAGACCAAAATGTACTCAACAGTCAGCAAAAACCACAATAACACACTAAAACACTTGTCATTTTCCTTAAAATTCTGGCTGGCTCTGGTGTGATTGTGTCTGGGTGTAGGTCTGCTGTGGTTGTGTCTGACTGTGACTCTGTCCAAATAGAATTCCAGGAGCATTAGCAGATGACTTCAAAACTGATTGTCCCCCTCGACCTACAAATAATCCAATGCCTCGAGGTGCATATGGTGGTCTCCCTCTCCCTTTGCCTCTCCCTCTCCCTTTGCTTGCACCCTCATTAGAATTTGTAAGAGTTTCCAACCAAGGTCTGCTGGACTGTGCAACTTCTGGTTCTGTTGGTATGTTGCCTTTCAACTTTCTCAATTGAGCTCTGTACTCAGCTGGAGGTGTGAGCTGATCTAATGGGGTGCCAATTATGTTCTTGCTTCCCTTTGGCCTACCCCTTTTCTTAGTAACTCCATCAGCTTGTGTTTGGCTAGAACTTGTGGTTGTTTGCATTAAGATGTCCATCTGTAAGCAATATTGAACAAATAAAAAAAAGGTAAATGATTATTAGTTTGTAAATTACCTCTGGTGGTGGCAAATGGCATTTTGATTTGTTGTGGTCAGTTGAACCACACCTAGAGCAATGTGTGGGCAAACCTCTTCTACAGTACCTATTTGACTTAGGTGGTTCATCCTTATCCTTTCTTCTGGCGGTTTTTCTCCTCCCAGGTTTCTTTGTCAAAATATCTGGAGGTTCAACCATTCCCTCTCCCTCATGGTCCCAGAAGGTACTCCCTGGTACTAGACTCAACAGGTACGAGTAAGTCTCCTTGTAAGTATTAATGTTGTACCATTTGGCCAAGAAATGCTCAGGTTGCTTTTTCATGTAAAGAATTGTACTCATTGCATGTACACAAGGTATACCTGTGAGGTCCCAACTATTGCAAGAACAAAACTTGGCAGCTAGATCAACAGCATGCCCTATACCATTGTGAATCACCTCAAATCCTGTTTGTGCATCTTGCCCATTCCATTTACAAGAACAATTTTTCTGCTCATCATAAGCTTCCTTAAGCTTCTCACTTGCCTAGGTGCTATGCCAGCAATGAATTTAGAAGCAAAATATTTTTTAGCCCTCATCCTATCCATTAAAGCAAGCCTAATGTCTTCAAGCATGCTAACAATGGGTTTATATCTTTCTAAAAGGATGAATGAATTAAATGTTTCACTCATATTGTTGTCCACACAATCACAACTGGAATGTTTTTTAAAATGAGACTTACAGAAAGTGTTAGGATCCCTGGACATGAACCGTCATAAGCTTTCTCATCCATTTCCTTTAGCACAGTTATCTCACTTTCAAATTCCCCCATGGATGTGGCCTTCGAACATCTCCAAAACTGCCTTTCAAGTTCTGTGCCCTTGGATTCCTTCCTCCAATTTGTGACAATGTGCCTGGCACATTGTCTATGCTCCATGTTATGCCAAGTCTCATGTATTGCTGGAACTAAACCCTGCAAGAAAACATAATAAACAAATTAGTTCATTTACCTTCCTCTAACAAATTATAACCCTGCAAGAAAACATAATAAACAGTTTTACCTTTTGCTGATCTGACAGAACAGTCCAACCCTCACCATATCCAATCTCCAAGTCTTTAGACACCAAGTTCAGAAACCATAGCCAACTGTCCTTCCTCTCACCTTCTACCACTGCCCATGCCACAGGGAACATGTGGTTATTTGCATCTCTCCCAACTGCACAAAGTAGCATTCCCCCACATGCATGCTTCAAAAAGCATCCATCCACACCTATGATAGGTTTGCAAGTCTTCTTGAAACTCTCTTTCAGGGCCCCAAAACAAACATAGAACCTGTGAAATTTTTCAGGTTGCCCTTTTTTTGTCTTAATGGTTTTAAGCACACATGTAGTCCCTGGATTGGACCTCACTAGTTCACCCAAATAAGGTCTCAAAATCCCATATTGCCTCTTCATCAGCATTTGTACATCATTTAATGCCTTTTCTTTTGCCCTCATGCATTTTCTAATACCCACCACAATTTCATATTTATCTCTCATATCTTGTTTAATCTCCATAGGCATCATTCTTGGGTTCCTCAAGATCTTGTCATTACTCTTTTGCAAGCCAGTTATCATCAATCAACCTATTCTCAAATGTTCTAACACACATGTGCATAGGCTGTATAGACTTTACATTCCACGCACCAACCAATTCTAAATCTGGTCCACAAGACATCTCCCAGTGACATCCATTGCAGCCAACATGAACCCTTTGCTTGTCATTTTTCAAATACTTAATGTCTTTTTTTTTCTGAATGGAGTACCAAAGAATAGCATCTTTCAATATTTTTTGACTCCCAAACTTTAACCCTTTAAAAAATTCTACATTTTTCATGTCAGTTTTGACATTAAAAGTTGGGTATTGAACTTTAACTTTTCTTGGTCTTTTTGGCTTTTGTTTTTCAGTTTCAACAGCATCAGCATCATTATTATCATTATTCTCATCCTCATTATTATCATCATTCTCATCCTCATCTTCATCTAAAGGCCCTTCATCATCAGAGTCCCTCTGATCTGATTGATATCCACCCTCATAGGTGGTTAAAAATGGTGGCCACTTAATTGATTGGTACTTTCCATCTTGAGCTAGATCATCTCCATTCACCCTATCTTCATGCTGTTCATTGTCATCCTAATTTTCAGACTGAAAAGGATGTCTTTGTGTGCTCAATGAACCCCCTACTGTCCTTAAATGATTTTCTCTAATTCTCCTATTAACTCTTCTAAGTTCCATCATTTCCTCATTATCATATTGGAGCTCTTCAGCAATTACATCATTGTAGCCTTCAAGTGAATCATGGGATTCATAACCCCTCATATCTTGGACAATGTCAAGCTGTGTACTCTCTAATTCACCTCCATCAGCATGACCACCACTTTCTTCATTAACCACACAGCCAGTTTCAGCCACACCACCTTTGTCATTATTACCACTCTCATCATCAAGTGATGTATCTTCATCATAATTATTAGTGGGTCCAACTTATAGTTTCCATCATCTGCTGTATCATCAGAATCTGAGCACACATGTCCCTCTTCTTCAGAACTCCATTGTAGCTGAACAGTTTTACCTTTACTTCTGGGGCTCTTTCTTAACCTCTCCAAAATTGACTGATTTCCCTGTGATTTTGTCCTGCCAGGTGGGCTTTCAACCACTAGACTAACTGATGCAAGTTGAGTTGTATTGTTGTCTTAGGATTTCTTTTTGCCTACAGGGCTAGCTTTCTTTTTTATTGCAGGGCTGGCTTTCTTTTTGGCTGTAGGTTGGACTTTCCTTTTGGGTGTAAGCTTCTTGATTTGTTGTTGGGTGGAAATTGGATCAGGTTGGGCTTGTGGGGGTAAATGGATCGAGTTGAGTGTGTGAAGGGAAGAATGGATCAATTAGGGGTTCAATAGGATCCAATGGGGTTTGAGTGGGGGTGATAGGATCAGAATTGGAATTAGTGTCCATGATGGGGCTTTTTCTATGTTCAGTTTCAGGCTGCCCTTGTGTAGAGGGGACTGAGTTTGTGGGTTGTTCAGGTTGGGCTACTTCTTAGGAGGGTCCAGCTATTAGGAGTTCCTTGGTCTTAAAAACCTCACTCAAGGGCACTTCTTCAGGATCATCAATTCTATGGGTTGAATAAATGTCCACTAAAGTGTGCTCTTTAGCATAATATTCTAGCTTCTGAAAATGTTTATCTAAAACTAATGGCCTCAACCCTCCACTCCTCAATGAAATCCCAGGCTCTTTATACCACAACAATTGCAGATTTTGGTACCCAAAATTACTCAGTGTACGCTTCAACTCTTCCATATTAAAACGCCACATTTCAATGTACACATAACTATCTATTAACTCCATATTAAACTCTCCCCCATGATGAAATCTAACCATAACTTCTTGATAATCTCGCATCTGTCATGACAAAAATTATAAAGATACATGAAAAATTCAGATTTGCTTCTACTTGTTGACACAAACACTTATCAATACTAACAAAAGTCACGACTAATAAGACAATGAGTTATTTTGGGAAAGCATGAAGAACAAAGTCAAGCCAAAACATGAAGAACAAAGTCAAGCCAAAAGTCAAGCTAAAATATGAACAACAAAGTCAAGCCAAAAGTCAAGCCAAACACATGAAGAAAAAAGCAACATATTTTTGGAAGGTTTGACTCTGATGTGAAACGATGAACTTTGTACAGTATAGTTCACCTTCAAACAAAATTTTATTGTAATTTCAAAATTTTCACCATGAAACCTCCGGTGCCTCAATTTAATTAAGCATGCAACTAATTTAGCAAAATAACAATGAAGTACCTAAGGTTTTAGTGGACTAAAAAAATTCCAGCAATTAGGGTTTCAATTTCAGATTTAATTATTCAAACATTATGGTTTAATTTACTCCATTACACTAATCAAACACATTAAACAATTACCCACAACTAACCTAATGTAAATCCCCATAACCTAGTCGATTAAGCTAATGAGAAATCAATTAAAAAAAGAAAAAGGGGAAAGGATGCATACCTTTTCGATTCGTCCCCCACCTCTGGACCACTTCCAAAAAAGGGAGATTTTTGAGAAAAAATCGATTCTTGTTCGTCACCTATGTCGTCGTCCTCTGTCTAGTGCTTTCAAACCTCTGAAATCTTCTTCTTCACACCCTCTCTCTCTCTCTCTCATATGCATTCACTCATTTTGCAGAAGGTAGATGAAAAGAGGGGTTGACAGCTAAGGGGAGGAGTAACTGAACCCGCCAAAAGAAAGATAAAAAGAGAAAAGGAGGAAAGGAAAAAAAGACGATAAAAAAATAAGAAAAGGGGAAAGTGTAATTAAAAGAAATAAAAATTCAATTCTAACCGGAGATTCTTCTCGGAAATTAATTTTGGGTGAATCTGCACTTTTTTGTGTTTTTATATGCTTAAATGGTACCGGTGCATTTTTTTATACTCATTTGGTAAGGGGTGTTATTTTTTTATACCCATTTGGTAAATTGGGGGAGCCTTAACCGACTCTTTTCTTCACCCATATAGAAGCTAACCTTGAACTTCTCTCTCTTCATTTTTAAACCCCCCCCCCAAATCAGCTTTCTCTCTCTTTCTGTTTTGCTCCACCCGACACCACCACACGCAACTCCACCATCACCACGCATCACCACCACCATCTGATCTTAAACCCTTGCTGCTGCCCATAAAATTCTACTGTCACCACTTGAAGTTTGCTGGAAATGGCCGAAGTTAGTTGTTCGCGCTCTCTCTTGTTTTCTGTTTTGGCGTGTCTCTCTTTCCTCTGTTTTGTGGTTGATGTCACTGCTGTTTTTGCGTGGCTTCCATGAATTCCAGGAACCTCTAGCGCCCCAAACGCTGCTGAATTGCCAGCCCCTTGTTTCTGTGGCTCGTTGGTTTGTTTTCCAAAACCCTAAGCCCTAAATGGATTTGGGTATTTAGTGATTAAATTCTGAATTGGGTTTTAATTTATCTATTCTGTTTATATGCATATATGATGGATGTTTGAGGATTGAATTGGAGGATTTATGGTGCGTAATTGCTTTCGGTGGTTCTCTTAGAGGTAACTTATATCTATTACGTACGGTTCCGTTTTAGATTTATTTTGAGTGTACTACGTGTATGAGTGATTTGAATGAGTTTGATGTGAAGATTAGGGCAGAGTAGTACCTATTTAAATTCCAACTAGTATTATAGATTTATGGTGAAGACTAACTTTAAGTATAAATTAAATGGGTGAATAAACTGTGTGTATGGAAGTTTACTTGTTTGGTAATATGAAAACATGTATCTGTTGTTTACTTGCTTCACCAAAGCTAGATAGGGTGTTTTCATGCCTAATATGATTAAAGGGAAGAGATTTTAATTGTTGGCTATTGATTAGAGTAATTGAAATCTAAATACATGTTGTCCAGAACACTATAGGTGATGTAATGGAAAGTAAACAAGGTATAAGTTCGTCACATAAGTAAAGGAAACATAATTGAGTTGGCATTTAGGTTTGAGAAAGGATACAAGCAAACTATACTTAGTATCTAGATTAATTGGTTGATTAGATGTATGAGTAAGTTACAGGTTAGACACTACTCTAGAGATAGTATGCTAGGAAGATTAAGAGATATGTAAGAAGTAAACACAGAACTATCTTTTCCTGCTAGTAGATATGTTGGAGGTGATGTGTTAGATTGAATGTTTACTTGTTTGTATAGTTGACGATATGCAAGGAGATAGCCTCCTGAGTTCTATACTAATTCAAGTGAATTAATTATATGAAGGGAGAATGATTATTAACGTGTCTTATGCACTAGTATGATTGATATGAATAAAAATATCTAGCTATTGTTTCAGGTTGTACATTAAGTATTCTACTCTGCAAACTTGGATCATGTGAGAATGATTGTTCTAAGACTTTAGTTTACAAGTGAAAGTGTGTATGTTTATTATGAGGTATTAGACTAAACTTGAGCTATCTCTGGAAGTTGTGATGTGCAAGTGAGTAAATAAGTGAATCAAGAAGAAAGAAAAGGAATGAGAATATATTCCTATGCTACGAGCTATGAATGTTACAAGCAAGTATATGACGTATTGTGCAAACGTCATAAGAGATAAAGGAAAGAAAATGCTAAGTAAAAGTTAGGATGTTTATGCTGTTAAAACCTAATAAACACCACTCTTTGCGAACAACAGCCTAATAATTTGTTTTTTTGTGAAATACAACCCAATAAGACAAAAAAAAATTGCCGGTTGCAACCAGATGTTGTTTTCCGGTCAAGACACAATATGAACAGACCTTTATACTCTTAAGTTGACTGTTGACCACCTATTTAATATTTGATTTTCTACCCCTTCATTAAAATACCCAACCACCCAAATAATTTGCCTCTTTTTATACCCAAGTACAATCTCCATCTCCATCAAAATTTTGCGGCACCTCCTCTCTCTCTCCGTATATCTGTCTCTCACACTCTGTCCTCTGCTGTTCTCTCTATCTCTTTGTGGTCTCTCGAAACTTTATCGAAGGAGGTAAAAGTTTTGGTCCCCATCCTTTGATGAATCTACACGATTTGATGGCGAAAATTGAAGTTCACAGGACGAATTTTATAGCAACAGCAATGCTAAGTGAAGAAAGAGAAAAATGCAAACTTTTTGCAAAAGAGAGATGAGAAAGTAATGGCGGAGAGAGAGACAGAGTAAGAGAGATGAAAGAGAGGGGTTGAGTGAGGAAGCCAAAAGGGGAATAATTGGGGGGTAGGAAACAAGGGAAAACCAAAAGATTTTGAATTTTTAACCCTAAAAATTTAATGTCTCCAACAACATTTCACCGGGGTGGGTGAAATTAATAATAAAGGAGTTAATTTTGTCTCAAGTAAGGGCAAACCGGTCTAAAGGGATTCAAGTATACCGGAAAATAACATTTGGTTGCAGCCCACAATTTTTTTTGTCTTATTAGGTTGTATTTCACAAAAAACAAATTATTACGCCGTTGTTCGTAAAGAGTGGTGTTTATTAGGTTGTAGTAAACAAAAAATTCTAAAAGTTACTAATCACTTAAAGTGAAAGATGACACTTTGGGCAGTTTGGGAGCCTTTGGGTAACAAATATGAGTTAGGGAGACGTCCCATATGAGTTTTGAACTGGGACCCCAGATGTGGTCAACAGTTCCGATGAGCCCCCAGATGTGGTTAAGCGACCCCCAGATATGGTCGGAGGTTTTAAATGCCCCCAGATGTGGCAGCCCTAGGATTCTAACCTCCCTTGTACCAAGTTAAAAGTGTGAAGCTACCAAACTAAAGTTAAAGAAGAACAATTGAGCTAACAAGAGTATAAGACACGAGAAAGATGGAAATGACAAGCTATTTATGTTTCCTGGGTGGTTCTTATTGGTGCTTTCTTTAGTGTGAATGTCGTTACCTGGATAAAGCATATAGATTAGAACTATTAGTTGTTTATGTTTATTATACTATAAGGCCTCGTTTACTTGCTTGCAATCAAATGTAATGCAATGCAATCATTTTGTAGAGTAAATGTGGGGTGAAAAATGAAGGAGTGGGAGGAGAGGGATGGGAAAAGTGGGGTTGATTGCATCATTCAATGTAATCACAATTGCTCAACTCTTCCCATGTAATGTTGATTACTTTTAATGATGTAATCAACCTCACTTTTCCTATCTCCTTCCTCCCCCTCCTTAATTTTCCACCTCACATCTACCCTATAAAATGATTGCATTGCAAGCATTTGATTGCAAGCAAGTAAACACCACCTAAGTGTAATGATTTACAGTTTAGGTAGGATTCAGGTGAGTGTTTTATGTGAGTTATGCATATACGTGTATATCTTGAAATGAGTTTAAGATGATTTTTACGTGATTGATGTGAGTTACTCAATTCACGTTGACCCATTTTCGGGTTGTTACCCACGATGTGAATCGTGTCTTTCCTTGGTGGAAGATTACTTGTATGCAGGTTGTTTTGTGGTGAGGACGTTCCAGATAATAACCGGATAGAGTCTTGGCAAGAAGAGCTTGAAGTCAGTTGAAGAGCCTTACACTCATTCGTATGAGTGAGTGTGGCGGTAGCACCCGGATTTTATTAGAGTCTTCCGCTGGGTTGATTGGATTTTGTTTTAATATTCTGTTTAAGCAGGTTTTGTAAAGTCGATAACTTGGGATGCCTATTTACAAAACGAACTCTGCCGAAATTTTGGCTCGAGTTTTATTTATTTTCATTTATTTATTTTAGTAGAAAATTCAGGGTGTTACAATACCCCTATGCTTATATTTTGGTAATGAAATATGCTCACCTTTTACCAAAAAAAAAGGAAAAAAGAAAAAAGAATAGCTAATAATAGTGTCATGGAACATAATGAGATAATAGAAAAAGTTCCAATTGAAATAAAAGGAGTCCAATGCATAATACTAAAATTATGGGCTACTAATCAACCTTCTCATGATATGATTCTTGGAAATAACTTTTAAAGACTTTATTCTCTATGCACTCAAACAATATAACAGTTAATTTTCAATACAAATGGACATTCTTTCCTAGTCCCCAAACTATCAAAATCTTATACACACCAGAAAGTTGATTTTACACGCAACCAGCGTGGTGAGAAGGCAACTCCTACACAACGCGAAGTAGCATTAACCATTTTACTGTTTGAATTATCAGTAAAAGAGCAAATTACGCAGCAACAAGAAGCAATGTGCAAAGAGCTTTGTTCTGATAACCCTCTAAAGTTCCGGGATAAAGACAAAACCTTTACCAAAATATCTTTAATAAAATCCGATGTAATTATCATGGTGAAGCAGATGGTGTATATACACCAAGATATTCAAGAGTTTGACAAACAAATAAAAGAACTGTTAGATAAGGGGTTGATTCGAAATAGTCAAAGTTCTCATACTAGTCCTACATTCATGGTTAGGAATCATTCAGAAGAAAAAAGAGGAAAAGCTAGAATGGTCATTAATTATAAAAAACTTAATGATAATACTATTATTGATGGATATTACGTCCCTAATAAAAATGTCCTCTTTAATAGAATACAAGGACCCTCTTGGTTTTCTAAGATGAATTGTAAAAGCGGATATTGGCAAATAGGATGGAAGAAGATAGCATTTCTTTAACAACCTTTAGCGCTCCCCAAGGGCACTATGAATGGATAGTCATGCCTTTCGGACTACAAATGCACCTCAAATATTTTAGACAAGAATGGATAATTTTTTTAAGGATCTTAATCATTGTTGTTTGGTTTATATTGATGATATTCTAATATTCTCTAAAATCATTGAGCAACACAAAAATGATGTAAGGGCGGTAACACAAAGATGCATCGACCATGTAATCATTCTAGGAAAGAGTAAGTGCACAAATGCTAATCAAGAAATTGAATTTCTAGGGTTAGAAATAAAAGTTGGGCAAATCATCTTACAAAAATATATCCTTGAAAAGATAGAGAAGTTTCCTGATAAAATTGAAGACATAAAACAACTCGAGAGATTTTTAGGATGCCTTACTTATGCGTCAGATTTTATATAAGATTTAGCAAAACTGAAAAAGTCTTTACAACAAAAACTTAATAAAGAAGTAGTTTGGGCATGGACATCTACAGACTCAACAAGTGCTCAAAACCTTAAAAACTTATGCAAATCTTCCAGTACTAACTTTATCTACTAAAAAATATAATCTAGTCCTTGAAACAGATGCTAGTAATGAACATTGGAGGGCAGTTTTGAAAATCAAGGAAGGAGAAAAACTGTGTAAATATTGTAGTGGAAGTTTTAACAAAGCAGAATGCAACTACGCTACAATGCAAAAGGAGATCCTCGTAGTGATAAGGGGAATAGAAAAGGATATATCTGGTTTAATCAAATGAACTCGACTATTTAATAGAGCAATTATTCTCGTGATCCAAGTTCGAGCAAAAATCCTTTCATCATCAAGTTTTAATGCATGGGACTACAAGGACACAATTTGGTGTCTACACAGTATTAGAGTTTATATTGGGTGAGAGTTTGTTACTTTGAGAGTTTAAGAGAGATTCAGATGTGATTATCCATGGACGAGTTTAGTCGTTAAGTTATGCATCAAACATATATCCAAGACAAAAATGAAACTCTAATACCAAACGTTAGTAGCACAACTGCACAAGGAACACAAGAGGGAGAGAGAGGGGGGAATTGTGTTACCCAAATTTGTGAAATTTAAAACTATTAAAAAGAACTAGAACTACTGTAGATTTTGGAAAGTCCTTGTAACATTTAAAACAGGGGCAGAGACAGAGGAGACCAGTGGAGGTCGTGGTCCCGTCACCCCCCTGACTATAAAAAATCATCGTATAATGGGCTCTGTAGTACGGAAACATTAACTCACTTAGCTCGGTTAGTGGAGAAGTATGTGCAGCGCCTATATCTTAGGACCAACTCTCCCTTTTGTTTTCCCAGTAGTATGTGAGTAGCCGATGTTTTTGTATCAACTTATTTCCGATCTTTTTATGTTTATTTCTTTTTTCTTCTTTCCATATTTCATGTTTCTTTTGTATAAATATACTTTTATCAATCAAGAGGTTGACACATAGATAGAATGAAATTTCTAAAATAAATCCTAAAAAAACCTAATTTTTTGGATCCCCGAATAAAAAGTTCCTGGCTCCACCACTGTTCCAAAGGGTTAAAGATAATGTCCAAAGAACTTCAAAAACTAATTGGTTTTTCGAGAATAGCACAAACTCCATCAAGTTAAATTGAACTCAATCCGCGCACTCGAACACTCGTCCAAACCAATCGCACTCAAGAACTCTGCCAAGCCTAACAACTAACTCTAGATGTTGAATCAATGAACACTTATTTAGCTTGATAAATTTTAATAAGTAGAAATGTACATTTGTAACAAACAGTCAATACTGTATGACGAAGTTGATAACTATTAGGCAACATTAAACGCTATGAGGAAACCTTTGTGGTTTACACTCGCCTAAGACAATGTTACGTTAAGAGCAATAGAGATGTAGTAAGAGTGATCGACTAACATTCTTTATATACATATAATCAAGTAATAGAAAATGGTTAGGAAACCTATTTGCAACATAGGAAAAGAAATCTCATTAGAATTTCTTGGTAAACAATAATTTTATAACGTTGGTTAAATATCATTATCATATGAAGTAAATATATAAAAATCAAGACTTAACCAGAAAATAAAAAATATAACTTTATGAGAAGTATTTTCTTCATAACTAAAAATCATACATCCGAAATTAAGAAGTAAATAGATTTAAGAAAAAAAAAATTGTCAATAATATTTTCGGCATAAGAAAATGATAGAAATATTAAGAGATTAAATTTAAAGAAACTAAACTTAAATTTAAAAATACTAATGGACATATTAATGTATATCAGTATCTTATATTAGAATTAGAATGTAGTTTTTACGAGAGAGTTTCAATACTCAATCCGAGTCATCCTATGAACTAGAGATTGTGGACCATTGATGGTTATATTGGATGAAATCTGAGACATCCAATTCAAATACTAAAAATTCCAAATAAGATTATAATAATATTTACTTACCGATTGTTACACTCAATGTCTTAATTAGGCTAGTATCAAATAGGTAAACAATTTTATATTGGACAAACATAAAGCAAATCCTCCCATCTTCCAAATTCATCTCCATCTCCTAGGAAATTAAAATATAATAGAACGATGGAAGGAGATAATTAATTGCAAAAATACGCAAGATGCCAATTTAATATATATATATATATATATATATATATATATATATATATATATATATATATATATATATATATATATATATATATATAAGCACGCACCCACATTCGATGGAAAAAGAATTAGAAAGGAAAAACAAAAAATAAAATAATAACAACAATCTGTCAAAATAAGAAAAAATACATTTGCCATCCTAAATCTTCAGTAAAACGTAAGATGAAAGAAAATGAAGAAAATAATAGAAAAGATGGCAAGTTCCCACCATATATAATGGATGAGTTGATACACCAAAAAACAAGTAAGATATTATAAAATTTGGAGTATATGGCATTATGGCAATTGCACTCCTACAATTAATATATATATATATACCCGCCCAAATTACGGGCTGGGAGGACCGGGCTTTTTGGGTCGTCCCGTCCATGATCAGCTCTAATATATATATATATATATATATATATATATATATATATATATATATATATATATATATATATGTATATATATATATATATATATATATATATATATATATATATATATATATATATGTATGTATATATATATTAATAAATGTTAATCCATACCTTTATTATGAGTCCCACATCGAAAACACAAATGAAACATAAAGCAAATAACATTTATAAAATGTACAGGAGTACAGTAAAGATTGAAACAAATCACATAAATTTTGGTCTTTTGGCTTTAGCTAAGATCAAGCGAGTATAATTTGACCAAAATTTTATGTGTGGGCTTGCGTTAGTAGCCTACAATGATATATATAAATTTCAAAATTAAATATAAAGTCATTGTATAAAAAAAGTTACCCCGTATTAGTGTAGCTTAATCGAGCCGTGTTGGTGAAAGATTGACTTTTCAAGTCAATCTTGAGCTTACTATTTGAGTAACACCATAAAACCTATGGCAACTAATTTTTTTTATTTTATTTTATTATTATTTTATGATTTTACTCATTTTGTAAAGTGCAAGGATCACAGTAATCGAATTTAACAAATAAATTAAACTGGTTTATTTTTTAAAATATTTGTAATAGTATGTTTGAATTTAAGTTGAGCAAAATCAAGTAGAGCTAGGAAGGGGGGGGGGATACAACTATGTCGATTGTCGGGAACTACAAAAATTAAGTTACCAGTTATATGCCTAAAATAGTTATGTCAATTAAGATGTTACAACATTCTAGGAAGTAGGAAACTACAAAATTGCTTGGCTGTCAAAAGTATAAGGAGTGAGACTTTGTAGAAAGTTTTGCTTCTCAAAAATAGGAAGTCACTAACTGACCCCCTTAAGTAAGTGAGTCTTCCTAAGATATGTTTTACTTCCCATCATTAACCAAACAATATTACTCACTCACCAACAAGTTCTATTTCAATAGAAATACAACTTCCGATGATTTCATGAGGTGCAAGTTCCCAAATCGAACCAAATGAACATTAGAAATCAGTATAAGAATTGATGCGTGAACTCACGGGCTGGTTCAAATGAAAATAAAGGAGACTTTTTTTTTTGTATTTTCTGTTTTGTGTAAAAGAACAATAAAAAGGATAAATGAACCTCACCACAAATTATTCATAAATGTTAACATCACCAGAACCAAATGATTAAGGGGCCACTCAAAACTCACCACTCAACTCTAAGGGCAAAGCCACCAACAAGAGATAAAGAGTTTTAAAATTTCATTTGGGTTTTCACTACTAAGTTTCAAGCTTAATTTTCATTCAACATATTGTCAGTATTACATTGGTTTTCATTACATATTTATATGCTCAAACATGCAACAAATCCTAATAGAATACCCTAGAAGGAAACCTTGTTGTCCTCATGAGAGTAGGCCCTAAAAATGGTCCCCAAACTGATTGTTACTCAGCTGCAATTTCCGCACCAAAATGGTCCCCAATAGTGCAACTTGGAGCGTTCCTTTGACTATTAAATGAGTCTTGGCTCCTCTTGAGCTATTAGATGTCCTTATCACTTGATCCGCAAGGCACAAAACACACCCAAGAGGAGTAGGTTTACTAGGATAAATGACTTGCCACTTGATTTCCTACTCGTTGGTTGCTCTAAGCTTAATTACACGCAACATTGTACGAAATTAAAACTAATTAACATTAAACTAACTTATTGAGCGCAATTTAAATACCTTAATGCTTAGGTGTCCCTAATGAGTAGAGTACGTCCCTCATTGTGTGCTGGTGCCAAATAAGCTTACAATCCGAGACAAAAAAAGAATAATGCTCGCCCATAGCATAATTAAGCTTGTTTTTGGAATAGCAACTTACTCAATTGTTTTCGCATCAAGAATCAAACGTGTGCAATCAGCAACCTAGTATGTGAAACAGTTAAAAGCCCATTTCATAAGTCAAAAAAACGTTATAATACCCTTTCACTACCAAAAAAAGTGTTTTAATAAGACCCTTTGCTTGATGTGGCAGTGCACAAATCTTACAATAGCTTTGACCATAGTCGTTAGTCACGGACCCTGATTGGATTACACAATATATATATATAAGTGAATATTGTTACTTGCTAGATTGACACATAGACATTGCCAACTAAGCACATTTGCCATGTAAGCCATGCATTTATTTACATCCAATCCTAATCCATCGTACTTGGCTTCTCCTATCAGAGCACTAATATAAACGCAAGCCTCTTTATTATGATTACAAAAAGTTATTCCTTAATCCTTAGGACACTAACTTACACAATGTTTTTAAGTTTTCTATTTTAATGAACGATCAAGGAAGCCGAGATCTTAATATATTTATGCCAAAGTGTACATCTTTATTATTTTAATGCTTGCATTAATTGTTCTATGGTAATATACTGTAAACGTTTAGTCCACTTATTAAAATGGTACTATAAAATTCATGGGATGATACATGATTTTATTACATGTAAAGAGCTTACGTCTTATTTACATGCAATAACCTCAAAGAAACAAACATTTGTCTACCAATTTAATATGCATAAAAAGAATCTATAAAGAAAACTAAAAGTATTGGATATTATGTATTCATCATGTGGCATAGATAGGTATTTGGTTGTATAGTGGCTAAAGTACCGATATTCATTTAGATCCCAAACAGTACAGTATAAGATTTATTTAGATCCCAAACACTATAAGATCATTTGATATTTAGGGTATGTTTTATTGGACTGGATATTGGAGTAAAATGCAACAAAATGTAGTAGTAATATGGTAGTATTGGTGGTGTTCTTTTAGAGTGGATATTGGACACTCGATACTGGAGTAAATTGCAACAAAAACAATAAATATATAAGTTTGGCTACACAAACCAGGTTTATATCATGATTAATAACGAATAAAATATTGTATATTTTGGTATTCTCCCCTATAATTTGTTGCAGTGTTGTAGGTTTGCAACATAGAGGGGTTTATATAAGAGGATTTTTGTATCTATATATGACATATGCGAAAAATATCTTGATAATGCTTACCAGTGAAAATGTTTTATATAATATTAACACACAAACCGTGCGCACGGGAATAAAACTAGTGTATAGTATATATAAATGTGTCTTTGTGTCTATCTATCTCCAAAGGGGCCAAAGGGGAAGGAGAGATAGATGCACAATACATTTGTGTATACCTTGGGTAAGCTTTAGGGCTGCACACCGGTCCAAACCCGGACCGACCCAGACCGAACAGGCCCGGAGACCGGAATATCAAAAAACGAGAACCGGTGACTGGACCGAATGGATCCGGTCAATTGACCGACCCGGACCGCAAAGTCCGGTCTGAACCCGGACCGGACCTAATTAGACCGGTCAACGCTTATTTTACAATTGACTTTCAGATTTTTGAATTTAAGGTCTGGGCACACCCAAAAAAATTAATAAGAATTCAAAATAATTATTTTATAATAAGGTACAATATTCCCTGAGATTTTCATACACACAAAGTACCAAAAAAACAAAAAAAAAATGTAAATAAATAAAATTCCCTATGAAAAATCGTCATTGCATTTCTCAGATCTACCAAGTACCAAAACTTCCAGTTGGCTCATTTCCTTCCAAATCCTTCCAATTACACATAAAAGAAAAAAAATAATAAAATGAGACCAAGATAGAACAACTAAAGAATAGTAGAAGTTACAAAAAAAAAAAAGAAATTATTAAAGTACAAAAAGCAAAACATACGAAAGGAGATAACTTGGGATCTAGATCAAGAACCCATGAGTAGATTTAGGGGTATAAATTCTTACTCTTGGTCGGTCATTCATGGATGAATGCTTCAATTTTCATGGGTTTTGGTGTTTTAATAAGTACCCCTCATTGTAATTTGCTGTTTTTTGAAGTTTCGTAGCTATGGAGGTGAGGGAAAATGAAGGAGAGGGTGAGGAGATGGAGGAGGGACTGAGATAGAGAGAAAGAGAGGAGAAGGAGGAGAGAGAAAAGTTTGGCTATGACAACTTGACATTAAACAAATCCTAAAATTGTTTTTATACCAAAATCCTTTGACCGGTCCGGTCCGGTCTAGAACCGGGAACCGCCGGGTTTATATCGGTTGGGTCGGAGACCAGGCCAAAGATAAAACCTGAACTGAAAACCGGACCGGCCAGACTCGGTCCGGTCTTGGCCGGTCTGGTCAAAAAAACGGGACTGGACCGACTTTTGCACGTAAGCTTAGCATTTCTCGTTAGTCACTCGTGGCGGTTCTCTAATCCCCCGATTTATTTCCTCTCTCACTCTTTCCTCTCACCATTTTGGAAAATTATTCCTGCGCTACTCGCTTCACCCTGCGCTGCTAAATTTTGTTCATACATTTCAAAAATTATCAAACAGGTGTGCTGAATTTTTTCATCAAATCGCATTTTATTCTCATTATTTGATCTTAGTTTATATATTTATTTCGTATTCCTTTCATGTAAACCAGCATAACAAATTGTTGTACACGATGGCGTCGAGAAAGATGTTAATTGACGGTGATGAACAAGTGAACAATAACGAAGATAACAATCATTATGACTTTGATTTGTTCGTTATTGGTGCTGGTAGTGGCGGTGTTCGTGCTGCTCGATTTTCTGCCAATTTTGGTGCCAAGGTTTGTTACTCAATGAAAACCCTTTACTTATTTTTCTTCTTCTTTCGTAGCTACAATTCATTCCAAATTTTCCTGTTTCTATGTTTGCAATTGAAATCAGAAGAATAACTATAAATATGATCGTGGTTTTGGTTTTACATTGTTGATTAATTGGTTGAAGTGGTTGATATTGCAAAGGTTGGTATATGCGAGCTTCCATTTCATCCGATTAGTTCAGAAGTTATTGGAGGAGTTGGTGGAACGTAAGTCTATTTCATTTTTTAATATAATTGCATGGTAGGGAGTGATTATAGTATATTGCTTCTATTTTGTGGTATGTTTGAGGCTTTTTGTTAAAGACTACAACTTATATGTTCTCCATTCGATATGCTAATTATTAAAAGCGGGTTACTTATTTAGCGTCATTATGGGCTAGAGCTGCAGGGGCATTTAGGAGCTATTCTATTACTCAAATCCAGGATTTGTACCTAGATTCTTCTTAGAGGACTACTTGTCCTCCTTTGCTGTATCTTTGATACTTGATTAATACATACTTTCTCTTTATCTAAAAAAAATGCGGGTTTTGTTTCTTGTGTCTTGTTAACTCCAGATGTGTTATTCGTGGTTGTGTTCCGAAGAAGATTTTGGTCTATGGTGCGTCTTTTGGTGGTGAACTTCAGGTGAGAATTATGCCTCTATGTAGTTTGTGCTGATTAGTATGTTGTAGAGTTTGGCGATTAATGGCTTATAGATAGAACCCGAGCTATCTGAGTGGTACTATACTTGTCTTATTTTAGCTGGCAGTAATTTGAAGTTACGTCTATTTAGGATTTGGTTGTCCGCCTATTTTAACAATTTCGATAAGAACTTCTAGGATCTTATATTGTGCTTCTTCATTTGATTGTGGGTTGGGGTGCATAAGATGGTAAAATGTATGAGATACTACGGTTTTTGTTTTGGTCATCTCCGCCCTCCTCAATCATGCAAATGTCTCGAAAAGCTACTAAAACCTTTAGTACTTGGAACTGCAATGTTTTTTAAATTTGCTTCTATAAATTTATATTCTGTGTAATGTTTGCCGTGTAGGATGCAAGGAACTATGGATGGGAATTAAATGAGAAGATCTACTTCAATTGGAAAAAGCTTTTGCAAAAGAAGGTTGGTGGTTTTTTGGCTCACCTTTTCTCATGGTACTTGTTGGGTTAACTAATATTACTTCCAACTGTAGCACCATTTTATTGATATTTTTGTTTGGCAACTTCATTGATAGATCTTGACTAGTTACTAGCTACGTGTTTGCTATTAACTTTGTGGTTGTACAATGAGGCCATGATAGCGTTTAGGTTAGTCTCTTAACCGCTGTTGGTATTACAATAACAATAACAAAATTCCAAATCTAGCATTGTGGAGTCAGTTTGTAAGAGATTGTGGCTGAACTTTGTGTAATAAGTTTTGGCAGTTTAAAACGCTACTCCAATATAAAAAAAATTGACGTAGCACCACCTCCACAGGGGTCCAGCTAATTCAGCGTTATGGAAACAAGGCTGTATAGGTTCTATTTTTGATAGATTTGGTGTGGATAGGCCCAAGTTAGGAATTGATAAGCTTTACCAGTGTTACTAGACATTTTGCACTCGAGTGTTTTGGTCCTTCCAGACCATTATTCCTTCTCAATTTGAAACCTGACCTGTTTCAGTGCTGGGAATAACATAACCTCTGAGATCTATTCGAGAGGTTCCAGGTTCGAGTCCCCTCAGGGCCGCTGATAATTTATTTTAGTATTTTTAATTATGAAGCCTTATGAATAATATTTTTGAGAGTGAGATTTTTATTAAGATGGAGAAATATATGTAACATTATCTGCCTACCACGATTTCAACAGAATGGGAAGTAGACCAATCATTTTTTTTTAGATAACATGGGTTGGATCCAAGCTTTGCTTGACTAATCCCATGGGCCCTGAAGTTAAAGACCAGGAAAACCTCCAGTGGCCCTGAGGGGCTCGAACTTTGGACCTCTGGAATAGATCTCAGAGATCTTATCTTACTAACTGAGCTACCCCCTCAGGGTTGGGAAGTAGACCAATCATCAATAGAGTACAGTCATCAGCTACAACTACAAGCCATAAGTAAGCAACCATTAGCTACAAACCATAGGAATAAGGAATCCATAAGCACTTGTTTTTGCATTGTCCATTCTCGTGGAGGATTTGGATGCAGCTGTTTCATGTTTTTAGGCAGCATTATATCTGCTCTTCGGGTCTTATGATGATGCTTTAAGGCAATTACAGAGGCTTTTTGGGAAATGAGGAGGGAAGATTTTTGGATATGCGCCATGCTTGCTGGTCTGCTACTTTTGGGGAATGCAAGGGCGAAATATATTCTCAGTTTCACTTTGAGGTTTTAGTCGAGTCAAAGTGACGTATTCGATGTTTTTGTGGGTTTCTGATTCTTCCAAGGGATTTCGTGAACTGACTTGCAAACAGACTTGGTTTTGTTGTATATTCTTCCTAATTTTTTTTAAACCTTTATTTTTATCTGTAAACTATATTCTCACCTGCTGCATGCCTATCTTGCTTCATTTACTTCTTTATCTTGTTTTTTTTTTCATTTATTGCAGACAGAAGAAATAGTGAGACTTACTGGTATATACAAAAGATTGTTGTCAAATGCTGGGGTCAAATTGTATGAAGGAGAGGGAAAGATAGTCGGTCCTAATGACGTCCAAGTGACACAGCTAGATGGCACTAAATTGTCCTATTCAGCGAAGCACATATTGATTGCAACTGGTAGCCGAGCCCAGCGTCCAGACATCCCTGGGCAGGTAGTACCTTTTATATGTTCTACAGCTGAAGCTGTTGTCTATTTGTCAACATCGATGAGTATTATGCTTATGACACAATGTTTCCCTTGTGTCCGTCTTTTTATTTTATTATTTTATTGCTTGTGTCCATCTTTCCTCTGACTCCCACTATCTTGTTAATTTGATCGATCACATAGGATAAGTGATTTGCAGAGTACAAATTTTATTGTTTATTGTAGGTAAGTTCAGCTTTATCTGCAGACCAAGGCCGTGACCTTTTAGATCTCTTTTTGTTTCTAATTTATGAACTTGTTGATGCTATGTTTGGTAGAGCATGACCTGAAGATGCTAGGGCTTGTTTTCCGATGTTGAGGATGATGTAGATACAGATGAAGGAATGGATGGGTAGAATGAAGGTAAAGAGAGAAATGCGTGGAGTATTTCTAGAGTGATTTAATATATTGATCAACGGTACCTTCTTTCTTGTCTTCTTCTCCGATAGGGAGGGAAGGAGCCAGAGCTCACCTTTAGTTGGGATGATCCCATGGGGGATTTAGACCCTCCGAAAATCAACCAACAATTAAGTGGCGCATATGCTGTTGAGCTGACTTGTTCTTGCTTCAAGGATATCTGTATCCTAGCGACCAGATTCTTATCTTGTTGATGCTGAAGTGAATAAGCTATTGCTGAGAATCAAGGCTTATTATTAGTGTTGATGGAGTGAGATTTAACTTTGACAGCATGGAATTACACCACTTCCAAGACTTCAAATCTTCTGAATCGTCTGTATGGATACTTGTGGAGGAGAAACCATATCTGAATAAGTCTATTTCACCCTAAATGAAGAAAATTCAGAGACTAGCAATTCCCAATGCAGCTTTTCCCTGTTTAACGTATTGGATACTTTGTCAATTGTCTTTTGAGGAGAGACAATAGTAGGGGATTATGGATTCATTTGTAGCTTGTAGCATTTCTCGTTACAGCATTCCTCCTTTGCTATATGCTGTCTTGTTTGACAATTTCCATTTTGAGGAAAAACAATAGGGGGTAAATCTTGTTACACTCAGGTCGATCATGTTGATAAACATTAACATTAACATTAAGATTGCCCCAGTGCCTCCAAAGAGGCTCCCGCCTAGGCAGGGTAAGGGGGGGTCGGTTGTACGCAGCCTTACCCCTGTGAGAGCAGAGAGGCTGTTTCCGTTTGACCCGAGATCCGAAGTGCGACGACTATCGGCAACTTCACAATAAATAAGAAGTGCCGACAGTTTTATGAGCTATTTTGCTTTAGTCCATTACATTCCGAAGCCAAAAAGTAAAGAAGCTTTTGGCTCCACTGGAAATTGTGGACGTAAACAATAAACAGCAATTTTTACGCAGATGGGGTGCACATAATAGTATTCATGAGAATCAAGGCTTATTATAAGTGCTAAACTGGGGCGCGCTTAAGCATGAGCCATGAGGCGCAGTAAGGTGATGATCTCATCGCCTGAGGGCACCCCAGGGGCAGTGCTGTTCAAGAGGCGCACTGAGGCTGCCTCAGGCATGGCACTTTTTGTCGCATTGTGGATAGAGGGTAGAGAAAGAGGGACGTGAGAGAAGTAGAGTTCAATCTTGATATACTCAGAGCGATCTCCTTTGTCGACCTGAATTCTTACCCCTTTGTTCCCAAAGTCTGGCCGATTGAACATCTTCAGAAGAAATCAGGACTAATTTGAGATTTAGGGTTCGAGTAAAGTTTTGGCTACAGATTGGAGAAGTCTTGGGTATAAAGACACCAGTTGGCATATCCCAAACAACCAAAATTCTCTCCGTACCAATGTCTTCATAACACTAGTCCATGAGGTTGGAAAGGGTTTGTGTCTGGTAACTTATCTAAAAAATTGTTTGTGTGTGGTAATCCCTAAAGAACAGCATGCTATTGGTTGTGATGATTTTGACTTGATGAAACCTAAATAATTGATTTTTGATGAGTGCAATGCTTTCCCTTATTGCTTTTCTGTGGGAGTTTTTGAGATTCCTATCTTGTTCTTGTAGTTGATTCTCGTGAGGGCATCTTGTGCCCTTCTACCTTATTCCTATCTGGACAAACATTTTTAGGCCATTACTCATGCACTCGTGACGGTGGAGTGTTTCTTTAATTACGTTGCTTTGAATGTACATGTTACTTCATAATTGTTGTTATCTTCTTTGGGAGAAAGTCACCCACATTGCTTAAGCTTTTATATGGGTTAGAGCTGCGGCCTATTACTGATATGCAATGGAATTGGGGCAATTTATAAAATGTTTTATCTAGAGGATACCTTATCCTCTCATTGCTGTACATTTGTTATCTTATCAATATAATTTTCTTTGTCTAAAAAAATGATTTGTTATCTTATAGGAGTTGTCCATAACATCTGACGAGGCTTTGAGTTTAGAGGAACTGCCTAAGCGTGCTGTGATACTTGGAGGAGGGTAAGTTAAAATGCGAAGAAATGGAATGAGAAGCAGCCAGATATTGGATGAATCTTACTCATGTATTCTTTTATAAATTTATATTCTCTCCTATTAAATATGTCACTGTAACCAGCGGTCTTACTTTCCCTTTGCATTCTAGGTACATTGCTGTTGAATTTGCTTCTATTTGGCGTGGGATGGGCGCAACCGTAGATCTTTTCTTCAGAAAGGAACTCCCATTGAGGTACTTGATTTTGGTTGGAATGCCAGTTGACAATTTAAAAATTAGTGGCAAGTGTGAAGTTTTACAATGTGGAGTTTTCGCCTTTTTGATATTGGCATTTTTCTTAACCAAATATGAGGAAAAGGGAAAGAAAGTAAACCTGCTATATTGTTTCTTTGGTAGTCAATTATTGATCTGTGAGTTGAATCTAACTCAGTTTTCTGGCTCTTTTGCTTATAAGTTATGTAAAATTATCTGAACAAAATTGGGCTATCGTGGTGTAAAAATGAAGCAATTAGTTTACTCAAATGTTGAATGAGTTGCTCGTGTATAGTAAAAATGAAGCTGTATAGTATCATTCAGTCATCTTTAAGACTCCAAACTTCATCCTGAAGATTGTGCTTATTTGGAGCATTTAGAAATTCCCGTCACAAGGAGCCTATTATAATTATTTAATGCAAAATGCCTCTCTACGAGGTGACTAGCTTGGGGTAAGGCTGTGTTCGTCTGGATCTCCCTAGCCCTGCCCTCGGCTGGATACTTCCTGGGTTGCTGCTGCTGTTGTTGACTGTTGTTCTGTGGAAAATGGCATAGATTCTGGGTAATTCAATAGTCTTCGATGTGGGTATTCCATCCTTGACGTGGGTTCCCTAATTTCGTAGTCACTCCTGACCTCCTTCATATGTTGGGTAAAAAAAATCCACACTAAGGATCAGAGACTGGACACCAAACACAAAAAACCCCAAAAGAAAATTAATGAATAGTGATGATATCTGTTGTCGTCCAGTGGTTAGGATATCTAGACTAGATATCTGGCTTTCACTTGGGGGGGGGGGGGGAGGTGTTGGATATGAATGCCCCCAAAATCATCCCACTTTATCTACATCCATCATCTGATCACTCAAAGTTTACTTTATTTTTCCCTGATATTTCAAGGATCCGTACCTTTCTTTGCTCTATTGTTTATGTTTTAGTAATTTATTGGGTGATATTAATATTTATCAACATGATGATGGAAAAGAGAAATAGGACTAGTAAGAAAACAAGTACGTGGTGGGGATTTGAAGAGGTCAGGAATGTAATCTTACCTAACATGTCAGCATCAATTGCCTTGGTATGTTGGATTGGGGAGGACGAAGAAGCAGAGACTTTTGTGGCTTTGCGCCTCTTGTGTTATTTTATGGTGCCTTTGATTGGAGCGTAATTCTAGGATCTTTGATGGGGTTGGTAGAATGGTTGATAATGTTTGGGTTCGTGTGGTCTATTTGGCTTCTTTATGGGGCTTTTGTTGGGGTGTCTCTTACTGACATCCAACAACATTGGAGGGATTTGTAATTTAAGTTTTTTCTTATTGTGGAGGTCTTGTAACTAAGCTCTTTTACTATTAATCCAAATTTTCTTATCTAAAAAAAAAATAAAAAATCTTGCCTAACATATCTAGACTAGCTTGGCTGCTTCTCAAAGAAAGAAATTGGGACTGGGACTGACTTATTTTAATGGATATCAACTTGTATTTAGCTTCTCAATTAGAGGACGTTTTGTCCTTCTTTACTGTATTCTTCGCGTACGTTAAAGAAAAAAAGTTTTCCTTAATTTTTAACGTGTATTGGGGGGCCCATGTCCAATCATACAATTGCAGTTCTTTCCAGTCTATCTGTAATGCAACATGGTTAATTACATCTAAGTGATGTTCTTTTGATTCAACTGCAGAGGCTTTGATGATGAAATGAGGGCTGTGGTTGCCAGAAATTTGGAAGGCAGGGGAGTTAACATGCATCCTAGGACTGGTCTGACAGAGGTTGCTCTACTTACCTAGGGGATTTTCATAACTCATCCTTCATAGTGTGAACTATCATGCCCAACATTTTCATACCAATTTTTGTGATCTTTTCGTCTGATGAACCACTTCATCTGATTAGTTAACAAGAGTTCTGACTATGGTAATCCTCCTTTTCCTATCCAGCTGGTGAAAACCGATGGGGGTATAAAAGTTCGAACAGATCATGGTGAAGAATTGGTGGCAGATGTTGTGCTCTTTGCGACTGGTACTGTCCGAACCCTTTTCTGGATATGATTCTTGAGATTGCAAATAGAAAATATCTTTATTCTTCATCTAAAGAATGCTAGTTACAAATTCACTTGGGGGTGCTGGTAGTTGGTCGAATATATGTCTTTACCACCTCGTTATATAGTCACTATTTGAGAAACAATGAAGGACGAGTAGATATTCTAAAATAAAAATCTACTGTTAGCAGTTCTGGCCTTCTGGGCCTGTTAATAGCTTAGGTAAAGTAAATTTGGAAATGTCTATCTGTATGTGACACCACTGGGCTAGTCAGTATTGTTGAGGATAAGGATTTATACATCTTTGACCTCCACACAATGTGCTGCTGACACAACTTACAGTGCATGGTGTCAGAAGACATATTTTCTCGAAGTTGACACAAACCAAATGGGGTAGAGGGACTAGATTTCACCTCTCATGACTGAGTGTGGCAGTTGATAACATGTGATCATCTCTCTGCATAGCGAACTTAAATATTGCTTGAAACTCTAGCTCAAGAGCATCCTTCATTGTAATGGGCAGTTTAAAATCCATGTCTCATTGCCGTCATTGGCATTATAACTTATGCTAGGGAAGGGGTGAAAAAAAATATTAAAAAAGCAAAAAAGAAAAGTCTACAATGGGTTGATCTTACTCAAATGAACTACTGATCATACTAAGGGAATTGAATCAATAGTGAAGTAACCCTACAAATTTCTTGAGACACAAAAACTAAGACCTTCTGTTGAATATCATACAGTTGTAAAAGAAAAAAGATATATTTTGGAAGGTGAATATCAGAACAGAATTGCAGATTTGCCTACATGATGAGGACTCTATCATATTATCGATTGAGTTGACTACTTGACTTTTCTGGCCTTTGTTGAAATCTTTTACAACTTATAGAATGAAAAAGAGATTCATGGAGGTAGGCAAGAGTTATCCTAATTTCTCAGAGATGAGGCTCCCTGGACTTCTACTAATAAGTGATATATATATTTGTGAAGTACATGATCGACTGGCAAGAATCACAATCTGCTCGATTTCACGGTGCTTGTTGTAGTTGACCTTTCACAAATAGTTTTAAATGTAATCATGTATTTAGTGCTGTGTGAAAACTATTTCAATTGTCTATGTTGCGCCTAATACAACCGTTATGGGCCATCAAATACTATTTACTAAAATACAAGGATGCTGATGCAGTAAATAAGTAAGCAGGCCACTTAATTTGAATCATCGGAACAAAAAAAAGTGGATGAACACTGTGAAACAGAGGAGTATTAATTAATATTTATGTCTTTTGAGTAGATCAAATGATATTTTTTTGTTGGATAATATGGGACTAATCCCATGGGCCCTGAAGTTAAGGACCAGTAAAACCTCCAGTGACCCTGAGCCCTGAGGGGACTCGAACCTAGGACCTCTTGAATACTTCTCAGAGGTCTTACCAGCTGAGCTACCCCTTAGGGTTACAGTAGGTCAGATGATATTTAAAGATGAAGATGAATTGAAAACTGAAACAGTATTACAATGCAAGAGGACAAAGTCCTCAGAAAGAACAAATAATTACAAATCCCCCCCGTGATGTTGGACGTCAGTAAGAGGCATCTGGCACCCCCTTAAGAGATAAAACCCCTGCCGCCTTGGACCAGAGAGAAGCCAAATAAACCACCCTATCCAAACAAAATGCTGGCTTGGACGCCTCCGTAATAACTCGAGCATTCTGCTCCAACCACTTGCACCATAAAACAGCGAAAAAAGCACACCGCCAAAGAAATCAAGATGATAGTTGTATGAAAAGTTTTTGCTGCGCATTGGCTAATAATTGGCGGCTTTTCTGACTTTTATTTCATGTAGCTACCACACTAGTGAAAATGTAAAACATATGATGGTCAGCTTTGAAGTTTTAACCTCCCCCTCCCCTCGGGTTCATTTTAGAACAGTTTTGAGGTGACGGTGCTTTTTCGGTTCACCGTATTTGCTTGCCTTAGGTGTAATGAGTTTGTGTTGCTGATTGTTGTCACAAATTAAACGTATGAAAAACTTCCAATATCTTCGAATAAAATTTTTAGTTCCCTTGTGAAGTAAAGGCAATGCTAATCTTGGTAAGTAGTGATGAGTATTTGCCTGTGTTGGACAACACAATTTTTATATATTGCCTGCATGCTGAATTGTTCATATTTAGAGATCAGGTGTAAATATTTGGGTCAGTGATGACATCTTTCGGTGTCTATCTTACCTTAAAGGAATAGGATATTCATTGTTTTGTGTGCAGTTCTCTCACATTAATCTTGGAAGCTACATCCTAAATAGACATGTTTCCTTTGTCCACTGTGATGCTTCCATAGGGTAGCCTAGTTGGTAGAAAGTGGGTGAGTTTCGAGACCATTCAGGTTCGAATCTCACTACATTTGGAGGTTGTCTGACCCTATATTTATCTGTCATTGCAGGTCGTTCTCCTAACACTAAGAGATTGAATCTGGAAGCCATTGGTGTCGAACTTGATGAAGCAGGAGCTATCAAGGTTTGATTTCTGTTCCTCCTTCATTGCCCCCTTCCACTCCCTGTGCCTCTGTCTCCCCTCTAAGTGTGTCTCATGCTAATTATGCTCGGCACTGAACAAATTGTTGCTAATATTGTTTCTGTCGTTACCTGAAGCTATTGTTAAACTAGTATTTTCAATTTGGTTTCTCTCCTGCAGTTATTATTAGAACTGGATGCGTGCAATGGCGATGCATAGCCTTAGTTTAAAGCTAAACAACTTATGCTTTTTATGTCTCAGATAAGTAGCAATTGATAGTTATAATAAAGGGTGAATTAGCTGTGTGCTTTAGTTTTTGTTTAGTTTCTTTTTTGTTTATTGTTTTTTCTTTTGTTTGGTTGTGTTTTATTTTGATTATTTATTTTGTTTATTTTGTTGTTTTGATTTGAAATTTTCCGGCTTCACTCGATTAATCCCACTGCCCTACAGGGGGCTCGAATGAATAGAAAAATCAAGGGCTAGGTATATGTATCTGTATAGTTGTATTCTGTATACATAAAAGTTCTAGGTATATATTTTTCATCAACCTTATACTGTACATGACATTAACCCCAAATTACCAAATTGACATTTATAAATAAGGGTCCGAACCAACTTGGCATTTTAAACTTTTCCAGCAACATATTGACATTTTAAAAAAAGATTCGGGACACTTAATCACACTAAGGTCATCGGCGGCAGAATCTTGAATATGAATTATTTGTTTTTAATTTTTGCCCATTTTATTTTCTCTTTGCTAATTTCCCCAATATTTTCTATCTCTCCTATTTTTGATAATCCCTCTCTATGCTCTGTCTCATCATCGCTTTCAACCTCACCACCGCCCTCCGATCAAGTCTCTTTCTTCACTCCGTATGTTGGATGTCACACCACTATTACCACCACTACTGCGGCCTTCTCTCTCACCTCCTTTTACAATTCACTTTCTCTATTCACCGTCAGCCACTTCATTGTCACCACCATGATGACCACCAACGTGAGATGGCAATGTTCTGACTTGAATCAAACACTTCTTTGTTAGAAATTTGGCCATTTTTGGGAAGTACCCAGAAAAGCTTAAACCCATAAATGACAGGAATTGGTCAATTCAACACTACCTAGAACTGAATTTTGTGCTTTAAACTGAATTTGCTACCAAAAAAGATGGAAAATATGAAGTTTTTAAACTGGGTTCTAGAAAATGTGAAAATTTTGAAATGGGTTTGAGAGAAATAATTAAGGAAATGAAGGAATTGGGTTTTGTGGGGTTAATTTTTGTGGGCTATTTTTTGTGAGAGAAACAAATTTGAAGTCTCCAATTATTTTTTTGGTTGTAATGGCAGGTATTTGAAATGAAAAAATCATTTGGATTCAATTGTGATGTTTCTGGTAAAGGATGGCTCATGGAGGGATGGGGGGGAGGGGAGAGAGAGAAGACAAAGGGATATGGAGAGGCATGGTAGGGTAGACAAATTAGGAGAGAGAAGAAATTGGGCAAAAATAATTGGAAAATTAGGAGAGAGAAAATAAAATGGGCAAAAATATTGATAAAATAATTTTTTTTAATCAAGATTCCATCGGCGGCGACCTTAATGTGCTTAAGTGTCCAGAATCTTTTTTAAAAATGTCAATATGTCGCAGGAAAAGTTTAAATGCCAAGTTGGTTCAGACCCCTATTTTAAAATGCCAATTTGGTAATTCGGGGTTATAATAAAGGGTGAATTAGTGATGCGGGAGCATGCAGGTCAAAAAGAAGATACCATGGCCACTAGTCAACTTCTTTGCAAGCATTAGCACCATTGGTTATGTAGAGGCTCTTAAGGATAATCCTAGCTGTTTTAAGGGTTATACCTTAATTACTTTGCTTAATTAGTCCTTAATTACGCTTGTGATAATGCTTAGGCGTAGCTCTAATTTCTGCATTTTGTTTTGTTAAATATGCGTACTAACTAGGCCGTACAAAAGGAGTTTGTTCCTTGGCTTAGTAGTTGATAAAAATAGCTTGAAAATAGCATGGAGTGGGCATCAAGGCAGCAGTAGATGAAGATAAAAGGTACAACAGCACCCACTAGTGGATTCGTACAAAGGAGGCGCTCCAAATTGTACTATCCGAGTACACTTGTGAGCTGGCACCAGGACCACAAAAACGGCTCCTTTTGAGAGCTTTATCTCATTGTGGCACCTTAGCTTGTTTCTAGAATGATCCTCTAGGGTTCTCAGCTTATAAATAGTATCCTTATCCTTGTACGAAAGCAGATTTGATGAATGAAAACACAAGATAGAGCTCTGCCTCTGTTCACAAGCTATGCTTGGGTATTTACGCTTCTACTAATTCTTTCTTAGTGCTTAATTGCTTGGGAGAGATTAGCAAGGGTGGGGATCCTCTTAGACGACTAAACTTGTGCTTAATTGCTGGGTTTTGGAGTTAAGAGTTAATTGCTTTATTTATCTAAACACAAAAACACAAAAAGAAGTCACTCTGTTTCATTCCGACGAGCTTGCTGTTTGTTTTCGCATCAATTTGGTATCAGAGCTTTGGCTATTAAGCTCGTTTCTTCTGGGATTCTTGTTATTTGTTCTGTTATCTTTCTTCTCGTGGTGGTTTCAAGTGGAAAGGAGGAGTTTTGGACCTTCAAACAGCTCATTATATTTCATCGCTCTCGCTGGGCGAGCGATTGGAGCAGTATTGGGATTTCTCTTATATCTGAAGTTCTAGAGGTAAAGTTTGTGACTTTCTTAGTTCTTTGGATTCCTAAGACATAGATCTACAAAACTCTCTTGGTTGAATTTTGATTTTGTCTTAGAAAGTCGTGAGATAATTCATTTTATTTGGCTCTGTTTTACATGCGTTTGAGCTGAAGCTAGTTGTTTGCTGTTGGGTTTGTTGAATACTTGGTTGCACTGAGTTTGTGATTATTGGGTTATTCGTTGAGAATTTCGGATTGGGTTGTTTGTTGTGCGAAACCGTGAGTAAATCTGATTTGCGTTGAAGTTGTGGTATATTTATTTACTGGGTTTTGTTCTTTGTTCTTGGGTTTGTTATTTGCTGCATTTGAGCTACTGGTTTTCTGCATTTGTGTATTGATGCTGGAGTTGTATGGGTGGTTGTGAGCTGGTGGTATTGTGAAGGATTGGTTCGAACTTGCTATATCGTTGTGCGTTGTCAAGTATTCTATGTTGTTGGTGTTCTCCTCTTCCCATTTTAAACAACAAAAATCAGTCCACAAAGAACCCATTTAGCCCAAACACAATTCCTAGCTACAAAGGAAACCAAGCACCACAAGAATGACCTCCTACGGTTCCAAGCTTAATCCGAAAGGGTATGCATTTGATTTCCCTAACTTTGATGGAAGGTCTAGTACGTTTCTAGGGTGGCTTGAATCCATGGACAAATGGTTTGATCTCGTTGACTACTCGGACTTTGAAAAGGTCAAAGTAGTGGCCTCTACCTTTAGAGGTTATGCTATAGATTGGTGGGAGAAGTTGAAGGCTCAAAGAAAACGGATGAGGAAAGACAAAATCAGAAGTTGGAGTAAGTTGCGGAGAGAGCTCAAGAGGGAATTCTTACCCAATTTTACTTCACATATGCCTTTCTCTCCATTTAGTATTGAGCAAAAACCTGCTGAAACTAAAACCATTCAAAGTGCCTTTAGCGATCTTTATTTAAGTCCTTTCCATGGAGACGAGATTCCAGTAAAGAGGTCGTTGAATAGGTGTAAAAAATGTTACGGTTGGGGACATGTGTATGCAGAATGTGGCAATGAGAGGGTTGTTAGTTTAGAAGAATGGCAATTGGTTACTGAGATTGAACAAGGGGACGAAATGGGGCTTGATAAGGGCTTACTTGGGCCTAATGAATATGTTGTGCAACCTGTCATGGAGGGTATCTACATAGAACCTGCAGAAGAGTACTCAACAGCCTTTATACATGAGGTACAACCTAATTGCAAGGGTTTTTTTGAGTCCGAAAAGGCTGTCCAAAAGGCACCTTCTCACCTATGTATTGCCATGCAACATGTTGTGATAGATGAGGACATGCGAAAAGAGAGCTCTTTTGCTAATGAAACTGATTCGTTGCCCTTCACTACAAGCTCTCAAACAACATACTTGCTAGAAAAAGAAGAAAACAACATTGCTGCACTAAGTGAGGTAACTCTTGAAGACCCAAAACTGAGGTGTGACATGCACCCACGTTTTGAGCACTTATTCGCGCATGACAACTTTTTGCTAGCCAAAAACCAGCAAAAGAATGAAGGCAACATGACGGTTAAAAGCCTTATCCCACATACCTTGGAGAAGAGTTTGAGTAGCTCTTACAATTATTCTCCTAGGCAAGAACATTCCCAATATAAAGGCAACAACATGTATGACTTAAAAGGTACATTTGAAGACCTCATTGGTGATAGAATTTTATGCGGACTCTCTTCCATACGAACTGAAGTATTGAAGAGATTGAAACTGATTTTGTTTTGCAATGGAACATGGAGTTGCAAATTTGGATGGGGAGAATTCAAGGACACCCCTGAAGCTAGAGTTCAACACAGTAGAATTATGTTCTTCAATAGGCACAAACAACATGTAAAGAACAAAGTGAAAAACTCAATTGGTGCTTGGATTCGAGGTCGAATTGAAGGCGGAAAGTTTTGCAACTATATTGAACGTCAATGGAAGTTTTTCTACTTCGAGGACTTGAGGGCAAGTCCTAAACAACCCCGGGTGTTTGATGCGGGAGCATGCAGGTCAAAAAGAAGATACCATGGCCACTAGTCAACTTCTTTGCAAGCATTAGCACCATTGGTTATGTAGAGGCTCTTAAGGATAATCCTAGCTGTTCTAAGGGTTTATACCTTAATTACTTTGCTTAATTAGTCCTTAATTACGCTTGTAATAATGCTTAGGCGTAGCTCTAATTTCTGCATTTTGTTTTGTTAAATATGCGTACTAACTAGGCCGTACAAAAGGAGTTTGTTCCTTGGCTTAGTAGTTGATAAAAATAGCTTGAAAATAGCATGGAGTGGGCAGGAAGGCAGCAGTAGATGAAGATAAAAGGTACAACAGCACCCACTAGTGGATTCGTACAAAGGAGGCGCTCCAAATTGTACTATCCGAGTACACTTGTGAGCTGGCACCAGGACCACAAAAACGGCTCCTTTTGAGAGCCTTATCTCATTGTGCCACCTTAGCTTGTTTCTAGAATGATCCTCTAGGGTTCTCAGCTTATAAATAGTATCCTTATCCTTGTAAGAAAGCAGATTTGATGAATGAAAACACAAGATAGAGCTCTGCCTCTGTTCACAAGCTATGCTTGGGTATTTACGCTTCTACTAATTCTTTCTTAGTGCTTAATTGCTTGGGAGAGATTAGCAAGGGTGGGGATCCTCTTAGACGACTAAACTTGTGCTTAATTGCTGGGTTTTGGAGTTAAGAGTTAATTGCTTTATTTATCTAAACACAAAAACACAAAAAGAAGTCACTCTGTTTCATTCCGACGAGCTTGCTGTTTGTTTTCGCATCAATTAGCTGTGTGCTTTAGTTTTTGTTTAGTTTCCTTTTTTGTTTATTGTTTTTTCCTTTGTTTGGTTGTGTTTTATTTTGATTATTTATTTTGTTTTATTTTGTTGTTTTGATTTGAAATTTTCCGGCTTCACTCCATTAATCCCACTACCCTACAGGGGCTCGAATGCATAAAAAAGAAAGGGCTAGGTATATGTATCTGTATAGTTGTGTTCTGTATACATAAAAGTTCTATGTATATATTTTTCATCAACCTTATACATGACATTAACCTTGAGTAGGTAGCTTAGTGTGAGATCTATTCCAGAGGTCACTAGAATGAGAATCCTTAGTGGCACTGGAGGTTTCCTAGCCGTTAACTTTTGAGGTGCATAGGAGTAGTCCGGCAAAGTCGAGGCACCCACTTTATTCCCTAATAAAAACCATTGTCAAGTGTTTCATTTTTCCTTTCTGCTGTTGCTGTTGCTGTTGCTGGTGTTTCTTTTTCTCTCAAAGTGTACGTAGTGATCTGATTAATTTTTGTAAGAATCTCACTATATGATTAGTTTACATGAAATACTATGCCACTATATATATATGAATATGCCACTATAGGATTAGTCTGCCTTGCGCCTACTCACCCACCGACTCACCGACTCGCACAGCAATGGTTTACTGAACATGTATGTCGGTAAAAGCTATATATATATATATGGATATGTCTTGCCTAGGAAGAGACATTTGTTTTTACTTTGACCTTTGTTTGGTTGTTCCAGGTTGAAGGTTTTACTTTTTGGCATTGCTGTACAATGGTTATGTCACTGATTCATTGTAAAAGATTTGAATATGAGTGTCTATGTAGAATGTTTTGTCCAATTTCTGCGTAAGTTTGAGATAATTAGATGCTCAAAGTGCTTCTTCTCTTGCTCTTTCTTAAATCCTTTGATTTGTAGCACATTGATTGTGCATTTGCTTGCTGTGGCTGGTTAATACTTGTTTAAAGCTGGGAGGATATAACATGAGTTATGTTAATGCTTTTCATGTGCTAGCATGGGTGGAAAGAGTGGACATTTGAGAAAATTCATATAAAGGAACCACAAAATTATTAGCTTTCCCATTTGCTGATTTATATTTGTTGTATTGTAGGTTGATGAGTATTCTCAGAGCAGTGTACCCAACATATGGGCCATTGGTGATGTTACAAACCGAATGAATCTTACTCCCGTGGCCTTAATGGAAGGAACTTGTTTTGCTGTATGCTCATATTTGCCACTTAGCTCAAGTTTCCCTGTGTAATATAAGTATTTGTTGTGTTAGCCCCTCAATATTAATTCATCATGTCTCGTGTTCAGAAAACACTTTTTGGTGCCCAGCCAACAAAACCTGATTACAGCAATATACCATGTGCAGTGTTCAGGTAATGACTTATTACCAAGTTGGTCCGTTATGTTTTTTATATTTTGTATTGATAATGTGAAATTAAGGTTACAGAGGACAAGAAGTCCTCAGAGAACTGTGTAGTTACCAATGTTTAAAAAACGTGACACGCGCAGTGGTCTTAGAGCCTAGGTGCAAGGCGTGTGGCAAAGGTATGCACCTCATTGAAGTGAATCGCGCTACTTCATTTCAAAAATTATGCCACTAAAATATAGACGAAGTAGTGATCCAAATTGCTGCACTGAATTTTTGAAGTAGAAAATGTTTTTCACTCGATGGTTGAATCGAACAAAAGGGGGTGAAAAGTGGCCAAGATTTATTGGGACAGTTAAAACATGATAAAGGTTGTCCAAGATTTATTGGCCAAGATTTTGTTTTTAGATAAGAAAATTTTTATTAATCAGTTGTTAAAGAATATGGGAGGATAAGGCATCCTCATAAGCAAAACAAAAGTATCTACAAATCTTGCCAATGGGGATTGAACTAACGTAAGCTGAACACACTTAAAGAGTTAAAGGCCCCCGTTGCCTTAGCCCAAAGGGAAGCCAAGTAAACAATGTGGTTCCAAACATAGTCAATAGTGTTCCTAGCATCGGAAAAAACCCTTGAATTCCTTTGCAACCAAATGCACCAGAGAATAGCCATGCATGCACATCTCCACAACAACCTCCCCTCCTTGCCCCTCCTCATCGCAGCAAATCGTAATTGTAAGAACTCACCCACCATGGGTGGACACACAAAACTCTCCCCACACAACAATCTATCCCGTAAGATCCTAGCGAAATCACATAACACAAACAAATGCAAGCAATCCTCCCCGTTATGGTGACGCATCACACAAATCCCCGTAAAAGGGACCAACCAGGCCTCCGGCGTTGCACCATATCATATGTGTTCAACTTGCCATTATAGTGAAAGTAGGAAGAATATAATTTAAAAATAAAGGACCCTGAGTAGTGTGTAGCTAAGTTGGTAAGATCTCTGTGATTTGTTCCAAATTTGAGCCTCATACAGGCCATTGGAGGTTTTCCTTGTTGTTAGCTTCAGAGCCCATTGGGTTTATCGGGCAAAGCCTGGATATCCATGTTATCAAATTTTGAAAAATAAAAAATGAAGAGTAGCTTGAGGAGCATCTGACTTTGCAAAAGATCCCCAAATGTGTTGGATATCCGGGAGGGATACCCTTTTAAAAGCAAGCACTGCTTTGTCCCAGAATGACGCCAAATACAGTACCCCAATCCCAAACCAAATCCATCGAACAAGTCACCCTCGAAAAGACACTTGCATTAAGCTCCAGCTACAAACATTAAAATGTGGCCTAAACTGCAAAACGCAAAAGTAGCTGATTCTCCTCATCCCTACGCCTCCAGTGTGCCTCATCACAAGTTGCTGAACAATAGTTGCAGGGTAAACCCAAATCTCCATCCCAACAGAAAACAGCCTCCACCACAAGGATTGATCCAAGTCACATGTGTTACTACTCAGTAGGTACATCTCGCAATTATCCAGGCATAAGGTCCAACTAGGTCTTCTCTGCCGCAATATGTCATTATATTACTATTATCTTTATCAAGAACCATCGTCTATATAAAAGCTTGAACACCTTAAGGGAAATTTAGCCTTCCAAATCAAGTTATTAACTGGGGAAGGGGGAAATGTGATGGTAGAACTAGGTGATGGAGCTATTTACTTTTGCCAACTTATGTGTGTAATCACATCTACTCATGTTTAGGTACATACATATGGTTGCTTTAAACTTATTCCATCCAATCTTTACAGTTTACACGCCCATCCAAAAAGAAAAAGAAATGGAAAACCAAATGTCAAAAATCAAAATGTTATTCCGACTGTTTGGGCTGATTCTTGGGTGACATTTGTAGTCTCTGGACTCCTCTTTGACTATTTTGCTCAAGTGCTACTGTGATAGTGATTGAAAATTTTCGGATCCAGATTTGGCCATTTCGGAAGGGAGAGAATATGGGCTAGTTGTGCCATAAAGTTAAAATAAAAAAGGTCATGGACAACACTTCAAATCATGAACATTTTTGCTGTGTCTCAAAGACAACTACGAACACCAAGATCTATCTCTGTATGTTTGTTTAACTAACCTTCATTGTTAGGGTAAGATCTAGTAGCAAACAAAATGGTAGAGGCTATGTTGGTGCCTATTCTCTTCTTTCCATGATGCCCTTAAACTTTATCCTTTCTGGGCTTCGGATTTCAATGCTGTTGAAGGATTTGAACTCAACAATTGACTCAATAATAAGCCTTGAGATGGGAAGTGTCATTTATTAGCTAGAAATTTTGGAATTATTTTTCGGCTGTCCACACTACATGGGGCTCCTGTGGCTGCCACTGGTGGTTCTTGGGACTTACATTTACGCCGGTCACCACATGATAGGGAGATGGAGGAGCTTGTTTCCCTCCTGAGTGTTCTTAATTCCACTCTTCTCGTCCCTATGGATGATTCTAGGACTTGGACGGGGGATCCTTCTGGGGTCTTCTCTTGCAAGTCCTTCCTCTGCCATATTAGCCTTCCCTCTCAGTTCCCCCACTTTCCCTTATCTACTTTTATTTGGAAGTCTAAGGTCCCATTGAAAGTGCGCACTTTTGTGTGGACTTTGGTGCTAGGTAGGGTGAACACTTATGATATGCTGCAGCGTAGGAGACCAAGCTGGTCCCTTTTACCAAGGTTTTAGGGTTTTGTGTGATGTGTCGACATATGGGGAGGATTGTTTGCATTTGTTTGTGCAATGTGATTTTGCGCGGAGTTTATGGACTAGGTTGTTGTGTGGGGAGAGAGTTTTGTGTGTCCAGCCACGGTGGGCAAATTCCTACATCTACGGTTTGCTGTGATGAGGAGGAGTAAGGAGGGGAGATTGTTGTGGCGATGTGCTTCTATAGCATTGCTTTGGTGTATTTGGTTGGAGAGGAACGCCAGGGTTTTTTCTGGGACTACAAAGACTATTGATTGTGTTTGGGATGACATAGTTTACTTGGCTTCTCTTTGGGCTAAGGCGGCGGGGGCCTTTAAGGGTGTCCCGCTGACTTTAGTTCAACGCCATTGGCGTGATGTGTAGATAGTTGTCTTTTATACTGAGGATGCCTTATCCTCCACCTTTTTGTATTCTTTACCATTTGATTAATAAAATTTTCTCTTATCTAAAAAAAGGGGTTTCCAGAAATCAATTATAAAGAAAAGTGGATCTGTCATGCTGATATCAGTCAAATTAAAACTACGAAGGTTCCATGGTTCACAACCCGATCCTATAGGAGATTGCAGCTAGTAGCCCAATTTAGAAAAATTAGACAGAAAGAGTTAGATTTGTCAAGATGTGAATAAATAGATTAGTACCTGTTTGAATTTCATTCACCCTGTTATCATTCTGGTTGCTGACTAGTAGCTCTCTATATCCTTACTGAAGAGAAAAAAGAAAACAAATAAGGAAATGGGAAAAAGAAGCAACAAAAGATGAGGAAAAAGAAAAAGTGAAACACATTTTCAGAGATTGTTCATTGTTGTAGTTGGTATAAAATATTTTCTCTATCATGTGATCCTCATTCTTATCTGCATGCTCTTGTGTGTCTCTTCATGACGTTGCTGAAACAAGTCACTGTTCTTCACTTTGACTGTCGAATCTGATTCCATTTTATAATTGCCTTGCAGCATACCACCTCTTGCTGTGGTTGGCCTTAGTGAAGAGCAAGCTGTAGAGCAAGCAAATGGCGATGTTTTGGTTTTCACATCATCATTTAATCCAATGAGAAATACTATCTCGCAGTATGTGCTCTTATGCTTTTAGTGTTTTATTCTACTTTTCATGCGGCCAATACTTTTGTGGTTTATTATGTTTAATAATCTTAATCTGGGAAAGTTGTGCCGATGTATACCGAAAAAACATTAAGGCAGGCTGACGTTTCAAAAAATACATTAAGGTATAAGCGGTTTTTGCTATTAGAGCTGACTAAGAGTTTTGATAATTAGAAACTAAGAGAACAAGAGTTCTCAAAGAAACAACTAAAGTACAAATCGCTTAATTAATGCTGAGCGGCACCCTGTTAAAAGCCTCTGAAGCTTTGACCCATGTTTGCCAAGTACACCAGCGATCCAAAGCAATGACAAATGAAACACTCATCCCTAATACTGAACAACTGTTTCCTAAGAGACCATGTAAAATCACAGTGCAAGAACAAATGCAAATGTGTCTCACTAGCATGGGGACAAAGGGCGCACGCACACCCGGGATGTAGGAGTGTTTACATTACCCAGTGCCATGATCCTCACAAAGTATGTACCTTGAAGGGAGTCTTCAGCATCCAAATGAAATTGGCCAATGGAGTGAAGGGAGGCTAAGATGTAAGGATTTGCACTAGAAGACTCTTGAAGGATGTCACAGGAACTCACTTCCCTCTTGGAAATTGTGGACTTGATCCAGCTTTTGGCTTCCGATGACTCTAGGAGGTGGGTTGTTGATCCTTCGGGGGAGTTGTCTTGGAAGCCCTTCCTGCAGTAAGGACTTGGCTTCCTCGATTTCCTTTAGAGGGCGTTTGGAAAGTGGGAATGGGATTGTGAGATTATGAGGATGGGGATGAGATTTGTGTTGAGGGGATAGGGAATTTTCATAGTTAATCCCATTACCCTGTTTGTTATGTGGGTATTAGATTAGGGAATAAATTGGGGATTGTAAAGTTAGTTTACCAAAATGCCATTAAATAAAAGAGAAGACAAAATCTGCAGTCTTTTTTAATGGGCATGATAATAATTTGACTATTAAAATCCTTATCCCTCCTCCAATTACCAGCCCCCCTATGGGATTAAAAACGTGGGATAAGAGGCATTTTTATCCCAATCCCTACCCATTCTCTATTTCCCATCCCTTACACCAAACATGGGATTTTACAATCCTAATTTTCTAATCCCTATCCCCACCTTCTATTCCCACTAAACAAACGCCCCGTTAGTGGATTTTATTTGGAAAGTAACTTTGCCCCTGAAAGTTAGGGCGTTCATGTGGACTCTAGTGCTTGATAGTGCTGCTACTTCATATGTGTTCAATGTATCGTGCTGGCAGTGAGACGTCGACACACACACAAACTTATTTCTTTGTTGTGATGTGGCCTGCTATCTTTGGGGTAGGTTGTTCGCAGAACCGTGGGTTCCCCCTTCTACGCTTGAGGTGTTCTTGAAGATGCGGTTCCTAGGTTTTAGAGGTGTGAAGGAGAAGAACAAATGCGTTGCGATTTTGTAGTGCATTTGGTTGGAGAGGAACGCCCGGGTGTCTACAGATCTCCTGTAATTGTCCACAATTTCCACTAGAGCCAAAGGCTTCACTACTTTTGGCTTTGGAAATTGGAACATAATGGCCTAAAGCAAAGTGGCTCATAAAACTGTCGGCACTTCTTATTTATTGGCACTTCGGATCTCGGGTCAAACGGAACAGCCTCTGTGTGAGACTCTCACAGAGTAAGGCTGTGTACAACCGACCCCCCCTTACCTTGCCTAGGCGGGAGCCTCTTTGGAGGCACTGTGGTAATGTTGTTGACGTTTCTCCTTCCATGTTGTGGGAGAAGGTAACTTACTTAGCTTGTATATGGGCGAGAACTGCAGGGGGTTTTTCGGGATTGTCTTCTGATAGAGGATTTCTTATCCTCTATTTTGCTGTACATTGATGATTATTAACATATACTTGTTTTTTTTCTAAGAAAAAAGGATCTCCAACCCATACCAGAGTTATCGCGCGAGGCGCAATGAGGCGATAGAGGTCCATAGGCGCAAAGCGCAAGGCGAAGGCGCGCGCCAATGAGGCGCACTAGTGTATGACTGAAAACATGCTATAAAATAAATGGTTTTTCATCGAAATGTATCTCAGGTGCGCCTTAGGGGCGTCTCGGTGCGCCTGACTAATGTCGCTGCGCTAGAAGCTAAAAGCGATTGGCTTGTGCGCCGGAGCCCTTGTGCGCCTGAGCCCTTGTGCGCCTAGGCGCGCCTTTTAATACACTGGCATAGAGGTAAGTGTGTTCCCCAAGTTCCCAATCCCAGGGAGCTGTCCGTAACGATGCACCAATGACAACATAGAAGAAAGCCAATGTGTATTCAAAAAATGCACCTCAGGCGTGATTAAGCGTGAGGTGCCGTCAGGCACCTGCTTGGCTTCTTCACGGACCGTAGGCGCAACTTAGTGTATGAGACGCACTCTTGCGTCTCCATTTATCTTCTTTTTTTCTTTTTAGTTTTTTGTTCAATTCTGCTCTCTTTTCTCTTTTTTCTGTTGCTACAAATCCTTAAAAAGTTACCCCTCCTTGACAATAAAAAAAGATTTAAGAGCCTTTTAAGAGAGATACAGTAAAATTATCTTATAAAGATTTTTCCTATAAAGTGCAGCTCGCTTGAGGCACGAGTCTTGCCTCGGCTCTGGGCACCCTTTATGCTTCTGAGCGCCTCGCCGCCCTTTTAAAACTAACTGCAGCTTTTAGAGTCGTTGGAAAACCCTAGGATAGATGGATTGAACTAGAAATCCCCATCCACACATTTTCCCTGAACCATACCTAATATCTACTTCTATTTGGGACAAAGGGAGAATTATGTTCTTGCTGTGAATTTTTTTAATGCAAGTCAAATACATAGTCAAAGCCAACAAAACTCACTATCTGATGAAAAAATTAGTCATTATATAATTAAACTCAGGAGTCCTACCTAAAGTGGAATTAAATTAAAACATAAAATAAAAAAGGTGACATGATACTTCATTAAAGTAGAAATTTGTTGAATACAAGGGAACTTCTTGTCTTTATTGTCAAAAAAAGTTATAATGATGGCAAAATAAGGTATATATATATACTACTATAAATATACCAAATATTATTTGTAAGTTGATGTAGATATCCTTTGAGTGGATAGCTAAGGACGAATTGACATCCATATCGGAAACGCATAATATTCATATTTGATCCATCTCCTTTTATCATTTAGGTTCACACATAGGCCATATCCACTTATTTTGAGTTGGGTGGAGCTGATGTTCATTAGGTTGGGGATCTGCTTAGAACTCTGTTAACACCATCAAAGGATACACTTAGAAATTTTAAGACAAGGACATTGCGGTTTGGTGTGTAGTCGTTTTTCTACCTAGGTGTTTTGTTTTCTTGGTTGAGTGGTTTTTTCTTTTTCTTTTCTTCCCTCACGATGGGGAGCTTGAGCAGGTCTTTTTATTTAGGAAAATTTCCACTTTGGTGCCCTGACCTGTGTTTTTCATATTTCCATTTTTGTTACCCGAGTTAATTAAAGTTGTTTCACTAAGCTTTTTTCCGTCTCTTTCGTTAACTCCTCTGTTAAGAATTGGGAAAAACGACGCATTTTCTATTTTTTTAGGGGGTAATTCGTCATTTTCCTTCTCTATTCTCATCCCCATCTTTCTTCCCCGTCCTTCTTCCCATCCCATCTTCTTCATATCTCTCTCTTGTAATCCCCATCCCCACCATGTTTTCTCTCTCACCCACCACCACCAGCACGTTTGCTCTCTCACCCACCACCACACCACCACGTTTTTATTCCCTCCACCACCACGCAACACCACCACCTAACCTCACTTTCTCTCTCATCATCCTCACCCCTCCCCTCACCCAGAAACCAAGAAAAATTCTGGCCTATCTCCACCGCGCCCGACCCCCACGCGACCACCCTGTCACCACCACTTCAATTTCGAACCACCACCAACTTCGAACCACCACCACAAACTTCTCCCCACAGCTTACCTCCCTCTCTCACCAGCAACTCATCCCCACAAAATTAGTTGATTACTTCGTCGCCTTCGTCGATTTCCGCCTCCTTCGAGCAATCAAAATTATTTCATCACTTCTTATTTGGTGGAGATATGTTGTTAGAATGTTAGATCAAATAGGATTGATAATGTTGTCGGGTACCATTTGATGGTTTTATATGTCAATTAAAATACTTGTTAGGATTGATTAATGGACTTTATAGTGGTCAATAATGCTCACCATTTAGATTTTCTGTTTCAATGTTACTAAACTTGTAGCTAGCAAATCCTAATTTTTCCATGTTTGTAATGCTTTCATAGTATTATTTGGATTTTTATTTCAATTTTCGACCACATTACATGATGATGGGATTTCATTTTTGCTTTTTATGTTTCTGTTCTTACTCAACAATCTATAGATCTATACATGAAAGGAGAGAGAAACAAAAAATGCCATAATTTAGATGGGTTGTTTTTTTACTGAGGCAGCCATTAGAGAAAATAAATGATATGAACAAAATGCAAACAAAAGGAAAAAGATAGGTCACTCTCACTTAAGTGAGGGTACTTTGTTCATTGAACATATGCTCCAAATATTTCTTTTACTTGTTAGTGGCCACGTCAGCAAACTGACGAAAAAACTAACGGAACTAACGGAAACAACCAAAGTGAAACTTTTTCTGATATCTTAGGTAACCAAAATGGAAATATGAAAAATATAGGTCACTAAAAAATGATTATGCAATATCTCGGGGCACCAAAGTGAAAATTTTCCTATTTTATTTATCTATTTACAAATACTAAGTTATTACATTGTAGTGAAACAGCTACAAAGCTGCTAGCTTACAAAAGAACTCCAGTAGCACTTATTCGCCAATAGCATCATTCATTCCTTTCACCCCAAGGAGGAGGTCAATTTATTATTATTATTATTGTTATTGTTATTGTTATTGTTATTGTTATTGTTATTGTTATTGTTATTGTTATTATTATTATTATTATCATTATTGTTGTTATTGTTATTGTTATTGTTATTATTATTATTATTATTATTGTTGTTATTATTATTATTATTGTTGTTATTATTATTCTTATTATTATTCTTCTTATTATTATTATTATTAATTTATTATTTCTATAAACAGTTGATCTCTTTGTTGTCGTCTTGTCAATGACACTTGAATTTGTAGCGATGATTGGCGACTCCTTAGGGTGTTTTCAATGGATCCTATTTTTACGGAAGTTAAAGGTGCCTCATAAGGTGTACACCTTTGTTTGGACATTGGCTCGTGCCAAGAGAATACTAAAGATGCGTTTCATGGAAAAACTCCCGTGTGCTTGCTGTGTTAGGGGAATGGTGAAAAATGTCTTCAATCTGGTACTCTATGGTGATAGCACAGTTAAGGGGAAATCTGTTTGTAATGTTAATGGGGAAATTTTTGTGTATGTCCAGCCCACCAGTCCTCATTACCTGCAAGCTCAAAAATTGTTATGTTCTGTGCTTTTAGGCAATGTTTAAATGCATATGTCTGGAAACAAAGCCACGTATTATTTTTGGAAGTCTCTCCTGCAAATGATTGTATTTGGATCAAATTGTATATTTAGTGGCCAGTGTGTTCACATAATTTTCTATCTCGGAGTCAGTGGAATCCAATCTGCTAATGTCATGGCCTGTTATTTCAAATACTTCCGTTCTATGATTTCAAATTCGAGAATGTTGGCTGTGAATGTGGTTATAAGCAGTATCTGACCAGAACATGGAGGATAATGTTTAAATTGCCATGACAAAAACCATGGAACATGTTGCCAAATCTATTTTTACATCTAGTCTTATCGATTAGAGAGGATCTTATAGCTATTAGTCGTGTTTCTCGTTTTTAGTTTGCGTTTAATTTTATGGGATTTTCCAGTTGGTAGGCCTCAGTTTCTGCCTTTTCCAATTGGTAGAACTTGAAAATCCAATTGGTAGGCTGGTATTTTTGAAGTTTCCATTCCGTGACCTCTTATTGAATTTTCCGTTGGTTTTTGTATGTCATTCACGTTATACCCTTTACCCCTTCTCCAGTTTCTCTCTCCTCTCATTCCCCTCAACCAATCCTTGCCTTGTTGCCTCCTCCTCCATATTCTCTCTCCTCTCCCTTCCCTGCCCTCAACCAATTGACAGGAAAACTCAAATCAATTATGCAAATTCAATCACACACAAAGACATAAAACACCAAATCAAAAACTCCAAAATTAATTACCATCAATCTCCAATTACTCTTTTTTTTGGCTTAGCAAATCTCCAATTACTCAATCCAGTGGTATACACCCCCAAAAGCTCCAGGTATCTCTATAATTGCTTTAACACCATTTTGTGATTGCAATTCTTGCAAAACATTGAATAATCCGATGGCCTAGAGAATTTGGAAGTTTTTGCTTTGTAATTGAAATTTAGGGTTTCAAGTTTACAAATTTTATTAGTTGGTGCCTTATTGAAAGAAACGTTGCTTTGTTCTTCCTTTTACATATTCATGACCTAACTTTTTTTAAATTTCCTCCTTTTGTCTCTTTGTCCTCTTTCTCTCTGTTGTATGGAACCATGATGAGGATTTGCCGAATTTGTAAATTGGGAGAACAAAGAAGGATTCTGATTGATTTTCTTAAGTGTGAAGAAGTGGTTGGATTTGGAGGATTGAGGAGAGAGAAAGTGATATGGAAGCTGTTGGTGAAGGTGCAACAATGGCGGTGGTTTCGGGATCCTGTGGTTTAAGATTTTTCTTTTGTTGGTGAGGTGATGGTCAAGTAGGTGTGGTGGGTAGACACAGGTGAAGAACTGAAGATGTCTATGGAGTGGTGATGAAGATGAGCGTGAGACAGTGAGAGGGATACAATGAGGAGAGAGAGAGGGTCATGGATGACATTTAATGTGAATTGTATACCATTCCAAATAATTAAAAAATAAATAACAAGGCCACATCATCCACTTAACCGAAAATCTAACAGAAAACATAAAAATGGGTCACGGAGCCGAAGAGTTTAAAAATTGAAGCCTACCAATTGGATTTTTAAATTAAGAAATTCTACCAATTGGAAAAGGCAGAAACAGAGGCCTACCAATTGGAAAACCCCTAATTTTATTGTGCAAATACTGGTATGATCACCTTTTTATTCGTAATGATGATAAGATTTCTCTTGGGCATGTTGGAAATCTGTGGTTTTTTCTTGATACCTTTTCACCCTATGTCATGACTGCAGGCGACAAGAAAAGTCTGTTATGAAGCTCATTGTCGATGCGGAGACAGATAAAGTTCTTGGAGCATCCATGTGTGGCCCAGATGCACCTGAAATTATGCAGGTACTTATCACATCTCTTGCAGTCAACACAAATTTTTACAGCCGAAAACTGTCGGTGCATGTTGCTGGAAGCCTGGAGAATCTTTGCAGCCGTCAAAACTGATGCAGTTATTATTGCTTTGTGTTGTTCGGGTAGTCCTTGGATGGGTAAACATTTATTGATCAAACCATGTTAGACAACTTTCCCCAATGGGATTCTTTAGGCGTCAACTAACTCGCCCCATAGTTACTCTTACTCCCTTACCTTGTTCTACTACATGGCAACGCATCTATTGGAACATAGTCATTCCTGCGACCTCCGTTTTGTGAATATCTGGAGCTTCAACGTGGTCTAAGCCCAGGGGAGAAAGGAGAATGTCAAGATTCTCGCGAGAGTGGAAAGTCAAAAGCATGCCGGTTTGACTTGCCGTGGAGCATTGCAGGAATATGTCACTGTCTGTTAAAAAGAATGTTCTAGACTGTTGATGTGATGCATTCTAGTGCATTCACGAATAATAAGCAATGTGTTGTGAAGCTACTTTATCTTTGGAATCGCCATTGGTTACCCTTCTAGGCGAATGACTGCTAAATTGTACAAGTATTTCTGCATTGACCAAAGGTCTTGGATGTTCTTGACAACTGTGTTTAGCAATAATAGTATTTCTGTATACATGTTTACTGCTGATTATGTAATGATGTCTTGTGCAGGGTATTGCTGTAGCTGTGAAATGTGGAGCAACAAAGGCACATTTTGATAGCACGGTATGTCTTTCATTCTTTTCTACCTTTGGGGTTAAGAAATATTTCCCTTCCCCGCCCTCGTATGCTTCCACATCGTCCTGTAAGTTGGAGGTCCATCTCTCTTCTATTGCCTGAAAATTTTACAGTACAACAGAGGGACTAGTGGCTCAAGTGATAGCTTACCTTCCATTGGTAGATCGTACTTGATCAAATGCTCCTTTCCTTTGTATACTTGCTCCTTTCCCTACCTTCCATTGGGGTTACAGTAAAATCATACCCCCTTCCCTTACCTTCCATTAAGGTTTTTCACACAGTAGTTTAACTGTACTATCACCTGCTAGTATACTAAAATGACTAGGAAGACAAACATCTCTATCTGCGGTTTGCCTACCTAAAGGATGGAACGTTCCTTAAAAGGTATTTTAAATGTACTATCACCTGCTAGTATACTAAAATGATTACGAAGACAAACATCTACCTATCTGCGGTTCGCATACCTACAGGATGGAACCTGCCTTAAAAGGTCTGCAAAAAGAGGGAGGTAGAAGGAAAGAGGTTCAAGAAGAATGAGACTGCATATCTCGAAGACGGTGGTGAATTTGGTGCTACAGAGAGGAGGTGCAGCTCAATTTGGTGGAGGAGGCCTCAAGCAGGCTCAGTTAATGAGAACGAGGGAGAACATGAGACGGGATTGTGGAGTCAGTGTTGCAGCATTGTTGGTGAGAGGTGGATACGGTGGTGAGTTCACTAAGAATTGTCGTAGTGGTTGGTCGGAATACACGAAGACTTGAGAGAGTGAGGCAGGATAAAAATTGGTTCTATTAATGTGAACTTTTAACATTTTTGTTCATGTATGGGTGGAAAGATAGGGAAAGAAAACTAAACAACAGAGTGGAGGTTGGCTAAAGAAAATAAAAACCCAAATGTTCAAAATGTTTTCTTTTATACATTCTAAGTCGTGTGTGCACAAATTAACAGAAATTTTACATTTTGGCTTGGTGCAATAGTGAAACTTAGAGGCTTAGAGCTAAACCGGATTTTTCCATGAATTTTTGCCCTTGGTTAAGTTATCGTTAGACGGTTCAAGCTTGAGATTATTTTGGGGCAACCTTTCCCTATATATTATAGTGTTGGGAACAGAAATAGAGAATTTTATTGAAGGCAATAGTGAAAACAACCATTTGGATTGGAGATCATATCAAGTAGATTGGCTCTGTTTTTGCACAACTAGCTGTGAACCTTAGATGTTAGCTGACAGATTATAGTTGTGTGGCTAGTTAATTGAAAGAGAAGTGTTTGGTAAAATTTGCTATACAACTATAAAATTTGTTAAAATGATCTAAAGGATATTATATTAATCTCAATAGTCCAAAAAATTAAGGACAATTATGGTATGACCTAAACTGACATGGTGTAAGTTATTTCAAATAGATTTTCATAATCTAGCTTTTAGAGGCTATAATCTACCTCTACCCCAATTTTTGTCCGTAGCAAACACTACCATTTTATCAGAACTACTAGATTATTGATAGCTTTTGAAAGTATCACCTAGTTGTGAATGCATACCAAACACAGCCATAGTGTACTCAAGTGTACCTTTGAAATGTTTATTTAATAAGGGGATCGAACATCATATTATTTCCTATTTGGGGACAGCAAATAGGTCACTGCTAAAATACTTTGTGGCAACATTTTTGTGCAGGTGGGTATACATCCTTCTGCAGCTGAAGAATTTGTGACAATGAGAGAAGCTTCAAGACGTATTCCTGCTGCTGGCAAGCCCAAGACCAATCTTTGAAAGCGCAAACACTGTACATTGGCTTTTTATTCATCGATATTTGACATAAGTGGGTCTTTTGTAATCTCAGAACCTTTTTTTCTCTTGTATTCCTACATAAGCTGGGTAAGGATCTTCTGTTGTTCCTTCATGAACAACAGTCCATGTAATCTCACCATTGGATCTCTTCTGTAAAACATATTTTTAGTTTCTAATGGATGAAAGTACCATAATATATTGGTGCGAAAATAAGATCTTAATTAGTTGACTTGGCATGGAGAGGAGCACAACATGGGTTTTGTTTTTTTCTTTTTCCTTTTTTTTTTTTTTTGTGTGTGTGTGTGTCAGTGTGTGTGTTAAAAACTAGAGTAATATGTTTTAACTCTGAAAGCATAGTTAACTAATCTTGTGCAGGACGACGGTTACCTTTGAAAAACACTAATGGAGCATCGATATCAGACGGCCTACTGATTTTAACATGAGATGTTCAAGTTCGTTCAAGCACCTTTGCGTCCCTGAAAAAAAATACAGTATTCTCAATAATCTTGGATTGCTTGAAGTTTCTAAAACCGCGAAAGGTTTGATAACAATTTGATGTATTTGCGAAGCAGAAAAATTAGCAAGAATAAATCTTTTTCAGTTTATTATGTGACATACCATTTGCATTAGATGTTGCATTTTATCAAGCCATAAAAGTAGGAGTAACAAGAAATTGAAATGACACCCTACCTAACGCATATGAATTCCATAATGCAAGCACGAATTGGGGTATGATATCGTTAGTAAAAAGCCAGGCCACTCATTTAAAATTTCAATCATGGCATTTCTTTCCCTCCCAAAGTGTAACTCGTTACTGGTCCTGCCAAAAATTGAGGTCTTCGACTCACTCTTCGCATGTACTCCTGAACAATCCTTGTTAACATGATAATACAAAACAACTGAAAAACCAGATTGTTTGATTTTTGTTTAGTAAGCCTGTTAGAATTACACTAGCCTAAACACAAGAATGGGGGGTTAAATTGTGTTGGTAGTTTTCGCCTAACTTTCGCTTAATGAACATATGGACCAACCTATGGAATTGAGGTCCTTAGGTTGTTCCCTCTAACAGAGATTAAGTGCGGAAGCTAGATAATTAAGCAATAAATAACACAAGGCGTTTTATACGTGGAAAATCACCCAAGGCTCCTTTGGGTGTAAAAACTACGACCTAGTCTCTCTAGTAGGATTTCACAACTACTTGTTGTATTTCCGAGCCAAATCATTATACAAGCCCATTCCTAACTTGCTACAATCACAACTTTAAACTTTAGTTGTCAAGTCCACCTAACTCTATCAAACAAGCAGCTAGGCACAACTTCACTCAAGTTGTCAAGAACACAACTTCCCTACAAGTTGCCAAGACTCACAAGCAAGCCAACACTCGGCCTTGAGCAAATACACAAGCTATCACTAGCTCATAAGATTTCTCTAAGCAATTGAGTAACATAACCTTTTTGGTGCTTCTAAGATAAGCAAGTAAGGTTACAATATTTTCCTAAGTGTTGAGACTTAAGGAAAGAAGGAACTGACTGGGAAACAGTTTCTGGGCTTAGTTTATTTGGATATGTATGAAGGCAATTTATGAGCAAAGTGAAGAAGAGGTTTTTGTGTAAAAACGATTTTGATAAAATCTGAATATCCTCTCTTAGCTCTTGCACTAGCTCAACTCAACTCTTATATAGAGAGAGTTTCAAGTCTTTTGCTTAGTGGTTAGGGGTTTCAAAAATATCTTTAAGTCAAGAGGCTCCAATATGTCGAATCAATTCATATATTTTCTTTTGCAACTAAAAACCTTAAAACTCAGTAGAAGCCTCATTGCTGTCTCAGAAAACATGACAGCCGAATCTCAAAGGAGGACTTGCTTGTATGACAATTTGGTGCACAAAGCTCTAAAAACCAAGTTCCCTTTTTGAGCACAACATACTTTAGTAAATCAGAAAGCTCTTTTATTTGATACCATATTTAGAAGGTTCTTTAGCACACACTACAAGAATTACGAGATTTAGCTACCGCTTTATCGGTCGCAAATATGGGTTAATCGGTCGCAGCAAATATGCGGGACGCAAATCAAATATGTGACCGATTTCGCAAACATGACCGACCGATTAAAAATATATATACCGACCGATTAGTCGGTCGCAATCCAGAAACACATTTAAAAAAAAAATGATTCCCAACTGATTATTGGTTGGGAATAAGCTATTTTCCCCCCACAAAATAAACCTAGACTCCCTCAAACAAAAACATACACCATCATCCAAAACACCAAATTCTTACACAGGTACACAATAACCATCAACAACATTTTGTTTAGATCTGACGAAGCAATAATTCCCAAACTAACATAAATATTTTAGAAAAAAAAAACAAAATTAGGCTTAGAACTAAAGCACAAGGCTCAAAATGACCCAAAACTGTCTTAAACGAATTAGTACAGAACAAACTCTGGAACATAATTATAACGACCTACAGTTTTTTTAGAATTGCAGAAAAAAAAATAGAAAAACCCTACCTCTAAACAACTAGAACATAAATCACCCAAAAAAAACCTTCTACACACTTAGATTTTGCCCAGATTCGTTTAATGTATTTCCAATTTGTTGTTGAGTAGTGGAGGAGATGGAAGACTAGATCTCACGACCCATCCCATTACCGCTTCTCAACCGCCATCACTAGCCCAGGTTGCTTCCAAAATCAAACATATCCGCTTCATTTTTGCCTTGAATAGCCAAGATCGACCTTAATTTTGCATAGATCTGTCCTAAATTTGCTTTCACTCAAACTTCGTGCTCGGTTTTCAGCAGTGTTAGGATTTGAAAGAAAAAGAGGAAGAGAGAGAGGGGGTGGTAGATGAAGAGAGAAGTAGAGAAGTTATGTGGACTTGAGATGAAAACGAGCAAAAATGAGGAGTTGAGATGAAAGGGGGAGCTGGGTGTGTACAGAGGAGAGAGAACGGAGATGAGGGAGAGAAGTGGGCTGAGAAAAGGAAAGAGAAGGTGGGCAGGTTGATGGTTGAGAAAAAAAACCTAAGGGCCAGTTAAATATGCTCACTTCGTAATTTTCCTTTTTTTTTTTTTTCTTGTTTTGGTTTCAGCGACGGATTTTCGGTCGGTAACTTATTAATTCGGTCGGTAATTTGCGACCGACTTAATATCGGTCGCTAATTTTTCAACCGACATTAAATCGGTTGATAATTAGTTAAATTTAAACCGATAAAAAGTTGGTCGGTAAATATCGGTCGCGAAATCGAGTATTTCTTGTAGTGACAATAAAATATCTCTTGGATAATAGTAGTGTACTAAGCAATGTTGAAGATATTTTATTTTCAAAATTCATTTGTAAAATCTGGACTTGATGTGGGACCTAGGTTCCGCTTCAGATTCCTAATTCCAGTTTTGCCATCAATTAATTCCGTCCATTAGTTCCTTTAGTTTCAACTCTATTAAATTAATTCTCTACTTAATACATGAATCTAAAATAGAATATATACCAATCTTCTATCTTGTTCTTCATGTACCAAATGTAATCATCTTTTTAAGCTTTTTCCTTCTCGTTGAGTATAACGACTAATATCACAATTAGAATTACGACATTAGTAAATTAATTACCATAAGTATATTTAGTTTTAATCATCATCAAAATGTCATAGGGTCCAACAAAGCCATACTAACAAAATATACATATATTCTAATTTATGGGAGGGTAATCGTACAACTTGACTGCGTTACTAAAGCATGCATCTGATAGCTAGTAAGAAACATTATGTTGGTTCTCCTTGCTCTCATTCAATTTTTGGTCCCTGTTGGTTAATTAATTTGTTACAATATAATAAATGTACATCAATCTTAACGTTGAACTTGAGACTTGATATACCAAACGCTTCAGTTTAGTCACTTGGCCTAAACTTCATTGATAAATAAATAAAATATTATCAATAATAGTTGATTGATCAGCAAGTGAAAAAACAAGTCCTTTTAGCATGTTGAAAAACTAACTAATGTTTATCTTCTTTAAGTTAGGAATAATTATAAATGACCTACTTTTAAGTGAAAAGTTTCTTAACCACTAATTTTAGGGGGCATTTGGTTTATTATTAGAAAAGGGAAAGGAATCAATAAAGAAAAGTAAGGGAACAAGAAAGGAATGAACTTAATGACCTTTTTTATTTGACTCAATCAAGAAAGAGAAGACTATTCCCTTTGACCTTTGTTGATGTTTGGTTCATTGATAAGGAATCAATCCCCTTTTCTCCTTGGTCAGATAGACTTAATCCTATTTCTTTTTCATCCTTACTACAATAGTTAAAATACCTAATTAATTATTCTACCATATTATTTATGTAATGAGTTTACGGAAAAAAGAAAATGCATTGTGGTGATGTAGCTGATTAAATATATACTCAATTAATTAAACCCCAAAAAAATAAAGAAGTAATTTTTTTTTGAGAAGAAACAAAAGCACTATTATCAAATCCTGAACTCCCCCAGTCCAACAAAAAAATAAATGTACGTACTCCACAATTTAAAAAAAAAAAAGCAAAAAAAAAAGAAGAAAACAACATGCATGTACAAATGAAAGAAGGGGCAAAAAGTTTGGAAAAGTAATTGAAAACACCAATAGAGCACAGTTATTAATGCCTAGTGCAGTAGTGCCTACTACCTTTTCTCTCTCCTATTCTCATGTCACTCGCTACTGTAAAAAAAATTTCTTGCCCCCCGTTTAAATTCTACTCTCTTTCTTTCTCCCCCTCTCTGTTCAAAAAATGGCAAAGATTGGAATTGTAGAAGTACAAAACACAGATCAACGCATTTGGGAAGAGATCAGGTGGGCAGAGGCAACATAGCAGATGACTGATGATGAGGGAATCCAAAACCCAAGGGGGGAGACGGTAATGAGAATGACCCAAAAGTGGGTAAATGGAAAACGAAACTTGAGGAATGGAATTCGCGTGTTTTCAAGCCAAACATCCACAAAGGGAATCAAGGTTCTTCATTCCCTTTCCCTTTCCCTTTCCCTTTCCAGATTACCCCAAAGCAAACGCCCCCCTTAGTAATAATAAGAAGTCCATTGTAAAAGTTACAAAGGAATTAGAAGAGAAAAGTGAAGATTGATACAGGTGGATTCAAGTAAAGAAAATAGGTGCGTGGACTTCAGTGACCTTTGTCTAATAGCTTTTAACCTAAAAGCTTTCATTCAACATGTTCTCATAGTCAAAAGGATCACCCCACCACTAGCAACAACAAGAGGTAAAAAGAGAGAAGACAGTTGCAAAGCAGTTAAGTTAGAAAAATATTTGGCATTAAGAAGAAATAGGAGCAGTAGTACTACAGTTACAATAGAAAGACATCTTGTCTTTCTTCTTTTCCTAGTTGAGGAAAACGGAAAAGAAGAAAGAAAAGCAGATCCCCGTTGGTAGCTACCACTAACGAAAGACACATAATTATTAATAAATTCCATCCAGTAAATTAAAGCAGTGGGAGATTATTATATGATTTGGAATAATACTCCCACCTCTCACAAAATAGCAATTGTAACCCACTGAAATTCACCCGAAAAAAGTGACAATTGTGAGAGGTGGGAGCATGGTTCTAGCTCAAGACCATCTAATAATTCTGTCGTTTCATCTGCCTTCCGGGTGCAATGGGAAGAGCTCTAGAGTTTTGTCTTCCTCGTCCGTATAATTATTGGTTTTCATGTGATTCTCTTCTGAGCTTTCAAATGTCCAGCTTCGACACTTCCTCTTGTACGGACTTTTCTCCTCCCTTTCTCTTTCCACCTAAATATGGAGAATAATAATATAAAAGGAGCAGCGTCAATAATAAAGCCTAGAATTATTTATCTCTATAGGGAGATAGAGTTCTAAATCATGCCACAAAAGTGGAAAAATCTATAGAGTACTTTACAGAATTCATATCAAACAAAAGGCACCAAAGTAATTTGATCTCTCTGATTAATTAGTACATATTAAAGTCACTGCAAGTATTTTGGTTGTTACCATTTTAAGCTAATCCAAAAGAAATAAACCCTTTCCCAGATAAGTCAATATCGTCCACCACTTGCGTTTTCTAGTACTATAATTAACTATTTAATTCAAAAGTGGATTTTATTAATCCAAATGAAATAATTACTAACGAACTCAGGAAAAAGACCAGTAATAAATACTCTACTTCTTTTGTGTACTAATAACGTATTATGAGGTCAAGTGTTGCAATTATTTTTATATTTTTATCATATAGGTATATATATGATAACGTCATCGAAATATTATTGATAAGAAAATGACAACTTTTTTTTTTTTTTCTGATAATTATATAATAAACATGCGTATTTTCATAATTTAATGGTCAAAGTTTAAGTAAGATACTGAAAATACGAATCCTATTATCACATAAAATAGATGACTGGGTTTTGATTTTGATGAATGTTGTATACATATGAAGTTATGATCAACCAAGTATTGAATATATAGAGCCTCCCTCCCCCTTTTTACTTTTTGTGTTGTTTCCTTTTCCAGTGTGATTATGCGCAACTAAGCGTGTCCAATCACATCGACGAAAGCCACTAATTCGAGTTTTGTGTCAAGTGCGCGTAGGTTGGCATTGGGTTGGGTCCAAAAATTGTCGTTTATGTACCCACAAAAAAACACAAACACAAATTCATGTGTAATACTCATAGCTGTGTGTTAGGAGTTGTCATTTATCGTCCTCTTTGCCAACCCCCCCTCCCCAAAAAAAAAGAAACAAAAACGCACACACGAGAAAAGTTTAAGGGCCAAAAGGATATATACCCTTGTATGATCTAGTGTTAACGTTATGGAGGTGTCAACGGCAGCAGCAGGTGATGGTGTCCTAGGAGTATGAGTAAGGCCAAGGATTGTACGCTTTTGCTTTTGACGTTCACGAGCTTTGTGGTTTTGGAACCAGTAGAACACGTTCTTTCCTTCGATCTTCCCGTACTTCCCTAGCTGTTCTGTGATCTGCTCTATTTGGTGAGCATTGGGTGTTCGCATTCCTCCCCTGTACAACATCTCTAAGATCCCTATCTGCTCTTGGGTCGGGTTCCACCGTGTCCCTCCTGGCTGTGTTTCCACCTGCATTCGATCGTGTATATAGATTATGACAGTATAATGGGAATAACTGGATCACCGCAACTTGGAGTCCTGACGCATATGTTTATAGACAATGTAAAATATCTTTACATATTTACGGTTTGAGTTGTTCTGGTACTTTATTACATATACATTTATTATGTCCACTTTTCGATGAAATAAAACCATATCTATATTTAAATAAAAGATGTTGCTAGTATGATCAAGCCATTATTCACTTTTGTAATGGTATAGCTTAACACTTCAAGTAAGCATATATCTAAGATAGAACTTTGGATTGTGTGGGTTTCAGCCATTCATATGGTATGTTTAGTAGAGTGGTATTTATACGCTCCCCCTCCCCAACATTATTTATTTGTTCTTGTAAGCCAATGCCTATAGTAATAACATTAGGTAGACGTTATTTCTAGATCAATGAACACTATTGACCGGTCTAAATATGAAAAGGATAAACTCTTTTATGTTTCCATATATATGAGATAAATGGCCTGAAAATAGTGGTTTATGGACTAACAATAATAACATTGCCATAACATTAATTACTGAATAATTGTGCTTTCCTAAATCAGTACATGAATGTATATTCACCAATTATATAACTCTAAGGATCGGATATTCAATGCAATAATAATGTTTGAGACTAAGAGGGTGGCGATTTCAAAAGTCCAGCTGGTACAATGCATATAACAAGAACGTACGTACCTGGTGGGTTGAGTCTTTCTTTTCTTGTTGAGAAGACGAAACCAGCTTCCGAGGACCACTATCCGGTCTAATGAAGCTCTTGAGATCAAAGGAAGCAGCATTATGATGCTTACTAATAACGACATCGTTGGTGGTGGTTAGCTTTGGTGCAAGAGGGCGTAAACGCTTGCACCCAAGGGAAAGGCCTGCTGGAGAGTCTTGTGATTGATAATGATCCCAAAGCCCACGTGCAAATGGGTGCACCTTCATGCTACTGCTTCCCATTGGGATGAATAAGAATCCGATGAGCAAGAGCTAGAGCCCCTTGATTATAGAGTCATATGATATATAGAGAGGGAAAAAAATGTACACAAAAAGAAGATGAAAAGAAGAAAATGAGATGATAGCAAAGGGGGGAAAAGAAAGTGGGAAATGAGTTGGTGCTCGGAAGAACCAAGACCAAATGATGAGGTGAGGTTGACTTATGATTTCTGTAGCAAAAAGAATTGAATAAGAGAGGGAAAAAAGAAAAAGTTACAAAATGACACATGAAAGAAAGAGTGATGAATAAAATGGGAAAATGGAAAAATGAGCGTGTGGTTATTAAGTGTATGTATATCAGTATATGCGTGTGTTGTTGAGAGGTCGAATCAAAGGGGGGGTGCTAGGACGTGTTTTTCTTGCTTTCATCATGAGATAGAGGGTGTGCTTTTCGGTGGCCTTTAGCTTGTTTGTCTACCTCATTAGCAAAATGGGAAAAAAAGTGTTTTGGAGTGAAGAAAATAAAGTATGGTCCTCCAATCCCAAAACTTGAAAATGGAAACCAATGACAGCTTTTCAAAATATGGATAGATAGATATAACAGAAAAAGGTTATAGTGTTACGACAAAGAAATTGATGAAGGCCCTCTAGCCTTTAGTGGTAGAGATCGTAGAGAATGTTGAAAAATCACAACCAAATCCACCTGAAAGGGCAATAGGCTGATTTTTCTCTTCTTTGGGAACTGTAGTCCCCAATTTCCCAAACAGCTATTTTTGTGCCTGTTTTCCATAATCCATAGTAGTATTTTATTGACTTTAGAACCCTACTAGACATGGAATAGATTAGTACTAGTGTGTATCAAACAAGATTATGATAAGAGGAAAATAAAAAGAGTAGAGCTGTATGTTCAAATTTGCTTTTTCTATTTATGTTATTTTTATTTTTATTTATTATAAATTTTCTTTTCAAGATGTTTATTCCTTGACTGAAAATCAAAATATAAAGAAGAGAAAACTATTAAATATTTTTTTCAAAATCAGTATTTAGGAAAATATATCAAAATATAGAATGATATAGTTTTAATGCTGATTATTATTGATATTTGTTCACAATTGGTGTATATAAATATATATATAAGAAACTCTTGACTTTAGAACTTATTACGTGAAAGAAATGAGTACTAGAGTGTTCAAAGATGAACATAACATATATATAATTAATGAGACTATTGTATTTAAACACATAATTAATAAATTGAGCTTAAACTAACAAAATTGCCCTTCTTTACAAGTTACTCGAGTGGTGGCGATGGTGTAAAAATAATGAAGACCTGATGACTACGATGAACTATAGGGATAACAAAAATGGTGAGTCGATGGTCAATGACGATAAAGGTAGACTGAGGGGATGACAACTGATGGTGGGCGTGAAGGATTTATGTCCTATCAGTCAAGGTGTAAAATTCGGGATTAGATTACAGAGATAGTTAACTCATCGATTTAGTAGGTCGTAACATTTAGCTAGAGACCGCTTACGATAATTGGACCGATACGAGTCGACCGACTACTAAATGCGATGGGTCTAACGGGTCACACGCTTAAGTAATTGATGGATCAATAATAATTAATTAATGGACCTAGGAGTGGCATTATTAATTAATAAGAGAGAACGATAAGTGAGCCCACCTAGGGAAATAGTCAGTTATTAGGCCTTTGGAAGCCCTAATAGTCTGGACACAGTTTAAATAGAAGAGAAGGATGAGGCATCTAGCTCAAACGTTTTAACTGATAGACTCCTTCTCTCCTATTTTCTCTCTAAAGTAACCAAGCACCTCCATAGCCCAAGGAACGGTTCCTTGTGCTCGTTCTAGCTAACGAACATGTTTGGATTGATCAAATCGATTGCTGCGTGGACTACAGTAGAGGGATTACACTTGGAATCCTAAATTCGCATCTATCGATATTTAATCGATCAACGAGGCACGCATCAAGAGGTATATTTATGTGTATTTAGTGACCCGTTAAGATTCCTGTTTCTAGTTATCTTCCGCTTATATGATTAGATCATTGCAACTAGATCCTACAATGATATCAGAGCCTGATTAATGGGTTAATTAGATCACTTTATTCAACCTTGTTTCACTAAAAATTAGCGTCTATTGGCTATGTTGTTTCGGTGTCCTTTTGGTTGGGTCGGTAATTATGAGATCTTGATCTTTGATGTGTTTTTCCGTGTTTTTTATTGAAGAGAAAGATTGGATTTTTCTCTTCTTTTATTTTGGCAAGTGTATCTTTGCAGCATGTACCATATTATCTTGTGAAGTTTTTATTGAGTTTATGTGGCCTAGGGCTCCGTATTCAGCATATCTTAATTCACTAGATTTGGTAATTCAAATGGCTTGGTCTTGTCTTTATTTGATCTATATATGTTCGGCGGCTTGATATGAGAATTGCTCTTGATTTGAGTTAGATCAATATTGCTTTGTTTGTTCACTGGGTCAATACAGTGATTGGCGTAAGTCTCTTCTTGCTGTTTCACTTGCATTGCTACAAGGGGTTTTATGATTGGATCATTAAAACTACTTTGTCCTTATTATTGATTATGGTTTGTGCTTGTTTTCAACTCCTGATTGGATCATATGATCAAAGCACTAGTTTAGCTAATTCGATTATTTATTTTATTAATTAGCTTGCCTTGGTTTAAATTTGGAACTTCAGAATATTAAATTCGAATATTAAGATAATTTGGAATTATAAATAAAATAACACGAGATATGTCTTTGACCCATAGCATGTACTTTTAATTTATATCAATTATTAGATAATTGATCGATTTGTCTATAATATGGCTTTTGGATATTATTTTATATCTTATGGGTCATCCATCTTATAGGTGAATGAATGTATGATTTAGTATGACCCAAAATATGGTCTGCGCACTGTTTGTATTTTTATAACCTAAATACGGTATGTGAAACCATGGTGTTTAACTAATTTATTTTATTGCATTAGTTTTAAGTTTAAATTACAGTTATAAAATGTAAAGTTTGAAGAACGGAGCCTTGGAGGAGATCGCGATTCAAGTGGGAGAAATTTGAAGATTAGATCTTTATTTTTCTTTTAGGGGCCATACTAGGATCATTTATTTAATGCTTTAATTATTGCTTAAATTAGATTTATTGCTTTAATTATCGCATGCCTGGTTTATTATATTGCTTTAATATAACTATTAGTTCACATATATTAAAGCAATTTATTAAATCTCGTCCCAAGAAAATATTGAGTTAATGCCATTCCAAATAAGGGTCACCCATTATACTCTCGATCACTCATAATGGGCATCGCCAAAGCGTGACATTATTTTAATCTTGAGTTAATGCGGGTAAGTCTAAGAGGAGATTTACAAGACCATTTGGTTCCCTCAAGGATATGAGTAAGGAGTCCTTACATGTCGGGGCAAAGGGATAGTCATATTAGATATGCCTATCAACCAAGAGTTATGTTGGACATAATTAGCAAAGGATTGCTTATCTATTTTGACTAGTGTGGTTGACAAGCCAAAGCTTGGTCACATTAGGGTGAAATGAGGATCTTGGAATTATTTTATTCATAGGGGCACCTTAGAGGATGAATAAAATATTAAATAACTTTTCTATTTTGGAAATTGATTAAGTTATTTATTGATAAATGTACAAAATTTTTGCATATTATTTCTGTTTTGTAGCAATGGCCAATGAAAGCAAGTCAACTTTTAACCTAAAATCGATGCTAGACAGTGAACGATTGGTTGAACCAAACAATTACCTGGACAGCCATCGCAACCTGAGAATAGTTCTCAGGCATGATAAGAAGGAATGTGTCTCGGAGACGCCTATTCCAGGACTTTCCGAAAAGCAAGTGCTTAATGTCGGGAGGGGAAAGAAAGGGGCTACTTCAAAGGGATTGTTGAAAGGCAAGGGTGGTGTGACCAAGCCTAAGCCTAAGCAACGATTGGCCGCTAAGAAGTCGCCCTTAGCTGCGGATAATCATTTCTTTCATTGCCAACAGAAGGGGCACTAGAAGAGGAACTGCCCAAAGCTAAAGGAAGACCTGAAGTATGGAATGGTTTCCATGACTTCAAATGTTTTCGATATTGAAATCAATCTAGCTACAACTACTTCTGATTGGATACCGGTTGTGGTACTCAGATTTGTTCAAATGTGGAGGGACTAAAACAAACTCGGAAGGTAGCTAGAGATGAGGTGAACCTACGAGTCGCAAATGGGGCCAGGGTGCGTGGCTGCTTTGACTGTAGGAACTTATGTTTTGGGTCGTTGCCCTCGGGCCTTGAACTAGAACTTAATAATTGTTATTATGTTCCTAGTGTAAACAAAACATCATTTCTCCTTCTGTATTGGATATGGAAGGTTTTGATATGCGTATTAAAAATGGTTCTTATACGGTTTCAAAAGATGATGTATTTTATTTTAGCGTTCGTTTGCATAATGGGCTTTATTTGCTAAATTTTGACAACCATATACTCACTATCAATAACAAAAAGGGCAGAACTAATGATTCTAACCCCACATATCTATGGCATTGTCGATTAGGCCATATAAATGTGAAACGCATTCAGAAACTTCTTAAAGAAGGGATTCTGGACTCATTTGACTTGGAGTCATTTGATACTTGCGAATCATGTTTACTTGGCAAAATGACAAAGTCACCCTTTCTAGGAAAGGGAGAGCGAGCCAGTGAGCTATTGGGTCTAATATACTCAGATGTATGTGGACCAATGAGTTCGATTGCAAGAGGTGGGTTTAGCTACTTCATTACATTTACTGATGATTTGAGTAGATATTGATATATTTACTTAATGAAATAACATAAATCTGAATCTTTTGAAAAATTCAAAGAGTTTCAGAATGAAGTTGAAAATCAGTTAGGCAAGAAAATCAAAGGTCTTCGATCGGATCGAGGAGGCCAATATATGAGCCTAGAGTTCGATGAACATCTAAAGGGTTGTGGATCCAGAGTACTTTCACAACTAACTCCGCCCGGAACGCCACAATGGAATGGTTTGTATGAGTGGAGGAATCGAACCTTATTAGATATGCTTATATCAATGATGGGTCACACCAATCTTCCTATTTGTTTCTGGGGATATGCTCTCGAGACGGCAGCTTTTACACTGAACAAGACTCCGAGAAAAGCCGTTGAAAAGACACCACATGAACTAAGAACGGGAATGGTTCCCAAGTTGTCTTTTCTCAAAGTTTGGGGGTGTAAAGCTTATGTAAAGAGGTTGCTCGGCGATAGGTTGCACCCAAATCAGACAAAGTTTTCTTGGGTTATCAAAAAAACGAAGGGTTATTATTTCTACAACAAAACTGAAAACAAGATATTTGTTGCTCGGAATATTGTATTTTTGGAGGAGGAATTCCTTTCCAAAGAGACAAGTGGGAGTAAAGTCCATCTCGAAGAAATTCAAGATGAGCAACAATTGGAGATGGATAGGGATTTGGAATCCATCCATGATGTTTTAGAAACAGCTCCAATGGACGTGGATAGGGATTTAGAATCCATCGAAGATATTTTGGAACCTGAATCCACCCTTCGAAGGTCTGACAAAGTCAGGTTTCAGACGAATAGATATATTTCAATCTATACGACGGAAAGCCGTGACATTTTCCTTGTTGAAAGTGAAGAACCCACCACTTACAAGGAATCAATGACGAGTCCAAATTCCAGCAAATGGCAAGAAGCCATGAAATCCGAAATGAATTCCATGTCCGAGAATCAAGTCTGGGACTTGGTCGATTTGCCGGATGGAGCTAGGCCCATCGGGTGCAAATGGATCTTTAAGATCAAGACGGACAAGGATGGAAACTTTCTAGTTTTCAAAGCTAGACTGGTGGCAAAAGGTTACAAGCAAATTCAAGGAATTGACTTTGATGAAACTTTCTCACCAGTTGCCATGCTTAAATCCATTAGGATACTCCTAGCAATTGCAGCTCATTATGACTATGAGATCTGGCAAATGGATGTGAAAACCGCTTTCTTGAACGGGGTTCTCGGAGAGGATGTGTATATGACACAACTTGAGGGTTTTATCGATCCTAAGAAGGCTGGGAAGGTTTGCAAGCTAAAAACATCCATTTATGGGTTGAAGCAAGCATCCCGGAGCTTGAATCTGCGTTTTGATGAAGCCATAACTAGGTTTGGTTTTATCAGAAACACAGAAGAACCTTGTGTATACAAGAAGTTCAGTGGGAGCAAAATTGTCCTCTTGGTCCTGCATGTTGATGGCATACTGATAATTGGAAACGACATTTCATTGCTGGAGTCTGTAAAGATTTGGCTTTGGAAGTGTTTTTGAAAAGTTGATTGTGATAGGTTACACTTATGCGTCCTTCCAGATCGACAGAGATGGTTCTCAATCCCAATCAGGATTTGTCTTCTGTCTCAAGGGAGGAGCAGTGACCTGGAAGAGTGCTAAGCAAAGCACTGTGGCAGATTATACAACGGAAACAGAGTACATCGCAGTTTTGGAAGCTGCGAAGAGGCTGTTTTGATACCCAAGTTCATGGCTGAGCTTGGCGTTATACCTACGGTGGCTGAACCGTTGGCTCTTTATTGTAATAATAATGGAGTCATCGCCCAAGCCAAGGAGCCAAGGTCACACCAAAAGTCTAAACATGTACATCGCAAATATCACATTATTAAATAATGGGTCAAGGATGGTGATATTAGCATATGCAAGGTTCCTACATATGAGAATGTCGCTGATCCGTTGACTAAGCCACTTGACAATGTCAAGCATGGGAGTCACACAACTTTGATCGGCATTAAGCACTTCGGAGATGTTTAGCTTCATTGTTTTAGATTATGAACTGGTGTTCATGATTAAAACATGGTTCTGTACATTTATCACAATGAGTTTTGTGCCTATTCAATTTTCTGTATGATTTTCAATATTAATCAAAAATAATATAACACAAATATCCAAATAGGTTATTAAGACGATGTCTTGGATAATAAAACCCTATTGTGTGAACTGGATTTTGTGGTTATTTGTCCCTAATCTAGGTATTAGAATTAGATTCTAAATACTGGCGATGATTAGATTGCAAGTTGATCTCAGTGCCTGTTTCATGGGCTGGAGACATTGGATGTCAATGATCATTTGCATAGATATGAATTGGGAATTCATGATCGGACAGACCCACCATGAGAGTTCTCTAAGAACGAGTAGTCATATTAGACTCTAATAAAACTATCTTGAACCATTTCTCAAACCTGAGTGGTTATGAATAACGACATGAGGATTGATGATCTTTGATTACTCCTAACGCCTGCGTAAAAGGAGGCAATAACGGATACATCCGGATTATTGAAAATCATGTTGGAATTCATTAACGCACAAGATGGGAGTTGTCCTCCCCACGGGGATCATTGTCTATGGGTCTCTTGTAGAATTGGGATTGTGAAATACATGGTCGTGCTCAAATGGATTATTGGATAACCATTTGTCTTAACAATCCAATTCGAAATCAAGAAAAGATATGAACGATGTAAGGATGACTAGACTTCTTACCTTACGTTCACATCAAGACAATAAGTGACAAGGGAATGAATTTGCACACTTGTCTTAAGGACAAGTGGGAGATTGAAGGATTTATGTCCTGTCAGTCAAGGTGCAAAATTCGGGATTAGATTAAGAGATAGTTAACTCATCGATTTAGTAGGTCGTAACGTTTAGTATGATAATTGGACCGATACGAGTCGGCCGACTACTAAATGCGATGGGCCTAACGGGTCACACGCTTAAGTAATTGATGGATCAATAATAATTAAATAATGGACCTAGGAGTGGCATTATTAATTAATAAAAGAGAACGATAAGTGAGCTCACCTAGGGAAAGCCCACTACGTGAAATAGTTAGTTATTAGGCCTTTGGAAGCCCTAATAGTCTGGACACAGTTTAAATAGAAGAGAAGGAGGAGACATCTAGGTCAGACGTTTTAACTGATAGACTCCTTCTCTCCTATTTTCTCTCTAAAGTAACCAAGCACCTCCATAGCCCAAGGAACGGTTCCTTGTGCTCGTTCTAGCTAACGAACGTGTTTGGATTGATCAAATCAATTGCTGCGTGGACTACGGTAGAGAGATTACACTTGGAATCCTAAATTCGCATCTATCGATATTTAATCGATCAACGAGGCACGAATAAAGAGGTATATTTATGTGTATTTAGTGACCCATTAAGGTTCCTGTTTCTAGTTGTCTTCCGCTTATATGATTAGATCATTGCAACTAGATCCTACAGGGCGGAGGGTCGGTGACAGCCGATCGACGGTGCCTCTACCAAAATGAAACGCTGGAGCGTGGGGGAGTGTTAACAGTAAATGTAGAGTTGAGGGAAGGAAAATGTACTTATTGTGATGTTTGTTTTCAATGTAATTATTTCATAATAATAAAATGAAAAAAATATGTATTAAATGCTTAACAAATTACACGTGTGTGTGTGTGTGTGTGTGTGTGTGTGTGTGTGTGTGTGTGTGTGTGTGTGTGTGTGTGTGTGTGTGTGTGTGTGTGTGTGTGTGTGTGTGTGTGTGTGTGTGTGTGTGTGTGTGTGTGTGTGTGTGTGTGTGTGTGTGTGTGTGTGTGTGTGTGTGTGTGTGTGTGTGTGTGTGTGTGTGTGTGTGTGTGTGTGTGTGTGTGTGTGTGTGTGCGCGCGCGCGCGTGTGTGTGGAGTTTAATTAAATTGTTTCCTCTCTCTTTCACTCTCTCTCACTCGTTCTCTCTCTCTCTCTCTCTCACTCACTTTTTCTCTCCTCGCCGTGGCTCCGGCGAGCCACCGGCGCCCTCACCGACCATGGTGGTCGATGGGTGGTGGTGATGATATTGGGTCCGGCCTTGGGCCACCATGCATAGGTGGTCGTGGCCTAGGCTTGATTATCAAGTTACGGTTTCAGTTTTTATTTTCGTAATTATATATTTTTGATTTTCAGCAAATTTATTTTTATTGTTTGTTGTTTTCTGCGCTTATTCGGAGTGCGATTTGGAAATTTCAAATGTCTAGGTTGATTGAAATAAATCAAAGAATTTGAATAAAATATCAGATTAAAATTTTGTCACTGTTTAGATTTTCATATTTAATAAATATTGATTCGATAATTGCTTTTAATTAGTACCTAACGAGAAAGCGTGATCGTCTTTGTTGTTGGAGCCTGTCTACTGTCTTGGAAGCATTTGATAGGTAATTAAACGTGCCTACCTCCTTCCAAAATCCTATCAAAACGGTTATGATCTGTTAAGTGCTAATTGTGAAGTTGTGATGAATTTAATATGCAAAGTATGATTAAATTATTTCTTCGTTATTATGATGTTTATTAAGCATGTTTACTGCTGTAATTATGATTTATAATGAGCATGTCAATATTATCATATTTCGAGAATTATTTAGTTCATACGATGGATATTAAACAATTGTTGTGGTGATAAATTGTTAGTATAACACTTGTTTAATATCGTTAGTATATGGTTAGTATATCTCATGCTGTAATATACTTTACAAAATTATCACTAAGATACTCACTGACAGGATGAACCCTGCACTGGCTCATTTGGTTGGGTATGAGCAGAATGCTTTTGTAAAGGGTACGTGTATAAATAACAACATTTCATGGCGCATGAGTTGGTGAAACAATATGTGAGGAGTGGTATATCTCCTCGAGCTATTGTGAAGGTAGACATCAGAAAAGCCTATGATAGCCTCAGCTGAAGTTTTCTTGGTAGTACCCTCAGGTATTTTGTCTTCCCGTCTGTCTTCTGCGATTGGATTATGACATGTGTGAGCACTTCCAGTTTTTCACTGTGTTTCCAAGGAGAGTCAGTGGGGTTTTTTCCTGGCAAGAGGGGTGTGAGGCAAGGTGATCCTATGTCACCAAGTCTCTTTGAATTGTATGGAAATATGTCTAGGATGCTTAGGAAAATCTCTCTCTCTTCTAGGTTCAGCTATCATCCTAAATGTACAAGGCTTAAGCTAAATCATCTTATATTTGCTGATGATCTGCTTATTTTTTGTCGTCGGGATGTTCCATCAGTTGAATGTGTGGTCAATACCCTTCACGACTTTGCTGGTTTGTATGGCCTGCAACCTAATGCTCAAAAGGCATGCATTTATTTTGGTGGTGTGTGTGATGAGGTTAAGCAGGATATTATGGATAGGGCTGGTTTCTCTGTGGGAACTTTTCCTTTTTGCTACTTGGGTGTGCCTCTCACTACCAAAAGGTTATATGTTGTTGCTTGTCCAGCTTTTAATAGATAAAGTCTCCACAAAACTCAAGCACTGGGCTAACAAGTTCCCGAGCTATGCAGGAAAGGCCAAATTATTGAACTCTGTGATCTTTGGACTGGATGGTTACTGGTGTAATGCCTTTCTGCTGCCTAAAACTGTCATTGATAGAATTGAGCAATTGTGTAGGCAATTCTATTGGGGGCGACAAGGTGGTGGTGGTGTTTTTATGAGTTGGCAGAATATATGCAAACCTCATCGTGAGGGAGGAATGACATTAAGGAGATCTTGGCATGGAATAGGGGTCTGCAGGTTAAACGGATGCAGCACCTTGTGGGTATTGATTCCTCTCTCTGGAAATCCTGGGTGTCTTACTATCACTTACACCATTCTGACTTCTGGCAAGTGAAGAGTATGCAGGGTGACAGTTGGCTCTAGAAGAAGCTGCTATCTCCTATGGATGAGTTTGTCTTATTGTGTCGCTCTTCCCAGGAGGCTAAAAGATTACTTAATGAATGGTATAAGAGCAAGTTCCATATGGATCCAGCTTATGACTTCTTCCGTCATACTAGAAATGTGGTAAGAGGTTATAAGACCATATGGGATAGTATGTCCATGACTAGACACTGTGTGGTCTCTCACATGGAAGCTAGCAACTGCCTGGCCACTATTGATAACTTGCAGAGACGAGGTTGGCCTTTGGTTAATAGATGTGTGTTGTGCAGAGGTGCCTTGGAATCTGTTGCACATCTTTTCTTTGCGTGTCCAATTCACACAATGTTTGACAACATATTCTTTCTTGGCTTAGCATTCGGAGGGGACCTTTAAGCTTGAAACGGGATATTAAATGGTTTACTAAGTATGTCAGGGGTAGATCAGAGCAGCAAAGGGTGAAACGTGCTTCATTAGTTGCCACCATCTACACTGTTTGGTGTGAGAGGAACACCAGGATCTTTAGAGGTTCTGATAGCTCAGTTGATCAGTTGGTCCATAAGATCAAGTCTTGTGTATATATTAGATTCTATGGCTTTTATAAATCAAAGTCTAGGCGTATAGAAACGAGTCCTTGTTAGTTGTGCTTTTTGAGCTTGTAACTTGTCTTGCTTAGGTTACTTCTCTGTAATTTTTGGGGTGCTTCCCTGGCACTTCCCAACTCTGCTTTTTGGTAAACGCCCCAAGGGCTACCACATTGGTATCCTTTGGAAGGTGGAATGATATACACTTACCGTTTTCCAAAAAAAAAAAAAACTCCGTTAGTATTATTTTGCTATATTATACTTGCTAAATGGTATGGGTATTAATGGGTGCTAGTGAGCACGTACAATATATCGTTGGGTGTATTTGGATGATTTGTAATTTTGAATATCATAGTACCCTGCCGAAGTGCTGCTGAAATTGTGCTAGACGTTGCATGTAATCCTAGTTGGATTATTATTGAATTAAAGCATGTTTAATTCTTATCATGTTGAATTATTGTTATCGTCATTATTTACTATTCATTGTCAAGAGCATGAAATGAATTAGTATGTCGTGGTCTCGTAGTACCACTTAGTCAACCAATGCAATTATGTGAATTGAATTAAATGAGAGTAAGACTCCTAATAGATCCATAGGAGTAGTCGAGCAATCGGGATTACACCTAAAGGTGTTGTTGAGGGATGAGTGATTCCCAAGTTACTTTATGGACACCTCATTGTGTCTTCGGAATGGATAATTCCCCATTCATTAAGTCCTCTAGGCTCATTTATTAAACTAGAGGTAGTGTACACACTAGAGTCAATAAGTCCATGGCATGATTGTATCTTTCGATGAACAATGTGGGTAATCGCTGTTCTATTCGCTCTCTTACATCTCTCTAATCAAGACGGATTGTCTATGTCTTATTTGGCGTGATCATCAATTAAAAATTTCATGCAAATGAATACTGTTATGCATATGCTTGATTATATGCTTATGTGCGTATGCAAATGAATTTCAATGATTCTTCTAAACCTCAGGTAAGGTTTGTTAAATGTTTTTACTGGGTATGGACGTCGTTTACTCAGTTTATCTGATTTTTTTTTCTCTTTTGTTTCTTTTCTTATCTTCTGTATTTTGTTTCCGTCACAGAAACCAAATTGCAGGTCTTGCCGAGTGAAGACATTTAGCCTTGAAGCGTAGAAGTGGGCTTGTTCTCTAGACTCTTTTATTTTATTATGTTTGTTGGGATTTTCGGTTTCTGCCCTTGAAGGCAAGTTGTAATAAACTTTAAAGGATTTAAGTTTACTATTTAGATAACTCTGATATTAATGTTTAATTCGTTTATATTTTGTTTAGTAAGCTCCTTTGATGCCTAGTCTTTTCTCTCTGCTTAGCATTTGATGCGTTGGCAACAAGCTTAAACTACATCATCTATCCTTGCATTAAGCTTCTGAGTTTAATCAGCTCATTACTTATCTTAGTAAGCTTTACTATAATTAATTAGTGATCATACTTCCCATAATTCCATGGAAGAAGGTCAAGTCAAGCCAAGGATTTCTTTTGCTCAAAAAGCCACTTAATCAACCCCAAATCTGTCATTTCGCCTCCAACAGCTACTCGATTTTTATTTGAACAATTAGCCTAACTCTTCAGGCCTCATTGGTTCGTGTCTTACTTTGTTGGACTCCTTAGAGAGTCCTCTAGAAGGATCACGGGTCAAGTTAAGGGATTGAAGTCAATAAGGTAGCTGAAAATGTGTTTTCCCCTAAGCTGTCCAGTTTGCACCCGACTTAGCATTGTTGCCTTTGTGGTCCTCACATTGATAGCAGCGTTTTGCTGAGCATATCTCTGCCTTTAGGAGAAGTTAAGAAAGTAATCAGATCACCAATGACACCTTTTGCACGTCCTACAAGCAAGATACCAGCTCCAAAGAGATGCAACAAAGTAACAACCACTTAAAAAGCGACATCACCTAAAGTGTCATTTTCATTGACAAGGATTTCTAGTTGTTGGTCTTGTTTGATTCCTTTGCATTTGTAATCTATTTATTTAGCCTTAAATTTAGCTTTGACTAAGCTTGAATACTCCTATATATAGGAGCCTTGGTTGCGTAAGAACCCTCGCCTCTTCCCGGCTCTCCATTAAAATCGTGATTTTATTCGATTGGGATTAATGGTTCTTAATAATACGTCATATGCAATTTAATTTAATTATGGGGAATATCAATTTGCAAATAAGAAGCCGCCACCAATTTTTAAGGAAACAATTGGAAACCATCAAAAGTGCACCCAATTCCTATTGGGAATTGACTCATGCCCATGGGGACTAAATATTGAGTTCGGGGGTGTAGGTACGAAATAAACAAAATGAATCTCGTTTAAATCGCCCGTATAAACGGCCTCTACTAAGCTTATCCAGGTCAAATATTTATTTATACTATATGGTTCCATACAAGTCCGGTCGTCCAAGATCCTAAATTAACTAGGCGGGTTAAAGACAACCAAATTACCTATGTTATCACTTCGCACAATTATATCCAATTTACATGCATACTATTAACAAGCATAAATAAGATATAAAGCATTAAATTAACGCTCCAACCTACCGCACTTTGCTAAACGCGCCAAGCATTGTATATGCACATCAATAAAATTGCTAGTAACTTCAAAAGAAGAACAATGCAAAGATATTAACTTTATGCTAAAATAAACCTAGGAGGCTACTATATGCATGCAAAAACTACAAAAAGATGCAAACTTGCATAACTAATAAAAAATATGCTAACTTTATAAACTAAACATGCATAATTATATACAGAACCCAAAGCATGCAAATTTATTCATCCATAATCAAAAGCTAAATAAAACATGATTGATAAATAGTAAACAAGAGATTTAATAAAGAGTTTAGGCCCTCAGGATGGTTAACCTGGACGTTCTATTTGAATGGGACTAGTAGAATTGGAATTGCTCTTCGATCTTGGGTGCTAGGCTAGGTGTAATGCTTGCTTGGATCTTCAGATTTCTGAATTCTCTTTGATTTGGGGAAATATGTGCTCTCAATGCTTTCAAAATTATGAACTGACTGACCTGACCCTCTGCAAAAGAGGGTGAAGAGGAGTATTTATAAAGTTGGGGGACGAATTTTGGGGCTTAGGGTAAGAAACCCTACGCCACAACTCGGCCCAGCCAAAAAACCGGCCTAGTGGCCACACGGAGGGCAGCTGGGGCCTGCGGCTGGCCAGAAGGCTTCCGCTGTCACGCGCTGGCCGCCGGGCAGGTAGCGATAGCCGCTGGACCTGACGGCGCGTGTGTGACTAGGGTTTTTGACTTTTTGTGCTCAGTAAATTATGAAATTGCCCTTGGGCTGACCCAGAGGGTCAGGATTGAGCGGTTTTGACCCAAATCTTCGAGACGCAATATCTCTTGATCCGGGAACCTGATTGAGGCAAAGTCAAAGGCGTTGGTATCCTTATAACAAGGGCTATCCAAAGACTGAGGTTTCAAGGAATTTGGTCTAGATTTCCGAGCAATGTCCTTTTCTACTTACGTCCATGTTAATCCATTACCATCATCATCGGGCGTTGCGGTGTCAGGGGATGAGAACCGATTAGGGTGCCTACAGAAGCCCCCACTTTGGCCGAGCTTGTAAAAGCGAATGTCAAAGTATTTGCTTAAAATGCCTGCAATGTTTTTTGAAAATGCTTTATGTTAGAAAGAAAGGAAAGATAGACTCCTGACCGCCTGTGGTCAGGGTTACCTGCTTTGTTTTTGCCAACGCGATGCTAATTTTAATAGCTTCGTCGTCAAAGAGCGTTGCATTGCTCTGCTTTGCGGGTGCTAATGTGACGCTAATTTTAATAGTCTCAACGTCAAAGAGCGTTGTGTTGCTCTGCTTCAGGGGTGCCAACGTGACTCTAATTTTAATAGCCTCATCGTCAAAGAGTGTTGTGTTGCTCTACTTCAAGGGTGCCAACGTGACGCTAATTTTAATAGCGTCAACGTCAAAGAGCGTTGTGTCGCTCTGCTTCAATGATGCCTGTGTTTTTGGAAAATTGTACCTACAAAATTTAATAAAGTGCCCGTGCCTGTAAAAGATTAGATGTAAGGCTTGCGCCTGCAAAAATAGATAATACCGGGTCCCTAGGATAGGAAACCAAGCTGTGGGGGCGAAAGAGTCATTTTAGGTGACATGCCCGAACCTCCCGGGCTTCCAACGGTCGAGATATGCAATCCCGCGCGGAATTGAACTTGTGGGCCCGCCCCGTGAGGGGCAAACGAAAAGACGGGTTCGGCGGCCACGCGCAGGGCCGTCGAGCGCTGGGCGGCTCTTATGGCCGTGCGAAGGCTGCCAGAGGGGCCGCCCGGCCTGGCCGCTGGGCCGGTTCAGAGGCGAAAATCGGGTATTTTGTGAGGGAGCCGAATTTTTGGGTCATTTCTTCCTCAAAAATTCGAGACTCTCTCTCTCTACCTCCATTGTTGCCCAACCTTCATTTCTTACTCAAAATTGCTTCTTTTGTTTGCATTTGCTTGGTTTTGCATAATCTTTACACAATTTGAAGTTTATTTGTAATTTCTCACAAATTTGGGGTGAATTTGAGAGTGGGTTTTTGAAACCCTTGGAGAGAGAAAAATCCCAATTTCTCCATTTTGCTTGTTTGCTTTTGCTTGGTTTGCTAATACTTCTCCATGGCTCCTAAATTGGCAAGGAAGAGGAGTAGGAGGACCGAGGTCCGGGAGGAGGTTGAAGAAATTGATATCTTCACCAAGGCTTTTCCTTCCCATGTGAAGCCTTCAAAGAGGAAGCCTAATGTGGCTTTTCCTCAAGATAGATACATGCGATCGGATAGGATGCCTGACATCATTTGGGATCGATCGGAGTTGCTTTTCCGATCGGAGACTCACTTGAGCTCCCGTGCTTCCAAGTTTGTGGTAAGCCTCAAACTTTGAATTCATAGTTTTATGCATTGAATTTTAGTTTATATGCTTTGCCTTGAGTAGAATTTGCGTAGGAAATATATGCAATTGTCAAGTTTGTAGCGCATGTGATCTTGCGCGGCTTGAACGAACTTAGAAACATGCCTAGGATTGAACATTTGTGTGAAATGTGAACCTAAGGGGGTTGCAATTTTGATCATAGGAACCCGATGGGAATTTGAAGCCCCATGGTAATTATGGCTCTTCGGTGAGACTTTTTAAGGTCTTGCCTAAAGAGGTGCAGACTGCGGTTTTGGGTGCGGGGTTTTGTTTTTATGATAATGTATTTGTATGAAATACATTTTTTGACCTTTTGAACATTTGATCATTTTGTATTTGAACAAACATTCTTGTGGAATATTGCTCCTTTATTGGTCCCTGTATATAATTAGGCTAATGCAAATGCACAGGTAGTCAAGCAGAGAGCGCAAGTAATAGCCATGTAGCAAAAATGGTACAACCAAAAAGTTAAAATTGGGTGTACCCTATCCCCCCTAAAAAAATGAAAAAAGAAAGGGATGCAAAAAATGAAATAAGATTAATAAGTATAAAAAGGATTAATAAAAGAAAAGATGATAATCATCCAAAAAAGAAATAAAGAAATTGTGGAGTTCCCATAAATAATTAAGAAAATAATAGAAAATAGTAATAATAGAAGAAATAGGAAATTGAGCCAAATTGGAGTCCAAAACGGCTAAGGAAAGTGTCCAAAACCGGGTAGAAGAGGGCTGTCTCGAACAAACAGCTCGGCGACCAAAGGGAGGTACTCAGCGGCTGACGCGAAGGAGTGGGGGTCAAAAGAGGGGCCGCCAGACTCAGCGGCTGGGTCGCTGGAGCTCAGCGGCTGGCCGTTGTGGTTCAGCGGCTGGGCCGCTGCTGCTGTATCGTGGCCGCCGAGTCTTCGGCGGCTGTCCCAAGGGCCGCTTAAGCCCTTTTTTCGACGGGTTGCCTTATTTTCGTCTTTTTTCGTGCGAGCCCTATATAAGCCTTGGGTTAGTCCGGTTTTGGGATATCACCTTCATAATTTACTAGCAATAGAGAGCTTTTTAGAGAGAGAAACCCCCAATTAATTTAGATTTCAGCCATGACAAGTTTTGAGGTTAAGTTTGATAAGTGGTTGCAATCTATGACCCCTGAAGAGAGGATGAGACTTGTGCCCTTCCACTTGAATGCTCTCTTCCACTTGAAGCAAGTTCAAATTGTTTGGAACCTTCTCGAGGCTGCCGTTGAATTTTGGGATGACAAACTCCATGTTTTTAGGTTCGGGTATAATGAATTTTGTCCTCTTCCCGAAGAATTTGCCGCCGTACTTGGGTTCCCTCATGATCAAGCTCCTGCTACTCCATGGCTCGGGGCCAACCTTGAAGGCTACTATAAAAGGTATCTTGGCCTATCACCAACACAAGCCTCCTCCGTGGCTAGGACCGACGAGCTAGACCTCAATGGTGTGATTGATATCTTTTTCCCCAAGGTAAGGGATGAGACATATTATAGACGTGCTTTTATCTTATGTCTCTTACATAGGTACCTCTTTGTTGGTGGAGGTAATAATGGTAAAACTTGTATGCTTAGAATTGTTGAACAAATTCAAAACGATTTTACCCCTATGTCTCTTGTTCTTGGTGAAACTTTAATTTGCTTGGACTGTAAGAAACAAGAGCCTTCGCCTGGTGGATGGACGGGAAGCCCTCTTCTCCTTCAAGTGAGTGCTTGAATAATTCCTTTGAATAATTTTATAAAGTTTGAATCTTTAATGGATACCTAACTTTATATGTTTTTTTTTTTTTGTATTTGTTTTCTTCATTGTAGATATGGCTCTTGGAGCATATGTGCTTCATTGAGAGGCCGGCTAATGCGCTCAAGTATCAACCAAAGCAATTTCCCGCTCGCCGAAGGCTTTATTATGAATCCACCATTGATGAATGGCGTGGATACCTTACAGCTTGCCCTTTGCTAAGTTGGACTATTAAGTGGTGGGGCCTAAAATCCGCAATCGGATGCAGCAAGGAGACGGGATATTATCAAATCCTTGGTCTTCAAAACTTGACTTACATATTTCCTAGCCGTATCATGCGACAATATGGGAAACGCCAGATTATCCCATAGAAGGATAGTGTTGCTCCCGCTACTCGGGCTTTGACTATTAGTATGGTGAGATCTTGGGAGTGTGCATGGGATCATCGCCCTAAGTGGACTGTTCCTCATATCAAGGCCCCAACAGCCATATCTTCGGCTTATGAAGCGTGGATGGATTGTAAGACTGCGGAAGGTCGTCTTGCATGCAGGAAATCTGAACAAGACGATCTTAAGGCCCAATCGGTCAAGGCTACCCTGAGGCTTTCTAACCCTAATGATCCTAAAGGGAAGGATAAGCAAAAGGGAATTAAGCATGTGAAAAGCGTCCTCAACCCGAAGGCCAAGAAAGCTTTAGCCAAGATTACTACTAAACCGGAGGCGAAGCCCCAAATTCGGGCCAATGATCATGAAGCCTCTTAGAGTGTTCCTCTAGTGGAGGTTGAAAAAGAAGAAGAGCCTTTGGTTCGAGAGAGATGGGCTCCCAAGGAACGTGAAGTGGAAGGCCCGAAGGTTGATGAGCTCATAGAGGATGCATTCCTTACTACCGAAGCTACGGAGTAGTCTATTAGGAAATACTCTTTTGGAGCATGTCTAGCTTAGGATTGCCTTTTACTTGCTTTAAATTCAATACGGGTGATGTGCCCCTTAGATTTAAACTTAGTTTAGTTTTTATTGTTATTTAGGAATTGCCAAGTCTTGTAATGGACTTTATTATTATTTATAGAGACATGCTCATTTTAATATTGCAACCTTGTGTTTATTATGTGCACAACTTTTAACAAGTTTTGAATGCGATTTTGATGAAGGGGCTGGGCCCAATTGCAATTCGGTTGTCCTACGTATCCTTTTAGGGGAATCAGGCGGCTCGTAGTTCTTATCCGTTTTTTGTTTAACATTAAATCCCCTTTATTTTACTTTTTTCTTTTCTTTTGGGATTCGTTAGCCTTGTATGGGCCTCTCGAAAGTGCTATGTTGGGTGTCTTGCCTAAGCATAGAACCTCTTTAATTGATCCATGTTTATCCATTGACTGAATTCAATCCCGTCTAAATCCGCTAATCTTGCGGCGCCACCCGTTAAGATCTTTGTGATGATGAATGGGCCTGACCAGTTGGGTCGAAATTTGCCTCTTGGGTCAGTGACATTGGCTCTTACTTCTTTAAGTACTAAATCTCCAACTTTAAGGTCCCTCATTTTGAGCCTTTGGTTAAAGTGCCTAGTTAGTCTCTTGTGATAGACTCTTACGTTGTGCAAGGCTTGCAACCTTTTCTCATCTAGCAAGACTAATTGGTCATAGCGGGCTTGGACCTAGTCCACTTCTGGAATTTGACTTTCTAAAATGATCCGTAGAGATGGGACCTCTAACTCAATCGGCAATACGACTTCCATTCCGTACACCAGGGAGTATGGTGTTGCTCCCGTCGATGCGCGGACCGATGTCCTATAACCCCAAAGTGCGAATGGCAACTTATCAGGCCAGTCATGATAATTTTCGGTCATCCTTTCAATGATTTTCTTGATGTTCTTGTTAGTTGCCTCCACTGCGCCATTTGTTTGAGGTCTGTAAGGAGACGACTTTCGATGCTGGATCTTAAACTGGGTTAAAAGCTCAATTACCTCTTTCATGAAGTGTGACCCATTATCACTGATGATTTCTTGGGGAACTCCATATCTAGCTATTATGTTATTCTTAATGAACTTAACCACATGCTTTGCTTTGAGCTTTGCATACGATTGTGCTTCGACCCATTTGGTGAAATAGTCGATTGCGATCAGGATATATTCGTGGCCCCCTTTTCCTGTTGGGGGTAATTTTGCCAATGATGTCGATTCCCCAAGCCGAGAAAGGCCAAGGTGAGGTGAAGGTATATAGTGGGCTTGGTGGTAAATGTTGTAGATTTGCATGTGTTTGACATTGTATGCACCTTTTGACAAATTCACAACAATCCTTCTCCATCGTTGTCCAATAATACCCAAGCCTTATTATTTTCCTGGATAGCATCATACCGTTCATGTGCGGTCCACAAACTCCTGCGTGTACTTCCCTTAAGACCTTATGGGTCGTTTCAGTGCCTAGGCACAGGAGATTGACTCCGTTTGGGCTTTTCTTGTATATTTGACCTTGTACCTCTACGAATTAGGCTGCAAGTCTTCTAAGTGCCTTTTGGGCTCTAGGGCTAGAATCAGCAGGGTAGAGCTGGTAAATGGGTAGATTCTTTATATCGGTGTACCACTCATCTTCTTCATCGTGGAACACTTCCAAGGTGTCGCAATATGAAGGCTCGGATCTTCTTTGTACACAGATGGGCTTCATCCGAATAGTTTTGGGTATGTTGATCATGCTTGCTAATTTAGCCAAGGCGTCTGCAAATTGGTTATCTTCTCGTGGAAGGTATGTAAAGCGTATTTGATTGAATACACTATGATCTTGTCTAAGTATTCTTGGTAGAGTGCCAAGGATTCACTTTTAACCTTCCATACTTTGAAAATTTGGTTAATTATGAGTGACGAGTCCCCATAGACTCGAAGCGTCTTAATGCCAAGGCTTACGGCGGATTGCAGTCCTATTATGCAAGCTTCGTATTCTGCGCCATTGTTAGTGACTTCGTGGTCCAATTTGACTGAAATAGGTGTATGTGCACCCTCAGGGGATACTATCAGTACTCCTACTCCAAAACCCTTTTGGTTGGATGCTCCATCGAAATATAGTTGCCAAGTCTCGGTATCTAAGGTCATAACTCCTTCGTCTGGGAAGTGATACTCATCCTTGCGATCAGGTTCGTTTATAGTTTGGTCAACCAAGTATTCCGAGATAGCATGCCCTTTTATGGCTTTTTGATGTTCAAATTTAAGGTCGAATTCTGAGAGGAGAACGGTCCACCTTGCTATTCTACCATTTAGTATGGGCTTTTCGAATATGCATTTCAAAGGATTTTCTCTCGATTTTATGTGGATCGTGTGCTGGAGCATGTAATGTCGCAGCTTTTTAGTAGTTGCTACCAGAGCTAGGCATGTCTTTTCTAGGGACGAATAGCAGGTTTCGTACTCCAGAAATTTCTTGCTCACATAGTATATAGCTTTCTCTTCCTTGTCTATTTCTTGGGCCAGCATGGCTCCCATTGACGTTTCTGTGACTGTAAGGTAGAGGATTAGAGGCATGCCTGGAATGGGCAGTACTAGAACAGGTGGTTCGGATAAGTAGGCCTTAATTTTGTCAAAGGCCTTTTGGCATTGCTCGTCCCATTCCGTCTTTACCTCTTTTTTGAGTTTCTTGAATATGGGCTCACAACTGATAGTTATTTTGGAGATGAACCTGCTATTGTATTGGATTCTCCCTAAAAAGCCTTTTATTTCCTTTTCTGTTTTTGGAGGTGGCATGTGTATTATGGCTTTGATCTTGGATGGATCAATTTCTATTCCTCTGCTTATGATCATATCATCTACATAAACTTCAGCCTCCTTAGGCATCATATTGTGGAGTAAGGTTGTAGCGGTTCTTTGATATGTGGCTCCTGCATTCTTAAGCCCAAATGACATTACTGTATAGCAATAAGTACCCCATTATGTGATGAAAGTGGTTTTCTCTTCATCCTCTTTGGCCATCAAGACCTGGTTATATCCTGCGTACCCGTCCATAAATGATAGGAGGGCGTGTCCGGCAGTATTATCTACTAGGACGTCTATGTGGGGTAAGGGAAAGTCATCTTTTGGGCTTGCTTTGTTCAAGTCCCTAAAATCTACACACATTCGTACCCGTCAGTCCTTTCTTGGGACTGGGACGATGTTGGCTATCCAATCGGGGTAATTGGCCACTCTTACGAAGCCTGCATCTAGCTGTTTTTGGACCTCTTCTTTGATCTTAAGGGCCCATTCTGGTTTCATTCTTCTCAACTTTTGTTTGACTGGTTTGCAGTCGGGCTTTAGTGGGATGGTATGCTGCGCAATGTTGCGGTCTATGCCTGGCATGTCCTTGTAGGACCAGGCGAAAACATCCGTATAATTCTTTAGGAGTGTTACGAATTATTCACGTTCATTAGATGTTAAAGACAAGCCTATTTGCACGTGGCGAGGCTCGTCATTAGCTGCAATATTTATTGTCTCTGTTTCTTCGACTATTGAAGTCTTTTGTTCATGTTCGATTAATGCTTTGATGAATTCTTTTGGAAATTCCGTTGTATCCTCTGAATTATTAGCAATGAGGCAATCCAAGTAAGCAAAATCGACACTCATAATATTAATAGAGGCGGATAACACATCAATGAGGACATCACTAAGGACCTTAGTAATAGTAGGAATAGACTGGGGTGGACTACCCGACTCTTCTAGGATAACAGACTCAGAATCAGACTCGGACTCGGAATCAGACTCAGAATCAGAAATGGGCCCCTCTGTAGGACCGTTGCGAATCGTGAACTTGTACTTGGCTCCCTTGACTGGAGTCCACTTTGTCTCGTGCTTCCAGGTGGTGCGGTCGGGCCCGATTGGGGCGATCAGCTAGGAGGGATCGAACCCTTCTTCTATGTCAATGGGAAAAGAATTTCCGAGGGGATTATTGTTGTTGCTGGGTGGCGGCGCATCTTTAGGCAATGGTATAGTGCCATTATAAAACAAATCCTGGATTTTATCCTTGAGAGTGTAACACTTTTCAGTATCATGTCCATGCCCCCTATAGTATTTGCAGAATGCAGACTCGTTCCAATACGGTGATCTTTTCTCTACAGGTGGATCGGGAGTAGGCCCCATCCGATGTAGATAGTCTCCTTTGATCAATTTGTCTAAGGCCTTGACATAAGGTATTCCGAGGGGAGTATACCTTCTTGGACGCCTGTCAGCAATGGCGTTCACCTCATTTCCTCTACTTGTGGAGGCATGGTTGGTATTAGTACTTCTTATCCTTATACCCACTTGTATTGTTGTTGTAAGTGACCTTGTTCTTTCCTCTTTGGAGTTGGTCATCTTCAATGGCCATGCCTACTTCAGTTAGTTGGGCATAGGTGGCTATGGGTTCAAACTTCATGTGTTCGCGGTACTCAGATGCCAAATTTTGGACTAGCATTCTAATTTGATCCCTTTCAGATGGGCGATCAATCATTTCAGCAACCTTAGTTCTTCACCTTCTCACGAAATTGGTGAACCCTTCTTTGTCACCTTGTTTGGTGATATCCAATTCTCTCAATGTCATGGCAGGCAAGACATTGTCGGCATACCTTTCGAGGAACAAAGTAGATAAATCCTCCTATTTTTGCAAATTTTGGGTGGGCAATTTGAAGAACCAGACCCTGACAGCAGGATCCAAAGTTTGGGGAAGGAGGTGAACATACAACTCTTGTTCAATGCCTCTAAGGCCCAATGCAGTAGTGAAAGCTCTAATATGATCTTGTGGATTATCAGTTCCTTTGAAAGTGGGAACTTCAGGCATGAAAAACATAGTGGGTAATTTTTCCTTGATGTGAGGAGCATAGCCTTCAGAATTGAGGATCATGTCGTTGAAGACACGACTTTTGCTAAGGACAGATTAAAGCCTGTTCAGTTTGGCTTGGAGTTCTTGGACCTCTTTAGTGGAGGGTTCGGCCTTTTCCTTATCGGGCTCGGGCTCATCATCATCCCTAGTAGGGGTATCCAACTTAGCGACACGAACTTCCATATCAGTGAATCTAGCATTCATAGCGACCATTTGGGCTAAAAGGTCGTCCATCTTTTGGTTAGCGGTTTTCTCAGCGTTGTGATACCACAGTATTTTCTATAATTATTATATTGATTTATAAATGATTTACAAATAGTTTCGGAGATTAAATCGTATATTCATTTAAGGATTCGATTTATTCAATTAAAGCCATAATAATATTAATTATTATTATGGGACTTTCATAAATTGTATTTATTAATTTTGAGGAGTTTAATTAAAATGTTTTATATATGAATAAGAATTATTCATATAGTTTTAAATAGTTTTAATTAGTTTTAATTTGTTATTTAAATCACAAAATTATTAAATAAATTCCTAAACCTAGTAGTATTTGATTTGGGTTGACTGAGGGCCTATCTAAGGAAAAGGTGAGACAGTTGATCAGTTTTGCAAACTGAGCCAAAACCCTCAAGCACTCTCTCTCCTCTCTCTCACCGTCTTCTCTCTCTCTCTCTCTTCTCTCTCCCTCACCGGTTCTCTCTCCTCTCACCTCTCCTCCATCAGCCCTTGCCACCGCCGACCACTAGCGAGCCTCCCTCACCGGCGGTAAGCCGTTCGTTCGCTCTCTCTCTCTCTCTCTCTCTCTCTCTCTCTCTCTCTCTCTCTCTCTCTCTCTCTCTCTCTCTCTCTCTTTTCCTCTCTCTTCGCATCTCCCCTCCCCCTCGCGGTTGCAGTCGCGGACGGTCGTGACCATCGCCAGGCCGCCGCCTGGACGACGGTGGTCGACCGCCAGGGCACGAAGGGCCTGGCCCCGTCTTCACCCATCTTCTCTCTCCTTCTCTCCCGTTCGTTTTCTCCCTCTCTCTCTTCGCAAACTCTCTCTTTCTCTCTCCTCTCCTCGCCGGAGCACCGGCGACCACCACCACCGGCCATAGTGGCCAGTGGGGGGTGGTGGTGGTGATGGATCAGGTTATGGGTCCCTTGCATGGGTACCCGTGACATAGACCTAGTTTTGAAGTTATGGTTTCGTTTTTATATTTTTTCGTAATTATTAATTCGATTTTCAGTATTTTCGATTTAATGTTTTTATTTGTCTGCACTCATTCGGAATCGGAATTCGGATTTTCAAAAGCCTAGATTGGTTGAAATAAATCAAGAAATTTAATAAAAATATCAGATTGAGATTTCGTTACTGTTTGTATTTTCTTATTTAATTAATGCTGATTCGGCAAGCGTGATTATTGTCGATTGGTTGGAGCATACTTACTGTTGGTAGCGTATTAGTGGTAAGCGCTCATGCCTACCTTCTTCCAAAGCCCCATCAAAACTATTTTGATGTGTTATGTGCTAATTGGCAATTTGTTGTGAATTTAATATGCAAAGCATGATTAAATTATATCGTCGTTATTACGAAGTTATTAAGCATGATTCACTACTGTAAATATGAGTTATAATTAGCATGTTGATGTTAGCATGTTTTGGGAATTAATTAGTCCATATGATGATTATTGGACAATTGTTGAATAGCGAATTATTAATATTATTATGCTATTAATTATATGCTAATTGGTATGGGTATTACTGAGTGCTAGTGCGCACCTATATATTATATTTGAATGTCTCTGGTCATTTGTAAATTTTTGGATATAATATTACCCTGCCGAAGTGCTGCCGAAATTGTGCTAGACATTACTCGTCATCATTATTGAATTATCGTCGTTATTGAATTAAAGCATGTTTAATTCTCATCGTATTGGATTATCATTATTGTCGTTATTTACTATTCATTGTCAAGAGCATGAAATGAATTAGTAAATCGTGGCCTCGTAGTACCACTTATGTCAACCAATGCCAATTATGTGAATTGAATTAAATGAGAGTAAGACTCCTAATGGATCCCTAGGAGTAGTCGAGCAATCCGGATTGCACCTAGTGGTGTAGTTCAAGGGATGAGTGATTCCCAAGTTACTTATGGACACCTCGCAGTGTGTCTAGGATGGATCATTCCCCATTTATTAAGTCCTCTAGGCTCGTGTAATTGTACTAGAGGTAGTATGCACACTAGAGTCATTAAGTCCAAGGCGTGATTGTATCTTCGATGAACAGTATGGGTAATTGCTGTTCTATTCGCTCTCTTACATCTCTCTAATTAAGACGGATTGTCTATGTCGTATTTCGTGTGATCACTATACAAGAATTGCATATAAAAGAATGTCGTTGTGCGTCTGCTTGATTATATGCTTGTGTGCGTATGCAAATGAATTTCAATGATTCTTCTAAAAACTCAGGTAAGGTTTGCGAAATGTTTTTACTGGGTACGGATGACGTTTATTCAGTTTATCTGATTTTTGTTTCTCTTTTGTTTCTTTTCTTTTCTTCTGTATTTTGTTTCCGTCACGGAAACCAAAGTGCAGGTTTAGTTGATTGAGGACGTACAACTTGGAAGGTAGAGTTGGCATCGGTTTTTAGAACTGTTTCTGTTCAGTTTAGATCGTTGGGATTTTTATTGGATTTATCCCTTTGAAGGCAAGTTGTAATAAATTTGGTTTAATGGTTTTTAGCTCACTATATAGACAACTCTGATATTAACTGTTTAGTTTGTTTAGTTCCTTAGTAAGCTCCTTTTGATGCCTAGTCTTTCTTTCTTCTTAGCATTTATTTCTTAGTGATAAATGTTGCAGTGACATCCCCTCGGGTTCGGCACGGTTCAGCGGTGTCGAGTCGTGCACAATGACGTCGATAGTTCCCAAGAAATCGTTGCGAATTCGGGGGTGTTACAGCGTCTCCAGACATATCGGACTTAGGTGAACTAGGTGGTGAGGCTCAAGGTGACAATGGCGGTGTGCGAAGGTAATCGAGCCAAATGGGGCCCACAAACTGTGCTTGTGGTGAAGGTTCGAATGACAACTTGCGGACTAACCTGTTGCTGGACTCGTCCCTCTCCCACTCCCTACGACCGGGATCTTTACTCCTACCAATTCTGGACATAAAAAGGCCCATTTAAGAAAATAGGAAATAAATGGGAAACTCCACAGAATAAAGATTTTTATTTTAAAACAAATGTGGAAAGAGAATCTAGCACTAATCCTCAACATGGTGATCTTTTGGGAAAGACGCGATTTTATGTAAATAGCATATTCTAGTCAATGATCGTTCGACTTTATTAGAATTATAAATACTCTTGACTTGCATATGGGATGAAATTCACTAATTTAAGGAAAGGAGATGTACTATTAACTTGCATATGGAATAAAATTGGACTCTCTTTTTTTATTTGGTGAAAGATCATTGACGGGAATATATTATTTGCATGCAATCTAATTCTTATGGAAAGGAACGTCTTCCTAACATGATCACTAGCATCATCGGAGTCATACATGGATTCTACTTCCTAAAAAGAAAAGGATCCTAGACTCTATTTGTAAACTTGACAAAACGCACAAGCAAACAAAAAGGAAAACCTTCCCTAATCAGGACTCATAAAAGGAATCCTAAGGGGGATCTAATCCTAATATTCTATGGAAACTAATCACATAGCAAGGAAACAATCAATCATAATATGGTAAGTAAATCAATTAGCACCTTGATATGGAGTATGGAAAATAATGCAATAGTTGACACAATCTATGGTTGGACATGGTAACCCACGACCGGATGCATTTCGTCATCTATGGGGTGCATAGTAATACTAGACGTACTGTTTTACACATCTCAAATGGAAACATGTAAATGCCATGGGGTGGAACACGACTATGTGCAAAGGTAATTCGGACCGAGTGGGTCACCGGCCTAAGTCATAGACAATGTTCCAAAGGGTAATTCCTGTTTATGGAGAGGTGATGTCTTTCGACATCCTGCGATGATAACACATGCAATATGAATGATATGGATGCAAGAGCAAAGAAAATAAACACATACGGTAATTGAACCAAATAGCTAGAATAAATTATTGACATGGATAAGTATTCGAATTACACCCTCTTGTTATTTGTCCCTAGTGAAGTCGCCACTGTAAGAACCCTCACCTCTTCCCAGCTCTCCATTAAAATCGTGATTTTATTCGATTGGGATTAATGGTTCTTAATAATACGTCATATGCAATTTAATTTAATTATGGGGAATAACAATTTGCAAATAAGAAGCCGCCACTAATTTTTAAGGAAACAATTGAAAACCATCAACAGTGCACCCAATTCCTATTGGGAATTGACTCATGCCCATGGGGACTAAATATTGAGTTCGGGGGTGTAGGTACGAAATAAACAACACGAATCTCATCTAAATCGCCCGTATAAACGGCCTCTACTAAGCTTATCCATGTCAAATATTTATTTATACTATATGGTTCCATACAAGTCCGGTCGTCCAATATCGTAAATTAACTAGGCGGGTTAAAGACAACCAAATTACCTATGTTATCACTTCGCACAATTTATATCCAATTTACATGCATACTATTAACAAGCATAAACAAGATATAAAGCATTAAATTAACGCTCCAACCTACCGCACTTTGCTAATTGCGCCAAGCATTGTATATGCACATCAATAAAATTATCAGTAACTTCAAAAGAAGAACAATGCAAAGATATTAACTTTATGCTAAAATAAACCTAGGAGGCTACTATATGCATGCAAAAACTACAAAAAGATGCAAACTTGCATAACTAATATAAAAGATGCTAACTTTATAAATTAAACATGCATAATTATATACAGAAGCCAAAGCATGCAAATTTATTCATCCATAATCAAAAGCTAAATAAAACATGATTGATAAATAGTAAACAAGAGATTTAATAAAGAGTTTAGGCCCTCAGGATGGTTAACCTGGACGTTCTATTCGTACGGGACTAGTAGAATCGGAATTGCTCTTCGATCTTGGGTGCTAGGCTAGGTGTAATGCTTGCTTGGATCTTCAGATTTCTGAATTCTCTTTGATTTGGGAAAATATGTGCTCTCAAAATTATGAACTGACTGACCTGACCCTCTGCAAAAGAGGGTGAAGAGGAGTATTCATAGAGTTGGGGGACGGATTTTGGGGCTTAGGGTAAGAAACCCGGCGCCACAACTCGGTCCAGCAAAAAAACCGGCCCAGCGGCCACACGGAGGGCAACTGGGGCCCGCGGCTGCCGCTGGGGCTAAGCGGCTAGGCCGCTGAGGCTCTGCGGCTGGCCGCTGAACTCAACGGCTGGCCGCTGGGCGCAGCGGCTGGACAGAAGGCCCCTGCTGTCACGCGCTGGCAGCCGGGCAGGTAGCGATACCCGCTGGACCTGACGGCGCGCGTGTGACTAGGGTTTTTGACTTTTTGTGCTCAGTAAATTACGAAATTGCCCTTGGGCTGACCCAGGGGGTCGGGATTGAGCGGTTTTGACCCAAATCTTCGAGACGCGATATCTCTTGATCCGGGAACCATATTGAGGCAAGGTCGAAGGCGTTGGAATCCTTATAACAAGGGCTATCCAAAGACTGTGGTTTCAAGGAATTTGGTCTAGATTTACGAGCAATGTCCTTTTCTACTTACGTCCATGTTAATCCATTACCATCATCATTGGGCGTTGTGGTGCCAGGGGATGAGAACCGATTAGGGTGTCTACAGGTTGTAGTTGCAATTCATATTTGATGAATATGAAAACTGGTTGCTCAAGTTGAGTAAACTAACAAAAAAATCTCATGTTTTTATCTAGTTTATCTAGTGGTGATTTGAGTGGTTACTTTAACCTTTAGGTGGTGGCTCAGCCTTTAGTCCAATGGGGGTGGATCTGTAAACTTTGAGTGGTGGCTTAGCCTTTATCTCAAGTTATATCTTTGCTTTTATCTTCGTTTATCTTATTTTAGGCTTATTATTTAAAAACCTCAAAAACAGTAATCCGCCACGCATCAACTGGTAATCTTCGTTTATCTTATTTTAGTCTTATCAATAAAAAAACCTCAAAAACAGTAATCTGCCACGCATCAACTGGTATCTGGGCAAATTCCAGGTTGTTTTGCTCGTTATTGTACACCATCATCTTTCTCATCCTTTTGTCTTTCCATATTGTGGTCTTACACTTTGGGAGGTTAAGTATTTCGGGAGATATTGATGAAAATATCTAGGTCTGTCAAAACCGAGAAGCATACAAGCTACCTCTTCTTGTAGTTTGAAGAACTACAGGTTTTGGTGTTTCCTAATTCCTTTTTGGTTCAATTATTCAGAGGGTTTTTTCATAGAGATTCCTATAACTCCCTGTTTTGGTTTGAGGGCAAAAGGTTGGGATTTGGATTCTCAAATAAGCATTTTTCCAAAGACTCCCGCTGGACATGCGACTAGACCAAGCCTAAGTTTCTGACTCTTAAACACGCTTCAAGAGGTAAAAGTGTGAACTTTGCAATTGTTCCGAGTTTCTAAGACCCTTATCCTTAGATCTATCTTGGTGGTTTTTCTTAAATCATTGTGGTTTCGAGCAGTTTATTGTGTAAAGTTACTATATGTGCTGAGCCTGAACAGGGATTTTGTTGTTGTGTTGATCTATTTGTTCTAGAACTTTACTTGCGTAATTTTGGAGAATAGTGTTGGATTTGTACCTAGTTATGTTATTTTGGGTTCTATCTTCGTTGTACAAGTGGTTTGAAGTGTAAAGGTTGAGTCTTTGACCTTCATTTGTGCTCGAACATTTTATGGTCTTGCTGGAACGCGACAAGGAGTCATGTTGGCATTTTGCTTATATCTCAAGATCTAGAGATAGAGTTTATGTCTTTCTTGCTCCTTTGGATTGTTAATACCTTATACTACAAAAGTCTCCTGGTGTATTTTTGATTTAGTCGACCATTTGTGTGAGAAATATTGAGATTTGTTGAGCTGTTCGTGTATAGAAAAAATCTGGAAATATTGTGTTTGATGTTGAGTTGTTGTGAGTCGTTGGCATCTTTTTCTCGTATGGGTCTTTGTTGAATCTCTATTTGGTGTTGCATTATGGGATACTCTTGTTTGGAAATTTATTTTGAGTATTCGTTACATTTGGTTTTCGCATCCCATCACCTTATAATAAATAGTCCACAAAGAACCAAATAGGCCCAAACACTACCGATCCGAGCTCAAACACATCCTTACTCCACAAAAAGCCTCGCCTTCATTATACTTGGCATAATGATGATGATTTAGAGATTGATCTTCCTAAATTTGGTGGATTCCTCAATTATGAAGTGTTTTATACTTGGCTTGAGAGAGTCAACGAATAGTTTACAATCTTGGAGTTTTCTGATTACAAGAAAATAGAGCTAGTGACGAGTACTTTTGATTGTGATGCCCTCATGTGGTGGAGATTGTTGGAGCTTCAAAGGGAAAAGATGGGAGAACGCAAGATTCAAAGTTCAAGTGAGATGCAGAAAGAGTTCTTAACGGAGTTCTTATTAAGGCTCACATTGCGGCCATCTTTGAATACATATAATCTTGAGCAAGTAGCTAACATGGAAGATACTGAAAATGCAGCCCACAAAGTTGATGTTGTAAGCCTAAAGGAATGGCAAATGATTGACGAAGCATCCCATCAACCCAATTTCTCTCAAGAGGAACAAAAGGGCATCTTGGAGATTTCTTTTAATTCAGCATCCCTTGCCCTTGAAGAAGAACTTGAGTCCTCTAGTGATGTATTTCTGAATTGTGAGGGCCTTGTTCAAACAACAAACTCCTCTGTTCTCCTACAGCAAGTTCCTATTGTGAAGATCTCCTTGCAGCTTGACGAAGATAGCAACGTGCTTGTTCTTGAGAAGGCAACAGTACACCTAATGCCTTGTTCAAACAACAACGTGGGTAGTAAAAAAGGTTCTTGTGAAACTTTTAACAACTCACACACCTCAGTTGCTAGCAAAGATCACTACCATGAAGGTAGCAAAGAGGTTTAAAGAAACCATTTATCCACCTCACGGGTGATGAAGTCTTACACTTGCTCTCTTCAACTCCCATTGAAACGAAGCACAAATCGGATTAGATTTTGTTTGAGTGTGTTACTAAAACGAGCAAATCTTATTGGAGTGATTATGAAGCTTTCCCAAGAGTTAGGATTGGGACAGTTGCAACATTGTTCTTTTTCGTGCAAAAACAGAGAACAAAAGAAGATGTAGCAAAATCAATAGGGCTTGGATACGCGGCCGAATTTGGGGTGGAAAGTTTAGCACATCCTTTTTTTATCTACACTAGAAAGAGTTTCACTTCCAGGACTTGAGGGCAAGTCCAAAACAACCATGGGAGTATGATGCGTTGGCAACAAGCTCAAACTACATCATCTATCCTTGCATTAATTAAGCTTCTAAGTTTAGTCAGCTCATTACTTATCTTAGTATGCTTTATTATAATTAATTAGTGATGAGAGAGCAAGCCTTAAGCTCCTAATTAATGCTAATGATACCTCCCATAATTCCATGGAAGAAGGTCAAGTCATGCCAAGGATTTTTTTTGCTCAAAAAGCGACTTAATAAAGCCCAAATCTGTCATTTCGCCTCCAACAGCTACCCGATTTTTAATTGAACAATTAATTAACCTAACTCTTGAGGCCACATTGGGTCGTGTCTTACATTGCTGGACTCCTTAGAGAGTCCTATAGAAGGATCATAGATTAAGTTAAGGGACTGAAGTCAATAAGGTAGCTGAAAATGTGTTTTCCCCCAAGTTGTCCAGTTTGCATCCGATCGAGCATTGTGGCCTTTGTGGTCCTCACATTAATAGCAACATTTTGCTGAGCATATCTCTACCATTAGGATAAGTTAAGAAAGGTATCAAATCACCAATGACACCTTTTTCACGTCCTACAAGCAAGAGAATAGCTCCAAAGAGACGCAAAAAAGTAGCAGCCACATTGAAAGCGACATACCTAAAAAGTCCTTTTTATTGACAGCAATTTCTAGCTGTTGGTCTTGTTTGATTCCTTTGCATTTGTAATCAGTTTATTTAGCTTTAAATGTAGCTTTCACTAAGCTTGAATACTCCTATATATAGGAGCCTTGGTTGTAGTTGCAAATCAAACTTGATGAATATGAAATCTGGTTGCTCAAGTTGAGTAAACTACCAAAAATATCATTTCTTTATCTAGTTTATCTAGTGGTGATTTGAGTGGTTCCTTCAACCTTTGGGTGGTGGCTCAGCCTTTAGTCCAATGCGGATAGATCCTTAAACATTGAGTGGTGGCTCAGCCTTTATCTCAAGTTATATCCTTGCTTTTATCTTCATTTATCTTATTTTAGTCTTATTAATGAAAAACCTCAAAAACAGTTTTCCGCCACGCATCAAATGGTAATCTTCGTTTATCTTATTTTAGTCATATTCATAAAAAACCTCAAAAACAGTAATCCTCCACGCATCTGCATTTATTGCTTAGCGATAAATGTTGTAGTAGCGCTCTTGGGCTTTTGACGGTTTAGTCGTGTCAAGTCATGTATAATGACATCGATAGTTCCCCTGAAATCGTTGTAAAATCGATGGTGTTATATTAGGTTCAGGTGCGAACCCTTTAGTATGTGTGAACAATGCGTACTTATTACATTTATCATCCGATATTGAAACTAATGGGTGAGATCTTTGTACACAGACGACGCACTTGCGATCTCTTAATAGATTCGAAGTTTCTTCAGCCCAAAAAAAGAACAAAATGTTGCTACAGTGCCTCTCTCCTATGAGTGAACACCTGTTTGAACCGAAAACCGGAATGGACAGGAACCAGAAAAACCTGAACCAGAATCTATAAAAAATAAAGGCCTCAACCGAACCAGAATTATTCCGGTCCTGTCCGGTCTCAGACCTGGAAGATCAGAATTCTGTTTTCACGGTTTTTTTTAATAGCATAAACAGGGAATTGAACGAAATACTGAGAAGTACAAACATAACCTTTCAATTCATTTGTTATAGGTTTTTAGTGTTCTTAATGCTTCTTGAATTGTTTAAATCTATCTACAGATAGTATAGGTTAATAACTTAAGTTAGATTCAATATATCTTGAGAAAAAATATTGAATAGTTAAGAAAGACCTTGCTTCATGTTATTAATTTCAACCTTGGGATTTAGGGATCGACAGAGAATTGGATTGGTGAACCCAAAACCCTAGTGTTCTCCTCATATTGTTTGATTTGATTATTTACCCAATTTCTTAGTTTAGTCAATCTAGCTAGTTATTTTTAGTTTAGTTCTTAATCCGACACCTTGGATTCGATTTTCTAGATAAAGTTAGGTTTTATTATTTTAGTACTTATTCATTCTATTCCTCGTGGGAACGATACTTGACTTACCTTCTTTATTACTTGTTCGACTGGTACACTTGCCATAGTTAGTTTTCACGCATCTCTTGTGATTTAAAAAACTTCTTATTGTTTGATTGCCTTTCTGTAAATGAGAAAGACTAACCGCGAGGACCACATGCAAGAGGGTTCATGTAGTTGCTCAACCCGTGCACTTCATGGAGTATGTACCCTAATCGGATAGTGAATCGATAGGCAACTACGTGGATATGTACGACAATGTTGCGCACGGTGACGCCGCGAATGACGAGGTCGCGCACGTCAATGTGGCACACTCCAGCCATGAGTCCGATGATCTCGAGGAAGCCTTCCAAGATGAGTCCAAGCCCGAGCATGTCCCAGTTGATGACCATAATGTCGAGCATAACCCTGTCAACCTTTAGGTGCAGTTTGATTATGATATGGCTGCCGGTTACAACCTGACTCAGAAGAGATTGGCGAGGAAAGCGACGACAACACTGCTCCTCCTCTTCTTGCGACTGTGTCTCCTGCTATGGAGCCATTCTTTGCTACTGATGATGAGCTCGAGGACATTTGTACTTACATACAACAGGCCTTTACTCTGATTCAGCGTTATGAGTACGAGTACCGCACGATCATTCACTAAGGCTTTTCGGTGGAACTCGTGTTCGCTGGTTTGCCTAACATCCATCCCTGGATAGGACTTAAAGAGAAGTATCAAGACGTGGTTTCCAAGAGTGGTCATCTACACGAGAAGAAGTATGGTGAAGGTGCGCGATGAGCTCTTTCCTTCAAAGGCGTACAATGGACATGAGCTATATGTGTCTGAGTTCAAATGGAAGGTCAATCGTATGCTCGTGCCTGCTCTAAAGGACAATTGCGAGAATTTTTGGTCGAAGAAACACAAATTCATCGACAACTTTAGAAGGCATTTCATGCCTCAAATGTTTGATTGCTACGCTTATCCTTACACACCTTGCAAAAAGGTGAAGCCTAGGAAGAAGAATGACCATGGTACGCCCCCTTTTCTCGAAGGAAAACCCCATGAGAGTCAAGTAGAATTAGTCATTCGATTTAGTAGTTTATTTGAGATACATTAAACTTTCAGTTATTGTTGATTACTATGCGTGGTCAAGATTGGTAATGGGTGATGTAGTTTTTTACGCAACAAATTTTTGTAGTATCGACTATTCCGCTACGCTATTGCGTCAACTATTTATTGCTATTAAGATTATTTTTGGATTATATACTTGTTTTATTACATACATGCGTGGTTGACTGAAAGCTTCCAATACTATCTCGTTATTGCCTTGACATGATGGAAATCCACGTCGATTTTACGGCAAAATTTTCATTGAGCATGAATGACTTGAATGTGAGACAAGGGCTAAGTATGAGTCATACTTGAATGAAATCATTGTTGATAGCTCTACCAAAAGAGTATTGAGCCTCAATGTTGTGCATTGTGAGTGTTATTGCTTATTTTTCATATGAGACCAATGTGTCTAACTTGCTATTGGAATCGTATCGAACTAATATGCATGAGAACTGAGAACTATTCAATGCAAGTATATTTCTTAGACCTACGATGTAAGGTCGATCAATGAAACCTATGTGCTATTTTCTACGTGTTAAGAGATGAGTTTCAATTACAACCTATATCTTTAAAGTAGACCTCGATATGGGTCAAATGTGACAACTTTGTTGAAATGGTGATCAAGCATTGCTCTTTTATATCTCATATCTTTAGAATGTCAACCAACAACGACCAAATTGCGAGACTAGAGGTAGGACTTACCAATGTCGTAGAGCATATCACTCGCCAACTAGAGCGCCAAGAGCAAGATCAAAATGCGCGGACTCCTGAGACGCACAACTTCAAAGACTTCAATGCACTAAAGCCTCCAAAGTTTGAGGGTGGCGTTGAGCCAACTCGACTAGAGAAATGGATCACTAAATTCGAGAAGTTGTTTAGGGTAACTAGACGGCACGACAACATGAAGGTGAACTCTGCTACAACTACCTCAATGGAGAAGCGAATAAATGGTGGAGTGACGTGGGCACTGATTTGCTCGCAATTCAGGATTACGGAATGGATGAGTTTAAGGAGTCCATTCGTGAAAGGTTCGTTCCTAGAGTCGTGCGTCAATTGAAACAAGCGTGAATTTGAGCATAATAGCCAAGAAAAGCTATCTATCGCGGAGAATGCCACGGAGTTCAATGAACTTGCTTCCTTTGCACCTTACTTGGTGACGATTGAAGCGGAACGTGTCAAGAGGTTTAAGGATGATCAGGAATGGGATATTCATCATTTTTTTGTTGGATTGTCAAAGAACTTCCAAGGTTCGTATGAGAAGGCTTTGAATCAGGAACGAGTTGTGGAGCGCTATGATTTGTTGCTTAGCAAGAACAAGCGTGACGAGGGAAACTTCTGCTACTCGAGTGGCGCAGAAAAGAGGCCGAGGCCTAACAACAGTTACAACAACCAAGGTGGTAATCAGAACCACCATGCGAACATGAATCTTGACTCGATTAGTCATAAAGCTACGATCTTAGCTAGGAGGAATACGCCTTGTAATCACTGCAACAAGAAGCATCCTGGCAAGAACTGTCGCGGCAACGTGATTTAATGCTACGAGTGCAACAAGCCTGGTCACAAAGCTTCTGAATGCTGGAGTCGTGGTAAGAACAAAAATGGTCAGAACCGCGATAACAACTACAATTGTGGTGGAAATGGAAATTGTAATCGCGGAAATGGTGGTAACTACCGTGGAAATGGGGTTTACAATAACAACAATTGCAACAACAATGCTGCTCCTGCCATGCATAATCTGCCATTACTTCCCGCACCTCCCAACCCAGCGCTGAAAACAATAACAACAACAACAACAACAACAACAACAACAATAGAGAGGTGAATAGCTGAGGCGAACCTGAATGTGATCGCTGATACTTTTCTCGTTAACTCTCAACCTTCTTTTGTTTTGTTTGATTGTTGTGCATCGCATTCTTTTCTTTCTAAGAACTTTTCCACGAAAATAGGGTTAGAACCTAGCTCTGTGTATAGTGCAAACATTACGATGCCCAATGGGTCGAATGTAAATTGTAAAGCGCTGTACGAAAAGTGTTCGATTAGTATAGCTGGTTCCGATTAGCCTGCAGATTTGATTCAGTGGGATTTCAAAGAATTCAACGTGATTTTGGGAATGGATTGGTTAGCCAAGTATAGGGCTAACATTGAGTGTTTTGAGCAACGTGTGTCGTAACGAGGACCAAGAGGTAAGAAGATTACTTATCGAGGACTCATGGTCAAGCCTAAGTTGAAAGTAGTCACGACCGTGAAGGCAATGGAGTGTGTGACTAAGGGTGAAGCAATTTACCTATGTCATCTAGTAGATACAAGTCGAGAGGTTGAAGCTTCGCAACCTATTCCAGTTGTTTCAGAATACGCTGACCTCTTCCCTGAGGAAATTCCCGAAATGTCTCCGTAACGCCCTATCGACTTTGCGAACGACTTAGCTCCCTGTTCTCCTCCGATTTTGAAAGCACCTTGTCGTATGGCTCATGCCGAGATGAAGACACCGAAAACGCAGCACGAGGAATTGTTGGAGAACGCAAACATATGTACTAGTGTATCGCCTTGGGGTGCTCCAGTCCTTTTCGTGCTAAAGAAGAATGGTTGTACGAGGTTGTGTATCGACTACCGCAAGTTGAACAATATTACGATCAAGAATCGATATCCACTCCCTAGGATTGACGATCAGTTCGACCAACTCCGAGGAGAAACTGCTTTCTCAAAGATCGACTTAAGTTCAGGATACCATCAACTGAGGATTTTTAAGCCTGACATTCCGAAGATCGCGTTCAGGACAAGGTATGGCCACTACGAGTTTACGGTTATGCCTTTTTGGCTGACAAATGCACCTACGAAATTTATGAATTTGATGAACCATACGTTCCAGCGTTATATCGATCAGTTTGTAGTTGTCTTTTTTGACATTTTTCTAGTCTACTCAAAGAACGCTGCCGAGCATGAGTTTTGGAGATTTTGCGATGACATCAATTGTACCCGAAGTTGTCGAAGTACGAGTTTTGGCTAGAAATTGCTTCTTTCTTTCGACACGTGGTGTCTAAGAATGGGGTTGTTGTTGACCTGTAAAAGATATATGTTGCAATGGATTAGTCTAGACATACGAGCGTGACTGAAGTTCGATGTTTTCTGGGATTAGATGGCTACTATCGAAGGTTTGTGCAAGGTTTCTCGAAGATAGCGCAGCCTATGACAAAAATTGATGAAAAAGATGACGAAGTTTCACTAGTCTGAAAAGTGTGAAGCTGCTTTTTATGAGTTGAAAAAATGTCTTGCAAGCGTGCCGCATCTGACTTTACCTTCTCTAACCGAAGGCAATGAGGTCTATAACGACGCATCTAAGCATGAGTTAGGTTGTGTTTTGATTCAACATGGTAAAGTGGTGGCTTATGCCTCAAGACAACAGAAGAAGCACGAGAAAAACTTCTCTACGCACGACTTAGAGCTTGCTACTGTTGTGTTTGCTTTGAGGATTTGGCGACATTATCTATATGGTTCTGCTTTCAAGATGTTTACGGGTCACTAGATTCTCTTTTACATTTTCACGCAAAAGGAGTTGAACATGCGACAAAGAAGATGTCTAGAGCTATTGACGGAGTACGACATCGATTTCCAGTATCACGAAGGAAAAGCTAATGTAGTAGCTGATAGTTTGAGTCTAGAAAAACTCCAACCTAGGTTTAATGCACCCCAATCCTGATTGGGGATAAATTGACTCTAATGACCCAAAGGACCAATGACGAGTTCGGGGGTGTGGGTACGAATTGGGAAGGTCAAAGGCACCCAATTACGCCCGTTATGCAAACGGCCTCTACTAATTGATCTTGATTAATAATTAAAGTTGCACGGTTCCAAACAAATCTGGTCGTCCAATTCCTAGAATTAACTAAGTGGGTTGAACAACATGAATTATTTCTATTGTTATCGCTTTGCACATGATTTATCCAATTACATGCTATGAATTAATAAAGCGCAAGATTAACCCAATATATACACAAGATGATAATATTCTCCAAAACCTACCGTTATTGCTTAACGCGCCAATTGCCAACTTGCATCAATAAATAAGTTAGTAACTTCATTGGAATTAAATCAAAGCAATAAAAAAATAGTTAACAAGAACATGCTTCTCATGCTATAATTATAACTAGTAAGAGAATTAATCTAATCATGCTATTAATCTTGTTCTATGCTAGTTTAACAAATTAAACATGTAAATATGCAAAAACATGATTTTTTATACTAATCATGCAATAAACATGGAATTAAACTAATCTAACATGATAAATATGCTAACATACAAAATCATAATGAAACATGCAAATTAATCAACCATAAGCATAATCTAGATAAAACATGATTTTATAAAGAATTGATTTAAGAAAATGAGGATGGAGAACTTGGATGTTCACTTACGAACGGACGAATTCCCAAAGATTCTTGTTCTTGATCAAAGGTCGATGAATTGGTCTTGGTCTTGTGATGATTAATGGTATTAAAGGTTTATTTGTGGTGGAAAGGATAAAGGATCAGTTTTTGTGGTGGAAGGATGATTATAGTGGTTTATTTGGTGATGGAGGAATGAGATGGATGAAGATTGAGAGAATAAGGTTAATTAGAGAGCTCTAGCGTTCAATTTGACCTCTCCCTTGTGTTCCCCTGAAAAAACGGAGGAAAAAAGTAAATATAGAGGTAGGTTTAGGTCTGGGACAGAACTGACAAAAAGGCCGGACAAAATAGTTCAACAGGCGCCTTTCGGGGGGGGGGGGGGGGGGAGGACCACTTGGATTTCAAGCGGCTACCGCTCCAACAAGCAGCTAGCTGCTAGGAGTAACGATCTAGCCGCAAGGGCAAGCGGTTCAGCCGCCCCAATAGGGAGCGAGACAAATTTTGACGGCCCATAACTTCTCTGTTTGACCTCCGATAGAGTTGATTCTTTTTGAAATGGGTTCCTTATTTAAAGGGATTTGTTTGGACATATTATAAGCTCAATTCCCATGAGTATTTCGGGAGTTATGTCCCAAACACTAAAGAGCTATCCATTTCAGTTTGCCTTGCGGTAATTAGATCATATCTCAATCGTTTCTTATTGGAATTGGACCCATAATATGTCATTTTTAAGGTATATGTATGAGGAATGCATGTAGATTAGGCCCACTTGGTATTATTCCTCTAATGGAGGAGAATCCTATTTGAACCGTGGAGGGCGATAATCAGAGCATCTTTTTTGTCCCATAACTTTGTCAAATCACATCATTTGACTCCGGTGTCCGTTTGGGACAAGGTAAGGGGCGTTGGAAAGGTTATAGAAAGAGGTATGTGATTGTCGTGCAATAAGAGGCTTTCTTCCATTGAATATTGAAGATTGAATATTGAAGTTGACGGAACTCGCGGGATTGAAGCCGATGAACTCTCGTCTGTATTGAATATTGAAGGTTGAAGATTGAATATTGAAGTTGACAGAACTTGCCGGATTGAAGCTGATGAACTCTCATCTGGATTAAACATTGAACATTGAAGTTGAAGTTGACAGAAATTGCCGGATTGAAGCCGATGAACTCTTGTCTGGATTAGATATTGAAGATTGAAGTTGACAGAACTCGCCGGATTGAAGTCGAGGAATTCTCCTCTGGATTGAACATTGACATATAATTAATATCATGAAAATAATAAATAAATTATTCTTTCGACGACCCCGTGCTGTAGGTCACACAATAAAAATCCTTCAACTATCAGTCCAACGGAGACCCTGTGTTGTAGGTCACACAATAAAAATCCTACAACTATCAGTTGAACGGAGACCCTATGCTATAGGTCACACAATAAAAATCCTTCAATTATCAATTGAACGGAGACCCTGTGCTGTAGGTCACACAATAAAAATCCTTCAACTATTAGTTGAACGGAGACCCTGTGATGTAGGTCACACAATAAATGTTAAAATAATAAATGATATATTCCTTCGACACTCTATCGACTGGAGACCCTGTGCTGTAGGTCACACAATAAATGTCATGATAAAATAATAAATGCAATGTTCCTTCGACTCTTAGTCGAATAGAGACCCTATGATGTAGGTCACACAATAGCTATTTGACTTTTAGTCAAATGGGAACCCTGTAATGTAGGTCACACAATAAAAGGTATTTCGTTAGAAATGAGATAATAATGAATATTTTGCTCGATTTTCCATCAAAGCAGAGACCTTGTGCTGTAGGTCACACAATAAATGTTATGATAAATGTAACGTGAATGTAATGTCGTGTAGTTTTGACCATTGGTCGAGTAACCTGCGTGGTTAGTCAATTATAGAGATAACTGATGCGTTGACTCTTGGTCAAACGCAAACTTGTTTAAAAGGTCAGACAAAATAGTTGGTTTAACTAGCCACATACGTAAACATTCATTTGCATATGAGTGCAATCAATGCGATAATCAGAAAATACGCGGCTCTTCTTAAAAAAGTGTTCTATAGGACACACCTACGTCTTAAGACCTTAAAAGATATGGGACAAAACCCTAAGGATTAGACCCAATTAGTGAAAAAAGTTTTGGAACTCACCCAATCCAATGATGATGCAAAAGTCTAATGATATGCAAATCAAATGCATTCAAATATTGTGCTTTGCAAATGTGCATATGAATGTTATGAGACTCAATGCAATGAAATGGTAACTAGGCCTAAACCTCCATGCAACCTAGATATGAATGATGATGCATATGACTAGACACATGTAATGTTAAATGTATGCCCAAGTCTCCAAAGGAAAAATTAAGAGATGGTTTATTATTATTAATAATATTTTCTGAAAGTAGAGTCACTACAAAAAAAATGAGTTTTTCCAACATGGTCATATCTGTCAGTAAAAGGCAATTTTCTGTTGGTAAAAGCTTTTACCAACAGATATTTATCTGTCACATAACTGTCGGTATATACTCTGTCGGTAAAAGTATTACCGACAGATAGTGGTTTTCTGTTGGTTAAAGTACTACCAACACATGTTTTTCTGTCGGTGATAGTTATACCAACAAATAAATTTCCGTTGGTAATACGACTATACCAACACAGGCGTCTGTTGGTAATACTAATGCCAACAGCTAAAAATACGCATATGGCTAGAGTTGGCTATATTTGTTGGCATTACTAAGCAGCACTGTATGTCATAAAAAAGAAATAGTATTGTACATATATAATGTCTCACACATATTAACCTATGCCAACACTTCATTCATAACTTGATCAATAGTGTACTTACAACAATTGTTCCCAACATCCAATTAAAAAAAAATACAAACACAAAACAGAATTTCTGTTTCTAAGCACTATGTGCAAATAAGCAAACTTGCTATATAGATCACCAGAAACAAAAAATCAAATGACTTAGAACAATGCTTCATATGCTAGCTCCATTTTCTTCATTCTTGACATCTTTTTCCCAAACATTCAAGGGGGAAAAATCATTAGATAACCCCTACAAAATTACGAAAACTAAGTTACTAGAAATTCAATGCAGCAATAACTTATTTACTTGAGGTGCAACGCACCTGCAATATATTAGTTCAACATCGACATTCAAACATGAATTACCTCGAGTGTAATACAGAAACGAGAAACAAAATCCATACGAAGCTGCTGAAATCATTTATACTAGAGCAATAAGAGACCAAAAGCCGCATAACAACAGACTGCAGACTTCAAAACAGCCCCACACATTTAGCGTAGCATGCATTTGGTCTCTCAATCAAGTTAAATCTACTGAATACTATTTTAAACTTGTCTCTTCATCTATCAAATATTAACGAAATGTATCAAACCAGGAGCATGAACTAAGAACAATTCAGAAACAACTTAAACATTTGATCACACGCTGAATATTGTTGAATCCGAAACTAAATACTTTTCGATCAGAACATAAATAACCCCCAAAACCACTAACACAACACATATTTAGCGCAAACTAATTCAGAAACAACTTAAACAGTTGATCTCAATGATCAGAACATGGCAAAAGGGTCCCTGTTCTTAAACAATAATCGGATGAGCGCTAAACTGTAACATTGGATAAGTTAATATTAATGAAAGAAAGTTCAACCTAACAAGTAATGGAGCATAAAACAAGCCCAATTTATCTAATTAAGTATACTGTGAGGCTAGGCTAAACAACTAAAGTATATCAGAATTGCCTTTAAGTCAAACAAAAGGGACTAGGCTATGACACAATGATAGAACGACCAACTGCAACATATCAAAATTACAAAACAACAGCCACCAAACCACTAAAGCAGCTATAGGCACCAGAGCAAATCAAAAGTTTGTTCAAGAAACTACATGTTTCGTTTGAAGGGACAATCATAACCCCAAATCTGTGTATTACAATACAAACACAGGGCAATGTTACTAGCTGAGATTTCAGCTCTAGGAGTTATTGTTCTAATCCGAATTTTGTCTTTGACAGTCCTAAAAAACAATATTCCAGACAGAAACCAACACCAAATTGGTAAAAGTACCAAAAAGAAAAACACAAATCAGAACCCTAACTTACAATTCAATCTAAAATCTATCAAATATAAGCGAGGTTAGGATAAATGATAACAGGAAATTAAAAATCTTATTCAAACAAATGAGCCTCGCAGACAAAGAAAAAATAAAATAAAAGGAACACTGTACCCTAATTCGAAATTAGGCTCACAGCAAATTCTGAAATTTGATCCAAAGCAATTGAATTTATAAAAGAAAAAAACGACGAATATTGAAGCCTATTTCGTGGAACTAAGATGTCAATTCAAACATAATATAAGCAAACTATCTCAAAGTCGTAAATTAAATTATTGGAAACAGAATGCGGGGAAATATAAAACAGCCTAAGTTCTACAAACTCACCTCGAAAAAGAAGCCAAACAACGTTATTCAGCGTTTTTCTTGACCTATTGCCTTCATTTCTGGCATCTGGCGAACAAAGAAGATAAGAATTAGGGATTAAAGTAAGAGAGAAGAGAAATGAAAGTAAGCGTATAACCCAAATTTCTTGATTCAATCAACGCAAACTTTTAATTGAGCAATAGAAAGGGCCAAATTTGAAAGGGATTGATGGGAGAGAAGTGAGCTCGTTGCAATGGAGGGACGAAGAAATCATATCCATGTCTGTCGCCGTACTTCAGCAAGGCTCGCAACAATGGAGGGACGAAGAGATTAGGAGAGATAAGAACGATATTTTGCAATTTCACAAACCTGCCAAATGTTTTGTTTCCTTTTCTTTTATCTTTTGCTTGTTTAATATTTGGAGGGACATATTTGCCCTTTATATGGTTACCAAGGTAGAGTTTCGCAAGGGTAGATTCGGAATCTCTGAAAGTTCAGCGGGAAACAAATTAAAACGCGCAATATGCTGAAATTTTCAAAATCCGTGTTAGTACAGGAAACTAATACCAACAGAACTATTTGTTGGTAAAGATAAACTGTTGGAATTATGAAGCAATACCAACAGATAATTTACTTCTGTTGCGAATAATTTCTTGGTGGGGCGCCTCCCAAATGAATACCAACCTATTTTTATCAATAGAGATACTTTATCTGTCACTAGATATCTGTTGGTATAAGTTATTTTTTTTGTATTGAGTGTCGCTCATAAGTCTTATGATAAGTATGTTCTAGCAATGTCTTCAAGGAATAGGCAAAGCCCCCAGTGTTAGGGTGCGAACAAGCTTGTTCGAGTATCGTTCTTATGTAGATGAGACCCAAAGTCCTCAATTGCTTTTCACCAGAATTGGGGGAAACAAAAGCCCCCAGTGTGGCTTAATGTTTTCTCCAATGATGGTTTTCTTTGATGATATCAAGAGTGACGAACGTTCAGATGGAGTCATAGGTCCAACAGATAAAAGTTGCAAAGCCACGAGTTGCGATTATAGAGCCAAGCAAAGTGGAGAATTTTGGTAGAGATGTGGTAGTATGAAAGAATTGGACTTAAGTGCTAAAAACAAAAACAAAAACAAAAACGGAATGTTCTTTGATGGATAGAAGATGATGAAGGTAATTCAAACTCGACTCCAAGTCTTGAGCTCTAAAATGGGCTAAAAATCACGGAAATTTTAAAACCCTTAGAATTCTGAGTTGCCATATAAAATGTGATTGTTTAGAACCTTTGATTATCACATGTGATATGTTAGAATTATTAATGAGATTCTAACGGGGTCGGGCCTCAAAAGAGGTTACCTATGTATCCTTGCTGAATCAAGCCAAAACGTAGTTCGGGGACCAAAGATTTTAGTGCCCTAACTTTTGCTTGAGTCATTATTGTCTTAGGGGATCGACCCAGCGGGCTTGCCATTTTTGCCTAAGCCATTGAATATGCTTAGTTGGCTTTTTTTTATTTTATTTTTATTTTTTATATATACACCCTAACTTTTGCCTAGGCCGCCCTTTCGGGTTTTCAACCTTGCGGGCCTCTTTTTTTACTTTTTTTTTTTTTTTTAACAGTCATCTTTGAAGGGTCATACCTCTAGGAGGTCATTTGGGTTGTAATGTTTGGCCTAGGTGATGGTTGCCGAAGAAGGGATAATAAGGATCAAATACCCATAAAAAGCCCCCAGTGTGCTGGGGTGTCACTTTGTGGTAAGGAAACTCTCTTTTACTAGATTTTTTTCTCTCTTCTTCTTTTTTGGTAGTTTTTTTTTATTTTTTTTGATCTCTTGCTCTTTGAGCTCTTTTCTATTTTGATATAGTGGAGTTCTCCCCACCACTTTGTGATTTTAGTGACACTCAAGAATGATGCACACTTCCCATACCCAGGGTTAGGATAATGTGGTTTAAGAAAGAAAGTGACTTGTGTTTGTTGGCTCAAATGGGCTCCAAGTGGTAACTTTTATTATTGTAGGTGAAAAGATAATAATATAGGGTGCCAAATGAATGCCTCATGTCCTCGGTACGACTTTAGGATGTGTGTCCCTATTTTTTTTTTATATTTATTGGGTCCTTCTCAATTAGTGTCAGAAGTTAAGGTCCATTGCATTGTTCAATCAGATTTAGCAACTCAGATTCGTCATTAGATTTCCAAGTTAAATATTCCATGAGAAAAGAAAGAGATAAATAAAGGCTTATTTTATTCAATGCAAAATGAAGCATTTCAATGCTTAAAAGAGATCGTAAGACAAGACTTGGACTCGACAAAAGAAAGAAAATGGGAGGAACTCTCCAACTTAGCCTAAAACTCTATGACTCAAGTTTGGGCTTCGCCATTAGGCTTTGTAGTATTATTGCCTAATTGGGCGAGGATGTCATCTTCAATAAGCATACCTACGTAATTGAGTTGTGCTTAGGTATCGATGGCTTGAAACTTTAAATGACCAAGATACCTTGGTTAAAGGTTCTTGATTACCTTGCAAATTGGGTTTTTCCCGGATGGACGGTCAATCATTTCGGCAACCTTGGTTCTCCATCTCTTGACAAAATCAGTGAAGTTTTCATTTTCACCTTGCTTAATATCTTCAAGCTCTCTAATGGTCATTGGTTGAATGATATTGTCAGCGTACCTAGTGAGGAACAAACTGGACACCTTGTTCCAATCTTGAACTTGATTGGGCTCGATCTTGAAAAACCATGCCCTCACAGTGGGGTCCAAGGTTTGTTAGAAGAGGTGGACAAATAAGTCAGGATCCACTCCTCTTAGGCCCATTGCAGTAGTAAAGGCCTTTATGTGATCTTTTGGAGCATCAGTCCCTTTGAAAATGGGGACTTCGGGCATTGAGAACCTAGGTGGGAGTTTTCCCTTGATGTGAGAGGAATATCCTTCAGAATTTATCATGTAGTCACTTATGATCTTGTTTTGGGTCAACACTAATTCGAGCTTCTGGATTTGGGCCTCAAGTGCGATGACGTCCTCGTTAGGTGGAGGAGTGTCGTTATGTTTTTGTTCAATGACAGTCAAACGATTGTCCGTAGATTTTAACAAAGACATCATCTCCTTGATCATTTGTTCATCGGTCTTAGGTACTTCATTATCTCCAACCATGGTAGCGGGCGTGGAAGATGAAAGTGGTTGAGTGATAAACTGCTTTCGAACCAGACGGTTGCTTTTGGTATCTCGTTCCCAACTCCTCGGACCGTAGTTCCCTGTTCTACCCATCTGAATATTCACTTAACTTGGTGAGGGACACTGAGGGAGGAGACTTGAACAAATATTATTTTTGGATAAACACACTCTTAAATACCCTTGGAGTCCTAGCATGCAAGTCTAAGATGAACATGCAATGATGACAAGTCTATATGCAATGTGGTCTAAGATGAATGCAACTATATATGACATGCAAATGCTAGAATGATGTAGATGAGTGATACGAATGTTCATGCGAAATGTATGATATGCAAATACTGTAGAATGACCTAGACATGTATGCCATGAAACAATGTGTGAGGAAATGACCTACGATGATTATTCATGCAATCTAAATGTCATACATGAGATGCAACATGTATGATCAACGCTTATCGAATAGAGCTACACATCTATAGTAAATGGGTGTTCTAGAATGACGTATGATGCAATTTAGAATATTGTATATACCTTAGCATGGAGCTTCTAGAATGAGATGCAATGTAATGATTTTTTTAGAAAGAATGAAAATGTGGAAAATTAATCTAGAATTATTCCTGAACAATGTTGCCATAATATACAAGTAACATGTTTAGGTCAAAGATCCTTAACTCAATAAAAGGAAAATACGGAGACTCTTAACTTAGAGACCGGGAAAGGGGAATATTTATGACTCTTAATAAAGAAAATATGTACTCTTGACTAAGAAAAAGGCAGATTGACCCTAGACTTAAATTGGGATAAAATAAAATATTGTACTCTTGACTAAGGGAAGGGGAAAATTTTGATCTAGACTCAAATTGGTATAAAATAAAAGATTATACTCTTGACTAAGGAAAGGGGAATACTTTATTCTAGAATCAAATTGGGATAAAATAAATGATCATACTCTTGACTAAGGAAAGGGGAAGATCTTATTCTAGACTCAAATTGGGATAAAATAAAATATTGGACTCTTGACTAAGGAAATGGGAGATTTTATTCTAGACTAAAATTGGGATAAAATAAAATATTATACTCTTGACTAAGAAAAGACGGACTCTTTATTTTACTTGGGATCTTTGGCTAAAACCCATTACTTGGACGGGAAGGAAAAAATTAAGGAAAAGTTTTCTCCTAAGGCAACAAGCATCCTAGATATCATTCATGAAATATTATTTCCTCAAATCAAAATATTCTAGACTCAATCCCAGGCATAGAAGATTACGCAAAGATCACGTTCACATTAGGGCAAACAACACATTCACGCAAACAATGCAGTCACAAAGATCTAGCATGGACATGGGACTGAGGTTCAAGCCTAAAACATTGGTTCGTTCATGCAATTGGGTAGGCTTAAGGGTTTTGGTCAAAAGGGACTCATGATCAAGAATGTACAATAATCCGCGGAATGCACGACAATATGATGCATTCTTGTTATCCTACTCGTCGAATGGACGATTGCGTAGGAAGGTACATGAGGTGGGGGGATCCATGTTTCTTGGCAAAGAGGAATCGAGTGGATTCCCATCAAGGCACTTCACCACACTCCAAGGGCCAAAAACTGGTTAGAACTTGTTAAACAAGCTCGGAAGTTGCGCAAGCGCATGCAAATGAGTGTATGGATGCAAGCTAACAATTAATATGAGCAATAATAATAATGTCATGAACAATGCAATTTCGACAATTAATCAAGATCAACTTTCCAGTTACACTCTCTTAATAAATCCCCAGGTGAGTCGCCACTGTAAACACCAGGGTTTGAATTTTACTCCCTTTCTCTTGGGTGTTAAGGATAATTGAAGAGTCATCACCAAATTTTATGTTAGGAAAACACTTGGAAACCAATAAAGAGCCCAAATCGAAAGTCTAGAAAGACTCCAATCTAGGTTTAATGCACCCCAATCCCGAGTGGGGATACATTTACGCTAGTGACCCAAAGAACGAAAGACGAGTTCGAGAGTGTGGGTACAAATTGGGAAGGTGTTAGGCACCCAGTTACGCCCGTTATGCAAACGACCTGTACTACTTGATCTTGATTAATAGTTAAAGTTGCACGGTTCCAAACAAATCCGGTCGTCCAATTCCTAGAATTAACTAAGTGGGTTGAACAACATGAATTATTGCTATTGTTATCGCTTTGCACATGATTTATCCAATTACATGCTATAAATTAATAAAGCGCAAGATTAACCCAATATATACACAAGATGATAATATTCTCCAAAACCTACCGTTGTTGCTTAACGCGCCAATTGCCAACTTGCATCAATAAATAAGTCAGTAACTTCATTGGAATTAAATCAAAGCAATAAAAAAGTAGTTAACAAGAACATGCTTCTCATGCAATAATTATAACTAGTAAGAGAATTAATCTAATCATGCTATTAATATAGTTCTATACTAGTGTAGGCTACCGGATTCTTCTCCCCTTTTTTCCTGATTTTCGGGCGGCCGGATGGATAACCTGGGAGAGCACAGTGCTTGTGTTTCGTGAATCTCTTGAGTGTGAATGCACATAAAGATTTTCCTTTCGTACTAAGGACATGATTAAGATTGTCGGAAGTCGCCACCAAATTTAAGGAAATTTGGAAACCGTGGAATCAAGTCGATAGTCTAGAAAGACGTCAACTCAATTCATGTGCACCCCAATCCCTATTGGGGAAATTGACTTCATAGATGAGTTCGGGGGCGTGAGTGCGAGCTAGGAAGGTGTTCGGCACCCAACTCGCCCGTTGACAACAACGGCCTTTACTAATCAATTCAATGCGATTATTAATGCTATGATTCCAAACAAGGTTCAATTTGTCCAAATTTCTAGTTTTAACTAATTGGTTGAACAAACATTATTATTGTGACCACTTTTAACTATTTATCAAATTACATGCTTTTATTGCTAGAAAACGATACATATGCTAGAACCTGCGAATTAGAAGGCAAACAAGTAATTCATCCACTAATTCACAAACAAAGCATAATTTAATATAAAAAGCAATAAATAACAAAATATACATTCATTCATCCAATCATTAGGCTTAATACAAGCCCTTTTGCTACGCACCATGCATGTACATATCACATAAATCAAATTCGTTAGTAATAACAAGCAATATAAAATTTATTTGAAAAACCCTCAGGTTGGATTACCTGGATGCTCAAAATGAACTTATTGGATTGTTATGCTTGAATTCTTGCTCTTGATGAAGTATGAAGGTTTATTTTGTGGTGCTAAGCCTAGCCTAAAGAAGGAGTAGAATCAGAATTTGGGGTTTAATATGAGAGAGAATGTCTAAACTCTAAAAATTCTCAACCAAGAGACCAACTTGAGAGAGAAACTGCCAACCTGTTCAACTGAACCCTAAGGTTTGTTTATATAGAAGAGGGGGAGCTGCCAGGGTTAGGCACGGAAATCGAATGGACCTCGAATTTGCCGTCTACAAGAAAAGGTCCAAGCGGCCATGCAACTAGGCCGCACGGCTGAGCCGGCAGGACAAGCGCTCAAGCCGCTTGGCCGAACGGCATATCTGTAGGCTGCCGTATTTTTCTCCCCTCTTTTCACGTGTCTTCCTTCGACCCTTTTTGGGTTCGGGTTTCCAGATAGCTTGGGAGAGCGCGGTGGTGGTCGAGTTTCATGAATCTCTGAGTGTGAATCCACGTAAATATTTATGCACCAAGGACATAATTAAGATTGTCGGAAGTCGCCACCAAATTTTAAGGTAATTTGGATACCTTGGAGTTAAGTCGATAGTCTAGAAAGACGTCAACTCAACTCCTGTGCACCCCATATCCTTATTGGGGAAATTGACATCATAAATGTGTTCGGGAGCTTAGGTACGAGGTAGGAAGGTGTTAGGCACACAACTCGCCCGTTGACAACAACGACCTTTACTAATCGATTCAATATAATTATTAATGCTACAGTTCGAAACAAGGTTCAATTTGTCCAAAATCCTAGTTTTAACTAATGGGTTGAACAAACATTATTATTGTGACCACTTTTAACAATTTATCAAGTTACATGCTTTTATTGCTAGAAAACGATAAATATGCTAAACCCTGCAAGTTAGAGGAAAAACACATAATTTATCCACCAATCCACAAACAAAGCATGATTCAATCATAAAAAAAGTAATAAATAACAAAATTAAAACATTCATTCGTCCATTAATTAGGCTTAATACAAGTCCTTTTGCTTCAAACGCGCCATGCATGTACATATCACATAAACCAAAACCGTTAGTAATAACAAGCAATATAAAAACTATTGAAAACCCTTAGGTTGGATTACCTCATGCTCACAATGAACTTATTGGGTTATATTGCTTGAATTCATGCTCTTGATGAAGTGTGAAGGCTTATTTTCTGGTACTAGGCTAACCCTAAAGAAGGAGTAGAATCAGAATTTATGGTTTAATATGAGAGAGAGAGAGAGAATTTTCAGCCTGAGAGTCTCTAATTGCCAACCTTTCAGAGAGAATGTCCAGCCTCTTCAACTAAACCCTAAGGTTTGTTTATATAGAAGAGGGGGAGCTGCCAGGGTTTGGCACGGAAATCTAATGGGCCTCAAATTTGCCGTTCGCAAGAAAAAGTCCCGGCGGCCATACAGCTAGGCCAAGCGGCCAAGTTGGCAGGACAAGCGGTCAAACCGCTTGGCAAGCGGCTTAGCCGCGAGGCAAGCAGTCACGCCGCTTGAGCTCAAGCATGGCCGCTTGGACCTGGAGCGGCATGCCTGTATAGGCGCCGGACGTGTTTTTCACGTAGGGGGGGTATTCCGACACGCGGGATTGACTGAGTTCCCTTGTTTGACCAAGCGTTGACTCATGGGTTTTGGGTTCCCTTTCGGGCCCTTAGGTTCAAAGAGGCCTATCTTTCAGTTTTTGACTCCAATTAAATTGAGTCCAATTGGTTTGGATCACCTGTACAAAAGGCTTCCACTGGTTAATTCAAATGAACTGGGCTAATCATCAGAGCAAGCATTCTCGCAACCCAAGTTCAAGCAAAATCTTATCCTTTCATCATCGGGTTTTTACGGGGACTTATTATAGACACAATTTTTGGTGTCTACAATAGCCGCTTGTCCTAGCAGCTACCGCTTGAACTCAAGCGTGGCCGCTTGGACCTGGAAAGCGTGGCCGCTTGGACCTGGAGCGTCCTGCCTGCATAGGCGCCTAACGTGCTTTTCACGCGGGGGAGGCTTTTCTGAGGGGGTCCACGTGGGATTGACTGAGTTTTCTTGCTTGACCAAGGGTTGACTCAAGTGTTTGGGTTTCCTTTCGTGCCCTTAGGTTCAAAGAGGCCTAGCTCTTAGTTTTGGACTCCAATTGAATTAAGTCCAACTGGTTTGGATCACCTGTACATAAGGCTTCCACTAGTTAATTCAAATGAAGTAGGCTAATCATCAGAGCAATTATTCTTGCAACCCATGTTCGAGCAAAATCCAATCCTTTCATTATCGGGTTTTTATGGGGACTAATCATAGACACAATTTTTGGTATCTACAGAAGCCCCTACTTTGGCCGAGCTCGAATAGAGCGAAGGTCAAAGTATTCCTGTGCCAACACCTGGAATAAACAGGCAAACTGAGTAAGGTGACAATCAGTTAGGGATAAACAATCATTTTAGGATGAAGTAGTAATTTCCCCGATTTATTTGACCGAGAGTTTTGAGCCTATATTGTAGGTCACACAATAAACATCCTTAGACCATTAGTCGAACGGAGAGACCCTGTGATGTAGGTCACACAATTAAAATATTTTGTTGGAAAAAAGGTAAATGATAGAAATCCTTAGATTTTTAGCCGAAAGGTGACTCTGTGCTGTAGGTCAAACAATAAATGTCCTTCGATTTTCATTCGAAGGGGAACCCGTACTGTAGGTTACACAATAAAATATTTCGTTAGAAATGAGATAAAAGATAAGAATCCTTCGATTTTTAGTCGAAGGGTGACCCTGTGCTGTAGGTCAAACAATAAATGTCCTTCGATTTTCAGTCGAAGGGGAACTTGTGCTGTAGGTTAAACAATAAGAGTATTTTGTTAGAAATAAGGTAAATGATAAAAATCCTTCGATTTTTAGTCAAAGGGTGACCCTGTGTTGTAGGTCAAACAATAAATGTCCTTCGATTTTCAGTCGAAGGGGAACCTGTGCTATAGGTAACACAATAAAAGTATTTAGAAATAAGATGGGTAGTAATTGTTATTGTAAAGAGTAATAAAATGTTGCTTAGACCATAGGTCGGATGCGAGCCCATGCCACAAGCCGAGTATAAATGTACAAACCTGTTGGTTTAAAGTAGTCCTGCTTTCATAAAAGGACTTTGGCTCGCAAATAACTGCTATGGGTCTCACGTGGGGCCCATTTATTTTGAACCAATGGCCTTTAGAGTATTGTAACGGAAAAGTGTATGGCAGTTAAAGCGCCACGTCAAACGGTTAAACCACTAGGTGGAGCGGCTAAACCGCTTGTTGGAGCGGCTACGCCGCTAGGTGGAGTGGTTGAACCGCTCCTCCTAACGGTCAAGCCGTTTGGACTAGCGGCCAAGCCGCGTGGCTTGCGGTTCAACCGCCAGCATGGCGGTCTGACCGTCCACCTAGGCGGTTTGACCGTTCGCTAGGTTTCCACGGTAGAATAAAGGGGAAAAGAAAGGGGGAGGCCGAAATGGGTCTTCTTCCATTTCGTGCCTTCCTCACTCTCTCTCCTCCATTTTTCTTCAAGCTCTCAACCTCCATCAAAGCCCTTAGCTCCAAATCTTGAGGTTTTCTTGCTCAAATTCTTTGTAGAACTTGATTTTGTTAGTTGTTCTTATGTTTTTGAGTGTCAAAACTCAAAATTGTGTGAATTTGTGAGTTTTGTGAGTTTCACTCAAATTTCCAAAAACTCTATTTTTGCTCTTCATCCATGGCTCCTAAACTTAGAGGAGGTAGGAAAAGGAAGGAGCAAGAGATTGTTGTTCAGGAGACCCCGAATGTTTTTACTCGGGTCTTTGTTTCCGGTATACCTCATCATCGGGTGGGTGAGCACCAGTTAGTCCAGGATGAGTTAACTCGTAGTGATTTGCCCATTCATTTTATGTTGAGAACTGTAGTGTAGCTAATGCGGAAAAATCACTTTGAGTGAAATTGTTTTTCTCGCTAATTTGCGCATTCCCATAGGTTTCTTGTATTATATGCATGTGAAGAATGAATTTGTGTGAAATTCATCTTTAATGGTGTTAAATAAATTTGTATGAAATTTATTCTCGTTGTAATTATCATTTATTTTTTTCGTGAAAACAAACTTGAGTGCAACTTATTTTTATTGTGATGGTAGATGATTTTTGAGTATATTTGTGGAGAATAAACTTGTGTGAAATTGGTTCTCGTTAAAATTTACTCTTGTTATATTGGTTTAGCTAAAATGCTAAATTTTACGAGTTGTAAAAATTTAGGACTAAACCAGGGACTGGTAGTTGTTACTAGGATCACCTAGCTAATTGTCTTGCAATTATTGTGTTGTATAGGACGTAGATACTACCATGCGGGGTTACGGTAGCCTTTTCGGGATCGAGAAAGCCTGTAGGTACGTGACTCCCGCGGTCAGCGCTATTGTTGAGCGTTGTGGCTTTGGCCACCTTCTAGCGTCCATCACTTCAGCTGAGCGCTCCGACCGCTTGCGCGTTAGAGGTCTTGCGGAGCGGTACTGGGATACTACCAGTACTTTTCATTTTCCTATGGGTGAGATTATGGTCAGCCCTTTTGAGTTCGGCCTTATTTTCGGGCTCCCTTGCACCGGTACCCCCCTCACTTATGGAGAGGTGAGTAGGGATGACATGGTGGAGATGTTTGGCCTTTTTGGGGCCAACTGGGATGGTATGAAGTATGGGCGGACTGACATCATGGTCCAGTTCCTGACCGCCCCAAGGAATCTTAAGAAGATCATGGCGAAGTAGCACGCTCGCCTTTTCTTGGCCTATGTTCTAACTTGTTCCGTCTTTTCGGATAAAGCTAGTAGGTACCATGTTTGCTATTTCCCGTGCTTGCGAGATTTGGATAGAGTTGCGGAGTACAATTGGGATCTTCCCGCATACTCGTGTCTTCTACGGTGCTTGAGGCAGTCTAGCCGCCTCAGTGGAGAAGAGGGTGCATCTCGCGTCTCCCTGGTCGGTTATTGGAAGGTTATGGAGGTAATTTCCTTTTACCCTTCTTATACTTTGTGTTTTTGGCTTTTACTCACAACTTATGCCTAATCCATGTGCTTTGCATGTCTTAGATTTGGTTTTACGAGCATTTCCCCGACCTTGCCCCTCTTCTCGAGGCAGAGGATTGGTCCTTTCCAGCGATGCAGACCTGGAGGGGACGGGCATCTTGCCCATTTACTACGCTGCACGCCCTTAGGGAGGCGATATATCTCTTGAACGCTCATGATGTAAGTGATTATCTTTTGTGCTTTTATCGTACTTTTCATCCTTTTGTGTGCTCATTCTTTGCTTTTGTAGGTCGACTGGTTCCTGATACGAAACAAACAGCAAGCTCGTCGGAATGAAACAGAGTGACTTCTTTTTGTGTTTTTGTGTTTAGATAAAGAAAGCAATTAACTCTTAACTCCAAAACCCAGCAATTAGGCACAAGTTTAGTCGCCTAAGAGGATCCCCACCCTTTCTAATCTCTCCCAAGCAATTAAGCACTCAGAAAGAATTAGTAAAAGCGTAAATACCCAAGCATAGCTTGTGAACAGAGGCAGTGCTCTATCATGTGTTTTCATTCATCAAATCTGATTTCTTACAATGAGAAGCAAGCTATTTATAAACCAAGAACCCTAGAGGTCTTTCTAGAAGCAAGCTAAGGTGGCACAATGAGATAAGGCTCTCAAAAGGAGCCGTTTTTGTGGTCCTGGCGCCAGCTCATAAGCATACTCGGATAATACAATTTGGAGCGCCTCCTTTGTACGAATCCACTAGGGGGTGTTGTTGTACCTTTTATCTTCATATGCTGTTGCTTTGCTGCCCACTCCATGCTATTTTCAAGCTATTTTTATCAACTACTAAGCCAAGGAACAAACTCCTTTTGTACGGCCTAATTAGTACGCATATTTAACAAAACAAAATGCAGAAGTTAGAGCTATGCCTAAGCATTATTACAAACATAATTAAGGACTAATTAAGCAAAGTAATTAAGGTATAACCCTTAGAACAACTAGGATTATCCTTAAGAGCCTCTACATAACCAATGGTGCTAATGCTTGCAAAGAGTTGATTATCGTCCATGCTTTCTTCCTTGTGCTCAGTTGAGTTGCTTGTTACACTCGTATCATCCTCCCTTTCTTGATTTGTACTTGTTCTCAAGTCGTCCAAGTACTCATCTTCCAAGTATGGAATAAGATCTCCAACATTGAAAGTACTAGAAACGCTTGAATCTCCTGGTAGCTCAACGTTGTAGGCATTGTCTCCAATTCGTTCAAGCACCTTGAATGGACCATCCGTTTGAGGATGATGAGAGGTACAAAAGGGAAAACGAGTACCAAGCAATCTCCATAAAGTTTTCCAAAAGTAACTCAAGAACTTAGTGTCCCTATCCGAGACGATGGTCCTAGGAACACCATGAGGTCTCACTATCTCCTTGAAGAATAATTCAGCAACTTTGCTTGCATCATTTGTTTGATTACATGGGACAAAATGGGACATCTTAGAGAAACGATCAACCACCACCGTGATAGAATCTTTGCCTTGTTGAGTCCTAGGAAGAGCCATAATGAAATCCATGCTCAAATCTTCCCAAGGACATTAGGAACCAGGAGAGGCGTGTAAAAGCCTTTGTGAAAATGAGTCTTGGCTTGTTGGCAAGAAGAGCAATGAGCCACAAGCGCTTGAACATCACCAATCATGCACGGCCAATAGAAATGCTCACATAAGATCTCAGAAGTCTTGGTGTAGCCAAAATAACCAGCTAGACCACCTCCATGTGCCTCCTTGATCAACAAGTCCCTTATAGAGTTCTTAGGGACACAAAGCTTGTTGTTCTTAAATAAGAACCCTTCTTGCATGGTGTATTTCTTCTTAGGATTAGGGGCCTCTTGTTTGAAAATAGGAGCAAAGAAATCTTCCTCTAGGTAGAGGTCTTTGATGAAAGAAAAACCAAGTACCCGAGCCTCCAATATAGAGAGCATTGAGTACCTTCTTGACAAAGCATCGGCCACTACGTTAGTCTTACCTTCCTTGTGTTTGGACACAAAGGAGAATGATTGCAAGACCTTTACCTACTTGGCATGCCGTGGATTGAGCTTAAGTTGGCCATTGATGTACTTCAAGGTCTCATGATCGGAATAGAGCACAAATTGTTTAAGCTTGAGGTAGTGCGCCCAATGATCAATAGCACGAATAAGAGCATAGAATTCTTTGTCATAGGTGCTGTAGTTGAGCTTAGGACCACTCAGTTTCTCACTAAAGAAAGCAATTGGCCTCTTCTCTTGAATCAAAACAGCTCCAATGCCAATTCCACTTGCATCACACTCAAGTTCATCACAATAAGACTCAAGCAAAGGTTTCACCAACATAGGAAAATCACAACCAACCAAGGACTCTCCTTCTTCAACAACAAGCAAAGCACACACAATAACATTATCACACAACTCCTTATCAACCTCGGACATACTCATGAACAAGCCCTTCCCATGCTTAGCATTTTCATCATTGACAATATCACATGGTAACAAAGGAGCTTAAATAATCTTTTTTTCACCCAAGAACAAGGAATTAGTATTAGCCCTCCCATTATGCCATACATGCCTATCAAATAGCCACCGTCTACCAAACAAAACATGGCAAGCATCCATAGGAATCACATCACAAAGCACATCATCGTTATATGTAGTACCAATGGAAAAAGGAATAGAAACTTGTCGAGTTACCTTGACTTCTTCGCCCTTGTTCAGCCATTGAAGCTTGTAAGGGCTAGGGTGCTTGGAGGTAGGCAAGCCAAGCTTATCTACAAGGACTGTAGAAGCGGCATTTGCACAACTACCCCCATCAATGATGAGTTGACAAACTTTCCCTTGTATAGTGCAACGAGTATGGAAGATGTTTTTCCTTTGAGCCCGATCTTTAGGAATCTCCTCGGCATGGAGGACTCTCCTTTTGACTAGAAGTTAACCTCTATCCGCCTCTACATACTCTTCATAATCATCATAGTGAGGATCACTCAATGGTTTACCCTCGGACTTAATATCCGTGGGTATTTCTTCGGCCTCCTTGGTTGTCTAGGCCTTCTTGTTAGGGCAATCCACCTTACTATGGCCAAAATCATGGCACTTGTAGCATCTTTTCTCCATAGAGGGAGGCTTGCTCGCCTCGGGCTTCTTTTCTTGCTTGACACTAGAGTCCTTAGTGCCACTTGTACTACCCTTAAAATAGGTAGTTGGGGTCTTAGGAAAGAGCTTAGGATAAGACCTCTTTTCCTTTTGTTGCTTGGCCACCTTGAGAGAAAACTTGATGGCATCTTCTAAGGTCCACAGTTGTTGTAGCTCGACCCTCTCCCTAATGCTAGGGTTTAGGCCATGAACAAACCGTGCTATGGCGTGTTCGTGAGCTTCAATAACACCGGTAGACATCACAAGCTTTTCAAACTCTTGGACATATTCTTTCACCTCCATAGCCCCTTGAGATAGTTGAGTGACTTGGAGGTATAGGTCTTGCTTGTAACTTTTGGGCACAAACCTCCTTGTCAACAAGGTTTTGTACTCCATGTCTTGACCTTGCTTTTGCCCTCTCTTGCTCGTTATTGCTGCATATTGTCGAGCCAAAGAGAAGCATACTTCTTCATCATAAGGGATGCCACCTTGTAGCATTTCTCATTATCATAGCCCTTGGCTTCGAAAAGCCTCTCAATGTTGCGTAGCCACTCAAGGAAGTCACTAGGGTCAAGAGTACCCTCAAAGTCCGAAACCTCCAGCTTGAGGTCCCTCAAATCATCCTTGTCCCCCCTTCTTCTCCGAGGAGAACGAGAACGAGAGCCCTCACTAGACTCGCCATGGGATGAGCTAGAGTCTCCACTCTCATAGGGAGGGCCACCTCTATTGTGAAAAGGATTCCCTCCTCCTTCTTGTCTCTCCATAAATGCAAGGACACGATCGAACATATCCTCAAGAGCCCTAAGGCGTCCCGAGAGTTGAGCTTGTTCGATAGTCATGCCCCTTTGAAAACCTCCGGCCGTTTTGTAGCTAGGTTCTTTGTGGTGTTGTCAAAATATTTGGCTTAAGGGTTTGTTTTGTGGCTGGTTTAGACAGAAATAGAAGGTATTGTGTTTTGGGAAGCAAATCACAAATGAGCCCCTAAGATTTCAATACGTTCAATGTAAACATTTAGAGAAATGAGGGTGTGATCTTCTTGCTTCAATAGAACAAGAGAGAGAGATAGAAATATAGACTAAGAAGAGAAAGGTTAAGACAAGAAGATTACAAGCTTATATCACCCAAATAATCACAACATAACCAGCAAATAACTTTCCAACAATAAACAACTAGCTTCAGCTCAAACGCATATAAAACAGAGCCAAATAACATGAATTATCTCACGACTTTCTAAGACAAAATCAAAATTCCACCAAGAGAGTTTTGTAGATCTATGTCTTAGAAATCCAAAGAACTAAGAAAGTCACAAACTTTACCTCTAGAACTACAGATATAAGAGATTTCCCAAGACTGCTCCAGTCGCTCGTCCAGCGAGAGCGATGAAATATAATGAGCTGTTTGAAGGTCCAAGACTCCTCCTTTCCACTTGAAACCACCACGAGAAGAAAGATAACAGACCAAATAACAATAATCCCAGAAGAAACGAGCTGAATAACCAAAGCTCTGATACCAAATTGATACGAAACAAACAGCAAGCTCGTCGGAATGAAACAGAGTGACTTCTTTTTGTGCTTTGGTGTTTAGATAAAGAAAGCAATTAACTCTTAACTCCAAAACCCAGAAATTAAGCACAAGTTTAATCGCCTAAGAGGATCCCCACCCTTACTAATCTCTCCCAAGCAATTAAGCACTAAGAAAGAATTAGTAGAAGCGTAAATACCCAAGCATAGCTTGTGAACAGAGGCAGTGCTCTATCATGTGTTTTCATTCATCAAATATGATTTATTACAATGAGAAGCAAGCTATTTATAGAACAAGAGCCCTAGAGGTCTTTCTAGAAACAAGCTAAGGTGGCACAATGAGATAAGGCTCTCAAAAGGAGCCGTTTTTGTGGTCCTGGCGCCAGCTCATAAGCATACTAGGATAGTACAATTTGGAGCGCCTCCTTTGTACGAATCCACTAGGGGGTGTTGTTGTACCTTTTATCTTCATATGCTGCTGCCTTGCTGCCCACTCCATGCTATTTTCAAGCTATTTTTATCAACTACTAAGCCAAGGAACAAACTCCTTTTGTACGGCCTAATTAGTATGCATATTTAACAAAACAAAATGCAGAAGTTAGAGCTACGCCTAAGCATTATTACAAGCATAATTAAGGACTAATTAAGCAAAGTAATTAAGGTATAACCTTTAGAACAACGAGGATTATCCTTAAGAGCCTCTACATAACCAATGGTGCTAATGCTTGCAAAGAGTTGATTATCGTCCATGCTTTCTTCCTTGTGCTCAGTTGAGTTGCTTGTTACACTCGTATTAGTTCCCCTGGACAGATTACCTCCCGGGTCTCTCGGACAGATTCTTGGGTTCTCGGGAGTATGACTAGAGGAGGATCCTTATTGAGGGTCCTTTCAATTTTGAGTGGTTCTTGGGAGAGAGACTGATTAGGCAGGCTTTTTCCGACCTTCCGGCTCCGAGGATCCTTTGGATCCTCTGGATTCTATGCTTTATGTTCGTCACCTTACCATGGAGTAGGTGCGGATGGCCACCGTTGGGGCGAATGCTCTGGAGTATTTGCTTCCAGCTGATCCTAAGGTGGATCTTATCGTGGCATATACTGAGTTTGTTGAGGCTCGGTTGTGTCCCAACTTCTCTACCAACCTATTAAGTAATGTACTTTATTTCTTAATTTTGTTTGGAAATTTAGAAATGTGTCTAATATCTTTAAGTCTTTGCAGAGTGCTGCGAGTTCTTCGTCGTCTCATGCGACTGCCTCTTCTCCGCGCCCTACTCCCTCTACCATGTCGGCGAGTTATACAGGAGCGGACGGGTCTCCTCAAGTCATACTGATTCCTGATTTTCGTGGCCCCGATGAGGAGGTTGAGGGATTGCCTCTACCAGCTGGATGTAGGGAGGTAAGAGAGAATCCATTGTAATTTGCAATATTTCCTTTGTGTTTATACTGACTCTTTTCTTTATGTGCATAGTTGGATGCTGTTGAGACGCGGAAGATCTATAGGGGCATGCAGGCCCTTAAAAATTGGATTTCCAGATTCGCGTCTTGGAGTGTATGCACGAGTCGTCGGTCCGACGTTCTAGAGGTATGTTCATTTCAAGTAATAGTGCTTGATTTGAATTTTTTGCAATTTTCTGACCTTGAGCTTATTTCGCAACCTGTTCCCATGGCGAGGCCTCCTAGGCCTCCAGTTATTTGTGCTCCGGAGTCGGTGTCTACAGCGCAGCGTCCTCCTCCTAGGCAGGAGAGTACGGAGGTGCGTCATGGGACGCCTCGAGCTGGAGTGGATACAGGAAACCCGCCCCAAGTTCCTTATCTTCCGTAGTGGCATGCACCGCCTTCCTATATTGGGTATCCGGGTTATGCCATGTTTATGTATCCTCCAGTCCCTCCAAGGGTTACTGGAGTCAGGAGAGTACCGGGTATGGTGGTTATCCCAACATGTCAGAGCCAACACGTCATTCACTGGTTCCCGCTTACTTGACAGGTTCACTATTTGCTTTTGACCCTAGAGCTTGGGCGATGTCTCAGCCCGGTCCTTTAGGTGCTCCATCATCGAGTGGACCCGGAGAGTCGTCTCAGGCGGGTCCCAGTACTGGCGAAGATGGCCAGCGATATTTGTTGTAGTGCATTTCGAACTTTCGGGCGTGTATTAAACCTGCTATAAATATTGCATTTTATTCACGCACAAAAATATCACGCAAATGCCCATATGTGTATTTAATCATCTAATTTCCGAATGGGAAATCACAAAACACGATATCCGAGAATTTAGGATTCCCGAGAACTTAGCACATTTGGGGTACCCATTCCCCTAAAAAATAAAAATAGAGTAAAGTAAAAAGAAAATAGGAAAAGGTAATTAAAAGGGGAAAATAATAATAAATAAGAAAATAAAAGGAGTAAAGGGTGGAACTTGATAATCAAAATAAAAAGAAGGAAAGAAAATAAAAAGGGAATAAATAGAGAAGTGGCAAGAGCCAAAATTAAGGTAAAAAAGATCTAAGGGAAGGCTTCCAAAATCTGTCCAAGTGGGAAATAGGAAGGTAGAGCTCGGTCAATGGAGAGGTCGTATGGACCGAAGTTGTCTCGCGAAGTTGCACATCAGGTGCCTATACAGGGTGACCGCTAGAGCTCCTAGCGGCTCTGCTAGAGCTCAATCGGTTACCGCTTGGGCAAGCGGTTTGGCTGCTTGTCCTAGCGGTCTTGCTGCTGGCTGGAGCGGCTCAGCCGGTCGTCCTGACGGCTAAGCCGTCCAAACGAGTTGAGAGGCCGCCTGGCCCCTTTTTCGTCGGTTGTCTGAATTTCCTTAATTTTTCGACGAGAATCCAACCGTGACCTCTATATAGTCGGGTTTCCTCCTCTTCTCTTCTTATCACTTACTTTGAGCCCCTAGAGAGAGAAAATTCCTTGAGAGAAAAATCCTTAATCTTAACAATGGTGAACTTTGATGATGTCTTTGATGCTTGGTTGGCCTCTATGACTGTAGAGGAGAGGTTAGAGCTTACCCCCTTTCCATCTTAATGCCTTCTTTCACCTCAATCAAGTTAAGATTTTGTGGCACTTCCTTCATGCTTCTATTGAGTTTTGGGACCCAAAGTTTCACGTTTTCCGTTTTGGTGCTCATGAGATGTGCCTGTCGGTGGAGGAGTTCTCCGATATCATTGGTTTTCCAACCGAAAGCCCTCCCGTCATTCCTTACATGGGTAATGCTTTTGCGGGTGATTTTCAAAGATACCTCGGGTTGTCCCTTCGTCAAGTTGGTCAAGTGCTTCATGGTGAGGATGTTGATCTTGCCAAGCTCGTGGGAGCCCTTTACTCCTTCAAGTATGTTTTTAAAATAATGCTTTAATCTTTGTGGATTTAACTTTATGTGGTGAAATTCTCATCTTGTATTGACTTGAATTTTCCTTTTGATGTTTTTGTTTAGATATGGCTTCAAGAGAGACTCCACTTGCTCGAGGCTCCCATTGGTACTAGGAAGTTCCTCCCTAAGCACTTTAAGGCGAGACGCCGAAAGTTCTCCGAATCCTCTCGGGAGGACTGGATAGCGTATTTCTACACCGACATCCAATCGGCTTGGTTCGTCCCATGGTGGCGTACCACAAAAATTTTAGGGTGTAGTGAGAATGTGCCCTTTACGAGGATCATTGGTTTGTATACCTTGACGTTCTTCCTACTGAACCGCCTTCTCCGCCAATACCGCTTAAGACAAAGGATCAAGAATGTGAGTTGCGAACCTCCTTGCCAAAGGCCCTTAACGTCCTCTTTGGTGTCTAATTGGGACGACATTGGAACCATAAGTGTGGACTAAGCCGGTATACCCGCATTCAAACAGGTTATCTAGCGTTTATGAGTAATGGATTTGGAGTGGTGACCACCAAGTCAACCAAAGGCTCCTAGAAGAGGAAAAAGAGTTGTTCAAGACTCGCAAATATGACAAACCAAACGGTATAAGGATAACTCCCATTGATAGGACCGCTAAAACTTCCAAGCACCAAACTAAGGGTAAGGGAAAAGGTAAGGCTAAGGCCTAATCCAAAAAGAGGAAGAATCCGGCCCACTCGGCCAAACAAGTAGCTCCAGTTAGGCCCAATGATCACGAGGCCTCTTCTAGCTATGGTAGGGAAAGATTGACTCCAAAAGAACGAATGGAACTTGATAAGCCTAGTGAGCCCGCCCAAGAGCCTGAAGTTAAAGACAAGGAGGAGTAGTCCCCCTCTAACTATCTGGCAAGTCTTGTTTTTTGTGCTTAGTAGTATAATTCAAATAGCGGGTTTGCATGCTCAAGTAGATGTAGTTTAGAATTGCCCTTTTATTTTTATTATTATTTTTGCACTCTTTTTTTTTTTATTAGAGCATGTAATGGACTTGCATATTTTTGCATTAATCGAATGGATTAAAAACTCCCTTAGAGATTTATTTTATTAAAGTGGCCGGGCCCAAGTTATATGGGTTACCTACATATCCATGCGGAATCAGGCCAATGTAGTTCGTAAAATGGTTTTTTTTTTTTCCGGTCGTGGGCCCGCGTGGACGGGTTTGACCGATTTTGACTTGGACTTGGTGCCTTAGTGGGCTCTCTCAACGATTTAATATTTATGCATAGAATCGCTTAAGTTGGTCCATATTTGTTAGTTGAGTGAACTCGTTGCCGTCTAAATCCATTAACTTTACCGCTCCACCAGATAGTATTGTCTTGATAATGTATGGGCCGGCCCAATTAGGCTTGAACTTTCCCCGAGGGTCGACTACAATTGGTCTTACCTCTTTTAGGACTAAGTCTCCTTCTTTTAGTCCTCTAGCCTTGAATCGTTGATCAAAGTGTCTTGCCATCCTCGCTTGGTAGACATGTCCGTAATGTAGGGCATTTAGTCGTCTTTCATCTAGCAAAATTGGTCATACCGGGCTTGGATCCAATCTACTTCGGGTAATTCACTTTCCAGAGCTATCATTAAGGAAGGGATTTCTACCTCAACTGGGAGTACCGCCTCCATTCCATATACTAAAGAATAAGGCGTTGCACCTGTTGAGGATCAAATAGTAGTTCTATATCCCCATAAGGCAAATTGTAGCTTTTCGGGCCAATCTTCGTAGTTTTCCGTCATTTTAGCTATCGTTTTCTTTACATTTTTGTTTGCGGATTCTACGGCTCCATTCATTTGTGGCCTATAAGGCGAAGACTGTCGATGTTGAATTTTAAACTTAGTGAAAAGTTCGGCAACATCCTTTTTGAGTTGGGTCTCGTGATCACTTATGATTTCGTGGGGTACTCCATATTTGCTAATGATGTTGTCATGTATGAACTTTGCCACGTGCTTTGACGCTATCCTTGCGTATGAACGAGTTTCAACCCATTTAGTAAAGTAGTCTTTTGCGACTAATATGTATTCATGGCCTCATTTTCCTGTAGGGGAGATTTTTCCAATGATGTCAATGCCCATGCAGAGAACGGCCATGGTGAGGTAAATGTATGTAGAGGAGTAGGAGGTCTATGTTGTAAATTGGCGTGGAATTGGCAGTGTGTGCACTTTCTCACGTATTCAATACAGTCCTTTTCCATCGTAGTCTAATAGTATCCTTGCTTTAGGATTTTCTTTACTAAAGTCAGTCCATTCATATGGGGACCACATACACCATTATGTATGTAGCTCATGACTTTGCTTGCCTCACGTTCCTTTAGACATAGAAGATTTAGCCCTTGCGGTGACTTTTTATAAAGTTTGCCTTGCACATGTATGTATTGTGCGGCTAGTTTTCTTAAAGCTCTTTGTGCCCTAGCTGTCGATTGTGGAGGGTAATTGCCTTCGGCTAGTAGATTGAGAATGTCAGTAAACCATTCCTTTTCTTCCTCCTCGTTGACGCATACCTCGAGTGCATTACAAAAGGCGGGCTCAGTGCGCCTTTGAATGTGAATGGGCATGGAGATTGCATCATCTGGAATGTTTATAATGGAGGTCATCTTTGCTAAGGCATCCGCGAACTGGTTGTCCTCTCTAGGAAGGTATGTAAAACAGACGTGAGTGAAATATTTGGTTATCTTTTCAAGATATTCCTAGTAAGGTGCCAGGGATTCGCTTTTCATTCTCCACTTTTTGGAGACTTGATTTATGATGAGAGTTGATTCCCCGTATACTTTTAGGTCTTTAATTTGTAGTTCTATTGCCGCTTCTAAACCAATGATGCATGCTTCATATTCGGCACCGTTGTTAGTTAATTCGTGGTCTAATTTGAAGGCTATGGGAGTATGCGCGCCTTCTGGGCTGACTAGTAATATTCCTACGCCATAACCCTTTTGGTTTGATGCTCCGTCAAAGTATAACTGCTAGGTGGTTTCTTTGACACTCATTATTCCTTCATCGGGAAAGTCATGTGTGGCATCTTCGCTATTAACTGGGTTTTCAGCGAGATGTTCAAAAATGGCATGTCCTTTGATCACCTTTTGGTGTTCAAAAGTTAGATCGAATTCTGAAAGCATGACAGTCCACCTTGCTATTCTTCCACTGAGAATGGGTTTTTCGAACAAGTACTTTAGTGGATTCAACCTTGACTTTATATGGATAGAGTGTTGTAGCATGTAGTGTCGAAACTTCTTTGTTGCAGTGACAAATGCGAGACACGTTTTCTCTAGTGTGGAGTAGCGCGTTTTGTATTCCAAGAATTTCTTGCTAAAGTAGTATATTGCCTTTTCTTCATTCTCCATCTTTTGGGCCAACATAGCACCCATGGCGGTTTCTGTGGCTGTTAGGTATAGCATAAGTGGTTTTCCCTGAATTGATGGAACCAACACAGGTGGATTAGCTAAATACTCCTTAATTTTGTCGAAAGCTTTCTAGCATTGATCATCCAAGGTAGATTTGGTGTCCTTTTTGAGCTTTTTGAAGATGGGCTCGCATGTAATAGTCAATTTGGATATGAATCGACTTATATATTGGAGTCGTCCTAAGAATCCTCTTATCTCCTTTCCATTTTTGGGAGAGGGCATATCTCTTATGGCTTTGATCTTGGTAGGATCGATTTCAATGCCTCTAGTGCTTATGACAAATCCTAAGAGGTTGCCAGAAGTTACTCCAAATGCACACTTTTGGGGATTTAATCTCATGTTGTAGTTCTGAAGCATGTCGAAGAATTTCTTTAGAGAGGGTATATGCCCTTCTCTCTCCTTGGATTTGATGATCCTATCGTCTACATACACCTCGGCTTCCTTGTGCATCATGTCATGTAGAAGGGAAGTTGCGGTTCTTTGGTATGTTGCTCCCGCAATTTTCAACCTGAAAGGCAAGACAGTATAGCAATATGTTCCCCATTGGGTTATAAAGGTTGTTTTCTCCATATCTTATTCGCCCAGTTGGATTTTGTTATACCCTGTATAGCCGTCCATGAATGATAAGAGGGCATGTCCTGTGGTATTGTCCACCAGTATGTCTATATGCGGCAAGGGAAAGTCGTCCTTTAGACTTCCCTTGTTTAGATGTCTGAAATTGATGCACATCCTTACTTTGCCGTCCTTTTTTGGAACGGGCACTATGTTAGCGACCCATTCTGGATATTGAGCGACCTTAATAAAACCAGTTGCGAGCTGATTCTGCACCTCTTCTTTGATTTTCAATTTCCACTTAGGTTTCATTCTCCGAAGTTTTTGCTTTACCCGTTTTGAATCAGGATTGAGCGGTATTGTATGATGCGCTATCTCACGACTTATTCCCGGCATATCTTTGTAGGACCAAGCGAAAACGTCTACGTATTCTTTAAAGAGATTTATAAAGCTTTCTCGCTCTTTGGGAGTTAGTGATAAGCCAATGCACACTTGGCGCAGCTCTTGATCGCTTGCAAGATTAATTAATTCTGTTTCTTTCACGATTGAAGTCTTTTGTTCATGCTCTAATAGTGCTTTAGTTACTTCTTTGGGCTGTTCTTGTTCATCTTTTGAATTATTAGCTAATAAGTGGTCCAAGAAGTAAACAAAATCAGTATTCATTTCATTGATAGAAGAAGTTGGAACATCAACTGAGCCATTACTATTGGCTTTAACATCCTTACACTTGCAAATAGAATTAAACATAGATTTTGGTGGACCACCCGACTCTACTATATTAGACTCGTTTTCCGAATCAGACTCAGTCTGGTCGGAGTCAGTGTCAGTGTCAGTGTCAGTGTCAGGCTTGGACTCTTCGACGATCGTGATCTTGATATTCTTTCCATTGGTTCCCGTCCAGCTTATGGTGCGTTTCTGCTTTGTGAGTTGACTCTCGTTTGGAGTGATCAACTTAGTTTGCATATTGAATCGCATTACTGACATTGTGGAGCTCTTCATCTTTTGGATGGTGATGCTCTTGTCCAAATACTAGACCCGAAGCATTCTTGGGTGTGTCCTCCACCCAATCAAAGTTTAGCCTCCTTCTTACAGGCAAAGGAGTTTCTTCCAGCGTGTAGCAGTCTTGGAAGACTTCGAATCCGGGAGCTTGGATTCCATAAGCAGGGGAACATAAGGCTCAGGAAAGCCATAATAAGGGAATGGATCTCCAGATTGGACGAATTGCCCGTTTAGTGTGTGCGGGTATGGTGCCATAGAGATGTCATAGGCCTTGTTTTCCTTAATGGCCCTTCTCTTCGCTTTTTCTTTAGCGATGTATTCCCATAACTCCTTCTTGGTAGGGCTATAGCCCAACCCAAAAAGATTATTTCCGGCTTTGGATGACCAAACTGGAAGTGGTTTGGACACATCTCTGCCTAGATATGTGCCAGGGAAGTGCCCATGATTTCTTAGGATGGCATTAATTCGTAGGTGGGAATATTGTGCGAAAGGAGCTATATCTTGCTCAAGTAGGGCGACACCTTTAGTCATAAAACCCCAACATTCTTCGACTTGTGCAGTGTGCTCGACTTTAAGAACGGGCGTGTCTTCAATACTAGCGATCATAGAATTGACTCTAACCTCTAGAATTACTCCTCCAACCATCATTTTGACCTTTTGGTGTAATGTTGAAGCTATTTCATTTAGTCCATGGAGCCATGGGCGTCCCAGAAGTAAATTGAACGAAGCTGGAATATCTATGACATGGAATTGCACCATTTTCTCAATTGGTCCGGTGTTAAGGTTAACTGACAATATGCCTAAGACGTTTCGTGTGGAATTGTCGTAGGCCCTCAACCCTTGTGCGGCATGCGCAAGATTGTTGACATTTATGCCCAAGCATTGGGCGGTCCTTAGGGGACAAATATTGACAGCGGATCCATTGTCTATTAGGGTCACTGGGACCTGTTTTTTCTCTCATATGGAAGTTAGGTAGAGTGCCTTGTTGTGGTGAGTTCCTTCGGGTGGAAGGTCTTCACTAGTAAATGCAATTGCTTGCAAAGAGTTTCCTTTTGTGAGGAGATTGACCAAGTCATCCGGAGTAGCTTCGAGGAAACCATAGTTTGGTTAAGTGCTTTTAGTAAGGCATTCTTATGTATTTGAGATGTAGTCAGAAGTTTCCATATGGAAATATCAGCCTTAGTCTTTTGGAGCTGCTTAAGTAGTGTAGTGCCATCATCCTCGATTAGAGGGTCTTAGTCTTTGTTCTGGACTAGTGGAGAGTCTCTCACTTGTGGTATGACTGAAGCTATGTTTTGTAATGGATCCTTATTCTGGAGATTGGGTGGTATATAGTGCCTTCCCAACCTCGTGAGGTGTTCGACTTCGGGAGATTCATCATCAGAAGAGTCATACCATGCTTTAGAAATCTTGAGGGTAGCATCTTCCTCTAGATGGAGGGATAGAGTGTCCAATTGGCACAATCAAACGAGATGGGTCCTTTTCCTCTTCTTCATTTGCAATGACGAAAACCACACCTAGAGGATTGGTGTTGTTGTTTGGAGTGGGAACATTCTTGGTCTTGGGAATGGTCCCATTGTCAAAAAGATCCTGGATTTTTATTTTTGAGTGTCCAACACTTCTCGGTATCATGTCCTTTTCCTCTATGAAATTTGCAATAAAGATTAGGATTCCATGATGGGCTCCTCCTTTCAACGTCAGGATCTGGAGTGGGACCCACGACGTTGAGATAGTTATTTTTGACCAGCTTTTCCAAAGCTTTAGCATAGGTCATGCCCAATGGGGTGTATTGTCTTTGCGGTTTGTCATAGATTCCATTGACTTCATTAACCTTATTGGAAGAGCTTTCCGAGTTGGGGTTCTTCTTGTAATTAGAGTTATAAGTGCTTTTGTTGAAGAAGTCCTTGCTTTTCTCCTTTTTAAGTGCTTGATCGTCCTCTATGAGCAATCCCACACTATTGAGCTGTGTGTATGAAGTAATTCTTGATATTTGAGAGGATTCAAAAAAGGAGGTTGTAAATTCTTGATGAGTTTCTGAATTTGCTCTTCCTCGGATGGACGGTCAAGCATTTCGGGCACTTTAGTTCTCCATTTCTTAACAAAGTCAGTGAAGCTTTCATTTTTCACCTTGCTTTATTGCTTCCAACTATCTCATGGTAGTTGGTTGGATGACGTTGTCGGCGTACCTAGTGAGGAACAAACTAGACACCTTGTTCCATTCCTGGATCTGACTGGGCTCAAGCTTGAAGAACCATGCCCTAACAGTGGGGTCCAAGGTTTGTGAGAAGAGGTGAATATAGAGGTCAGGATCAACTCCTCTTAGGCCCATCGCGGTGGTGAAAGCCCCTATGGGATCTTTTGGATCATCGGTCCCTTTGAAGATGGGGACTTCATGCATAGAGAACTTTTGTGGGAGTTTCCCCTTGATGTGAGAGGAGTATCCTTCAGCATTGATTATGTAGTCACTTATGATCTTGTTTTGAGTTAGAGCTAACTCAAGGTTCTTAATTTGTGCACTTAGCTCTTCTACTTTGTCATCTCGAGGTGGAGGATTATCTTGGTTAAAAGGGTTAGCTTCCTTAACCTTGCTTTCTATCCATGTCACACGATTTCCCATGGTTTCCAACATTGTCATCATTTCAGTCAACACCTCATCGGTAGTCTTAGGTGGTGGAGGTGGCATATCACGTTCGCCAATTCGGTCAACTTAGAACCGGGTGGCCGATATGGAGGGGGAGTAATAAGTACTGCGTAAGAACTAGCTTTGCTCGAAGGGGGAGACTCTAATATGAGCTTCCTAACCAGACGTTGATTACTATGATCACGCTCCCAACTTTTCGGACCGACTGTTTTCTTCCCAATCCTGGACAGCGGATAACACTTAGAAAAGGAAAGACTAACAAGTTCCATAAAAGAAAAGTTTTGAAACAAAAGTGTAAAGTCTCTATCTAGAATATTCTATCAACATAGTTACCCTTGGGGACTAAGTAATGGGTTTAGGTCAAAAGATCTCGACGCGAGATAAAAATAAAAGATATTATACGCTTGACTAAAAGGAGAGGGGAGAGATATTATCATGACTCAATATGGGATAAAGAAAAAGATATTATACTCTTGACTAAAAGGAGAGAGGAGAGATATTATCTCGACTCAATATGGGATAAAGCAAAAGATATTATACTCTTGACTAAAAGGAGAAGGGAGAGATATTATCTTGACTAAGTATGGGATAAATAAAAAGATATTATACTCATGACTAAAAGGAGCGGGAAGAGATATTATCTCGACTTAATATGGGATAAATAAAAATATTATACTCTTGAATAAAAGGAGAGGGGAGAGATATTGTCGAGATCTTTGACTAAAACTCACTACCTAAATTATGGGAAAGAATAAAGCATTAAATCTTTCCTAAGGTAACAAGCACCATATATATAACATTTGGGGATATTGTTTCCTAAAAATAAAGATTGTAGACTCAATCTTAAGACAAAATCTAGACTCAAAAAGGAAAAGATCCTAATTGGGGTCTAACCTAATATTCTATGACGACCAAAACAACTACGCAAAGATTGCGTTCACATATGGGCAAACAGCACAACAGCGCAAATGACATGATCATGAAAATCTAGCATGGACATGGGACTGAGTTTCGACCTAAAACATTGGTTCTAGTTCATGTAATGGGGTAGGCTTAAGGGTTTTGGTCAAAAGGTACTCATGATCAAGAATGTACAACAATCCGCGGGATGCGCGACAATGTGTTGCATTCTTGTTATCCTACTCGTCGAATACACGAATGCGTAGGAAGGTACATGAGGTGAGGGATTCCATGTTTCTTGGGAAAGAAGAATCGAGTGGATTCTTACCAAGGCACTTCACCACACTCCATTGGCTAAGAAACTAGTTTGAACTTGTAAAAACAAGCTCGGAAGTCGCGCAAGCGCATGCACATGTATGCAATGAATGCAATTTAATAGATGAATGACAAGTCACAAGATAAAAATAAGAACACTCAAGGTAGTGAACCAAGCGAGAACAATAGAATTGAATCGATTATCAAGTTACACCCTCTTAATCATGTCACCAATGAAGTCGCCACTATAGGCTACCGGATTTTTCACCCATTGTCTCCTGATTTTCGGGCGGCCGGATGGATAGCCTGGGAGAGCGCGGTGCTTGTGTTTTGTGAATCTCCTGAGTGTGAATGCACATAAAGATTTTCTTTTCGTACTAAGGACATGATTAAGATTGTCGGAAGTCGCCACCAAATTTAAGGAAATTTGGAAACCTTGTAATCAAGTCGATAGTCTAGAAAGACGTCAACTCAATTCCTGTGCACCCCAATCCCTATTGGGAAAATTGACTTCATAAATGAGTTCGGGGGTGTGAGTACGAGCTAGGAAGGCGTTAGGCACCCAACTCGCCCGTTGACAACAACAGCCTTTACTAATCAATTCAATGCGATTATTAATGCTACGATTCCAAACAAGGTTCAATTTGTCCAAGTTCCTAGTTTTAACTAATGGGTTGAACAAGCATTATTATTGTTACCACCTTTAACAATTTATCAAATTACATGCTTTTATTGCTAGAAAACGATAAATATGCTAGAACCCGCGAATTAGAAGGCAAACAAGTAATTCATCCACCAATTCACAAACAAAGCATAATTTAATATGAAAAGCAATAAATAACAATATATACATTCATTCATCCACTCATTAGGCTTAATACAAGCCCTTTTGTTCAAAACACACTATGCATGTACATATCACATAAACCAAATTCGTTAGTAATAACAAGCAATACAAAATTTATTTGAGAACCCTCAGGTTGGATTACATGGATGCTACAATGAACTTATTGGGTTGTTATGCTTGAATTCTTGCTCTTGATTAAATATGAAGGTTTATTTTGTGGTGTTAGGGCTAGCCTAAAGAAGGAGTAGAATCAGAATTTAGGGTTTAATATGAGAGATAATGTCTAAACTCTAAAAAATCTCATCCAAGAGACCAACTTGAGAGAGAATTTGTCAACCTCTTCAACTGAACCCTAAGGTTTGTTTATATAGAAGTGGGGGAGCTGCAAGGGTTTAAAATTGAATGGACCTCAAATTTGTCGTCTACGAGAAAAGGTCCAGGCGGCCATGCAACTAGGCCGCACGGCTGAGCCGGCAGGACAAGCGGTTTAGCCGCTACGAAATAGGTCAAGCCGATTGGCAAGCGGTTTAGCCTCTACGGAAGCGGTCAAGCCGCTTGTCCTAGCGGCCACCACTTGAACACCAGCGTGGCCGCTTGGACCTGGAGCGTCCTGCCTGCATAGGCGCCTGACGTGCTTTGCACGCGAGGGAGTCTTTTCTGAGGGGGTCCATGCGGGATTGACTGAGTTTCCTTGTTTGACCAAGGTTTGACTCAAGGGTTTGGGTTCTCTTTCGGGCCCTTAGGTTGAAAGAGGCCTATCTCTCAATTTTGGACTCCAATTGAACTGAGTCCAACTGGTTTGGATCACCTGTACAAAAGGCTTCCACTAGTTAATTCAAATGAACTGGGCCAATCATCAGAGCAATTATTCTCGCAATCCAAGTTCGAGCAGGATCCAATCCTTTCATCACCGGGTTTTTATGGGGACTTATCATAGACACAATTTTTGGTGTCTACAACTAGTTTAACTAATTAAACATGTAAATATGCAAAAACATGATTTTTATGCTAAACATGCAATAAAGAAGGAATCAAACTAATCTAACATGATAAATATGATAACATACAAAATCATAATGAAAACATGACAATTAATCAACCATAAGCATAATCTAGATAAAACATGATTTTATAAAGACTTTATTTAAAGAAAATAAACCCTCAGCATGGAGAACTTGGATGTTCACTTATAAACGGACGAATTTCCAAAGATTCTTGGTCTTGATCAAAGGTAGATGAATTAGTCTTGGTCTTGTGAAGATTAATGGATTAAAGGTTTATTTGTGGTGGAAAGGATCAAGGATCAGTTTTTGTGGTGGAAGGATGATTAAAGTGGTTTATTTGGTGATGGAGGAAGGAGATGAATGAAGATTGAGAGAATAGGGTTAATTAGAGAGCTCTAAGGTTCAATTTGACCTCTCCCTTGCGTTTTCCTGAAAAAACATAGGAAAAGAGTATGTATAGAGGTAGGTTTAGGTCTGGGACGGAACTGACAAAATATTCCAACAGGCGCCTTTCGGAGGGGACCGCTTGGCTTCCAAGCAGCTAGAGCTCCAACAAGCAGCTAGCCGCTAGGACTAACGGTCTAGCCGCTAGGGTAAGCGGTTCAGCCGCTCTGGCAAGGAGCGAGACAAATTTTGACGGACTATAACTTCTTCGGTGACCTCCTGTTGACTAGATTCGCTTTGCGCTAGATTCCTTATTCAAAGGGCTTTGTTTGTACATATTATAAGACCAATTCCCATGAGTATTTCGGGAGTTATGGGCCAAACACTAAAGTGGTGTCCATTTCAGAATACCTTGCTGTAATTGGATCATATCGCATTAGTTTCTTATTGGACTTGGACTCATTATATGTCATTTTGAAGGTATTTGTATGAGAAATCCATGTAGATTAGGCCCACTTGCATTTATCAATTTTGAGGAGTTGAATTAAAATGTTTTATATATGAATAAGAATTATTCATATTGTTTTAATTAGTTTTAATTAGCTATTTAAATCAGAAACTTATTAAATAAATTCCTAAACCTAGTAATATTTGACTTGGGTTGACTGAGGGCCTATATAAAGGAAAAGTGGAGGCAATTAATCAGTTTACACAACTGATCGAACCCTCACAAGCCTTCTCTCTCTTCCCACCGTGCTCCCTCTCTCTCTCTCTCCTCACCGGCTCCCTCACCTCATCGGACCACCACCGACCACCTCTCTCTCCCGCCGGTTATCTCTCCTCTCCTTTCTCTCTCTTTTCTCTCTCGTTTCTCCCTCTTTAGCTCCCGCTCCCTCTTGCTCTCTTGCTGTCGCGGACGGCCGCGACCGCCGTTAGGCCGCCGCCTGGACGGCGGTTGTCGACGGCCGAGGCGCGACGGGCATGGCCCCGTCGCCGCCCCTCCTCTCTCCCCTTCTCTCTTCTTCTCTCGCTTTCTCTCTCTCTTTCGCACACTTTCTCTCTCCTCTTCGCCGGAGTTCCGGCGACCACCACCACCGACCATGGTAGTTAGTGGGTGGTGGTGGTGGTGTTGGGTCAGGTTATGGGTCCCATGCAATGGTACTCGTGACCTAGATCTAGTGTTGAAGTTAAGGTTTCGTTTTTATATTTTTCGTAATTAATAATTCGATTTTCAGTATTTTCAATTTAATATTTTTATTTTTCAGTACTCATTCTGAATCGGAATTCGGATTTTCAAAGCCTAGATTGGTTGAAAAAAATCAATGATTTTAATAAAATTATCATATTAATATTTCATTACTGTTTAGATTTTTGTATTTAATTAATACTGATTCGATAATTTTTTTTAATTAGGACCTAACGAGCAAGCGTGATAATCGTCGATTGGTTGGAGCATACTTTCTGTTTGGATGCGTTTGCCGTGGTAATTGGTCCATATGATGATTATTGGACAATTATTGAATGGTGAATTATTAGTATTATTATGCTATTAAGTATATGCTAATTGGTATGAGTATTATTGAGTGCTAGTGAGCACCTATATATTATCGTTGAATGTCTTGGATGATTTGTGAATTTTTGGATATCATATTACCATGCCGAAGTGCTGCCAAAATTGTGCTAGACATGAAATGTCGTCTTTGTTGAATTATCGTAATTGAATTAAAGCATGTTTAATTCTCATCGTATTGAATTATCATTATCGTCGTTATTTACTATTCATTGTCAAGAACATGAAATGAATTATTCGTAGTCTCGTAGTACCACTATGTCAACCAATGCAAATTATGTGAATTAAATTAAATGAGAGTAAGACTCTTAATGGATCCCTAGGAGTAGTCGAGCAATCGGGATTACACCTAATGGTGTAGTTCAAGGGATGAGTGATTACCAAGTTATTTATGGACACCTCACAGTGTGTCTGGGATGGACCATTCCCCATTTATTAAGTCCTCTAAGCTCGTTAAATTGTACTAGAGGTAGTGTGGACACTAGAGTCATTAAGTCCATGGCGTGATTGTATCTTTGATGAACAGTATGGGTAATCGCTGTTCTATTCGCTCTCTTACATCTCTCTAATTAAGACGGATTGTTTATGTCGTATTTTATATGATCACTATACAAGAATTTTATATAAAAGAATGTCGTTATGCGTACGCTTGATTATATGCTTATGTGCGTATGCAAATGAATTTCAATGATTCTTCTAAAACCTCAGGTAAGGTTTGCGAAATGTTTTTACTGGGTACGAATGACGTTTATTCAGTTTATTTGATTTTTGTTTCTCTTTTGTTTCTTTTCTTTTCTTCTGTATTTTGTCTCCGTCACGGAAACCAAAGTGCAGGTTTAGTTGAATGATGACGTACAGCTTGGAAGTTAGAGTTGGCGTCGGTTTTTAGAACTCTCTTTAGTTCAGTTTAGATCGTTGGGATTTTATTTGGATTTAGCCCTTTGAAGGAAGGTTGTAATAAATTGGTACAATGGTTTTCGCTCACTATATAGACAACTCTGATATTAACTGTTTTAGATTGTTTAGTTTCCTTAGTAAGCTCCTTTAGATGCCTAGCCTTTCTTTCTGCTTAGCATTTACTCCTTAGGGATAAATGTTGCAGTGACTACCCTCGGGTTTGGGGCGGTTCAGCGGTGTCGAGTCATGTATAATGACGTCGATAGTTCCCAGGAAATCATTGCGAATTCGGGGGTGTTACAGGAGGAGAATCCTATTTGAACCGTGGAGTGCGGTAATCAGAGCATCGTTTTTGTCCCATAACTTTGTCGAATCACATATTTTGACTCCGGTGTCCGTTTGGGACAAGGTAAGGGGCGTTGGAAAGGTTATAGAAAGGGGTATGTGATTGTGGTGAAATGAGAGGCTTTATTCCAATGATCAAGAGTTCGAACACTCTGGAAATTAATATAGTCCATGTTATTCCATATCCATCATCATCGGGTTTTTGGTGGGATAGAGACACAATTATGTGTCTACAGATGGGGGCTTAGATAAGTTCAAGGAACCTTCGAGTTAGAAAAGCATTTGAAAATACTTGAATTGAATTGAATAAAAACCATAAAAGAGGTCAAAACTCTGCTACTGGCATTTTACCGTAGGGACAAACCGAAGAGACAACCGAAGGGACAAGCCAGTAGCACGAAAAGTGAACTAATCACGTTTTTCAAAAGACTCCCGCTCATATAGAACATATAAGTACCCAAGAATAAATGGATCAGGGGCGATGGTACAAGGTGAGAATGTTTTAGGCACCCAACTCGCTCGTTTTTATGACGACCTCTACTAACTCAAGTTTGCTTAATAATTTAAAGACATGATTCCCACAAAAAATCGGATTAACAGCCTAGATTTAGACTATTATTTTGGTTCACCACACGCATCACGATATTGAATATTGACCCATATTTCGACATGCGTTCGATTGGCAAGTTGAGCATTACGACATCTAGACATGCTTATTTACAGGATTGAAAAACAGTATTTAGGAAGCAATAAAAGGCATGATTTGCATGATATCTACATTTTGACTACTAGAAAATAAACAATTAAGCAATTAATTTGATTTGAGCCCTCATGAGTTTAGTACCTGAGCTGTAGGCTATTTAGCAAACAAATAGTAAAGCAAGATCTCAAGCAAAGAATAGAATTGAGTTGGAAGAAAGAGGGAGAAGCTCAGGAATACTCTACTGAGAATAGAGGTTGTCAACTGTGGACTGTGTGTTTTGATTTAATGGTGGAGGGTCGTATTTATAGTGGACAAAGTGAAGAGATCGGGTGAAAAGGGTGGCGCCAGAGCTGAGCCGGCTCTCATCAGAGCTGCTAGCGGCTCTAGAGCAGCCACCTACATCCAGTCATTTTTGTGATTTTGGTTGAAATTGGATATTCCGAAAATGTGAAAAGACCGTTTTACCGTTCTTGCATTAAAAGACAGTTTTACCCTCGATTGGCAACTTTGTAACTGAGGGTCGAAAAAAGACACGAGAGGTGTCGTTCGAAAGCTCTTGAACGAGGCTTTTGAATGCGATCGAGATAAAGGAGCGGTTTGGATAAACCTGAGACCTCATTTTACCTGTCAAAGAAAAAATTGCATTCAAGTGTATACAGAAGCGGAAAAATCTGACGACGCTATTTAGAAGAGTATTCAAGCGGAGAAATTGCATTCAAGCAGAGAAATCTGACGATGCTATTTAGGCGTCTACAGAAGCATCCACTTTGATCAAGCTTGAGTGAAAGCAAAGATCAAAGTATTCCGAAGGCGACATGCAGGATGCTGATGTGCACTTGGTGTGCGAGAGTGTACAATATGCATGCAAATTAGGCAAACCTTGACTGAGAGTGAATAGTTTGGAATGCTTCGTCCAAAGCAAACAGTGACTAAGCACCACTCATAGCACTAAATGTATCTGTGGAACATTCATCCCTGCACATAATCAGAGCTTAGTGCTAAGCTAAATGTATTTTTGGGTACATTAATCCCTGCACAAAATTAGAGCTTAGTGCTAAGTTAAATGTATTTTGGGGTACATTAATCCCTGCACAAGATTAGAGCTTAGTGCTAAGCTAAATGTATTTTGGGGTACATTAATCCCTGCAAAAAATTAGAGCTTAGTGCCAAGCTAAATGTATTTTTGGGTATACATTAATCCTTGCACACGATAAGAGCTTAGTGCTAAGCTAAATGTATTTTGGGGTACACTAATCCCTGCACAAAATTAGAGCTTATGCTAAGCTAAATGTATTTTGGGGAACATTAATCCCTGCACAAAATTAGAGCTTGTGCCCAGCTAAATGTATTTTGGGGAAAATTATTCCCTATATAAAATTCAGAGTTAGCACATCGCTTAGTGCTAGCTAAATGTATTTTGGGGAACATTAATCCCTGTATAAAATTCGCAATTAACACACTTCTTGGTGCTAAATGTATTTAGAAAATAAGTACGCGAGGCTGGGCTCATGCGTATAAGGGGTCCTACAAAACAAATGGGTTAGTTTTACCCGATAGTAGCTGGCTACAGATTACATCAAGAACAAACACAATTCAGAGCTTGCTGAACTGGATAAGTAGGCAGAAATGCTCAAAATTCAGGAAGGAAGTGTATGCAGCTGGGCTAGCAGCAGCTGTATACTGGCTGTGGAGAAGCAGGAATATGAAACATTTTGTGGGAAGCACTCTTTCTGTGATGCAGATCATGCAGCAGATCCAGCAACCAGTGAGGGTCAGAATACAACAGTGCAGCAGACTGAGAAAAATCAACAGCAAGGACAAAAAATGGTTAGAGAGAATTTAATTGCTCTTGCACCACAGTAGACTCAGGCAAAAAGGCAGGACTGCACCAGATGAGCAGCCACCAGAGACAGAAGGACATCAGCACCTGTATAGGAATCAAGACAGCAAACAGCAGGAGGAAGACAGCAAGTTGTGATTGCAGGAAAAAAAAAAGAAGGGAAAATACATCAGCTCAGGAAGATTGCCCCAGCAGAGGACAGTGAGGAAAAGGGTAATAGCAAAGCAGAAGCAGGAGGAAAAATCCAGTGGAAAAAAGGACAAGAAACCTGTAATAATTAGATTGTTATGTGTTTTGAATTTTGCTGTAAGTCAGGGATGTTTTTTTGTATTTTGTATCTGTTTTTTCAGATAAGGGAACCACTGCATGTAGTGAGTTACCCCTAGGAGAGTAGGGTTGTAAGGAACAAAGAGATGCAGAGGAAGAGGAACCCTACCTAGTAGGTGGCCTTGGAATTGCATTACCTATGGACTGTAATCTGTGTAACATTACAGTAAGCAATAACACAATTTCTGACTTGCACCAAAAAAAAACAAAAAAAAAAACGTAAAAGGGACAGACTGTTGAACTTTGAATCTGTGAGCCGCCTGTGGCCCTCACGGGTGTCGCTAGCGGCCCTCGCTGGGGCTGCATATATTGAAATTTTGCGAGTTTCAGCTCGCATTTTTGCTCACTATCGTCTTCACGAACCGAGCATGTTCCGCCATAGTCAAAGCTTCAAGTTCTTAGTGGGTAAGTTAATTCTTGACCAATTTTCTTGCTTTTTGTCTTCAACTTGGTTAGTTTTTCGCCTAATAGCTGAATTTTGGGTTGCCTTGCTGAGTGGGTGCTCGTATGTTGGGAATCTGAAATTTTCACTTGTAGAGAGAGAAAGCTTGAAAGTACTTGTTAATGGCTCCCAAAGATAAAGGAAAGAGGCCTATGACCGGGGAGGAGGAAAACAGGGACCTTTTTAGTACTGGATTTCCTTTATCTTAGAGACCTCCTCCTCATCATATGGACTGGGCACACTTGTATGAAGACTCGTTTATGCGTATGGATTAGCGTCATGCAGAGGCTTAGGACCGCAGTGTGCTTCTACTCGACAGACCGAGTCTTGATTGTAGTGTGTAGGTAATTGAATTTTTTTTTGTCTGTTTGTTGGCTAGGGGGCCGGCACATATTTGCAAACTCATGGGTGTACTTCGCATTGATCCATTATGTTAGACTCTTTTTCTAGTGGGACAAGTGAGTTGATTCGGGCTTCGAGTTTTGAGGATTTTCTGTCTGTTATTCCCTGTTGTCATACGGGTGACACTCGAGTGATTTTCCATGGTAATCTGATAGAGCGGTTTTGGGACACGACGAAAACCTTTCATACTCATGCAGGAGAGATGTTCCCCACTCCGTATCAGTTTGCTGTATTGAGAGGCTTGTCCTTTTGAGGGAGTCCTTTGCTGTATGAGGCAAATTACCACTTGTAGGCAGATAGTTTGCTTCAGCTCTACGGGCCTGTTGCCCTTCTTTTTGATGGGGACCGAGTCTCCTTGCCCAGGTTGTTGGACGCTTTATCTGAGCAGGGGATCACTGAGGTTCAGAGGGCCCGTATCTTTTTAGCTTATCTATTGGGCGTGACTATCTTTGCCCAGAAGAAGAGTGTATGTCAGATCGGCTTTATGCGATGTCTGGAGGATTTGACCGTAGTACATGAGTACAATTTTGGTGCTCCTACTTATGCTTCCTTGGCGAGGTGGTGTCGACATGCTTGTAGCCCTAAGTCGACGAGCTAGAGGACGTTATTTCTGATCCTTGGAGGATACTGGAGGCACGCATACATATCTTTTTTTTCTTTGTACGCTTTGTATTTGACTTGTATCTTATTGTTTCAATTTGTATGGAAGTTGTGGTTTTTTGAGTATTTTCCAGCTTTCAGTCCTCACCGTCCTGGTTTGAGGATGTTTCTGCTAGGTGTCCCGTGGGTCGGTAGAGATAGCCATCCTTGCTCTTTGGAGGATTTTCGGGTTTTATTCGAGAGCCGAGCTGCGTCATAGGTACATTGTCTTTGACTTGTTTTTCAGTTCATTTGGGTGTGAATGAAATCTGACCTTGTATTCTGTAGGTGTTGTGGACTTAGGGCTGCAAACGAGCCTATGCACTCCCGAGCGGCTCGCGAACAAGCTCGGTCTAAGCTCGGTCAAAACTCGTTTATTAATAAATGAGTCGAGCACGAGCCTAATTTTAAACCTCGATTACTAAACGAGCCGAGCACGAGCAGTGAGGTGCTCGGCTCATTTTCATTCGCGAATAATATCGTTTAAAACTCGTTTATGAGCTCATTTAAAACTTGTGAAAAGCTCGGTTAATGCTCGTTTATAGCTCTTTTTTAAAATTAAAAAAAAAAAGACTATTGGTAGTCCTTATATTTATGGTCATTTATGATTCTTGCCATTTTGCCTAAGGTTTTGACTTTGACTGTAGATTACTAGAAGATTTGTCTTGATTGAGAAGAAAAATGAACAGGTGAAACCCTTTACTTCCAAAAATAGAGTAAGGAAAAAAGCAAAGAAAATAAAACCCTTGTTTTGACCCTTTAGTTACCCAGCCACCACCACCTTTTAAGCTCCCAAAAAAATATAACGAAAAACTCAAATTTACAAATCACAATTGAGAGTCAGACTCTCAATTCTCAAAAGGAAAGACAGAGAGTGAGAGAGTGCGACAACATCGCCGGAGCCATCCATCATCGACAAATTCGCTCTACTGCGTGGTAAGTTCTACTCTGATCATTGTAAAGGTGTAATTCGTTTTTTATTTTTCTCTTTCTTGTTCTGTTCTATTCTAATCACAGTAAAACTACTACATGTTGCATAATTTAGTTACCTTTTGTTTTCGTTTTCATATCATAAATAATTGATAGTCATCTGCCACATAAAGTACAATTCTTAGAGATAGTAAAATTATAGGACTCTTGTGAGAAGCTTCACCTTCTGAACAATAAAAATATTATAGTAAAAGAACAGTGAACGATTAACAAACGAAAATGGTCAATCATTAGTGAAAAGGGCAACTTGCTATTTATGCATGTGCATCCAGAAGTATGTGTTTAACCAAATCAAGCTTTAGTGATCCAATCACATTAATGTTGTGGCCTATAATTCCTTAATAGCACATTTCTTTGATTGGCAATTTATGTTTTTTATGTGCTTGATTAGTAAAATTGTCCAGCGTATGAATAAAACCAATTAGTATGTGGTACAGTAAGTATGTTTATATACCTCCTAAATAAAGTTTATGTACAGATTAATATTTTTAAGTAGAAAAATTAATTTTTTTAAATTGTTGACAGGATATAATTTGTGTAATTAAAATTTTAAGTTGTTGAGAAGCTGCATCTTCTCTAATTCTGATCATGGAAGAACCTACACAAGAAGCTCAGATTGACATGGAAATCTTGGAGAATCAGGAGGATGAGGAAAATGTTGAGACCATGGGTTATGGAAAGAGGGCAAGGAAAAAAGTCACCGGTATGTGAGGAATTCGAAGATCACATAGTAAACGATGTTCTTGTAGGTTTGAAGTGCAAGCATTGCAAGTATTTATTTAAGGTTAGTAAAACTGGAACAACTACACAATATAAGAGGCTCTTGGATATTTGTCCAAAGCGTGCTATTCTTAGGGTTGGGCAACCTCAATTGAACTTCCAAATAGCAAATCCTGGCACCGAAGATGTTGCTAATCTTAAACCTTGGAAATATGACCAATCTAGGATTAGAGAAATTACCTCTCATATGGTGATGGTCCATGAATTACCCTTCATGTTTGCTGAATAAGAATTGTTTAATGTTTTGATGAAGGAAGTTGCCCCTGATTTTGGAAAAGTGTCTCATGAAACTTTGAAAACTGATTGTGTGACTAGTTATGAACTTGAGAAAAAGAGAGTTATGGCTTTGTTAAAATCTTGTAAAAGGGTTTCCATTACCACCGATATTTGGAGGTCAGGTCAAAAGATAGAGTAAATGGTTGTTACATGTCATTTTGTGAGTGATTGGAAATTGCATAAGAGGGTGTTGAGCTTTGTAAATATTCCTCCCCCACATAATGGAACTTCTGTTTGTGATGCACTTAATCATTGCTTGACTGACTTGAAATTCGCAAACAAGGTGGCCACAGTTACCGTGGAGAATGCCTCTTACAATGATGTTGCTATTAAGAAATTGAAGGATGTCCTTTCTCACCAAAAACAGTTGCCTTTTGCTGGAAATTTCTTTCATGTTCGGTGTTGTGCTCATATTCTAAATATCTTACTTAAAGAAGGGTTGGATGAGATTGGAGAAATCATTCATAATCTTCGTCAAACTATGAAACACATTTCCGCATCACCTTTTAGGATAAGTATCTTTGCTGAATTTGTTAGGATAACTTGGCATTTGTCGGGCAAGAAACTGATACTTGATTGTCCTACTCATTGGAATTCAACATATGAGATGTTATCTTGTGCAATGGAGTTCAAAGATGTTTATGATGATTATAAAGATAAAGACACATCTTACAAGAATAAGCCATCGATTGAAGATTGGGAAAAAGTTGACAAAGTGTGTTCTTTCTTGCAAAATTTCAGTGAGGTTACCGACATAATCTCGAGTAATACTACTTGCTACCTCCACTTCTTTCTTTCTGTCTCTGTTTTTTTCTTAAATTTTGATATCTGTATTTATAAATATGATTGTTTAATGCATTTGCTCTAAACTTAGGGAATGAATATCCAACATTGAATCTTTTCCTTCCCGAGCTTGCACAAATCAAGTAGGAGTTAGATGAGAAATGCAAGTCTACTGATGATTACATTAAGAACATGGCATCGATTATGAAAGCGAAATTTGATAATCATTAGGGTGATAACAATCTCTTGATTTCCATTACTGTTGTCATGGATCCTAGGTTCAAAATGAAGGTAATTGAATTTCAATCTAAATCTTTGTGTGACTGTGATCGGGAGGCTCGTGAACATGCTGTAAATGTGAAGGGCGCTTTGAATGAGGTTTACAATGAATATGTGGAGCCTTATGGGTTTGCGAATTCTAGAAATGGTGATGATGATGGTGATGGGATTACTCCCCCTAACTCTAATATGTCCACTGTGGGTGTGGGTAGGAGAGGGACCGGTAGAGGGAGGAGGAAATTTGATGAATTTGTTAGAAGTATTGATGCTAGTGATAATTCAAAATCAGAGGTTGATATATACCTGGAAGATGGTGTGTATATATGTGATAAGAACGAGGTTCAGCATTTTGATCCATTGAGTTGGTGGAGGGCAAATAATTTGAAGTTTCGGGTTTTATCAAAGTTAGCTTGCTATATCCTTGCAATTCCTATAACTTCGGTAGCTTCGTAGGCTACAACTAGTTTAGGTGGTCGTGTAATTGATCCATATAGGGCTTCTCTTGGAGCTAGCAATGTCCAAGTTTTGTTGTGTGGGGCAGATTGGTTAAGGAATTTCAATGGCATAAAAAAGAAAGGAAAGGTAGTTTTTTTTCCTTTCATATTGTTTTTCTAATTGCTTAGATGATATTATTTTGATATTTTAATTCGAAGAACTTTTAAATTCCTTCTAGGCAAAAGATCAAGAGAGCAAGGAAATTCTCTAATACTAAAGGTCTTGCGGTTGAAGGAGGGATTCTTATTTTATGGGCGGACATGGATTGACAGATGGTATTGATGATTCCTGCTTAGACAATACGTTTATGATAATATTTTTTTATTTAGTATTTTGGAAATAGCCAGATAGGGAAATGAATGTGGCAGAGTTGAACATAATTTTTGGAAGAATGTTTAATTTATTACTTATCCTTTTGTTGTTTTACTCACATTTTGATTCGACAAATAAAAAATACAAGGTTTAAGTGAATGAGCAGCTCGAGCTCGACTCGAATAGCTAAACGAGTCGAGCCGAGCCGAGATCGAGCACAGTAAAAATTTTTCAAGCCGAGCTCAAACATGAAACATCACAGCTCGTCGAGCTAGAGCCGAGCTCGAGCCGAGCATGAGCAGTGAAAAACTCGGCTCGACTCGGCTTGTTTGCATCCCTATGTGGACTGCTTTTGACAATGTCCCTCGGCCCGAGGGTGTAGACACCGTAATCGGTTCGCATCCCCTGGCACAGTAACGCCCGATGATGATGGTAATGGATTAACATGGACGTAAGTAGAAAAGGACATTGCTCGGAAATCTAGACCAAATTCCTTGAAACCTCAGTCTTTGGATAACCCTTATTATAAGGATTCCAACGCCTTTGACCTTGCCTCAATCAGGTTCCCGGATCAAGAGATATCGCGTCTCGAAGATTTAGGTCAAAACCGCTCAATCCCGACCCCCTGGGTCAACCCAAGGGCAATTTCGTAATTTATTGAGCACAAAAAGTCAAAAACCCTAGTGACACGCGCGCCGTCAGGTCCAGCGGCTATCGCTACCTGCCCGGCAGCCAGCGCGTGACAGCGGGGGCCTTCTGGCCAGCCGCTATGCCCAGCGGCCAGCCGCAAAGCCTCAGCGGCCCAGCCGCTGAGCCCCAGCGGCAGCCGCCGGCCCCAGCTGCCCTCCGTGTGGCTCCGGGTTTCTTACCCTAAGCCCCAAAATCCGTCCCCCAACTCTATAAATACTCCTCTTCACTCTCTTTTGCAGAAGGTCAATCAGTTCATAATTTTGAGAGCATTAAGAGCACATATTTCCCCAAATCAAAGAGAATTCAGAAATCTGAAGATCCAAGCAAGCATTACACCTAGCCTAGCACCCAAGATCGAAGAGCAATTCCAATTCTACTAGTCCCGTTCGAATAGAACGTCCAGGTTAACCATCATGAGGGCCTAAACTCTTTATTAAATCTCTTGTTTACTATTTATCAATCATGTTTTATTTAGCTTTTGATTGTGGATGAATAAATTTGCATGCTTTGGCTTCTGTATATAATTATGCATGTTTAGTTTATAAAGTTTGCATCTTTTTGTAGTTTTTGCATGCATATAGTAGCCTCCTAGGTTTATTTTAGCATAAAATAAATATCTTTGCATTGTTCTTCTTTTGAAGTTACTAACAATTTTATTGATGTGCATATACAATGCTTGGCGCGTTTAGCAAAGTGCGGTAGGTTGGAGCATTAATTTAATGCTTTATATCTTGTTTATGCTTGTTAATAGTATGCATGTAAATTGGATATAAATTGTGCGAAGTGATAACATAGGTAATTTGGTTGTCTTTAACCCGCCTAGTTAATTTAGGATCTTGGACGACCAGACTTGTATGGAACCATATAGTATAAATAAATATTTGACATGGATAAGCTTAGTAGAGGCCGTTTATACGGGCGATTTAGATGAGATTCGTTTTGTTTATTTCGTACCTACACCCCCGAACTCAATATTTAGTCCCCATGGGCATGAATCAATTCCCAATAGGAATTGGGTGCACTTTTGATGGTTTCTAATCGTTTCCTTAAAAATTGGTGGCGGCTTCTTATTTGCAAATTCTTATTCCCCATAATTAAATTAAATTGCATATGACGTATTATTAAGAACCATTAATCCCAATCGAATAAGATCAAGATTTTAATGGAGAGCCGGGAAGAGGCAAGGGTTCTTACAGAGGGCCTCGGGTCCCGTCCCATATTACTACTGAATCTTACACGGTGTCTACCCTGCGGATAGTGTTTGAGGGCGTTTAGCTTTGAGTTGTACCTAGGAGACCGTTTGACTCGGCTGATATCACCGTGCTAGGCTAGCCACTTTGTTTCAGAGGATCCTCCTATGACCATGTTTCATCTGCGCTGTCTGAGCGTAACTGACTCGGCTGTTGTTGTCCGAGGCGCTGAGGCCATGCGGTTTGTATTACCAGAGGTTGAGGGTTTAGACCGTGTTGCGGTATACCTCGCGTACTGTCTGGATCGCATGATGTTGGACCTTACTTCTGAGCTAAAATCTTGATTTATGTCTTGTAGTTAGACCTGTCAATTGGGTCGGGCGGGTCGGGTTGGGGTTCGGGTCGTGTCGGGTTAGGGTCACAGCGGGTCGGGTTATTTCGGGTTTGGGTTGAGACATGCTCGACCCTGACCCAGTGTCGTCGGGTTCGGGTTGACCCACTGGGTCGAGTGACCCAATAAATTTTTTTTTTTCTTCTTTAATTATATTGCCAATATATGCTTTCAAATGGTATATTTGCCAATATATACTCTAACTTAAAACTTGTATTAACTACGTACGTGTATTATTACACGTTTTTGGTATGTATATACGACTATATGATATTCTTTATACTTTTTTTCAAATTATTCGATGAGTTGTGTTTTATATTTCCGTCCATTTTAGCGTAGTTAAAAGCAAAATATCTTATTTTCAGAGAAGAAATGGGAAGAGAAAAAGTTAATGAAAGAAAAAAAAATGTTTTATTTGTTTTTTAGGATATTTTAGTCGAACTTTTTGTTTATAATTTCAAATTTTTCTATTTTTCGAGTCAAACGGGTCGGGTTTGACCAAAAAAACACCGAGTTAATCGGGTTCGGGTCAAACCGGATTCCGGGTCGGAAAATCAGTGTCAGGACCCTGAAAAAACGGGTCGGGTCCGGTCGGGTTTTTGGATCGGCTCGGGAATTGACAGGTCTACTTGTAGTTTATATGTAGCATGCTAACTTTTGGGTCTTCTTAGGCGGATCGTGCGGCTCCCCGTGGGCATAGGAGGTCTCGTCCTATAGTCCCTCGCAGTCAGCCCCCGAGTATTACCTTACCGAGCTCTGAGCTGAGGTATATTGGAGAGAGCGGGGGTTGCATAACAGAGGAGTTTCCCCTACATGGTGCTGACGAAGAGGCAGTAGAGGGCTTGTCGTTGCTTGATGATTGTGTGGGGGTAAGCTTTTATCCGCTCTTCCTTGTTGATTTGTATTGTTTTCAAATGCTGACTCTGTCTCTGGTCTCTTTTGTAGCTGAACAGGGAACAAACTTCTCAAGTGTTCAAGCTCATTCACTTGTTGAAGAAGGGCTATAGCCGAGTGATGGGCCGAGCGAAGAGTTCTCGATCTGGGACTGCAAGTGTACGTACTTTTTGTCTTTTTTTTTAACCAAGTGAGGTGCTTAGATTAACATTCTTGGCTTGATCTTGTGTAGATGTTGCAGTCATCGTCCTCAGTGGGACCACGATATTCATCTGCGAGAGCTTCCTCGGCGAGCAGACCATCTTTGGTGCGGTCTCCTACTGCTGGGGTTACTAGACCTCCTCCCTTTGAGGTGGTTGGGCCATCTAGGCCATACCTTCGTGTGGCAGAGATGTTTCATGCAGCGGGTTTTCAGCCTTCCTTTAGTAGTAGGCCTGTAGTGATTCCTATGAGTGGAGGTTGGGCAGATGCTCCTGGATGGGGTATGATTCAAGCTGGGCCTTCACATCAGAATGTGGCTATGGACTTTGCTAGCCAGGCTGCAAGAATATTTTCAGACCAAGGTTTTTGGCAGGTACCCCCATGCATGCGCCGAGGCTTAGTTATAGTCGGCCGATATATAGCTTATTCAGTACTTAGGACTGTTTCCATTATTCGGGAGGGAACTTTAGTCATGGGCCCGCTGTTGAAGATGAAGTTGATAGCAATGGCGATGATGCCGCTTGAGTAGTGTACACTTGACTTGTAGACTTTTGACGTTTTGAGCACGCTTTTTATGCATTTTTTATGACTATGCATGATATTATGACTCAATTATGCCCCTATGATATCTAAATATGCAATATGCTATGCAGTTAAAGAGAAGGACAAAAGTTAGGGAATAAATGGAGAATAAGGTAAAAATTGCAAAAGAAAAAGAAAAAATTACACATATTATACCCCCTACAAAAATAAAAAAGAAAAGAAAGAAAATAGAAAAATGTCAAAACTAAGATATTCTCGGGTCTGTAATGGTGCTGCTTTTGTAAATTGAAATTAGGCCGCGTTAAACTGAAAGGTCGAACGGAACAGAGTTGGAGAGAAATGATCTGGTGGCTCTGGCTTGGTCTGTTTTGCGAACTTTGAATGTTTCTGGCCCGACTTCTCGCTTATAAATAGTGTTGACAGGATGTCCAAAGTCGTTTCTTTTTTCAAACTTTAATTCCCAAATTTCACAAAGTTTTTATCATGGCGAAATCCTTTGAAAATCTGTTCGAAGTTTGGTGAAAATATTTAACTATGGAAGATAAACGGTAATTGGCTACGTATCATATTTCCACCCTACTGGCTTTGACATCAACTAAAGTTCGACGGCCTCTGCTACGATCTGCTCTGAACTATTGGGATCTAGAATTGCATGTCTTCTGCTTTGGTGATTCTGAATTGTGTCATTTAACAGAAGCATTTATCACTATAAGCAACATGTCTGATGTTCTTCCCCCATCTTTGCCGTATTTGAGGTATGGTTTTAGCAGCCAATATAGGAAGTCTCTAGGCTTGTCATCTGCTGAAGCCAAAAGTATTATCCTTGGTGCTGATGTTGATTTAGTCAAAATCTGTTTAAAGTTTGCTTCCTCTTCTGAGCAGATGTAATATTCAGGCGTTGTCGTCGACACCCCTTTATTCTCTGTTTGTTCAACTGTCAGCTGTTTGTCAATGCACAATCATCTAACCTGGTTAGAGCCTCGTTGTTGTGAGTAGTAGATCAAATGTCTGAAAGGAATTCTCCTTTGCATCTGGTTGTAGGAGAAACCATTCTAGGGCTTGAAAGGCTGAAGATATTGCCTAGGAAAGCGTTTTGTGGCAGCCCCCTGTTGCTTCATATTTTGTTATATGAACACTTAAGATTGATAGTCACCAAAAAAGATGATAGCTCGAGCTCCTGATTCTTGGAGGAGAAGAACTTATACTACTGCTAGTTTTCTGGTTAGGAAAAGGTTGTATAATGAGAAGACCCTGGCCGAATGGGACAACTTTTTCAAGGCTGGACCTGTTGTCCGTTGGCATGTACCCTGGTAGGGTTTGACTTCTCTTGTTGCTTGTTGTAAGAATATGCCATATACTAGGATAGTAAGTTTGTACAGGAGCACAGGGTCATGAGGCAGTATGGGTTGAAACAGGTTATCCCCTCGTCAGGAGACTAAGAAACAAACTGTCAACGCCTTAACAACTGATTTTGTACAGAGTTGTGGCGTATACTGGCGAGGTAAGGATCATTGGACAGTGCCGAGGATAATTGCCTCAACTCAAGTTTCTGAATCTTACTTGTCCTGGATTTCCTGTAGCGATGAAGAAACAAGGCGAGCCTTTCGTCATGAGGAGTGGAACTAGCTAGTACTTAGGTATGACTCAGGAATAGAGAGCAGGTAAAGAAAGGAAGGGTCTTATCAAAAATGCTATCACGTTTTGAAAAGAGGCAAGCCCTCAGCTCAAGACAGCGATCATAGGTCGTTAAAAGAATGTCTTTGATGATGAATGGAATTTGTGATTTATTTTAGCCGGGCCCTTAAAAGGGTTACTTACGTATACAGTGTGGAATCAGGCCATCGTAGTTCGTTCAATCTGTATACGTTATTTATTTATTTATTTTTATTTATTTTTTAAATGTAGCACTTCTTCAGTTGATCTAAACTATGAGCTGACTAAAATCGATGTCGTCTATGTCCATTAGATGGACTGCACCTCCGAATAGAATGTCTTTGATGATGAATGAACCGAACAAATTTTGTCGGAATTTTCCCCTGGGGTCAGTAACTGTTGCACGCAATTCGTTCCAAACTAAATCTCCTTCTTTCAGATTTCGAGGTCGAACAGTTGTTGAACACTCTTGCCATGCGTTGTTGGTACATATGTGAGTGGTCTAGGGCCCATAGTCGTCTTTCATTCATGAACATGAGTTCATCATAACGGGCTTGCATCCATTGTTTTTCCGAAAATTCACCTTCTAACAATTCTCATAGAGGGTAGCTGAATCTCTATAGGTACTACTGCTTTAATCCCGTAGACTAGGGAACAAGGTGTAGCTCCTAATGAGGACCTTATAGATGTTCTGTATCCCAAAGTGCAGATGGGAGTTTGATGTGCCAATTTTTGTAGTTTTCAACCATTGTGTCGATAATGGTTTTAAGATTCTTATTTGTGGCTTCTACTGCACCATTGGTTTGGGGTCGGTAAGGGGATGATTTGTGGTGTTGGATTTTGTATCTTTTTAGTAAGGTTGCTCTTTCGGCTTTGAAATGGGATCCATGGTCACTAATGATTTCATGTGGAACGTCATACCGACAGATGATGTTATTCTTTACGAACTTGGAGACTTGTTTGGATTTGAGGATCGTATAAGATTGTGCTTCAACCCATTTGGTAAAATAGTCTATTGCTACAAGGATGTATTCTTGTCCTCCCGAGCCCTTGGGAGTGATCTTGCCAATGATGTCGATTCCCCATGCAGAAAATGGCCAAGGGGATGTGAAGTTGTGTAGTATTAAGGGTGGCATATGTTGTAGGTTGGCATAGATTTGGCATTTCTTGCACTTTTTGACATAGTTGTAGCAGTCTTTCTCCATGGGGGTCCAGTAATACCCCAGTCGTAGGATTTTTCTAGAGAGCATTCGACCATTCATGTGTGGCCCGCACACACCATTGTGTACGTCATGTGTACCTTATCTATGACTTCCGCAGCTTCTTCAGCGTTCACACACCTGAGGTTGACTCCATTGTGGGATTTTTTTGTACAGATACCCCTTGTATTCTATGTATTGCGCCGCTAAGAGACGAATGGCCCGTTGAGCTCTTATTGGTGCGTCTGGAGGGTTTGTACCCTTAGTGATGTAATTGTAAACATCTTGGTACCAAGGATCTTGGCTTATTGGATCTACGATCAGACACATGTCGAGGTTGTTGCAAAAAGCTGGCTCGTTCCTTCTTTGTGGCATCGTTGAGAGAGTTCATTTGCTCAATTGTCTGTTTAAAAGAACAATTTTTATTCTCACTTTGCGAAGTTTGCTTTGTAAAGACCCAGGAATTTCTCCATCTATGTCCACGGAGTACGTCCTTATAGAAAATTTGTAAGGTAGAGGTTTAGATAAGTTCAAGGGACCATCGAGTTAGAAAAGTTTTTGTAAAGACTTGAATTGAATAAAAACCATGAAAGAGGTCACAAATCTGCTATCGGCGTTTTATCGAAGGGACAAACTGAATGGATAACCCAATAGCGCGATAAGTGAACTGATCATGTTTTTAGAAAGAGTCCCGCTCATATAGAACATATGAGTACCCAAGAATAAAAGGTTCGGGGGCGAAGGTACGAAGTGGGAAGGTGTTAGGCACCAACTTGCCCGTTTTATGACGGCCTCTACTAACTCATGTTTTCCTAAAAATTTAAAGACAATATTCTGATGCAAAACTGGATTAACAACCTAGACTTAGACTATTAATTGGTTCATTACAAGCATCACAACATTTATTATTGACCCTTATTTAGACATGCATTCGATTGACAAATTGAGCATTACAACGACTAGACATGCTTGGAAAGACAATATTTAGTAAGCAATAAAAGACGTTAATGACATGATATCTACATTATGACTACTTGAAAATAAACAATTAGGCAATTAATTTAATTTGAACCCTCAGGAGTTAGTACTTGAACTGTAGGCTATTTAGCAAAAATAGTAAAGACAAGATCTCAAGTAAAGTATTTGGAAGAAAGAAGGGGAAGCTTAGTGTCAATACTCCTGAGAATAGAGGTTGTCAACTGTAGACTGTCTGATTTGAACTGAGGGAGGAGGGTCGTATTTATAGGCGAAGGAAGTAGGGTTGCAACTTGCACGGGTGAAGGGAGGCCAAAATTCAGATTTTGGCTTAAAAAAAAGTCGGGTATGGAAACCCAGCGAGCGCCGCTTTGAATGGGATCGGAACGAAGGAGTGATCGAGGAAAAACCTGAGACCTTATTTTACCTATTAAAGGAAAAATAGCATTCAAGTTTAAAAAGGGCTTTTGCGGAGAAATCTTAAGACGCTTTTTTGGCGTCTACAGAAGCCCCCACTTTGATAGAGCTTGAATAGAAGTGAAGATCAAAGTATTTCGAAGGCGACATGCAAGATGCTGATGTGCACATGGTGTGTGAAAGTGTGCAGTATGTATGCATATGAAGGAAAACCTTAGTTGGGACATGCTCGTAGCATGCTAAGATTTCATCTCTGTGAACATAAGAAAAATAAAGGTTATGGTTAGCAGGACAAACATCGCACGGGATGGTCTAAATGTCTGCAGGGCACCTGTATTCAGAGTACATAAAAAGGTTAGTAATGCTTTGAGAATGATCAACGTAGAGTGCTTCAACAGACAATAACTGAACACAGCTCAGCGGGTGCCACGTTACGTCTCTACACGAGAAACGAAAAAGTCGACGAGACAGCGCAATCGAAATATCGGCTGCAAAATGGTGGTGAGAGTGCATAGTATAAATGCTTTATTCTAAGAAAATAGTGACTAATCACCACTTGGCGGATGCCGAGATTCCGTCCCTGCACGACAAACGAAAAGGTCGACCAGACAGCGCGATCAAAATGACGGTTGCAAAATGGTAAAAACATATGAACAGTTTAAATGCAACAGTTTAAGCAATCATTGACTGAAACATATATAAAATAAAGGAGAGTATAATCACACAAGTGATCATTGACCGACACAATTAGTGGACACCGGCTATCCTATAAAATGAACACTGGCTGTTAAAACAAAATTTATGATACTGGCTGTCCTAAATATAATTCAGGAAACTTGCTGTCCTATCACAATTTTGGAAACCGGCTGTCCTAACACAATTTTGGAAACCGGCTGTCCTAACACAATTTTGGAAACTGGTTGTCCTATAATAATTTTGGAAACTGGTTGTCCTATAATAATTTTGGAAACTGGCTGTCCTATAATAATGAACACTGGTTGTCCCCCAAAACAATTTAGGAAACTGACTGTCCTAAAATAATGGGCTAGTGCCAGAGGATCCACTGGGCTTTTCTTAAACTAATGTGACCACTCCGGGTGATTAATATTATTGGGGCATACCTGGGCTTGTGTATTTGGGACCTGCAAAACAACTGGGTTATTTTTGCTAAGGATTGGGGAAAATACTGGTGTGGTAGGGATCGCTGGACAGTACCTCGGGTGATTGCCCCAACTCAAGTTTCCGAGACCTATTTGAATTGGCTTTCCTGCAGTGATTGAGAAGCAAGACGAGCCCTTCGTCATGAGGACTGGGACCAACTAGTACCTATATATGAATCAGGAACAAGAAGCAAGAAAAGGAAGGAAGGGCCTTTTGAGGAAGGCTATCACGCAATCAAAAGAGGCAAGCCCCCAGCTCAAAGAAGAGATCATAAGTCCTCCTCAAGCCAAGGTCCTTCAAAGAAGAACTCTTCAACGAAGCCTTCTAAAGGGAAGAAGGATTAAAGTAGTTTTCTTTAGAAAGCAAGTCTAGTTTAAAAAAAAAGTAGTAAGAATTTTTTTAACTTAAACCCTCGTAGTTGCACTTTTGTTTTTTGTAATCTTTAGGAATCTTTCAATTTATGCAATGTAAGCTTATTCGTTCAGTTTGAATAAAAATTATCCTTTTTAAATGGGTTGAATGTAATTTTTGGATTGATTTTGGCCGGGCCCCTTAAAAGGGTTACCTACGTATCTAGTGTCGAATCAGGCCAGCGTAATTCGTTCAATATGTGTACGTCCCTTTTTTTTTTTTTAGACGTAGCACTTCTTCAGGTGGGCCATGTTGGTGAGCTGACTGAACTCAATGCCATCAATGTCCATAAGCCGGACTGCGCCTCCTGATTAGATTTCTTTGATGATGAACGGACCGGACCAATTTGGTGGAAATTTACCTCTGGGGTCAGTAGCTGGCGCACGTAACTCCTTCCAAACTAAGTCTCCTTGTATCAGGTTTCGAGGTTGGACCATTTTGTTGAACGCTCTTTCCATGCGTTGTTGGTATATGTGTGAATGGTCTAGAGCCCTTAGGCGTCTTTCATATGTGAACATGAGTTCCTCGTAACGGGCTTGCATCCATTGGGTTTCTGGAATTTCACCCTCTAAGGCTATGCGCATGGAGGGTAGCTGGACTTCTATGGGTAGCACAGCTTCCATCCCGTAGACTAGGGAATAAGGTGTTGCTCCTGTGGATGATCTTATGGACATTCTATATCCGCAAAGGGCAAATGAGAGTTTTATGGGCCAATCTTTGTAGTTTTCTATCATTTTTTCGATGATAGTTATGAGGTTTTTATTGGCGGCTGCTACTGCGCCGTTGGTCTGGGACAGTAGGGGGATGATTTGTGGTGCTAAATTTTCTAGCTCTTTAGTAACGTGGTTGTTTCGTCCTTGAAATAGGATCCATGGTCACTAATAATTTCATGCGCAACGCCGTATCGGCAGATAATGTTGTTCCTTATGAATTTGGACACTTGTTTGGATGTGAGGATGGCATAGATTTGTGCTTTGGCCCATTTGGTAAAATAGTCTATGGCTACTAGGATGTATTCATGTCCTCCAGAGCCCTTCGGGGTGATCTTACAAATGATATCTATTCCCCATGCAGAAAATGACCAAGGGGATGTGAAGTTATGGAGCATTGAGGGTGGCATATGCTGTAGGGGTGTATATATTTGCTGACACTTCTTGCATTTCTTGACATAGTCGTAACAATCTCTTTCCATGGTGATCCAGTAGTATCCCAGTCATAGGACCTTTCTAGAGAGCATTCGACCATTCATGTGTGGTCCGCACGCCCCGTTGTGTACCTCGTCCATGATCTTTGTGACTTCTTCGGCGTTCACACATCTGAGGTTGACTCCATTGTGGGACTTTTTGTGGAGAACCCCCTTGTATTTTATGTATTGTGCCGCTAAGAGATGGATGGCCCATTGAGCTCTTCTTGGTGCATCTGGCGGGTAGGTGCCTTTTGTGATGTAGTTGAATACATCTTGATACCAAGGATCTTCTTCGATCGGAGCCAGGATTAGATTTGTGTTGAGGTTGTTGCAAAAGGCTGGCTCATTTCTTCTTTCTATGTGGAGTAACATTGTTGTGGGAGTTCAACTGCTTGAATTCCTGTATAAGAAATAATTTTCATTCTTGGTTTGCAACGTTTACTTACATTGCTTAAATTAATTAGTTCATGATTAGTGCTGATGTGAAATAAGTAACAAAACGGAAATTAACCTTTGATAGTATTACACAAAGGGATCTTGTTCAAGAATCACTCAAGAACAACTCACGAATCACTCGTAAGGGTTTCAACCTGAATCACTCAGTTTGAGGGGTAAATACTCATGTATTCAATTATTAATCATCAAAGCACGAGTTTACAGTAGCAAAGCTATCCCCTATTTTTAGGCAAAGAAATCTAAAGCTATTCGGAATCCTAATCCTAGTCCGAATAGGAAACTAACTACGAAACTGACTACAATTGTAAAACGGACAAACTAACAGCTTTCCTAATTCCTAATGGACTTCTAATACTAATAACAATCAGATTATTACTCTCCTAAACATATTCTAACTAATTAAGGGAATACTAAACGAAATCGAACTAAACAACTGATTACCTAGCGCCCAAGGCTCAAAACCGCTGGAACAGTTTCCTTGGCGCCCAAGGCTTCTTCTTTTCAGCTTCTAGTCATCTTCTTGCCACTCTAACATAGTTACCTCACACTTTACCTCACGTGGCATTATACTCTTGGGAATGAGCAGCTCAAGATCAAGCATTAACGTTTCAAGAACTTGGTTCTTTGACGTTCTTGATTCGTCGTCTTCTTGCGTGTCCTTTAACGTACTTGCTCCTGCATCAACCTCCCCTTCTTTAAAAGAATTTGCCCTCAAATTCGTATCCTCTAAGTAAGGGCTAAGATCACCGACATTGAAGGTTGAGCTCACGTTTCCATACTCACTAGGAAGATCAATCTTGTATGCATTGTCTCCAATCTTTTCTAGAACTTGAAAAGGACCATCTGCTCGAGGCATAAGTTTGTTCTTGCGTCTAGAAGGAAATCTTTCTTTGCGCAGGTGTAGCCAAACTAAGTCACCAGGTTCAAATAGAACTTGCTTTCTTCCCTTGTTAGCTCTAGCTTGGTACCTTGAGTTCATCTTCTCTACTCGCGCACGAACTTACTCACAGGTCTTCTTGAAAGCTTGTTGTCTTGCCTTGGCATCTACATTGATAACATCATCTCTAGGCAAAGACACGAAATCAATAGGCAAATAAGGATTAATGCCGTACACAATCTCAAATGGAGAACGACCCGTGGTAAATCCAGGCGTTCTGTTATATGCAAACTCCACATGTGCTAGCTTAATATCCCAATCTTTTGTGCTTCTACTCACCAACCCTCTAAGCAAAGTACCAAGGGTCCTGTTTGTAACCTCGGTTTGCCCATCTGTTTGTGGGTGATGTGAAGTGCTAAAGAGTAACTTCGTCCCAACGAGTCTCCAAAGTGTCTTCCAAAAGTAACTCAGAAACTTAGTATCTCGATCCGACACAATGGTCTTGGGAATGCCATGTAGCCTCACTATCTCTTTATAGAACAAGTCAGCAACATGAGAGGCGTCATCGGTCTTGTGACATGGCACAAAGTGCGCCATCTTGGACAATCTATCAACAACAACCATCACAACATCTTTTCCCCTTTGAGTTCTAGGGAGTGCCATAATGAAATCCATGCTCACACTCTCCCAGGGAATGCTAGGAACCGGTAATGGTGTGTATAACCCTTTGTGAAAAGCACTCTTGGCCCGTTGACATGTAGCGCATCTCGTCACAATAGCATGTACATCTTTGAGCATCTTAGGCCAATAAAAGTGTTCTTGTAACAGCTCAAGTGTTTTAGTTACTCTAAAATGTCCAGCTAATCCTCCCGAGTGAACTTCTCTAACCAATAGCTCACGTACAGAGGACCTAGGAACACAGAACTTGTTCCTCTTGAATAGAAACCCATCTTGTATGAAATAATCACCATGCTCCCCTTCTTTGCAAGCTCTAAATGACTCAGAGAAATCAGCATCCTTGTCATATAGTTCTTGGAGATGTTCAAAGCCTAGGAGCTTCGCTTCAAGTGTCACAAACAAGTGGTTTCTTCGTGAAAGAGCATCAGCAACAACATTGCTCTTCCCATCTTTGTACTTGGCCGAGAATGTAAAAGATTGTAGAAACTCTACCCACTTGGCATGTCTAGGGGTTAGTTTCTGTTGGCCATGAATGTACTTGAGAGCTTCATGATCCGAGTGCAACACAAAAGGCTTAGGCCTTAAATAATGGGACCAATGCTCCAAAGCTCTCACAATTTCATAGAACTCTCGATCATATGTAGAATAATTCAAACGAGCTCCATTCAATTTCTCACTAAAATAGGCAATAGGACGTTTTTCTTGAATTAAAACAGCGCCTATACCCACCCCACTAGCATCACATTCAACCTCAAACAATCTATCAAAATCGGGTAATGCTAGAATAGGTGCTTGACACAACTTCTCTTTGACCTCAACAAAGGCCTTTTGCGCACTTTCACTCCAATTAAACTCTCCTTTTTTCATTAATTCAGTAATAGGAGCAGTAATGGAACTAAAATTGCGTATAAACCTCCGATAAAATGATGCCAAGCCATGAAAACTACGTACCTCATGTATATTGGTTGGAGCTGGCCATGAAGCCATAGCTTCTACCTTGGACGGATCAACATGTACACCATCTTTGGATACAATGTAACCAAGGAATATAACCTTAGGAAGCATGAAATCACACTTCTCTAACTTGCCAAAAAGCTGTTGTTCCTTTAGCTTCTCAAATACGCGCTGTAGATGTACTAGATGTTCCTCCTTGGTCTTGCTGAATATAAGAATATCATCAAGGTAAACCACAACAAATTTACCAAGGAATGCTCTCAATACCTCGTTCATCAACCTCATGAATGTGCTAGGAGCGTTGCACAAGCCAAAAGGCATTACTAACCACTCATACAAACCATGTCGTGTCTTGAATGCGGTTTTCCATTCATCCCCCTCCTTGATTCTCACTTGATGGTATCCAGCTCTAAGATCTATCTTGGAAAACAACTGGGAACCATGTAGCTCGTCTAACATATCATCTAATCTTGGCATAGGGAACCTATATTTGATTGTGATATTGTTGACAGCTCTACTATCAATGCACATACGCCATGTCCCATCTTTCTTAGGCACAAGTAACGCAGGAACAGCGCATGGACTTAGACTTTCTCTCACATAGCCTCTTTGCACAAGCTCTTCAACTTGTCTTTGTAACTCTTTGGCTTCTTCGGGGTTACACCGATATGCTGGCCTATTTGGAAGTGGTGCTCCAGGAACTAGGTCAATTTGGTGTTCTATGCCACGCATAGGAGGTAAACCAGGGGGTAACTCCTCGGGGAACACTTCTTTGAACCTCTCTAACAATAGGCGTAACTCAGGATCATAATTGGGATTGTTACACATGTTAGGTTCAAACAACAACACTAGGTAGCTCATAGTTTCACTAGCCACCTCTTTTTCCATCTCTTTCTCTCCTATGACCATTACACGACTCGCCTTTTTACTAGCCTTTGCTTCTTTAACTTCAGTGGCAGTCAAGGGTAACAATTTGATTCGTTTCTGGTTATGCTCAACAGTATAGATATTGTTTACACCATCATGACTAACTTTCCTATCAAATTGCCAAGGACGACCTAACAATATATGACAAACACCCATAGGCAGTACATCACACCATAGATCGTCTTTATAACACCCTAAAGTAAAGCAAACTCTAGCTTGTTTAGTCACTTTTAACCCTCTCCCATCATTCAACCATTTCACAGTATAGGGTTTAGGATGACTTTTAGTAGGCAAATCAAGCTTATCAACCATCTCTTTAGAGGCAACATTAGTACAACTCCCAGAGTCAATAATCAAATTGCAAACTTTACCTCTAACCTTGCAGCGAGAATGGAATATTTGCTCCCTTTGGTCGGACTCATCATCGGCCACAGTCGTATGTAGCAACTTCGTAAGGATTAGGGTCTCTCCAACCTCGGGTATACCATAATCTTCAATGAATGGCTCTCCAATATCTTCATCACTATCCTCGGTTATGGGCATAACAAACGAGGGCTCCATCTCTTCTAGCTCAGCGATGGTGAGCGCTTTCTTCGAGCCGCACTCATAGGCATAGTGTCCATATCCTTGACACTTGAAACAACGCAGTTGGTTCTTGTCCTTAGTAGCCACGGCTTTGCCTTTGTCTTGAGTTACGGGCTTGCTAGGGACACTTGCGCTCTTGGAGAATGTTGCATTCTCTCTTGCATTGTATTGGTTCCGAAAATTTGTATAGCCTTTAATCACATCTCGGGCAACCGGTTTTTGCTCCTTCTCTTGCTTCTCAATCTTGAGAGCAATTTTGCAGACGTCCTCAAAGGTTACGTAAGGAACAAGCTCTACCTTGCGCCTTAGAGTTGGGTTTAGACCTTTGATGAACCGCGCGATCTTTAACTCCTTCTCCTCAAGATCACATATCATGTGCATATGTTCAAACTTCTGGAGGTAGTCTTGTACACTTGAGGTTTCTTGGCTTAAGGATGTGAGTTTCAAAAACTGTTCTTGCTCAAATTCTTTAGGCAAAAATCGTTTCTTTAAATATTTCTTGAGTTTTTCCCAAGTCTCAATCTTTGCTTTCTCTTCCTTCTTGCGTCGAGCCTTTAGGTTTTCATACCATAAAGAAGCATGCTTGGTGAGTTTAAGCGTGGCTAACTTGTATCTTCGCCGCTCATCATACTCCTTGTATTCAAAGACTCTCTCCATAGTTCTAAGCCAATCAAGAAAGGCCTCTGGGTCGTAGGAACCGTCATATTCAGGGAGTTCGACCTTCAAGTTCCTGTCATCATCATAGGGATGTCGTGGTTTAGGAGCGTCATTGGTTCTAGTCCCACTTGTGTCTTCAAACTCCTCATCGAAGTCGGGGTCACGGTTGTGGTTTCTCCAATGAATTCTGCGCATCCTTGTCTCCATGTTCTCCCTATCTTCTTGGTTTCTTCTTTCCATAGCAGCCATCCGCTCTTCTTGAGATTTGAAAGACGTCCTAAGATCCTCCATGGCTGTTAACAACTTTGCTAGTTCGCTGGGCTCACCCATAGCTTCGGTTGTTGGTTTCTTGGGGGTTTCTTGGCTGTCTTTGTGAACAAAGGGCGGATCTTGCAAGAATCTTTCTCGAAAGTTCGCTATGGTGTCGTGTTTATGCTCAGGACCGTGTTGTTTAAACTTAAGAAAGCTCAAACCTTTAGCTCTGATACCAAGTTGATGTGAAATAAGTAACAAAACGGAAATTAACCTTTGATAGTATCACACAAAGGGATCTTGTTCAAGAATCACTCAAGAACAACTCACGAATCACTCGTAAGGGTTTCAACCTGAATCACTCAGTTTGAGGGGTAAATACTCATGTATTCAATTATTAATCATCAAAGCACGAGTTTACAGTAGCAAAGCTCTCCCCTATTTATAGGCAAAGAAATCTAAAGCTATTCGGAATCCTAATCCTAGTCCGAATAGGAAACTAACTAACAGCTTTCCTAATTCCTAATGGACTTCTAATACTAATAACAATCAGATTATTACTCTCCTAAACATATTCTAACTAATTAAGGGAATACTAAACGAAATCGAACTAAACAACTGATTACCTAGCGCCCAAGGCTCAAAACCGCTGGAACAGTTTCCTTGGCGCCCAAGGCTTCTTCTTTTCAGCTTCTAGTCATCTTCTTGCCACTCTAACATAGTTACCTCACACTTTACCTCACATGGCATTATACTCTTGGCAATGAGCAGCTCAAGATCAAGCATTAACGTTTCAAGAACTTGGTTCTTTGACGTTCTTGATTCGTCGTCTTCTTGCTTGTCCTTTAACGTACTTGCTCCTGCATCAAGTGCAACTTTGAATTCATTGGATTTATCAATAGCTAAACAAGGCGGAAAATAAGCAGAAGGACTTTTCATTTTATTGATATTAGAATTGAAAACAGCAAGAAAGGGATCAGAAGTTCCCTTCACATCGACACTAAACTTAGAAAGAGAAAATGGGACATTCCTCGTTCCTGACTTATCCTCGGGACCTAAGCTAGACACTGACTCTGACTCTGACTGAGACTCGGGATCAAATTCTTCCATCATTGGTCCTTCCCCAGTGGTTATCGTGACCTTACATCCATTTGGGCCAGTCCAGCTTACTTCTTTGCGCCATCTCATTGTGACATCTTCAGCAGTATATTTCAGGTTAGGAGGGTTGAAGTTGCGATCAAAGAGAGCCATCACTTCTTCATTCATCACGGGAGCTTCGGCCATTTTGGTTTCTTGGCCAAAAAGGAGACCCAGCATTTGGTTGCCCGATGCCTTGGTCGAATCTTGATTTGCTGGATTAGAGAGGTGGTGTGCCTCCTTGTCCAATTGGTTGCAGTCCTGGCAAATTTCGAAACCTGGGTGTATGAATTTGGCTTCTTTGTCATAGTATGGCTCGTGGAATCCATAGTATGGGCAATAATCCCCTTCTATGATGAACTAGCCATTCAGTGTATGGTTATAAGGTGATATTATTTCTTTGGAAATGGCTTGTTTCCCCTTAAATTGTTTCCTTTGTTTCAGATCATGGTCGTGGATCTCTTTACCAGTAGGTTCGTAACCAAGTCCGAAGGAGTTATTTTTGGCTTCAAATTTGAAGGTGGTGGGCCCTTGTCCATTTCTTCCCAGACCCATACCGGGTATGTAACCTTGCTTCTTAAGAAAACCATTAACATGAGGGTTCGAGTGCAGTATGAATGGTGCTTGATCTATTTCGAGTACGTTGACTTCAGGTTGTGGTTCATCCTACGTACTATGATCTTGAATATATGAGATGTTGGAGGAGAGACGGCTCCGGAATCGATGACAAATTGGATGTCAAATCTCAGCCGATAGCATTGTTCAGTGAGGTGACCAAAGCATCTATGATATCAACAATAGAATCGCAAATCTCTGCGACGAAGTAGAGTTGTCATAACATCATGAATTGGTACCGCAACTGGTGTGAACTCGCGAGTAGGAAGATTTTATCTTTTCTTGGACAACCAATGCTGCGCTGTCCACATGGTCCCTTCATTAATAAAGGCTTCGATTTTATCCCTCAGACTCCTGCAGTCATTGGTATGATGTCCACAGGCTCGGCAGTATTCGCAGTAAATGCTTGGGTTTCCATTTTCTGGCATGAGTTCATAAGTGGGCTGCAAAGGAGACAGGTAGCCATATGTTCTCATTTGTTGAAAGATGTGTTCTTGAGGCCAACGTGGTTGCCCTTGATCAAAAATAACTTTGTCACCTTCTAAAGCCTTAATCCTTTGTTCCAGTCCGGTAACCGTTTTCTGTAGCCTTTTTATCTTTGAGTGATAAATAATTGCATATTGAGATAGGTGTTCAATATCGTCTTGTGCTTCAATGAGGGCCTGGATTGGCTTGTTTGTGCCTCTGTACTCAACGAGACTAGGGGTCTTCTCAGGATCAAGGCCCACATGGATTTTGGCCTCTCGGAATGATCGGTCCAATTGTTCCCCTAAGTCAAGAGACTCATCTTGAGTATCAACCGTTTCTTTTGAAGCTTCGTGGACCGGATACGCAGTTGTCACAAAATGAGTTTTTGTTTTCTTAGCAGTCTGGCCCATTTCTGATCTTGGCATGAGCAGAGGTTCTTCCTGTGTATCTTCAGCTGAGGAACGCTTGCTGGACCCTGACATGTTCTGAAAGAGAAGATGACCATTTAGAATCAAGGAGACCACGAGACTCTCACTTAAGAAAAAGGACGACCCGCACATAGAAAACACATTGTCCTAAAAAAAAAGATCCTTAAGCCTAAATGCCCAAATAATTCCCTAATATCAAAAGAAAATAAAGTCAATGGACGAAAATAAGAAAAAATAGAAAAAGACGGACTATCCTTTTTTTTAAAAAATTTTTCTAGACTCAAGGAAAATGGAAAATGGTTTTTTTTTTTTTTTTTTTTTTTTTTTTTTTTTTTTTTGGAGAATTTTTTTTAGCGCCATTTTTGTTTGCTTTACTTTTATTTCGACCGATTCTGAATCACATAAAAAAAAATAAAGAAATAGAAAATGGGAGAGGGGAAATTGGAGTCACTGACTCTTTTTTTTTTTGCTAAAAATATCATAGGAAATTGTTCATGACTGATGCGGCAACTCCTTACTCGTATTGGCATCGCGACAATGGAGAGTTTCTCTCTCTACGCGACTCTCTCCCGGTGCATGTTAGCACTTTGCTAATGTGAACCGACACCATGGTAGGGGGGAATCGAGGTGGGGGAAATCGGGGAAGAAACCAGGGAAATCGTGGTGGATTTCGTGGTGAACAAAACATCAGAAACGAAAATTTGAATAATTCTGGACCAAGTAACCCTAGAAATTCGGGGGAAACTTCTAACGCCTCAAAAGTTGCAAGGAACTTGAATCTGGAATTGGAAAACCTGAGTGCAGAACAATTGGATGGTGCGATTCGTCTAATAACATCTGTATTAAGCCCTTTTGATGTTGGTACACAGAAGAAGGTCCGAGAAGAGTTGAAGACGGTATTGAGGAATCATCGTAGTGAAGCTGGAACCCAATCGTGGGCTGATAAAACTGACGAGGAAATTCCAGACCCTGGTAAGTCCTCTTCCCCTTGGGATAATTTTGATGTGTCCAAACTTAGCTCTGCTGGTTTTAAGCTTCAATATGTTGAGCCAATTGAAAATGAGGGCAAAAAAATTGGGAAAATCAATTTGGAGGATATTCAGGAGGAAGTAGATTACTGGAGCTCTTCTGTAGTTTGCTTTATTTTGGGTGCGAAACCTCCTTTTGCAATTATGAATGGTTTCATTAGAAGAATTTGGAAACAATATGGGGTTGATAAAATTGTCATGATGAAAAATGGATTGACCTTACTTCACTTTGAATCGAGTGTCGGTAGAGATGAGGTACTTGAGGCAGGGGTATTTCATTTTGACAGTAAGCCATTAATTGTGAGACCCTAGGGGAATGATCTTGAGAAGATTAGTGAAGATATTGCATCTGTTCCTATTTGGATTCGTCTCCCAAATTTGAATGTTAGATATTGGAGCCCAGTTGGGATTAGCAAGATTTGTAGTCTTGTTGGTCACCCTATTATGGTAGATAAGAACACAGAATTGAAGATGGGAGTAGACTATGTCCGAGCATTGGTTGAAGTTAAATTAAAAGGCTCGTTCCCTGATGAGGTCCTATATGAAGATGCTATGGGAAGAATGATCTCACAGGAAGTTGAATACGAATGGAAGCCAGTCAAATGTTCTTTCTGTAAGCTGCTGGGCCATGAGGAGGCCAAATGCAGAAAGAAGATGCCAAAACAGAAATGGCAACCTAGGCAACCTCTAGAGATTGTCAAGGAAAAGCCAGCTACTACGGCACAGCGTACTCAAGCCACCAACCAGCCAGAAAAGGCAAAAGAGGGAGAATGGAGAGTTGTGCAAAATCATGGCAGTAAGAAGAAGAATCAAGAGGGGCAATTTGTGAGTATGACTAATACTTCTGAAGTACTCAATGAGGAGGGTGTGGATGACACTGATGAAGATGATAATGTGACAAATGATCAAGGTCCTAGCCCGGATGGTCATGGATAGATTACTCTCATGGAATGTGCGTGGCCTAAATTGGCAAAATAAGCAAAGAGAGGTTTCTCTCTTTTGCAAGAGGAATAACTTTGGGTTCTGTAGTTTGCTTGAAACAAAAATAAAAACAAAAAAATATGCAAAATGTTGTGCTAGAGTTTGTGAAGGATGGGAATGCTTTATCAACCATCAGTATCAACACCTAGGGAGAGTCTGGGTGATGTGGAGGCAGGATGTTTTCTAGGTGCATATTGAGCATGTTTCTGCTCAACTAGTTCACTGCAAGATTACACATAAAGCTACTGGGAAGGTTTTTTATATCTCATGTATATATGCTTTCAATGATGCAAATGATAGAATTGACTTATGGAATGATGTGAGGATGCTGAATGGGACTATTACATTACCTTGGGTCCTTATGGGAGACTTTAATTGTATGTTAGCTCCAGAAGAAAGATTGGAAGGGGTTCCACTCACTTTTGCTGATATTAGAGATTTTAAGGATTGTATTGATGTATGTCAACTGCAGGATCTTAAATGGACTGGTTGCCAGTTCACATGGAGTAATAAGCAGAATGAAGGGGATAGAGTTTGGTCTAAATTGGATAGGGTGTTGGTAAATGCATATTGGATACAGGAGTATGTTGATTCTGAGGTTATCTTTATGACTGAGGGATTGTCAGATCATGCTCCAGCTGCTGTTTCCTTCAATAACCAAACAAGAAGAATTGCACAGCCCTTCAAATTTTGTGACATGTGGGTAGATGACCCAAAATTTTTGTCTCTTGTTACAAATGCATGGAATATTGATGTTATAGGAGGCAAAATGTATAAAGTTGTTCAGAAAATGAAGTTCCTCAAAGCTTCTCTGAAGAAATTGCACAGACACAAGTACTCTGTTATGCTGGAACAGGTTGACAAAGCTAGGACTCAAATGCAGAATGCACAGGAAGATGTTCATAAAGATCTAACTGACAGTGAGTTACTGCAGAAAGAAAGGGAAGCCAGGAAGAGTTTCTTGGAAATTAACTTAGCTGCAGAAAATCTTTTGCAACAAAAAAGCAAAGCAGGCTGGAATAGATTAGGTGATACCAATTCTAATTATTTTCATGCAGTGATAAGGCAGCGCAGGCATAAAGGGAAGATATCTTCTGTAATTGATGCAGATGGCAATAGAACTTTCGATACCGTGAAAATTAAGAATCATTTTGTGGAATACTTCAATGATATGCTAGGCAACTCAGTGCCTAGAGTACCTATTGAGCAAGATGTTATATGCCAAGGCCCTGTCCTTAATACTACACAACAATTGAGCTTACTTGCACCATTTACAAGGGAAGAGATCAGGAAGGCTTATTTCTCTATCCCTAATGTAAAGAGCCCTGGGCCCGATGGATACAGAGGAGGATTTTTTAAAGTTGCTTGGAACACTATTGGAGAGGAGGTTATTGCTGCTACCCTTGATTTTTTCAAGACTGGTAAACTGTTAAAGAGCATCAACTCAACTACCATTACTCTAGTCCCAAAAATAGAGAGTGCCAGCAAAGCAGCAGAGTACAGACCCATTGCATGTTGCAATGTTCTGTACAATGGTCTATCAAAGCTTCTTTATTCAAGACTCAAGAATATTCTTCCTATGATTGTGAATGAAAACGAGGGTGCGTTTATAGCTGGGAGGTCAATAGCACACAATGTTCTTATAATTCAAGATATTATTAGGCTCTATGCAAGAAAGAACACCTCTCCTAGATGCCTAATGAAGATTGATTTGAGGAAGGCGTATGATACAGTTAATTGGAGATTCATTATGGAAATTCTGGTGGCTTTCAAGTTTCTTAGCAAATTCTGTAAATGGATAGAACAATGCATGATGACCACAAGCTTTTCAATTGTCCTAAATGGAGAGTTGTGTGGGTACTTCAGGGGTGAGAGGGGACTTAGGCAGGGTGACCTAGTGTCACGTCTGCTTTTTGTGATGGCCATGGAATACTTAACGAGAAAGATTCAGAAAGAAGCCAATACAGCAACCTTCCAGTTTCATCCCAAATGCAAAGCATTGAAGTTGGCTAGCATAAGCTTTGCAGACGACTTGCTACTCTTCTGCAAAGGTAAGCTTGAGTCTGTTTCCATGTTAAATGATAGTTTGGTGCACTTTGCTGAGACCTCAGGTCTGTGTGTGAACTCTCTGAGGTCATGCCTATATATTGCTGGAATAGACCAAGAAATTGAGGAAAAAATCATCAACTTGGCTGGCTTTGTGAAGGGATCCTTCCCTATGAAATATTTAGGCCTCCCACTGTCACCAACAAAGTGGAGTAAAATTGATTGTCAAATACTTGTTGATAAAATTGCTGCCAGGATTAAATGTTTGTCTAGTAGATATCTATCCTATGCAGGGAGATGTCAGCTAGTAAATTCTGTGCTATTTTCAATGCAAGTTTACTGGGCTTTCATGTTTGTCCTCCCTCAACACATTGTAAAGAAGACTGAACAGCTGTGTAGACAGTTTTTATGGGGACATGACCAAAGAAAGACACCACTAGTTGCTTGCGAGCAGGTCTGCAAGCCAAGGCAAGCTGGGGGTTTGAACATAAAAAATTGCAAGGATTGGAACACTGCAGCCATAGGGAAACATATATGGGTTGTGTCTTCAAAACAGGACATATTGTGGGTTAAATGGGTGAACTCCATTTATATGAAGCAACAAGAGTTCTGGATGCATGAAGGAAAAAGCAATAGCATTTGGTATTGGCAGAAAATCAATAAACTAAAATGGAAGTTCAAGGCTGGATATATTGATGCAGCAAGCTGGGCTCAACATAAGACAGGCAGATACACTATTGGGAGTGGCTATAAGTGGCTAAGAGGAGTACAAGTAAAGTATCCAGCAACAGCTCAGATCTGGTGCAGGACTTCAGCTCCAAAACATGCATTCATATTGTGGCTAGCTTCACATGATAGACTACTCACAAAAGATAGACTGGTAAGGTTCCAAATTCAGGGTGTTGACCCTGTCTGCTGTCTGTGCAAGGCAGAAAATGAAAGTTGTGATCATATCTTGTGGAAATGCACCTATACTCAGGGGCTTTCAAAGAGTGCATTTGACTGGTTGGGAGTAATCAGAAAGCCTATGCAGATACATAGTATGTTAAGATGGATTGCTAGAAAACATTGGCCAAAGGTGAAAAAACACAATGTATGTGCTACTCTAGTAGCAGTGATATACAACGTATGGCTGGAGAGGAACAGAAGAGAATACCAGTAAAAATCTATTCCTATGCTGCAGATTTTAGATATGATTAAATTTAGTGTTTGTACTAGAGTTCAGTTTACTTTGGCATCTAGGAAAACTGTAACAATTAGTAGCTATCTAGCAGAATTGTTAAGCTAAGCCTATCACTTTTGAATCTCTTGTTGGGATTCAGAGGATAGGATGTATGGGTTTCTTTGGCTGTTATGTTGGTAATAAAAAGCTACGTAATTTGTTACCAAAAAAAAATATTATTCATGATTTTGATAGAATATATCATTGGAAAAATGACGAGTGTTCATTGAATGGAATTCTCGCATCATCTTTGGGCATTAGGAACTAGCTAAAAATAAAAGAAAAGACTCCTAGCACATAAGTACATGTTGGCACATAGTCATGACATTCATGCATTCAGGCAAGCATTATAACGACGAAGTTACAGACAAACATGTGATCAGACGCGCATTACAACGACACATGCACAACAAGCAAGCGAATGCACGATTGTGCGCTAGAGGATTTTGTCTCTTGTGAGGTTACCATGACAAATTACAATTTTCGTTCGGCGGATGGTTGACACATTAATTGCAATTCTTTTTCACCAACAAGAGTCGATGAGTCGTGGGTGAGAAAGCGTCGGTTTGCACGACAGGACAACTCTATATTCTTTTAGATATACGGGTTGTCTATGAGTGACGACACAAACTTCCTCGAGGGTCGATAAGGGCCAAAAGGTTGTGACAAAACACATGTAAATGATGCAATGATGCAAAATATGGAACATGTTATTAAATAATTAAGCAAATTTGACTTTCGAGCCTCAGCCTCTTAAGTAAATCCCCAATGAAGTCGCCACTGTAAAGACCCGGGATTTTCTCCATCTATGTCCACGGAGTACATCCTTATAGAAAATTGGTAAGCTGGGGGTTTAGATAAGTTCAAGGGACCATCAAGTTAGAAAAGCTTTTGTAAAGACTTGAATTGAATAAAAACCATGAAAGAGGTCACAATTCTGCTATGGGCGTTTTATCGAAGGGACAAACAGAAGGGACAAAACCGATGGGACAACCTAATAACACAATAAGTGAACTGGTCATGTTTTTAGAAAGAAACCCGCTCATATAAAACATATGAGTACCCAAGAATGAAAAATTCGGGGGCGAAGGTACGAGGTGGGAAGGTGTTAGGCACCCAACTCGCCTGTTTTATGACGGCCTCTACTAACTCAAGTTTGCTTAATAATTTAAAGAAATAATTCTCATGCAAAACCGGATTAACAACCTAGACTGAGACTATTAATTAGTTCATCACAAGCATCACAACATTTATTATTGACCCTTATTTAGACATGCATTTGATTGACAAATTTAGCATTACAACGACTAAACATGCTTGGAAAGACAATATTTTGTAAGCAATAAAAGACGTTATTGGCATGATATATACATTATGACTACTAGAAAATAAACAATTAGGCAATTAATTTAATTTAAGCCATCAGGAGTTAGTACTTGAACTGTAGGCTATTTCGAAAAAATAGTAAAGACAAGATCTCAAGTAAAGTATTTGGAAGAAAGAGGGGGAAGCTCAGTGTTAATACTCCTGAGAATAGAGGTTGTCAACTGTAGATTGTCTGTTTTGAACTGAGGGAGGAGGGTCGTATTTATAGGCGAAGGAAGTAGCGTTGGACAGGTGAAGGGAGGCCGAAATTCAGATTTTGGGCTTAAATAAAAGTCGGGCATGGAGACCCAGCGAGCACCGCTAGCGGCCCTGGAATTTTATCCGGAGCCGCTGGCGGCGCTGCTTGTTAACCCAGCGCCGCTGACGGCTGTCAGCTTGCCAGCTGGATGTCGTCATATGACGACATCCAGTCAATTTTAATTTTCGGAGGAAACTTAGTATTCCAAAAATATGAAAAGACTGTTTTACCCTTCTGCGGTAAAAGACGGTTTTACCCCCGGTTTGTAACTTGGCGACCGGGAGTCGGGAAAAGACACGAGAAGTGTCATTGGAAAGCTCTTGAACGGGCCTTTTGAATGGGATCGGAATGAAGGAGTGATCGAAGAAAAACCTGAGACCTTATTTTACCTATTAAAGCAAAAATACCATTCAAGTTTAAAAAATTACTCATTTCATCATCGGGTTTTTGCGGAGAAATCTGAAGACACTTTTTTGGCGTCTACATGCTTACATGGCTTAAATTGATTAATTGATGAGTTGTGCAACTTTGAATTCATCAAGTTTATCAATAGCTAAAGAAAGGAAGAAATGAGAAAGAGGAGTTTTTATTCATTTGTGGAAAATAAGCACACATGACTTCAGAGAATAGGGTCTCTAACTCCCATCAAAAGCAAGAAACTAGACTTAGAAAGCGGTAAAACGGGAAACACTCACCGTTCATGACTCAACCTACGGATTTAGCTAAGTTCCAAGCTCAAACAAAACTTGAGACTCAAATTCTAACTCCTCTAGCTTCTGATTACGGCCCATTAGTTTCAGGCAGTATCTTCGGTATTGTCTTCTTCCTCCACGGGTGATGGAATTTCTCACCTGTCTATGATTTCCTATATATTATTTTTCAGGGAGACACAGTCGTCTGTATGTTGACCAGAGACCCGGTGATAATGGCAGTAAAGATGACCATCTTTACTCGTCCTCTTGATGTCGTGCGAGGGGATTATGGGCTTCAAGTAGCCACTCCAGATGAGAGTATTCATGACTGTTCTGATGGGGCCGAGTAGTGGGGTATAATGCTTTAGATCGGCACGACACCACCCTTTTATAGTCCAGGTGTAGGTTGGTCACATAGTTCCCTGATCGATAAAGTGATTGATTAGTTTTTTAAGGCGCGTGGATTAATTAGTATGATGTCCTTCAGCTTCACAATACTTGCACCGGAGAAAAGGGTTCCCGTCACTTGGGAGTATTTTGAGAGGTAGGCCTTCTTGAGTGGGTGTACCTGTATTTGACCAACCTCCTAAAAATCTCTACATGCTGAAAGCAAGCCTCTCCTTGGGCCAGGATGATGCTGCACTGTTTGGGTCTATTCTCATCAAGCAGGGCAATCTTTTCTTTCATTTGTCGTATTGCATTGTAGTGTTATTCCACATAGATTGCAATCCCCTCGACTGGCTCCTTACTTTCTTCAAACTCGTCAGGTTCCCCTATCTCTTCAGGATGATATGCTTGAGGTTTTTCAGAGTCGGAGCAGGTATAAGATTCAGTGTCCTTCTCTATGAGAGCTACTTCTTCTGGAGAGAACCCCCAAAGATCAATATAGTCGTTATCATGTTCTATCTTCAAAACAGGATCCTTGTCAATGATTGCTGTGATGGGGTTAGCTTCAATCTCAACGATTTCTCCCTCTAGCATCATTTTGACTTTCTGATGGAGTGTGGATGCTACGGCATTCAGATCATGGAGACAAGGTCGTCCCAACAGCAAATTGAAGGTTGCCGAGATATCCATGACATAGAATTGGACAATCTTCTCTACGGCCCCTCAAGTGACATTCATGGTTATGGTGTCGAGGACCTTATGGCTAGAGTTGTCATAAGCATGTAAACCTTGCGCTGAGTGGGCCAAATTTTTGATGTCTATGCCCAATTTCAGTGCAGTTCTCAGCGGACATACGTTCATAGCAGATTCATTGTCTACCAAGGTCATGGTACATACTTGCCCATAGCACATACAGTCAGGTATAGGGCGTTGTTGTGAAGAGACCCTGTAGGAGGTAGTTCGTCATTGGAAAAAATGATGACTGATTGCGGCTTATCCCCTACCAATAAGTTAACCAATTCATCGGGCCTTGTATCTTGTGACACAGAAACCTTGGACAAAGCTTCCAGTATGGCCTGTATGTGTTCAAGGGAAGAAGCTAAGAGTTGCTAGATGGAAATATCAGCCTTGATCCTTTTGAGCTCCCCTACAAGAGGAGGATCATTATCTTAATTTGGCCAAGACTTCTTCGGCCGGAGGTTGGACTCTATCATTGTAGATGTTAGGTGGTCGATAGTGACGGCCAGAGCGTGTCAAATGGGCAACGCCTATGGGGAATCTGGTTTGGACATCCCATACATCTTCTTCATCACTATCCCGTATCCATGCGATTTCGGCCCCTAGAGCATCTTGAATAATTATATGTATCATGGCCCCTAAGGGGTTACTGGAGTCACTAGGTGCTTGTCCAAGCTTGGGCAGTGGCATAGTACCATTGTCGATTCTGTCATGGATATCATGATTAAGGGTCCAACAATTGTCAGTGTCATGCCCTTTGCCTTTATGGTACTTACAGTATTTGTCTTCTTTCCAAGCGCGACTTTTGAAGGAAGGGTCAGGGGTAGGACCAATAGGTTGCAGTAGATTCTTCTTGGTCATCCTTTCAAGAGCATAAGACAAGGTCACGTCTAGAGGGGTGAATTTCCTCCTCGGCTTTCTTTCTGTGGAGGAATTGACAGCAACTACCTCATTGACTTGGGCACTAGAGGAGGCTTCAGTTGTTGGCCTCATGTCCCACCCATAAGAGAAGAATTTGGAAGTCGTTTGGTCCTTGTTCTAGTTGAGATCATTTTCAATGAGGATGCCAACAACATAGAAACGTTGGTATGAGTCGATAACTTGATGTTGAAGATGAGTCTTGTAGGTAGGTTGCACGTTCTTGATGAAATGCTTAATACGTTCCGATTCAGAAGGTCTTTCTACCATTTCAGCTATTTTGCGACTTCCATTGACGATGGAATTTAGTGAATCCCTCATTCTTCTCTTGAGTGGTGATTTTGAGCTCCCTCAAAGTGATGGGGAGAGTGGCATTTTCCTTATAACGTGCCAGGAACATTGTGGTGAAATCACCCCAGGTTGGATAATTTTCCAAATTCATCGTGTGGAACCAACGATGAGCATGAGTGTCATGGGTTTGAGGGAATATGTAAGCATAGAGTTTCTTGTTAATCCCGTCAAAGCCATAGTAGTGGTGAAGGACTTCAGATGATCTTGTGGGTTGTCGATTCCGGTGAAAGTTGGTACCTCGGGCATAGAGAATTTAGCTGCAAGTTTGCCCTTGATTTTAGTGTCAAAAATCCATACATTGGCACTGTAGTTGGAGAACATACCGCTGTTTTTGAGTACAGAGTAAATTTGAGAGAAAAGGGTGTTTGGTCCATCCTCCTGAGGGTTGGAGTCAGAAAGGGTTTTTGGTTCCTCTTCTTTATTCGTTTCTAAATCTTCGAACTTGACTCGCATTCTCCCTAGCTCACCCTTGATCTCATCAAGATTTTCATCAGTCGTCTTGGTCATTGTGAAATCAGGAGGGGTGATAGGTGAGGTCAAGAATGTTTGTAGTGATGGTGAGCTTATTGATGGTGAGCCTGTTTGTGGTGGAGGTAATCGTGACCTTGGCGGTGTAGACGGTTGTAAATGAACAAGCCTTCCTAAAGGCGGAGCCCAGCTTTTCTCAAGATTTCGTTTCTTCTTTGGACCGCCTATCCTGAATTGGAAGCACGGAATACTTAGTAACAAGAAGACCATGAGATTCTCATCTAAGAAAAAAAAAAAAGAACGACCCACACATTGTGCTAAAGAAAAGGTCGAAAGCTTAAATGCCCAAATATTTCCCCTAATATCGAAGGAAAATAAAGTCGATGAAGAAAAATGAGAAAAAAAGAAAAAGAAGGACTATCCTATTGTTTTTTATTTTTTTTTTTATTTTTTTTATTTTCTAGACTTAAAGAAAAAAACAATGGGACAAAAAAAAATCGGCATTATTTATTTTCTCTCCTTTTTTTGATTTTCGGTGCCCTCTTTTTATTTATTTATTTTTGCACGCCCTTTTTGTTTTTTTGCGCCGAACTGAATTACATCTAAGAAAGAAAAAAAAAAAGAAAAATAGAAACAGGAGAGAAGATATTGGAGGCCGACTCTAAAAACTCCTAGAAAATTGTTCATGACTTCGACGTTCTATTTAAATATATCATCGAGGAAACGAGTGCTCATTGAATTGAATTCTCGCACTATTTTTGGGCATTAGGAACTACCTAAAATTAATAGAAAAAGAGTCCTAGCACGTAAGTACATGTTAGCACATAGTCATGACATTCATGCATTTAGGCAAGCATTACAACGACGTAGTTACAGGTAAACATGCTATCATGCGGGCATTACAATGACACATGCACATGTACAACAAGCAAGCGAATGCACAAATGTGGCCTAGAGGCTTTTGGCTCCTGCGAGGCTACCATAACAAATTACAATTTTCCTCCGGCGGATGGTCAATACATCAATTGTAGTTCTTTTCACCAACCAAGACTCGATGAGTTGTGGGAGAGGAAGTGTTGGTTTGCACGATAGGACAACTGTATATTCCTTTAGATATATGGGTTGTCTACGAGTTACGGCTCCTACGTCCTTGAGGGTCAATATGGGTCAAAAGTTGTGCCAAGGCACATGCAAATGATGCGAATGAAGCAATATATGGAACATGTTATTAACTAATTAAGCCAACTTGACTTTTGAGTCTCACCCTCTTAAACAGTCCCCAGTGAAGTCGCCACTTTAAGGACTTGAGACTCTTTCCTCCCAGCGGAGTGTGTCCTTATAGAAAATTTGTATGCTGGGGGCTTAGATAAGTTAACGGAATTGTTGAGTTAGAAAAGCATTTGAAAATACTTAAATTGAATTGAATAAAAACCATTAAAGAGCAAAATTCCGGTACCAGCGTTTTACCGAAGGGGCAATAGAAGGGACAACCGAAGAAGGGACAACTGAAGGGACAACCCAGTAGTGTGAAAAGTGAACTAATCACGTTTTTTAAAAGACTCCCGCTCATATAGAACATATGAGTACCCAAGAATAAAGGGTTTTGGGGCAAAGGTACGATGTGGGCAGGTCTTAGGCACCCAACTCGCACGTTTTTATGACGGCCTCTACTAACTCAAGTTTGCTTAATAATTTAAAGACATGATTCCTACACAAAACCAGATTAACAACCTAGATTTAGACTATTAATTGGTTTACCACAAGCATCATGACATTGAATATTGACCCATATTTAGAAAGGCATTCGATTGCAAAGTTGAGCATTACGACAGCTAGACATGCTTATTTACAGGATTGAAAAACAGTTTTGAGGAAGCAATAAAAGGCATGATTAGCATGATATCTATATTTTGACTACTAGAAAATAAACAGTTAAGCAATAAATTTGATATGAGCCCTCAGGAGTTTAGTACCTGAACTGTAGGCTATTTAGCAAATGAATAAGAAAACAAGATCTCAAGCAAAGAATAGAATTTATTTAGAAGAAAGAAGGAGAAGCTCAGGAATACTCTACTGAGAATAGAGGTTGTCAACTGTAGCTTGTGTGTTTTGAACTGAGGGTGGAGGGTCGTATTTATAGTGGACGAAGTACGGTTGCTCTTGATTTTCATCCACAGCCGCTAGCGGCTCTGGGCAGAGTCGCTGACGGCTCTCGTTAGACCTCTGGTGGATCTGGCTAAGCCGCTGGCGACGATGGAGCAGTCAGCTAGATGTCATCATATGACGACATCCAGTTTTTTTTTTTCATTTTACGGATGAAATTGGATATTCCAAAAATGTAAAAAGACCATTTTACCCTTGTTGTGGCAAATGACTGTTTTCCCCTCGATTGGAAACTTTGTAACCGAAGGGTCAGAAACAGACCCAACAGGTGTCACTGGAAAGCTCTTGAAGTAGGATTTTTAATGTGATCAAGATAAAAGAGCGGTTTGGACAAACATGAGACCTCATTTTACCTATCAAAGCAAAAGTAGCATTCAAGTGTATAAATTACTCCTTTCATCATTGGGCTTTTGCGAAGAAATTTGACAACGCTTTTTAGGCGTCTATAGTCAAGTTCATTGTACCTTAGCACATATGACACTTCAACCAAATTTACTCGACGAGATCAAGAGTAAACAGAGTTCAGGTGAGGATCTTCAACTGATTCTATGCTATAAGGACGAGGGTAAATCCGAAGACTTTGCTATTGGTTAAGAGGAAGTCTTGAGATTTTGTCATCGTTTTTGTGTGTTGAAGGTTCCATATATCAAGAGTCATATTCTGGGTGAAGCTCATAGTACTCCTTATTATGTGCATCCTGGTGAGGACTATACATGCCAAAAAAGTGTCGTCAGATGTCCCCAAATGCCCGATGATGAAAAGAGTAATTTATGTACATGTGTGCTATTATGCTTTGTTAAGTAAATGAGATCTCAAGTCTTCTGAATGTTCCTTCTATTTCGACATCATTCAAAAGCCCCTTTAAAGAGCTTTCCATTAAATCCTTTCGTGTCAAAATCCGATTCCACACCTAAGTGTTATGGTCAAATGATTTAAGGGTCAAAACACATATACTAGAATACTATAGACCGTGATTCCAGCCCAGATTTAGAAGTTCGACAGGTTGATTTAATTTGCAAGCCTTGGAGTTCTGGATTCCTTATTTAAATAGATTTCCAATGACATATCATGAGCCCACACCACATTTCCAACTAATCAGTTACAAGCCCAACACTGATGCGTGCTCCGAAATTGACAGCTTGTTAATCTTTCAGGTTTATCTGGTAATCCAAAAACAAATTTGGGCCTGAAATCAACTAGAGTCAATAAGTTTCCAAAGCATCTTGAATCATCAAATTTGGAGCCCAAACGAGTGAGATATGGCCCGGAGAAGTTGACGACGACATCCAGCTAGCAGCCTCAGGGCCGCCATCGGCTCCCGCAAGGGGCCGCTAGCGGCGCTCACCCTTCTTCAGTGCCGCCAGCGGCCCTCCCCGAGCTAGTTGGCGACAACTTTCGAACCATATCGATCCTCGAGTAAGTAAGAGTTGTAACTCGTAGACGACCCGTATATCTAACGGAATTTATAGTTGTCCTATCCTGCAAACTAGCACTTCCTCACCCACGACTAATCGACCCTTGTTGGTCAAACAGAATTACAATTGATGTGTCGACGATCCCCCGGACGGAAACTGTATTTTGTTGTGGTAACCTCGAAGGAGCCAAAAGCCTCTAGCCCACATTCGTGCATTTGCTTGCTTGTTGTGCATGTGTCGTTGTAATGCCCATCTGATCGCATATTTTCCTGTAACTACGTCGTTGTAATGCTTGGCTGAATGCATGAATGTTGTTACTATGTGCCAACATGTACTTACGTGCTAGGAGTCTTTTTCTTTTATTTTTAGGTAGTTCCTAGATGCTCAAAAATAGTGCGAGAAATCAATTGTATAATGAGCACTCGTTTCCCCAATGATATAATTTCATACACCGTCAAAGACATGGGCTAAAATAGAGCCAGTCTTTTTTCTTTCTTTTTATATATTCCCCGTCCCCGTCCCCTTTCCCTTTTCTTTTTTCTATTTTTTCGGACAAAAAGAAAGAATGAGAAAAAAAAATCGAGCGAAGAGAAAAGATGGTCGGCTTTTCTTTTTCTTTTTTTAACTATTTTTCTTTCTTTTGAGTCGAAAGAAAGAGAGCCCAAAAAAACATGCAATTCCGTCAGTCCTTTTTTATTTTTATTCCTCGCCCATTGATTTCATTTTTTTCTTTTTCACTTGATATAAGATATATCGGGCATTTTGGCTTAGGATTTTATTTTCTTCTTTTTCACTTGATATGAGATATATCGGGATATGACATATTGGACGCTCCATACTAGGATTCATAATTAGTCGTCATACATGCATTGTCGTCATTTTGCATCTTCATTTGTACAAAGGTCCAAGTCTTGCATTCATCAATGTCTCTATTTGTTCACTACGTCTTATGCACTAGAAGTCTAGACAAGTCGTTCATTGAGTCCTCTAGGGTCATTCTTTGAAAAATCCATTCATTCTCGTACATGTCAAGGTTAGTCCTTCATGCATCTTGCATAATATCGTCATGACTCTGTCGTCACATTGTCATCACATACATTCGAGTTCATACAGACGTTCATAGGTTGATGCATCTTAGAAGCTATTGAGGGTCTTCCAAATCATGAGTCTTTGTTTTCATTTCCTTTCTTTAGCGTCCTTCTAAGTTAAGACCTGTGTTCAGGATTGGGGGCTCTAGAAAGAATTACGGTGCAAAGGTTTGGCTCGATCGTCTGGTAGATTTGTTTATGGACAACCTACATCCAAGATATAACGACATTCCAAAGATCATCACCTCATACTCATTCACCACCACAAAGCTCACCACCACTCAATACATCCCTCACCTCTCTAATCACACCCCCTAAATTCACCATGGTCAAGACCATTGATGAAATGCTCGAGGAAATCATTGGAAAGCTAGGTGAAGTACAAGTCAGGCTTGACACCATCGACAAGAAAAAGGAAGATGAAGCAAAGATACTTTCTGACTCCGACACTGAGGAGGATGAACCAAACACTATGCTGACCAAGATCAACTCTGTGCTAATAGACAACGGCGTGTTTGCCAACTACAACGCTAATGTTGGTAAAGTCAATCCCAAAACAATGGGCAAGTTCCCAGCCAAGTTCTCTATGCTCGAGATTCCGACATTCACTGGAACTGATAGTCCCCTAGATCACCTCAAGTCTTTCACTACTACCATGGGTTTGAGAGGAGTTAATAAAAGTATTTATATTCACTTGTTCCCACAAACTCTTGATGCTCCTGCTCATCCTTGGTTCCACACCCTGAATTTGGAGAACTACCACACTTGGTCGGATTTCACTTCGGTTTTCCTTACACACTACAAGGACAATGTTGCTTTACGTATCACCCTTCGAGAGTTAGAGATCACCAAGCAAGAAGAAGATGAAGGATTCACTGCTTTCTTTCAGCGTTGGAGGATAAAGATAGTCGAGATGGTCAAGCGACCTTCGCAAACAAATCAAATCCGCCAATTCATCAAAAATCTGCAACCTGCTTACAAGGAATATCTCATGTATCAAGCCATTGAGTCCTACTAACGACTCTATGATGTGGTATCCTAATCGAGGATGACCTTATTAAGAATTCCACTAAAGTTCCGGACAATGCGAGTATCTACAGGGGGTTGTCCTCTATATCTTTGTCGAACATCCCGTGCTCGAGAAGTTGAAGAGAGTCGAAGTCTCTTAGTGTGCAAGTCTAGTCGAGTCCAGTTAAGTCTTATGATGTCTAGTATGTCTTTTCAATTCGTCCATAGAGTCTAGCTTACTTCTCGTGTAATGATTTTCTTTGATTGAATAAAGATTGCATTTTGATTCACATCATTGTTCTTTGTTCAATCCTGTGACGAACTTAAGTTGCCTTAGTACCGACGAGGAAGCCGAAAAACCTTCTAGAACATGGAAAGCAATTAAAGTGATTGGAGACAAGAATGCTTAGAAATGCTATGTGCAACCCCTTAACCTGAAGTTCTATTTAAAAAATGAACCTAGAGAGAAAAAGAGGGAGAGGAGCTTTTCTGGGGAAAACACAAGGGGGTCGATAAAGGTTCTCAGCCCCAAATTGGGTTGAAAACACCATGAGAGATGAGAGAGAAGGCTGGACGGTGGTCCAGAGAAGAAGACCAGCCTTGCGAAACAATGATCAGAGGTCAGATAGGGTGTGGAACAGATATGGAGAGAGGCAAGACGCTCCAACTCAGAGAAGGGGTGTAACTACCGTGTTCGTAGATAATCTACCAATGAATATTAACAACAGAGCTGTAAGATAAATGTTCTGGGTCCATGGACAAGTCGTCTCTGCTTTTGTTCCGTGGAAACAAAGAAGGGGTAAGAAGGTTTGCTTTGCTTTTGTAAAATTCAGAAGTTATTTGGAAGCTCAGAGGGCGGTGGGAGCAGAGCACGGAAGAAGGTTTGAAGGCGCCCCCTTATTTGTTCAGATAGTAAGATTTGAAAGAAGGACAAGGAGAAACAATGTACAAAACCCAATAAAATAAACCAACAGAAACCTCTAGCAATATTGGGAAACCATTCAGGCTCAGTTCACGTTGTGGAATCTCCAAAGAGCATAGAAATAGGGGCGAACAGATTTCCTAACGATAAGGAGGCTCACACTAGTCAAGAGGATGTAGGAGAGCCAAAGCAGTCCACTGATATTCCAGTTATTTCTGGCATCTCTGTGGGAAATGAACGAAAGGAAATACAGACGAAGGATGGCCCGAAGATGATTGAAATTCTTCCCAAACCATCAGTCAAAGATGATGAATTCTTAATCCGCAATGATGCTATGGGAGGCCTTGTTGAACAAATTAGAGAGGAGTTACGCACTATAAAAATTGACGGGGAAGAATGCATGGGCATAATCGAAGGGGATGAATGCTCAGAAAATCTGACAGGGTTAGAAAGGAGTGTGGTAGCCATTAGAAAATATGATATCCCTTCTGATAAAATACAGGACGCAATGCTTGAAGATGGAATCAATTGTATAAAAGTCCGCCCAATCGGGGGCTTAATGCATATCTTAACGTTTGATTCAAAGGAAGAACTTGATGTAATGAGAAATGAGAGAGGGCACTGGATTGATAAGTGGTTTAACTTGTTCAAGCCATGGGAGGAATACGAAACATCAAAATGGCGAATGACTTGGTTATCGATCTTTGGTCTACCACTGAATGCATGGTCGGTGGAGAACTTCAATACGATCGGGAGTGCATGGGGGAAGGTTGTAGCATGTGATCAGGATGCAGGAAAGATGAAATCCTTTGAAAAGTTTAGAGTCCTTGTTATCACTGATTGTATGTTTCAAATAACAGATAATGTTTTGTTCAGGGTGAATAATAAAGTTCAAGCTGATGGCTATGGAGGAATATTTTAAAACCTTGAATAAAGAAGACTGGAACGATTGGAATCTAGTACAAAAGTTGAGTGAATCCAACAACAGTAATGATGAAGATGTTCATGGAGGCTCTGAACAGGGTGAGGAAGATGAGACCTTCGGACCGGTCGATGACGGTCACCATATCCGGCACAGTTTGAATTTGAATGAGTCAAAACCCCAATTCATTGGGGACACATCCCCAAGAAAAATCATTGTTGATTATTCACTGAGACTTTAGAAGTAGAGGTAAACGAGGAGTCCTTTTCCAGACTCAAGAATACGGAAGATGTACAGGAAGTTAATGAGAGGGTAGGCATTAATGAGATAATCATTGGTGACAGACAGTCGACTGAGAATCTGGAAAACATAGAACAGTTCCAAGATATTGATAATAATGTGGATCCTAGCCAATCTGGGGTCCATGACCAATTCGCAGACTACATGTCGAATATTGATGAGGAGGATGACGTTTCCTTGGATGTAATTGTGGCCCATCAGAAAAAGAAGCTAGATAAAAGAAAGAGAAGAGAGGAAAAAATGAGAGCTTCAGTTGCGGGGAGAGGAAGTGAAATGCGGGTGGGACCCATTGTGATGGGTGAAAAAATCACAGGGGAAGCTTCACTGTTATTAGCTCTCAAGGATGACTCTTTGGTGTCTAGGAATCCATTCAGGATTTTAAGCTTTGCTAAAAAGCTTGGCATGTCATTTCCTGAAAATGAATGATCTATGGTGTCCAGGATAAAAAAGATACTAAGAGAAGAGGAAGAGGAATGGGAAAAGGCCACAGAGAAATAAGTAGGTAGAGGATCAGCAGGGGAAAGGGGTGTATTCTGTTGTTTTAATGAAGATTATGTTATGGAACATTAGAGGTCTTCACAGTAGAGAGAAGAAGGGTGCCCTTAGGCGGCACATTAAGAATCATAATCCTTCTATGGTATCTATACAGGAGTCGAAATACGAGCTTTTTAAGGCTAGAGATTTGTCAAAATTCTGGAAAGAAGACAACTTACATCTGAGATATGCCCATGCCAGAGGTAAGTCAGGCGGTATTATTTTGGCGTGGAAAAAAGTTTTCATTGAACCAAAGACGGATATTATTGCTACTAGCTGGATTTTGATGAATGGTGTGCTGTTATAGAATAACATTGAATGCACCATAGTAATGTTGTATGCTCCTACAGATGTGCACGCCCGGGCCGAAATGTGGCTGGAGCTTGGAGAAGAATGGAGTAGAAGCTCAACGCCATGGCTGATTTGGAGACTGTAACGAAGTACTCAGAGAGAATGATAGAGCAAGTAGATTAATCAATCAAAGAGGGGTCGATGATTTTAAAAACTTTGTGACGAGGTTACAACTCTTGGAGCTTGATCTTAAGGGTGGGAGTTATACTTGGTTCAGGGAAAATTCAATGAGTAAAATTGACAGTGTTTTTGTTAACTCAGAGTGGTTATCCATATGGACATCTTTGAGTGTTCTTTCCCTTCAGAGAGGTTTATCCGACCATACTCCGCTGTTGATCAATGGTGAGATAATTAATTGGGGACCGAAACCTTTTCGAGTTCTGGACAGTTGGCTTGATCATCCCAAGTTCATGGAGATGGTTGAAACAGAGTGGAAAGGAATGGATTTTGACAATTATGGGAGAGTCCAGCTTGTGCACAAAAAGTTGAAGCGGCTAAAAGAAAAATTGAAAGAGTGGAATAAATCAGAGTTTGGTGACCTGAACTCTAAAGTGGAAGAATATGAGAAGAAAGGAACTGAGTGGGACTCCATTGCATCTCAGAGAGAGCTGTCACTTGATGAGTTACAAGCTCGAAAACATGACCTGGGTGAATTTTGGTGTTGGTCGAGGAGGGAAGCTTATTGGGCTCAGTTGTCTAGAACGAATTGGCTGGATGCAGGGGATAAAAATTCGACGTATTTCCATGCTATTGCATCAAGTAGGAGACATAGATATGGAATTGTGGCACTTAATGTTGGGGGTAAAAGGATTTCAAAACCCGCAGAAATCCGAAAGGCAACAATTGAGTATTTCAAAGGAATTTTCAAAGAAGAGTACCATATACGGCCAGTGTTTGAGGATATTGGACTGAGAAGTTTAACTCCTGAGCAAAGTGCAGAACTTATTGAGAGATTTAGAGAAGAAGAGATACGGGAAGCAATTTGGCAGTGTGAGGGATCGAAAGCCCCCGGACCTGATGGTTATAATTTTAATTTCATAAAGGGCGCTTGGAACCTGATGAAAGCGGACATTATTGATTTCGTTAATATGTTTTGGGAGACTGGAGATTTACCAAAGAACATTAACGTGGCATTTATCAGTTTAATACCGAAAGTTGATGACCCACGGAGTTGAAGGACTTTCGTCCCATTAGCATGATTGGCGCTTTGTACAAGATCTTAACCAAGATTGTTGCCAACAGGCCGAAGAGAGTTATGAACTGCTTACTTGGAGATACACAAACGACATTTATCAGTGGGAGACAAATTCTTGACAGTGTACTGATTGCTAATGAAGTAATAGATTCAGCAATTAGAAGAAAGGAAAAGGTCTGTTTGTGGAAGTTGGACTTTCACAAAGTCTACGATTCAGTGTCATGTGCTTTTCTAGAGTGGGTTCTTGCTCAAATGAAATTCCCAGATCAGTGGCGAGCTTGGACATCAAACTGCCTTAGAACAGCCTTGGCCTCAATTGTTAATGGCTCTCCTACGGCTCCTTTCAACCTTGAGAAGGGATTGCGGCAAGGCGACCCGCTGTCCCCGTCCCTCTTCAACTTGGTTATAGAAGTCCTCAATTTCTTACTCAATAAAGCAATACAGAGGGGTGATCTAGAGGGTGTTCGTGTTTCTAATGGAGGCACGACTTTTTCTCACGTGCTGTTTGCTGATGACACCATTTTATTTTGCCCAGGTGAAGAGAAATACTTGGAGGTTATCAAGATGGTGTTGATTTCGTTTCAACTTGCTTCCACAAGTGCTCCCTTATTGGAATTAATTTGGAGGCAGAGAGGGTTGAGAACATGGCTGCTAGGTTACATTGTTGGTCGGAGAAATTACCAATGAAATACTTAGGAATGCCCTTGGGAGCTAATCCTAGGAGTATGGAATTTCGGAAACCTGTGCTCGATAAGACGGAGGAAAGATTGACTAGTTGGAAAGGAAAACTACTATCTACAGGGGGTCGAGCTACTTTGACTAAGTCTTTCTTGAGTAGTCTTCCACTGTACTATATGTCATTATTCAGAGTTCCTGTAAAAGTTGCTGATAGAATGTCACAAGTGCAAAGGAATTTCTTTTGGTCTGGGGATAAAGAAGGAGGGAGGTCTACATGCCTTGTGAACTGGAAGCTAGTAGAAAAACCTCGTTCTCTTGGGGGTCTTGGTTTTGGAAATATCAGGGTGATGAATACGGCTCTCCTTAGCAAATGAGCCTGGCGTTTTTGTGCAGAGGAAGGAGAGGTGTGGCGTAAAATAATAGCGGAGAAATATAATTTGAGACACTGTCGTTCTTTTGAGGAAATCAAAATCCCAAGGCAAGGAAACGTATGGAAAGGAATTATCTCTTACCTTAAAAAGGATAAGTGTGTGGGAGACATTTTTAAGGATAATATGATCGTGAATATTGGGAGCGGGACTACATGTCTCTTTTGGCTTGATGTTTGGATAACTGATAAACCCCTGGCAAAATGTTGTTTGCGATTTCTAATGAGCAAAACACCCTTATTAATGATGTGGGGTTGTGGGATGGACTATTGTTGAGATGGTATTTGATTTGGAGAAGGAATCTCTTTGTTTGGGAGCTAGAACAAGAAAGCAAGTTGTCTGAGCTCCTTGGGCATGTACAGCTTGATCCGGGCATTCAGGACTATTTCCAATGGAAACTCAACCCCAGTGGTCCGTTTTTGGTTAAATCTCTCAGGTGTGAACTCGTAAAGCGTGAGGGTGGCATCGTCAATGAAGAAGTTAATGGGGTTTGGAAGGGCGTTGCCCCGCCAAAAGTTGAGATTCTTGTGTGGATGGCTTGCCAAGGGAGATTGAAAACGAAAGATAGACTGGCTAATATAGGATTCGATTGTGTCTCAAGTCTAAACTACGAACTCTGTGAAAGTGAAACTGAGAGCTGCCACCATCTACTGATTCATTGCGGATTCACAAGGAAATTATGGGAGAAATGGCTGAGTATTTGGGGTTTTTCATGGTGTACTCCAAGTACCATGCTGGAGTTTTTTCAGCAATGGAGTTCGTTATCATCAGGCCACTTCGGTAAGGTAAATATTACTTTTCTTTTTGCAATGGTGTGGTCAGTTTGGCTTGAAAAAAATTTGAGGCTCTATGAGAAGCGCATGTGCAATGATCAGGAATTTTTTGGGCTGATTCTCATGAGATTGGGGTGGTGGGTCAAAGGATGGGACGACTCTTTTCCTTATTCACCGCAGGAGGTTAGTCGAGTTCCGAGATGCTTGAAAATTTCAGCTCAATCCACCCTGAACGCCCATTCTTTGCTTGACTGGATGCCTCCTCCTACAGGTTACCTTAACTGGAACGTAGACGCTTCCTTAATGGGTTCAAAAGCGGCTCTTGGCGGATTTTTGCGTGACTGGAATGGAAGATTCAGGTGTGTATTTTCATGCCCAGTACCTTTGAAGGAAATAAATCATGCTTAAGTTGGTGCTATTGCTAGAGCTATTTTTGAGTCCATGTCAAAGGAATGGCTAGCTTACTTCAAGATCATTGTCGAATCCGACTCGTTGAATGCGGTTAATTGGTGCAACTTGGCATCAAAAGGTTCTTGGGAAGCTAGATTTGAACTAAATTTTATTAGGCGATCGAAAGAGTGGTGGTCGAATTTTGACTTAGTTCATAGATCAAGGAGTGGAAATTCTATTGCGGATGGTTTAGCTAAACAAGGGATAAATAGGGAGCTTGATTTTGTTGCTTGGGTGTGATTTTGTGGAGTTCTTATCAAAATTAATAGAAGTGAAGATTATGGCATGGTTTAATGGGGGAGTGCGTGCTAAGTGATGATTGCTATATCAACGTTACGGCAAAGGAAAATGAGGCGTTTTATGAGTTTTGGTTTTCATGGTTTCAAGGCAATGGCGTGGGCTAGCAGAATTTTTGTATAGTAAGGTGTGTTTTGGTTGTTCTTGATCGTATTAGCTAGGTTGGTATTGTTTCTTGGCATTAGAAAGGTGGGAAGAAAAGATGGGAGAGGCACAAGAATTTTGATCTCCTTTTAGACATTTCAGCAAACAGTTGGTGGGCATGAAGGAACAACAGATCTTTTTAAAGATGGGGGTATCTCTTTTAGACCAAGAAAAAACTACAGACAATACTGAACAAAACAAGCACAAAGTGGCCACAGTAGATCAACAAGTATCAATTATGCAATCAAGATGGAAGGGTTAGGGGTGGGAGGTAGTACCTGTGCGGTTGGAATATACATGATCAAAGAGTGGTTGCAAGGTCTTTAGTGTTGACCTCCTTTGTGGCGTAGTTTTATTTTGATCTGTAAGTTTGGTCTTGTCTTCTTGTGGGGGTGTAATGTGGGGTGGCCTTGTGGGTGTTGTTGGTTTTCTTCATTTCTTGTTTCTCTTGCTATGTCTTTTGGTGGCAGTAGACTTTGTAATTTGGTGAGTTCTGTTACTAGTTTTTTAGCACATGATTGTGTGTTCTTTACACCCTTCCTAGAAGGTGGGAAAGCTTCACAGTATGATGTTATGACTAGCTTTTATTAATAAAATTTCCTTTAAATATCGAAAAAAAAAGTTGCCTTTGACGGAATAACAAAAAAATAATTCAAAAAGCAAAGATTCAAAACAAAAAGAGGCTTCATTGTGGAACACATCAAGACAAAAACTCCCTAATGATCAAATCCATTGAGGACATATAGTTGAATCGTCCTTGCTGAGGACATGATTCATTTATTAGCCACCTCACATCAATATCTTTTATTATCCTATACATCATTACCACTTGCAGCCCTTTGAGCCTTAAACAGATAACCTTTCATTTCTTAACCACATCATCCTCACCCGGGGAAATCGGTGTATGCGACATGGGAATAGAAGCAACCTTTTAAGCATGGTGCACCGACCTACCAAAGAGCCACCAAGAGAAATACCTAAATAAAAAAAAAAGAGAACTAGAAAGTCTAAGAGCAAAAAACAAAGAGAAAAAATTAAGGAGAGATTAAAGATCCAAAAGAGTGCAAATGCTTCAAGTACAATCAAACAGTGGCCTAACCTAAACATTGGTCTCTAAGCCACCTTCTCAAGACCACAAGATTCTTTACCATCTAGCATACTTTGGGGAGGGGATTTACATTGAGTTTATTTGAGCCTTTATCCTTTCTTTGACACCTTTACCCAGTCCGACATTACAACCCAAAACCCCTCCAAGAGGCACGACTATTCAATTGTGTAGTTTCTAAACTATATTGGCCTAATTCCACATCCTGGATACGTAGGAATCCTCGAAGAGGCCCGGCCACGACAACCACTTTGTCGGATGATCACAAGGAATTCTCCCACTCTGCCATTCTCACCTAAGGCTAAAAAAACAATGAGCCTGGTAGGTTGTAAACTCGAAAAGGCGACCTAGGGAAAGTTAGGGCAACAAAAAAATTGAACAAATTTAATATCTTGAGGCAACTTAAAAATCTGAGGATTTAGAACATTGTTTTGCATGTAAGCATTCTCTTTGGTCAGTCATCTAGAGTCATACACATCGCCTTTCTCGTAGGCTTACACACAGATCACTTCCCCACTGAGGGCTTTTTAGGAACGTGTCGGTTCCTTGTCCACAACGTTCAAATTTGTCCATCTCATCCCCATCTTACAAGTTGGGACATTCTTTGATGCTTCATCAAATCTGTCGTGACTCAACATCCATAGCTCCTAGAGTACGTCATAATCATCAGGCACCACACATCAAACTGGGGGCTAATTCTCCCTTGACTGCACCCAGGCTTGTCCACTTGTCTCATACTCTTTCAAGATCACCACAGGAATGAAATTCTTCATCACAAAACATTTCCAACATGAAGACCCTCTTCAGACCATGTAGGAGAGTCGTGCATACTAGGTTAGGCCGCATGGAGCCATGAGTCAAAAGTATTCGGATACATTACATTTGCATAAGTACTAGAGTCGCCTTAAAAGGCATGCATGTGTACATGATTTCTCAGTGTCTTGAGTCTCCACGTGATTACATGTCAATTCCCTTTTGCCCCATTCATATTACTATATCATATTCTTGTGCTTATTTTTATGGTCAGTCGGGCCTGTCTATTACATCCTTCCTCTATGCATATCTCCACCGCAGGCTGGAATCTACTCGCTCTGCATTGAAACTAGCAAGCCTAGAGCTTAGCGTTCGATAGACAATCACAATCAAGCCCGAAATCGGCCCTCTGACAACAATCAAAAATGAAAGCGACCTTCCTACTACAACCAACTGTAGAAGTAATCCTGCGACTACAGTCCAGGTGCGCGGGAACAGACCCCTGGCCCATGATTTCGAAATTCTGCAGTCAGTCCATAAATTTTACAATACAAAGGCATTATTCGGTAAAACTAACCCATTTGTTTTGCAGGCCTCCCATACGTGTGAGTTCAGTCTTACATATTTCCTAGCAATTCTCTATTTTATGCAGGATTGAAATTTCCACAAAATACATTCATTTAGCGGTAAGTGTTGTGCTAATTCTAATTTCGTGCAGGAATTTATTTGAAGTTATTCATTTTTTTTAAAGCTATTCAATTATTTATTCGAAATCTATTAATTTGTTTCAGTCAATAGTTACTTAAGTCAGAGCAATTATACATTTTATTTGGAGTTATTCATTTGATTGCTTAAGTCAGAGCAATTTTACTGTTTATATTCGGAGCTACTCATTTGATTGCTTAAGTCAGAGCAATTATATATTTATTCGAAGCTACTGATTGGATTGCTTAAGACAGAGCAATTATGTTTATTCAGAGCTACTCATTTGATTGCTTATGTCAGAGCAATTATATATATATATATATATATATATATATATATATATATATATATATATATATATATATATATATATATATATATATATATATATATATATTCGGAGCTACTTATTTGTTTCAGTCAATGATTGCTTAAGTTGGAGCAGTTACACTGTTCGTTTTTATTCGGAGCTACTAATTTGTTTTAGTCAATGATTGCGTAAGTCAGAGCAGTTATACTTTTTGTTTTTACTCGGAGCTACTCATTCATTGCAGTCAATGATTGGTTAAGACAGAGCTGCTACACTATTTGTTTTTATTTGGAGCTACTCATTTGTCTCAGACAATGATTGCGGAGCAGTTACACTGTTTGTTTTTATTTGGAGCTAGTCATTTGGTCCAGTCAATGATTATTTAAGTCAGAGCACTTATATTGTATTCATTCGGAGCTACTCATTTGTTCCAATCAATGACTGTTTAAGTCGGAGCAATTATACTTTATTTGTTTCAGTCAACGATTGCTTAAGTCAAAGTAATTATACTGTTCATATTTATTTGATGCTAATTCATTCATTTACAGCCGTCATTGTTATGACTTTTTCGTTAATTGTCGACTTTTTCGTTTCTCATGCAGGGACAGAATCGGCATCCGCTGAGTGGTGCTTAGTCATTGTTTTCTTAGGACAAAGCATTTCATACTATTCAGTCTCTAGTGCTAATCAAGCATAAAACCCCTGGTTGCGTTGTCTAGCTAACTTTTGCTTTCTCTCAAAATACAGGTCTCCTGCGATCATCAATTGCCCACCGCGAGCATTCTTTACTGCTAACCGTTACCTTTATTTTTTCTTATGTAAAAAGAAAGGAAATCTTAGCATCCATCAAGCGCGCTTCAGTTAAGGTTTGCCTAATTTGCACTCATTCTGTACACTCTCACACACCAATTGCACGTCAGCATACTCCATGTCGCCTTCGGAATACTTTGATCTTTGCTTTTACTAAAGCTCGATCAAAGTGGGGGCTTTTGTAGACGCCGAAAAAGTGTTGTTAGATGTCCCCAAATGCCCGATGATGAAATGAGTAAATTATTTACCTGTGTGCTATTTTTCTTTGTTAAGTAAATGAGATCTCAAGGCTTCTGAAAGTTCCTTCCACTTCAACTTCATTCAAAAGCCCCTTTCAAGATCTTTCCATTAGTTCCTTTCGTGTCAAAATCTGATTCCACACGTTAGAGTTATTGTCAAATGAATTAAGGGTCAAAACATATGTACCCGAATACTGTAGACCGCGATTGCAGCCTAATTTGGATGTTCGTTCGGTTGATTTAATTACAAGCCTTATATTCTGGGTTTCTTATTCAAATAGATTTCCAATGACATATCATGAGCCCCCACGACATTTCCAACCAAGGAGTTACGAACCCAACACTAATGTGTACTCCAAATTTGACCGCTCCTTACTCTTTAGGTCTGAAACATTTAGGTCTGAAACCAACTCCATTTGAAACTATATTCAATTCGCTTTCCAGAGCATCTTGCATCATTAAATTTGGAGCCCAAACTATTACGATATAGCCCAGAGAAGTTGATGACAACATCAAGCTGGCAGGCTTAGCACCGCCAGCGGCTCTCACCAGAGCCACTAGCGACTCTGCTCTCTGCTAGGTCCGAGAACGACACTGCCAAGGATGCGGACAGCTCACAAAATCTATCCATTTAGGGTCACCAACAGCTTCTGCCACAACCGCTAGCAGCCCTTCCCGAGCAAGGTAGCGACATGTATTTTCGCTGGGCTTTCGGCCCACAACTCCATCTTTTCAGCCGAGTAACCCTACTTTGTCCCCTATAAATACAGCCCTCCACCTTCACCTCCCCGCAAAACACACAGTCTACAGTTGTCACCCTCTGTTCTCAGTAGTATTAACTCTGAGTTTCCCCCTCTTTCTTTCAAATTAATTCTATTCTTTCTTTACTTGAGATCTTGTATACTATCCAATTGCTCAGTAGCCTAAAGTTCAGGTACTAAAATCTTGAGGGCTCAAATCAACCTATTTTCTTAAGTGTTTATTTTCGAGTAGTCAAAATGTAAATATCATTCTAATCATGTCTTTTATTGATTCTTAAATACTGTCTTTCAATTGTGTAAATAAGCATGTCTAACCATTGTAATGCTCAACTTGCCAATCAAATGCCTGTCTAAATATGGGTCAATAACTAATGTCTTGATGTTTGTGGTGAACCAATTAATAGTCTAATCTAGGTTGTTAATTCGGTTTTGTGTGGAAATCATGTCTTCAAAATTATTCTGAAACTTCAATTAGTAGAGACTATTATAAAATGGATGAGTTGGGTGCCTAAGACCTTCGTACCTCGTACCTTCGCTCCTGAACCCTTATTCTTGGGTACTCATATGTTCTACGTAAACGGGAGTCTTTCTAAAACCATGATTATTTCCCTTTTCTCGCTACTGGTTGTCACTTCGGTAAAGCGCCGGTAGCTGAATTTTTACCTCTTCTATGGTTTTTTTCAATTCAAGTCTTTTCAAATGCTTTTGTAACTCGACGGTTCCTTGAACTTATCTAACCCCCAATATACAAATTTCTAATAAGGACACACTCTTAGTGAAAATCCTGGTCCTTACAAGGACAAGCTCTACAAAGACCTTTGCAAAGTGTTTTGGTGGCGAGGTATGAAGCAAGATATAGCTCAGTTCGTGGCTAAATGTTTAACGTGCCAAAAGGTCAAGATCGAGCACAATAGACCTGGTGGAATGATACAATCGCTTGACGTTCCTACTTGGAAATAGAATTCATAATATACGGACTTTGTCATGGGTTTACTTTTGACACAAAAGAAAAACAACAACATTTGGGTTGTTATGGATCATTTGACAAAAGTGGCGAGATTAATCTCAATGAATGATACTTGGGAAATAGAGAGGCTATTTGACGCTTATTTCAAGGAAGTCATGAGACTTCATGGTGTGCCCGAATATATCATTCCGGATACAGATTCGAGATTTCTATCACATTTCTGGCAGAAATTGCAAGAAGCTTTTGGAAGCAAGTTGAAGTTCAGTACTGCTTTTCATCCTCCGACAGATGGATTGATACGAGTGTAACAGGCAACTCAACTAAGCACAAGGAAGAAAGCATGGACGATAATCAACACTTTGCAAGTATTAGCACCATTGGTTATGTAGAGGCTCTTAAGGATAATCCTAGTTGTTCTAAGGGTTATACCTTAATTACTTTGCTTAATTAGTCCTTAATTATGCTTGCAATAATGCTTAGGCGTAGCTCTAACTTCTGCATTTTGTTTTGTTAAATATGCGTACTAATTACGCCGTACAAAAGGAGTTTGTTCCTTGGCTTTGTAGTTGATAAAAATAGCTTGAAAATAGCATGGAGTGGGCAGCAAGGCAGCAACATATGAAGATAAAAGGTACAACAACATCCCCTAGTGGATTCGTACAAAGGAGGTGCTCCAAATTGTTCTATTCGAGTATGCTTATGAGCTGGCGCTAGGACCACAAAAATGGCTCTTTTTGAGAGCCTTATCTCATTGTGCCACCTTAGCTTGCTTGTAGAAAGACCTCTAGGGTTCTTGGTCTATAAATAGCTTGCTTCTCATCGTAAGAAATCAGATTTGATTAATGAAAACACGTGATAGAGTACCGCCTCTGTTTAAAAGCTATGCTTGGGTATTTATGCTTCTACCAATTCTTTCTTAGTGCTTACTTTCTTGGGAGAGATTAAAAAGGGTGGGGATCCTCTTAGGCGACTAAACTTGTGCTTAATTGCTGGGTTTTGGAGTTAAGAGTTAATTGCATTCTTTATCTAAACACAAAAACACAATAAGAAGTCACTTTGTTTCATTCCAACGAGCTTGCTGTTTGTTTTCCTATCAATTTGGTATTAGAGCTTTGGTTATTAAGCTCGTTTCTTCTGGGATTCTTGTTATTTGGTCTGTTATCTTTCTTCTCGTGGTGGTTTCAAGTGGAAAGGAGGAGCTTTGGACCTTCAAACAGCTCATTATATTTCGACGCTCTCGCTGGTTAGCGACTGGAGCAGTCTCGGGAAATCTCTTATATCTGAAGTTCTAGAGGCAAAGTTTGTGAATTTCTTAGTTCTTTGGATTCCTAAGACATAGATCTACAAAAATCTTTTGGTGGAATTTTGATTTTGTCTTAGAAAGTCGTGAGATAATTCATGTTATTTGGCTCTATTTTATATGCGTTCGAGCTGAAGCTAGTTGTTTGTTGTTGGAAAATTATTTGTTGGTTATGTTGTGATTATTTGGGTGATATAAGCTTGTAATCTTCTTGTCTTAACCTTTCTCTTCTTAGTCTATATTTCTATCTCTCTCTCTTGTTCTATTGAAGCAAGAAGATCACACCCTCATTTCTTTAAACGTTTACATTGAACGTATTGAAATCTTAGGGGCTCATGTGTAATTTGGTTCCCAAAACACAATACCTTCTATTTCTGTCTAAACCAGCCACAAAATAAACCGTTAAGCCAAATATTTTGACAACACCACAAAGAACCTAGCTACAAAATGGCCGGAGGTTTTCAAAGGGGCATGACTTTGGAACAAGCTCAACTCTCGGACGCCTTAGGGCTCTTGAGGATAAGTTCGATCGTGTCCTTGCATTTATGGAGACACAAGAAGGAGGAGGGAATCCTTTTCACAATAGAGGTGGCCCTCCCCATGAGAGTGGGGACTCTAGCTTATCCGATGGCGAGTCTAGTGAGGGCTCTTGTTCTCGTTCTCCTCGGAGAAGAAGGGGACACAAGGATGATCTGAGGGACCTCAAGATGGAGGTTTCGGACTTTGAGGGTACTCTTGACCCTAGTGACTTCCTTGAGTGGCTACGCAATATTGAGAGGCTTTTTGAAGCTAAGGGCTATGATAATGTGAAATGCTACAAGGTGGCATCCCTTAAGATGAAGAAGTATGCTTCTCTTTGGCGTGACAATATGCAGCAACAACGAGCAAGAGAGGGCAAAAGCAAGGTCAAGAGATGGAGTAAGCTCAAAACCTTGTTGGCAAGGAGGTTTGTGACTGAAAGTTACAAGCAAGACCTATACCTCCAACTCACTCAACTATCTCAAGGGGCTATGGAGGTGAAAGAATATATCCAACAGTTTGAGAACCTTGTGATGTCTACCGGTGTCATTGAAGCTCACGAACACACCATAGCACGGTTTGTTCAGGGCCTAAACCCTAGCATTAGGGAGAGGGTCGAGCTACAACAATTGTGGACCTTAAAAGATGTCATTAGGTTGTCTCTCAAGGTGGCCAAGCAACAAAAGGAAAAGAGGTCTTATCCTAAGCTCTTTCCTAAGACCCCAACTACCTATTCTAAGTGGAGTACAAGTGGCACTAAGGACTCTAGTGTCAAGCAAGAAAAGAAGCCCGAGGCTAGCAAGCCTCCCTCTATGGAGAAAAGATGCTACAAGTGCCATGGTTTTGGCCATTATAAGGCGGATTGCCCTAACAAGAAGGCCTTGACAGCCAAGGAGGCCGAAGAAATACCCACGGATATTGAGTCCGACGGTGAACCATTGAGTGATCCTCACTATGATGATTATGAAGAGTATGTGGAGGCGGATAGAGGTGAACTTCTAGTCACAAGGAGAGTCCTCCATGCCGAGGAGATTCCTAAAGATCGGGCTCAAAGGGAAAACATCTTCCATACTCGTTGCACTAAACAAGGGAAAGTTTGTCAACTCATCATTGATAGGGGTAGTTGTGCAAATGCTACTTCTACACTCCTTGTAGATAAGCTTGGCTTGCCTACCTCCAAGCACCCTAGCCCTTACAAGCTTCAATGTCTTAAGAAGGGCGAAGAAGTCAAGGTAACTTGACAAGTTTCTATTCCTTTTTCCATTGGTACTACATATAAAGATGATGTGCTTTGTGATGTGATTTCTATGGATGCTTGCCATGTTTTGTTCAGTAGACGGTGGTTGTTTGATAGGCATGTATGGCATAATGGGAGGGCTAATACTTATTCCTTGTTCTTGGGGGAAAAAAGATTATTTTAGCTCCTTTGTTACCATGTGATATTGTTAATGATGAAAATGCTAAGCATGAGAAGGGCTTGTTCATGAGTATGTCCGAGGTTGAAAAGGAGTTGTGTGATAATGTTATATTTTGTGCTTTGCTTGTTGTTAAAGAAGGAGAGTCCTTGGTTGGTTGTGATGTTCCTATGTTCGTGAAACCTTTGCTTGAGTCTTATTGTGATGAACTTGAGTGTGATGCAAATGGAATTGGCATTGGGGCTGTTTTGATTCAAGAGAAGAGGCCGATTGCTTTCTTTAGTGAGAAACTAAGTGGTCCTAAGCTCAATTACAGCACCTATGACAAAGAATTCTATGCTCTTGTTCGTGCTATTGATCATTGGGCGCATTACCTCAAGCCCAAACAATTTGTGCTCTATTCCGATCATGAGACCTTGAAGTACATCAATGGCCAACTTAAGCTCAATCCACAGCATGCCAAGTGGATAAAGTTCTTGCAATCATTCTCTTTTGTGTCCAAACACAAGGAAGGTAAGACTAACGTAGTGGCCGATGCTTTATCAAGAAGGTACTCAATCCTCTCTATCTTGGAGGCTCGGGTACTTGGTTTTTCTTTCATCAAAGACCTCTACCTAGAGGAAGATTTCTTTGCTCCTATTATCAAACGAGAGGCCCCTAATCCTAAAAAGCAATACACCATGCAAGAAGGGTTGTTATTTAAGAACAACAAGCTGTATGTCCATAAGAACTCTATAAGGGACTTGTTGATCAAGGAGGCACATGGAGGTGGTCTAGCTGGTCATTTTGGCTACACCAAGACTTATGAGATCTTATGTGAGCATTTCTATTGGTCGTGCATGCTTGGTGATGTTCAAGCGCTTGTGGCTCGTTGCTCTTCTTACCAACAAGCCAAGACTAATTTTCACAAAGGCCTTTACACGCCTCTCCTGGTTCCTAATGGTCCTTGGGATGATTTGAGCATGGATTTCATTATGGCTCTTCCTAGGACACAACAAGACAAAGATTCTATCATGGTGGTGGTTGATCGTTTCTCTAAGATGTCCCATTTTGTCCCATGTAATCAAACAAATGATGCAAGCAAAGTTGCTGAATTATTCTTCAAAGAGATAGCGAGACTTCATGGTGTTCCTAGGACCATTGTCTCGAATAGAGACACTAAGTTCTTGAGTTACTTTTGGAAAAATTTATGGAGATTTCTTGGTACTCGTTTTCTCTTTAGTACCTCTCATCATCCTCAAACGGATCGTCCATTCAAGGTGCTTGAACGAATTGGAGACAATGCCTACAAGGTTCAGCTACCAGGAGATTCAAGCGTTTCTAGTACTTTCAATGTTGGAGATCTTATTCCACACTTGGAAGATGAGTACTTGGACGACTTGAGGACAAGTCCAAATCAAGAAGGGGAGGATGATACGAGTGTAACAAGCAACTCAACTGAGCACAAGGAAGAAAGCATGGACGCTAATCAACTCTTTGCAGGCATTAGCACCATTGGTTATGAAGAGGCTTGAAAATAGCATGGAGTGGGCAGTAAGGCAGTAGCATATGAAGATAAAAGGTACAATAGCACCCCCTAGTGGATTCGTATAAAGGAGGCGCTCCAAATTGTACTATCCGAGTATGCTTATGAGCTGGCGCCAGGACCACAAAAACGGCTCCTTTTGAGAGCCTTATCTCATTGTGCCACCTTAGCTTGGTTCTAGAAATACCTCTAGGGTTCTTGGTCTATAAATAGCTTGCTTCTCATTGTAAGAAATCAGATTTGATGAATGAAAACACATGATAGAGCACCGCCTCTGTTTACAAGCTATGCTTGGGTATTTACGCTTCTACTAATTCTTTCTTAGTGCTTAATTGCTTGGGAGAGATTAGCAAGGGTGGGGATCCTCTTATGCGACTAAACTTGTGCTTAATTGCTGGGTTTTGGAGTTAAGAGTTAATTACTTTCTTTATCTAAACACAAAAACACAAAAAGAAGTCACTTTGTTTCATTCCAACGAGCTTGCTGTTTGTTTTCGTATCATGGATAAGCGGAACGAACGATTCAGACTTTGGAGGACATGTTCCAAGCGTGTGCTCTCGAGTATCAAGGTTCGTAGGATAAACACATTTCGTTAATCAAATTTTCTTACAACAATAGGTATCACTCAAGCATCGATCCAGCACCATATGAAGAATTGTATGGTAGTAAGTGTAGATCACCTGTTTGTTGGAACGATATAAGTGAAATAGCAGTTTTGTGTCCCGAAATGATCCAGCAAACCGTCAATGTGGTCAAAGGTATTCAAGCGAAGATGCATAGTGCATAAGATCGATAGAAATCATACGCTGATAGAGGTCGTAGACCTGAAGAGTTTGAGGTGGGAAGCAAGGTACTTTTGCAACTATCTCCTACCAAAGATGTTATGCGTTTTGTTCATAAGGGGAAAGGGAGTCCTCGTTACATTAGAACTTACGTGATCCTGGAAAGGATTGGTGAGGTTGATTATCGAGTAGAATGTGTTCCATGTGTCACGGTTGAAGCGTTACATACGTGATCCAACTCACATTGTTCAACCTGAAACGATCGAACATGACAAAAGTTGTACTTATGAAGAGCGTCCTATCAAGATTATGGATCGAAAAGAGCACCTGACTCGAACACGAACTATTCTTATTGTGAAAGTTGTTTGGTCTAGACAAGGTCAAGAAGAAGTAACATTGGAAGCTGAATCCATGACGCGCACGAAGTATCCAGACCTCTTTATCAAAGGTACTAGTTTTATTTGAGTTTCGGAACAAAACTCCTTTTAAGTTGGGTAGAATGTCACGCCTCCAAATTTCGCTTTTTGTGCGCTTTGTTTATCGCTTTGCATGAATTGCATGTTCAACCATTGCATGTTGTATTTCTAATCGACTTAGATCATGACCATATTTGCTCATATTGCATACGCTATAGTCCTAAATTTGTTTTATACCTTCGTATGGGTAAACTCATTTTGTTTTGAGAAGTGATTATTTCATGTTTTGGGACGAATCTTCTTTTATGAAGGGTAGAATGTGATACCCCAATATTTTCTATAATTATTTTATCAATTTGTAAATGATTTATAAATAGGTTCATAAAGTATATTGTATTTATATTCAACGATTAAATTTATTCAAATAAAGCCATATCAATATTAATTATTATTATTATGGAACTTTCAGAATTTACAGTGTCAAAGTTTTTGTGAGTTTCACTAAACAATTTATATGAATATGAATTATTCATAATTACTTCATATTGTTTTAATTATTGAACTAAATCAGAAAATTAATTTAAAACTTTCCTAAATTCCCTTGTATTGACTTTCTTTGACTAGAAACCTAGAGGGGATTTATTTAAACAAAGTTAGAGGGTTATTAGTAAGATTGCATGTCCCTCACTTTGCACACACACTCTCTCTCTCACCCGAGTTCTCTCTCTTTCCCTCACGGTTTCTCTCTCTTTCTGTAAAGACCCGGGATTTCTATACCACGGAGTGTGTCCTTATAGAAAATTTGTAAGCGGGGGGTTTGGATAAGTTCAAGGAACTGTCGAGTTAGAAAAGTATTTGAAAAGACTTGAATTGAATAAAAACCATGAAAGAGGTCACAAATCTGCTATTGGCGTTTTATCGAAGGGACAAACCGAAGGGACAATCCGAAAGGACAACGCAATAGCGCGATAAGAGAACTATTCATGTTCCTAGAAAGACGCCCGCTCATATAGAACATATGAGTACCGAAGAATAAAGGGTTTGGGGGCGAAGGTACAAGCTGGGAAGGTGTTAAGCACCCAACTCGCCCATTTATGACGGCCTCTGCTAACTCAAGTTTGCTTAATAATTTAAAGACATGATTCCTAGACAAACCAGATTAACAACGTAGATTAGACTATTAATTGGTTCATCACAAGCATCACGACATTTATTATTGACCCTTATTTAGACATGCATTTGATTGGCAAGTTGAGCATTACAACGACTAGACATGCTTGGAATTGAAAGACAATATTTACGAAGCAATAAATGGCATGATTAGCATGATATCTACATTATGACTACTAGAAAATAAACAGTTATGCAATTAATTTAATTTGAGCCTTCAGGAGTTTAGTACCTGAATTGTAGGCTATTTAGCAAATGAATAGTAAAGCAAGATCTCAAGTAGAGAAAGAGGGGGAAGCTCGGTATCAATACTCCCGAGAATAGAATAGAATTGTTTATGGAAGAAAGAGGGAGAAGCTCAGAGTCAATACTACTGAGAAAAAAGGCTGTCAACTGTAGACTGTGTGTTTTGAACTGGGGGAGGAGGGTCGTATTTATAGGCGAAGGAGTAGGGTTGGACGGATAGAGAATGGCCGAAATTCGAAGTTAGGCTTGAAAAAGACGGGCTGCGGAAGACTCTGCGAGCACTGGTGAGCGTCGCAAAAAGGGTGTCAACTGTAGACTGTGTGTTTTGAACTGGGGGAGGAGGGTCGTATTTATAGGCGAAGGAGTAGGGTTGGACGGGTAGAGAATGGCCGAAATTCGAAGTTGGGCTTGAAAAAGACGGGCTGCGGAAGACTCTGTGAGCACTGGTGAGCGCCGCTGGCGGCAGTCAACTTGCCAGCTAGATGTTTGTCGGGCCATATGACACTTGTTGGGGGTCTAAATTGGATGATTTAAGATGCGTTGAAAATCTTATTAGGTCTAGTTGCAAATGGCTTTGGTTTCATGCCCAAATGTTTTGTGGATCTCGAGATATACCCGATTGAGTAAGGAAAGGTCAATTTTAGAGCACCCATCAATAATGGGCTCGTAACTCCTAGGTTGGAAATGTGGTGTGGGCTTATGATACGTCATTGGAAAGATATTTGAATAAGGAATCCAGATATATAATGCTCACAAATTAAATCAACCTGATGAACTCCTAAGTTGGGCTGGAAACACAGTCTACAGTATTTGGCTACATCTCTTTTGACCCTTAACTTCGTTTGGCCATAACTCTTAGGTGCGGAATTGTATTTGGACACTGAAGGAAGCAATGGAAAGCTCATGAAAGGGGATTTTAAATGTGATCGAATAAAGGAGTGATTGAGGAAAAATCTGAGACTTTATTTTACCTATAAAAGCAAAAATAGCATTCAATTTTATAAATTACTCCTTTCATTATCGGGCTTTTGCGGAGAAATCTGAATGACACTTTTTTGGTATCTACACTTTCATCGGCTCACTTTCTCTCTCTCCTTCTCCCCGCCAACTCCTCGGAATCAACCAGCCCGTCGCCCCTTCCTCGCCGGCGGTAACCCCTCTCCCTCTCTCTCTCTCTTTCTTTCTCTCTTTTTCTCCCTTTTTCTCTCGCTCTCATTCTCATTATCGCGCGGTCACCATGCCGCCCCCGGACCACCAAGTCGTTGCCTCGGTGGTCACGAGCGAGTGGCCAGCGTCGACCGCTCCCTCTCTCTCTCTCTCTCTCTCTCTCTCTCCCCTTCTCGACAGAGGTCCGGCGACACCCTCACTTGCTCTTGGTGGCCTGCGGGTGGTGATGGGTCCGACCATGGGCCCCCTTGTGGGTGACCGTGGTCGAGACTTAGCATTAAGTTAGGGCTTCGGTTTTTTTATTTTCGATTTTCAGCATATCTCATTTATTTGTTTTAAATTTTCTGCGCTTATTCGATTTGGGAATTTCACAAGCATAGGTTGATTGAAATAAATCAAGGCATTTAAATAAAATATCAGATTAATATTTTACTGCTGTTCAGATTTCGTATTTAATAAATACTGATTCGGTAATTGTTTTTAATTAAGACCTAACAAGTAGGCGTGATCATCTTTTTTGTTTGAGCGTGTCTACTGTCTTGGAAGCGTTTGATAGGTAAGCGAACGTGCCTATCTTCATCCAAAACCCGACCAAAACGGTTTTGACATGTTGTGTGTTATTGTGAAATTGTGGTGAATTTAATATGCAAAGCATGATTAAATTATATCGTCGTTATTATGAAGTTTATTAAGCATGTTTATTGTTTTAATTATGATTTATAATGAGCATGTCAATATTATCATGTTTTGAAAATGATGTAGTTCATATGATGGATATTGATCAATTTCTGGATAGTGAATAATATTATTATGCTATATCATACTTGTTAAATGGGATGGGTATTATTGGGTACTAGTGAGCACCTATTATATATTGTTTGGATATATTTGGATGAATTGTGATTTTTGGATATCATGTTACCCTGCTGAAGTGCTACTGAAATTGTGCTAGAAATTGAATGTAATCCTAATTGGATTGTTATTGAATTAAAGCATCTTAAATTATTGTCATGTTGAATTATTGTTTCCGTTGTTATTTACTATTGATTGTCACGAGCATGGAATGAAGTAGTAAAACGTGGTCTGGTAGTACCACTAAGTCAACCAATGCAATTATGTGAATTGAATTAAATCAGAGTAAGGCTCCTAATGGATCCCTAGGAGTAGTCGAGCAATCCGGATTAAACCGAATGGTGTAGTTCAGGGATGCGTGATTCCCAAGCTACTTAATGGACACCTCATTGTGAGTTCGAGACGGATCATGCCCCATTCATTAGGTCCTCTAGGATCGTTTATTAAACTAGAGGTAGTGGGGACACTAGAGTCATTAAGTTCATGTCATGATTATATATTTCGATGAATAGTATGGGTAATCGTTGTTCTATTCACTCTCTTACGTATCTCTCATCAAGATAGATTGTCTATGTCGTATTTGGCTTGATCATTAAACAAGAACTTCATGTAAATAACTATCGTTATGCGTATGCTTGATTATATTCTTATGTGCGTATTTGCAATGAATTTCAAAAATTCTTCTAAAACCTCAGGTAAGGTTTGCGAAATAATTTTGCTGGGTATCGACAACGTTTACTCAATTTATCCGATTTTTGTTTTTCTTTGTTTCTTTTCTTTTCGATCTTCTGTATCTTGTTTCCTTCATGAAAACCAAAGTGCAGGTTTAATCGAGTGAGTATGTTCAACTTGGAAGTTAGAGTTGGCGTTGGAGTTAGAACTGCTTATTTCAGTTATTTTGTTAGGACTTTTAGTTTGTGCGCTAGTTAGCAAGTTATAATAAATTTAGTGGATTTAAATTCTCTATTTAGATAACTTTCATATTAATGTTTAATTCGTTTTATTTTGTTTAGTAAGCTCCTTTTGATACCTAGTCTTTTCTTTCTGTTTAGCATTTTTTCTTAGTGATAATTGTTGTTGTAGCACCCTTGGGTTTGTGACGGATTAGTGGTGTGGATTTGTGTATTGTGACGTTGATAGTTTCCAAGAAATCGTTATAAATTCGGGGGTGTTACAGGAATATTCTGGGTTTGACCTGGAAAAGACCTGAACCAAAAGCATTGTTTTGTACGACCCGGAACCGGGACCGGTTGGATTCATGTCCGGGTTTTCCGTGTTAATTTTTGTCCGGTCAGTCTAAAATTCCGATCCGAAACGGTTTGTGAACTTCCTTACATACTCTCTCCTTCCAACCCCACTGCATCACACTCACACCTCACTCACCCACTTTCTCTGTCCTCCACCATTGACGTTGAGATACAATCTAAAGCATTGATTTTGAATAAGGTTATCAGATCGATTGATTTTTCAAGAATTTGTTTTCGAGTGAAGAACCCTATTAGCTACCTAATTTCTCTCTCTCTCTCTCTCTCTCTCTCTCTCTCTCTCTCTCTCTCTCTCCTTGCTTTCTCCATTGTTGGAAATTCGAAGAAACTTCATGCAAGGTTTCCACACCATCCTCACCACTATTTCTCTCTCTTCGCGTAACAAACATCAATGGGGGTTCTCACTATTTTCTCTCTCTTCGTTGACCGAAGGTAGCATGAAATCGATCTATTATCTCTCCCCTAACTACATTCATCGCTAAGGAGCTTAGTTATCATATTTCTTTATGAGTTTTTCTGTTTATTGTGCTCCATTTTTTGTTTTATGTAGTGGATGATATTTGCCAAATATTTGATCGAAAGTGCACTTGAATTGTTTGTGATTTTGTGTATTTCGGAGAATGGATAATATTTCCAAAATTATGAGTGAAATTGCACTTCCATCATCTGTTTTATGTGTATGTTTGAGTGTGGATGATATATTGGCGAAATTTTGAACGAAATCGCACTTTTTTCTTGTGTATTTGTGTATTTTTGAGCTGTAGAATTGTAGGGAGGTGTGAGGTATTTAATTTCTAGAACATTTGACTTAAAATTTGAGTTGTAGAATTTGAGAGAGGTGTGGGGGACTTGACTTTCAGAACAAATTGACTTGAAATTTTTGGTGGTTTCATGAACTGCCGACAGATTAATGAATTGAGCTTTCCTAGATAGGGAAGTACGGGAAGATATGTAGGCCTCAACAACTTATTCTTTTTTATAGGGAAAATGAGATTAATGATATGTAGGTTATAGCTACAATAATGGGAAATGAATCTGGTGGACTAACACCTTATTCTTGTTTATATGTAGCCTTTTTTTACAAATAAGCTACCGTAACTTGTTGCTCATCAATTCAATTTGATTGATCACTCACTTCTTATGTTCATGCAATTGTGAATTTAGGTCTAATATGGTTCAGAAGTTGTTACTGCAAGTAGAATTGTATTGTGTTTGTGTTATTTGAATGATATTTACTCATGCATTCAAGTTGTAATATGGATTCCATTAGATTTATGTTTTAGTTGTGATGTTTTTGTCGTTGTTTGCACAATTAGAATTTTTCAAGTGAAAATAGTTTTCAATTTCTACTAATCTGGTCTTACTAGCTTCATTTGATTGTATTGTTGGTGGTATAAACCCTAGATGTTGTTGATCAGGAAAGGTCCTTTGATTTTGCTACTTGTTGCATCTATTGCATTAAAAATTATTTGATTTAGCTATTGAGAACATGGTAAACATATGACTTACTTGGTTAGAGCATAACTAAACCATGCATCATAAACGGAGCCACCACGCCATAAAAGATTGGAGAACGTGCTCTTAGCCGACTTATTAGAGTCAAAATGATCTCCATGTCTCTCCATTTCAACATAGTTCCCAGCGACCAAGGTCTCCACCTTCTCTCTAGATATGTTTATTATGAAGTATAATTAAATTGTAAGAACAATGGAATGATTTGTTGAAAGAAAGAGCGATATATGTAAAAGAGGAACTTGTACAATTTAGTTGCTCAAACGGGAAACAAATTAGATAGGAGTAAGTAGTTTAGAATGAAAATCTTATCATAATAAAGTAGTTTAAAACTATTGCTAGTAGTTATCTTATTTGCTCGATCTTGTCTCCACCCTCCCCTTCAGTAGTTTCCTTTTTTGTCTCCACAACCTTTTAGTTAAATGCTAGCTCTTTTTTTCTGTCAAAAACTCCCTAAATTAACAAAAAAATAAATAAATCTTGATTAGTGAGTCTGGGCTGATGAAACGCAATTCGAAGGACCACGGCCACCGACGACGATGACTATGAGGAATCTATGGATCATGGCTGGTGGTCGGTGATGTAGTGGTGAGTGAATTGAGTGGGGATGTGATAATGGATGAGAGAGAGTAGCAGAGAGGGGGGAGAGATAACGAGGGAGGAGAGAAAAAATTAAGCTGAGTTGAGAGATAAAGTAGGATGTGTGGAAATGTGGTGGTGCAAAGAGAAGTAGTGGAGGTGGCGTGTGATCTGAAATGGTAAGGGGAGAGAGTGGATGGTTGGGGGAATTGGGAAAGAGATAAATAGGGGTGAAGCTGTGAGCCAGTAAATTAAGTGGTAATGTAGTCATTTTTCTACAAAAAAGATACTATAAAAGGAAACATGAAGCTCATTATGGAACAACTCAAAAAGGAATACATGAAGCTAATTTTGGAACAGAGGGAGTATTTGCCTATAAAATCGTATGGAACTTATTTTTGCTCCCTTGCATGTGAAGAAAAAACTTGGATGAAATTTATTCTTTTGGTGATTATGGAAAATAAATTTGCATGAAATGCATTCTCATTGTGAAATTTTTTATTTTGTTGGGTGGAAATAAATTTGTATGAAATTTATTTATTGTTGCAATTGTAGAAAATATATTTGTATGAAATTTATTCTTTGTAAAAGTTAAGATAATCTTTGGTGAAATTTTTCTTGTTATCCTTGATTTAGCTTGAATGCTAAATTTTACGCTTTGTAAGAATTTAGGACTAAACCGCAGATTGGTAGTTGTACTAGAATAACTTACCTAATAACCTTGAATTGTTGTGTATTAGGATATGGATTCCTCTATGCAAGGTTATGGGAGGTTTTCCCAGATCGCCAAGGTCTACAAGTTTTTGTCTCCCAATGTCGACGCGATTGTTGAGCATGTGTAAGGACCCGGAGCTACAGAGCGCAGTCCTTATAGAAATATGTATATTGAGAATTTAAATCGGACGATTAGATAAGTTCAAGGAACCGTCGAATTAGAAAACCATTTGAAAATACTTGAATTGAATAAAAATCATGAAAGAGGTCAAAATCTGCTAGCGACGATTTACCGAATGGACAAACCGAAGGGACAACCCACAGTAGCGCAAAAAGTGAACTAGTCATGTTTTTAAGAAAGACTCTCGCCCATACAAAACAGATGAGTACCCAAGAATAAGGGTTTGGGGGCGAAGGTACGAGGTGGGAAGAGGTTAGGCACCCAACTCGCCCGTTTTATGACAGCCTCCTCTAACTCAAGTTTGCCTAATAATTTAAAGACATAATTCCCATACAAAACCCGATTAAGAACCTAGATTAGACTATTAATTGGTTCATCACAAGCATCACGACATTTATTTATTAACCAATATTTGAAATGAATTCGATTGGCATGTTGAGCATTACAACAACGAGACATGCATATTTACAGAATTGAAAGACAATATTTAGGAAGTAATAAAAGACTTCATTAGCATGATATCTACATTTTAGCGACTAGAAAATAAAAACTTAAGCAATTATTTTGATTTGAGCCCTCAGGAGTTTAGTACCTGAACTGTAGGCTATTTAGCAATTTAATAATAAAAATAGATCTCAAGTAAAAAAAGAGGGAGAAGCGAGTTGTAAATACTCCCGAGAATAGAATTTTTTATGAAAGAAAGAGGGAGAAGTTCAGTGTCAATACTCCTGAAAATAGAGGGTGTCAATTGTAAAGTGTGTGTTTTGAGAGAAGGTGGAGGGCTGTATTTATAGGGGACGAAGTAGGGTTGCACAGATGAAAACATAGAGCCGTGGGGTGAAAAGATCGGGTGAAAAGGTTGTCGCCTTCTAACCCGGGAAGGGCCGCTAGCGACTATGGTAAGAGCCTCTAGCGGCCCTGACGAAGGGCGAGGGCCTCTAGCGGCCCTGATGGCAACGACCCTGACGAGAGCCATAAACGTACCTAGCCAGGACCAGGGTCGTTGGCGAGGCTACCAGCTGGATGTCGTCATCTGACGACATCTAGCCTTTTGGAACTTTTAAAATGAATTTTAGTATTCCGAAAATGGTTTTGGAGAGATTGAAATGTGAAAAGATTGTTTTACCCTTTTATGGTGAAAATACTGTTTTACTCTCGATCATCTCGATGAGGACAGTTTCGTAGCAAGGGGTCGGTAAAAAGCACAAGAGATGTTGTTGGAAAGATCTTGAGCAAGGCTTTTAAATGTGATGGAGATAAAGGAGTTGTTTGGAGAACTTGAGATCTCATTCTTCCTAGCAAAGCAAACATAGCATTCAAGCATATTAATTACTCCTTTCATCATCGAGATTTTGCGGAAAAATCTGACGACGCTTTTTAGACATCTACAAAAGCCCCCACTTTCATCGAGCTTGAGTAAAGAGAAGATCAAATTATTCCGAAAGTGACATGCAGGATGCTGATGTGCACTTGTGTGAGAGTGTACAATATGAATGCAAATTAGGCAAACCTTGACTGAAACGCTCTCAGTGGATGCTAATATTTCGTCTTTATGAACACAAGAAAACATTAAGGTGTAAGGACCCGGATTTTCGCATCTCGTACTGCGTCCTATTACAACAACAACAACAACAACAACAACAACAACCCAGTAACTATCCCGCCTAGGGCGGGGTTTGGGGAGATCCAGATGTACGAAGTCTTACCCCTAACTAGTCACCTACTAGTAGAGAGACCGTTTCCGAAATACCCACAAAAACTTCTTTTTTTCCAAAAATCTTTTGCAAAACAATTTATTTTTTTTAAATTTAATTTTTTTTTTGTTTTTTTTAACAAAATTTATATATTGGGGGTTAAATAACTTCAAGGAACCGTCGAGTTACAAAAATATTTGAAAAGATTTGAATTTGAATAAAAACTATGAAAGAGGTCAATATTCTGCTAGCGGCGTTTTATCGAAGGGACAACCCAGTAGTGCGAAAAGTCAACAGATCATGCTTTTAGAAATACTCCCGCTCATATAGTACATATGAGTACCCAAGAATAAGGGTTCGGGGGCGAAGGTCCGAGGTGAGAAGGTCTTAGGCTCCCAATTGTCCCATTTTTTCACGACCTCTACTAACTCAAGTTTGTTTAATAAATTAAAGACATAATTCCATCACAAAACTAGATTAATAACCTAGATTAGACTATTAGTTGGTTCACCACAAGCATCACGACATTTGTTATTGACTCGTATTTAGACATGCATTTGATTGGCAAGTTGAGGATTACAACAACTAGACATGCTTATTTAATTTACAGAATTGAAAGACAGTATTTAAGAAGCAATAAAAGACATGATTAACATGATATCTACATTTTGACTAATAGAAAATAAACAGTTAAGCAATTATATTGATTTGAGCCCTTAGGAGTTTAGTACCTGAACTGTAGGCTATTTAGCAATTGAATAGTAAAGCAAGATCTCAAGAAAGAATAGAATAGAATTGATTTGAAAGAAAGAGGGAAAAACTCATAGTTAATACTATTGAGAATAGAGGGTGTCAACTGTAGATGTGTCTTTTGAACTGAAGGTGCAGGGCAGTCTTTTTTAGAACATGATTAGTTGCATTGTTCAATGGGTGCTTGTATGTTGCAAATCTGACACTTGAAATTTCTCACTTGTAGAGACAAAAAGTTTGAAAGTGCTCGTTAATGGCTCCAAAGGACGAAGGGAAGAGTCACATGACCAGGGAAGAGGAAAATAGAGACCTTTTCCATATTGGGTGTCTTCCATCTTGGAGACCTTCAACTTACCATATTGACGGGGCAGATTTGTATCAGGACTCGTTTATGCGTATGGACTGGCATCCTATGGAGGCTTGGGACCGCAGTGTACTTTTGCCTGATAGACCGAATCGCTTGTCTGACTTGTATCCGGTACGTTTCTGACTTTTTCTCTGTTTTGTTCTTTATATTGCAAACTTCAACTATTACTGCTTCGGCACACGAACAAATTGGGATTGTACTGGAATATTTATGTAGATTTGTCTGGATTGGAATTTTAGTGTGCGGGGTATTGAAAAATTTTGTCTGTATGTTGGCTAGGAAGTCGGTACATATTTGCAGGCTCATGGGTCAACTTCGAATTGGGACATTATGCTAGATTCTTTTTCTAGTAGAACAAGGGACTTGATTCGGGCTTTGGGTTTTGAGGCCTTCTTATATGTTATCCAGTCTTCTCATACGGGGGACCCTTGAGTGATTTCCCGCGGCTTGATAGAGAGGCTTTGGGATAGAACGAACACCTTCCTACCCAGTACCAGTTTGTTGTTCTGACGGATTTGTCCTTTAGAGGGCGTCCTTTGTGGTATGACGCTAACTACCACTTACAGTCAGATAGATTACTTGACCTGTATGGGCCTGTTGCTCTTTGTAGACACCCTCATCGGTTCTCATCCCCTGGCACCGCAAAAGCCAGATAATGATGGTAATGGATTAATATATACGTAAGTAGAAAGGAGATGACTTGGAAGTCTAGACCAATTTCTTTGGAACCTCAGTCTTTGGATAGCCCTTATTATAAGGATTCCGACGCCTTTGACCTTGCCTCAATCAGGTTCCCGGATCAAAAGATATCATGTCTTGAAGACTTGGGTAAAAACCACTTGATCCCGACCCCGTGGGTCCGCCCATGGGAACTTTCGTAATAATTGAGCACAAAATGTCAAAAAACCCTAGTCGCCCGCGTGCCTCCAGGTCTACGGCTAATCCGAGGGACCCAGCGGCACACGCGAGATAGCGGAGCTAGTTTTAGCCACCGCTGAGCTCCAGCGTTTCCACCGCTAAGCCTCAGCGGTAGCCGCTGGCCCCAGCTGGCTTTCGCATAGCCGTTGGGCCAGGTTTTTGCCTGGGCCGATTTTTCGAGCCGGGCTTCAGCCCTAGGCCCCTAATTCTGTCCCCTAACTGTATAAATACTTCTCTTCAACTCTTTTGAGAGAGCGAGGCTGGTCAGTCTACAAATTTGAGAGCAATTCTGAGAGAACAAACCCCTAAATCATTGAGAACTCTGAATTTTGAAGATTCAAGCATGCCATTGAATTCAATCTAGCACCCAAGATCAAAGAGCAAAGTCCAATTCTACTAGTCTCGTTCGAATAGAACGTCCAGATTAACCATCCTAAGGGCTTAAATTAATTCTTTCAATTCTCTTTTACTGTTTTAATCATGTTGTTTTTAGCTTTTGATTATGTTTGAATTTATTATGCATGTTTGCTCTTTATTTATTATGCATGCATGTTGAAATAGTTAAAGTTTGCATCTTTTATATTTATTTTAGCATATAGTGAGCCTTTAGGTTTATTTTAGCATATAATATAGTTATTTTGCATTGTGCTTCCATTGAAGTTACTAACAAATTTGTAAATGTGCACATGCAATAATTGGCGCGTTTAGCAATTGTGGTAGGTTGGAGTATATTTATTTATTGCTCCCTTATTATGGTTTGTGCTTGTTAGATAAATTGCATGCAAATTGGATGTTATTGTGCAAAGTGATAACGATAGTAAATAGGTTGTCTTTAACCCGCCTAGTTAATTTAAGGCTTTGGACGACCGGATTTATGTGGAACCATATGAATTAAATAATATTTGACATAGATAGGATTAGTAAAGACCGTTAATTCGGGCAATTTAGATAGGATTCGTTTTATCTTTTCGTACCCACATCCCCGGACGTAATCTTTGGCCCGTTTTCGGTATGAGTCAATTCTCAATAGGAATTGGGTGCACTTTTGATGGTTTCCCATTGTTTTCTTAAAATTTTGAGATGGCTTCATTATTCTCTTGTTATTTCCCCTATCACAATTAATCATGTCGCATATGACGTATTATTTAAGAACTGCTAATTCCAACTAAATTAGCCAAATAGTGCCGAAAGACGAGGGTTCTTACAGTGACGACTTCACTGGGGACAATTTTAAGAGGGTATAATTCGAAGGCTTATCAATTATATATTTTAACTTTTTGGTCCAATTACCGTATATGGTTATTTCCTATCGCTTTGCATTCATGTCATTCACTTGCATGCGTTATCTCCGCAAGATGGCGAAAGCCATCACAACACCATAATCGGATCTACCCCTTGCAGTATTGTCTATGACTTGGTTGGTGACCCACTAGGTCCGAATTTCCTTGCACATAGTCGTGTTCCACCCCATGACACTTTGCATGTTTTCCATTTGAGGAATGCCAAACAGTACGTCTAGTCTTACTATGCATCCCATAGATGACGAAACGCATCCGGTCGTGGATTACCATATCAAACCATAGATTGCATTTAGTCTCATGGTCCATTTCAAGGTGCTAATTGATTTACTTCCATATTGTGATTTATTGCTTCCTTGCTATGTGATTTATTTCCATAGAATACTAGGACTAGATCCGCCCTTAGGATCTTTTTTTAGTCTAGCTTTAGGCAAGTTGTCTCTTTTGTGTGCTTGTGCATTTTGTCAAGTTTTACAAATAGAGTCTATGATCTTTTCTTATTAGGAAATAGAATCCATGAGTAATTTCGACGATGCTAGTAACCAGATTAGGAAGACGTTTCTTTCCATATGAATCAGATTGCATGCGAGTAATACATTTTGGTCAATGATCTTTCCCATTAAAAAAAGACTCATAATCTTTCCTTATAGCAAGTCAAGAGTATAATTTCTTTTACAAAGCAAAGCAAGTCAAGAGTATAATTTCTTTAATTGTTAGAGTCGAAAGATCATTGTCCGAAATATGCTACTTACATAAAATCGAGTCTTTCCAAAAACTTGTCATGTTGAGGATTTAATTCCATATTCCTTTTCCCACCTTTATTTTTAAAAATATTTCTTTCTCATGGAGTCTTCCATTTCTTTCTTGTTTCTTAAATAGGTCTTTTTGTGTCAAGAATTGGAAGGAACAAAGATCACGGTCCTAAAATGTGGGAGAGAGACGAGACCAATAGAAGAGTGCTCCACAAGTTGTCATTCGAACCGCCACCGCAAGCACAGTTTGTGGGCTCCATTTGGCTCGATTACCTTCAAAAACCGCCATTGTCACCGCGTGCTACGCCACCTACTTCACCTAAGTCCATTATGTCTGGAGAGGGGGAAAGAAGCCAAGCCTAAAGATGGATGATTTGTTGGCCCAAATGACTGTTATGAATGCTAGATTCCTTGACATGGAAACCCGTGTCGCTAAGTTGGATCCCCCTTCTAGGGATGAGGACGAGCCCAAAATAAATGATGATCAGATTGAGCCCTAGACTAAAGAGGTCCAAGAACTTCAAGCTAAGCTGAACAGGCTTGAGTCAGTTCTAGCAAGATTCGTGTCGTCAACGACATGATTATCAACTCTAAAGGCTATGCTCCCCACATCAAGGGAAAATTGCCCACCAAGTTTTCTATGCCCAAAGTTCCCACTTTCAAAGAAAATGATGATCCACAAGATCATATTAGAGGTTTTACCACCGCATTGAGCCTTAGAGGCATTGAACAAGATCTATATGTTCACCTCTTTTCCCAAACCTTGGACCCCGCTGTGAGGGCCTGGTTCTTCATGAAACCCACCAAAAGCTACAAAAGTGGGAGGATTTATCCACTATATTCCTAGAAAGATATGCTGACAATGTCTTGCCTCCCCTCCCATGACATTGAGGGAATTGGACATCACCAAACAAAGGAAGGGTTCACCAATTTCGTAAGGAGATGGAGAACCAAGGTCGCTGAATTGATTGATGCCTATCAGAAAGAGATCAAATTAGGATGCTTATTCAAACTTGGCGTCCGAATACCGCGAACACTTGAAGTTTCAACCCATTACCAGTTATGCCCAACTAACTGAAGTAGGCATGGCTATTGAAAAAGACCAACTCCAAAAGGGAAAGAGCAAGGTCACTTACACTAGCAACACAAGCGGCTACAAAGATAAGAAGTACACTAACACCAATCATCCCTTCACTAGTAGAGGAAATGAGGTGAGTGCCATTACTGATAGACGCCCAAGAAGGTTTATCCCACTAAGAATGTGTAGACACCCTAATCGGTTCTCATCCCCTGGTACTGCAAAAACCTGATGATGATGGTAATGGATTAAGATGGACGTAAGTGGAAAAGGTCGGCCCAAGGGAAATTTCATAATTTACTGAGCACAAAAACTAAAAAAAACCCTAATCGTGTTTGGTGATGTCTCAGGTTATAAACTTGAATGTTATAAACTTGAAAGAAGTAAATTATAAACTTGAATGTTATTTTTGCTTTGATAGGTAAAATAAGGTCTCAGATTTTTCTCAATAACTCCTTTATTTTGATCACATTCAAAGACCTCGTTCAAGAGCTTCTCAGCGACACCTCTCGTGCCGTTTTCCGAGCCCTGGTTGGAAAGTTGTTAACCGAGGGTAAAACTGTCTTTTACCAAAGGAAGGTAAAAAGGTCTTTTCGCATTTTCGAAACATTAAAAATTCCTCCAAAAATCCAAATTGACTGGATGTCAAACTGGCATCCCCACAGCCGCCAACGGCCTGGCAGTTTCTCCAGGGCCGCCAGCGGCTGTGGCGAGGGCCATCAGCGGCCCTCGTTAGGTCTGCTGACGCCCACCTTTTCCAAGCCCGATATCTGCATTTCGGCCCTCTCTTCACCCGTCCAACCCTACTTCTTTCCTTATAAATACGACCCTCCTCCCTGAGTTCAAATCACACAGTCTACAGTTGACAACCTCTATTCTCAGTTAAGTATTCTTGAGCTTCTCCCTCTTTCTTCTACAAAATCATTCTATACTCGGTTGAGTACTCCCGAGCTTTTTCCTCTTTCTTTACTTGAGATCTTGTTTTTATTATTCAATAGCTAAATAGCCTACAGTTCATGTACTAACTCTTGAGGGCTCAAATTAACTTAATTGCTTAATTGTTTATGTTCTAGTAGTCAAAATATAGATATCATGCAAATAATGTCTTTTATTGCTTTCTAAATTATGTCTTTCAATCTTGTAAATAAGCATGTCTAGCTGTTGTAATGCTCAATTTGTCATTCGAATGCATGTGTAAATAAGGGTCAATAATAAATATCGTGATGCTTGTTGTGAACCAATTAATAGCCTAAATCTAGGTTGATAATCTGGTTTATGTGGGAATCATGTCTTTAAATTATTAAGCAAACTTGAGTTAGTAGAGGCCGTCGTAAAATGGGCGAGTTGGGTGCCTAACATCTTCCCACCTCGTACCTTTTCCCCCGAACCCTTTATTCTTGGGTGCTCATATGTTCTATATGAGCGGGAGTCTTTCTAAAAACATGATTAGTTCACTCTTCGCGCTACGTTCCTTCGGTTTCTCCCTTTAGTAAAACACCGGAAGCAGATTTGTGACCTCTTTCATGTTTTTTATTCAATTCAAATCTTTTCAAAAGATTTTTGAACTCGACGGTTCCTTGAACTTATCTAAAGCCCCCAGCTTAAAAATTTTCTATAAGGATACACTGGGTATTTATTTCGGGTCCTTACAGTGGTGACTTCACAGGGTATTTATTTAAGAGGGTGAGACTCGAAAATCTTTTGACATCATTTGCATCATTTGCATGTGCCTTGGCACAACCTTTTGACCCTTATCAACCCTCGAGGAAGTTTGGGTCGTAACTCGTAGACAACCCGTATATCTAAAGGAATATATACAGTCGTCCTATCGTGCAAACCACAAATCATCGACTCTTGTTGATGAAAAGAATTACAATTGATGTGTCGACCATCCGCCGGACGGAAATTGTAATTTGTTGTGGTGACCTCGCAGGTGCCAAAAGCCTCTAGCCCACATTCGTGCATTCGTTTGCTTGTTCTGCATGTGTCATTGTAATGCTCGTCTGATCGCATGTTTGTTTGTAACTGCGTCGCTCTAATGCTTGCCTGAATACATGAATGTCGTGACTATGTGCAAACATGTACTTACGTGCTGGGAGTCTTTTTCTTTTATTTTCAGGTAGTCCCTAATGCCCTAAAATAGTGCGAGAATTCAATTCAATGAGCACTTGTTTCTCCGATGATATATTTTTTTATACCATTGTAGACACCAAAAATTGTGTCTATGATAAGTCCCCATAAAAACCCGATGATGAAATGATTGGATTTTGCTCGTACTCGGGTTGCGAGAATAAAATTGCTCTGATGATTATCCCAGTTCATTTAAATTAACCAGTAGAAGCCTTTTGTACAGGTGATCCAAACAGTTGGACTCAATTCATTTGGAGTCCAAAACTGAGAGATAGGCCTCTTTGAGCCCAAGGGACCGAAAGGAACCCATACCCTTGAATCAACCCTTGGTCAAACAAGGGAACTCAGTTAATCCCGCTTGAACCCCCTCGGAATAGCCTCCTCCGCTTAGAAAGCATGTCACGGCCTATGTAGGCAGGCCGCTCCAGGTCTAAGCAGCCACGCTTGAGTTCAAGCGGTGGCTGCTAGGCCAAGCGGCTGAACCGCTTGCCAAGCGGTTCAACCGCTTGGCCTAGCTGCATGGTCGCCTGTACCCTTTCTTTCCAACGGCAAAGTCGAGGGCCATTCGATTTCTGTGCCAAACAGTGGCAAGTCCCCCTCTTCTAAAAAAAACAAACCTTAGGGTTTAGTTGAAGAGATTGGGAATTTTAGAGGTTGGACATTCTCTCTGAAGAGCTTGGTCTTTTGGTTGGCAGTTTCTCTCTCATAACAAACCCTAAATTTCTGATTCTACTCCTTCTTTAGGCTAGCCTTAGCACCACAAAATAAACATTCATACTTCATCAAGAGCAAGAGTTCAAGCATAACAACCCAATAAGTTCATTGTGAGCATCTAGGTAATCTAACCTGAGGGTTTTCATCAAATTATATATTGCTTGTTATTTACTAACGAATTTGGTTTATGTTACATGTACATGCATGACGCGTTTATAGCAAAAAGGGCTTGTATTGAACCCCGTGAATGAATGAATGGATGAATGTTATTTTATTGCTGTTTAAATTATAAATTACGCTTTGTTGTGGATTGTTGGGATAAATTATCTTGTTAGTCTTCTAATTTGCAGGTTTAGCATATTTATCGTTTTCTAGCAATAAAAGCATGTAACTTGATAAGTTGTTAAAAGTGGTCACATTAGTAATGTTTGTTCAACCAATTAGTTAAAACCAGGAATTTGGACAAATTAAACCTTGTTTGGAACCGTAGCATTAATAATCGCATTGAATTGATTAGTAAAGGTCATTGTTGTCAACGGGCGAGTTGGGCGTCTAACACCTTCCTAGATCCTACTCACGCCCCCGAACTCATTTATAAAGTCAATTTCCCCAATAGGGATTGGGGTGCACAGGAATTGACTTGACGTCTTTTTAGACTATCGACTTGATTCCAACGTTTCCAAATTTTCTTAAATTTGGTGGCGACTTCCGTCATTCTTAATCATGTCCTTAGTACGAAAGGAAAATCTTCATGTGCATTCACATTCGAGAGATTCATGAAACCAACGACGCTCTCCCAGGCAATCCCGCTGGCCACTCGAGAAAGGGGAGAAAAATCCGTTAGCCTAAAGTGGCGACTTCACTGGGGACATGATTGAGAGGGTATAACTTGAAAATAAATTCAATGTCATTATTTTTGCTTGGTTCACTACCTTGAGTGTTCTTTATTATTGTTGTGGCTTCTCATTCATCTTATTAAATTGCATCCATTGCATTCATGTGCATGCGCTTGCGCAACTTCCGAGCTTGTTTTATAAGTTCAAACTAGTTTCTTAGCCAATGGAGTGTGGTGAAGTGCCTTGGTGAGAATCCACTCGATTCTTCTTTGCCAAGAAACATGGATCCCCCCACCTCATGTACCTTCCTACGCATTTGTCCATTTGACGAGTAGGATAATAAGGATGCATCACATTGTCGCGCATCCCCGGATTTTTGTACATTCTTGATCATGAGTACCTTTTGACCAAAACCCTTAAGGCTACCCCATTGCATGAACTAGAACCAATGTTTTAGGTCGAAACTCAGTCCGAAGTCCATGCTAGATTTTCTTGATCGTGTCATTTGCGCTGTTGTGCTGTTTGCCCATATGTGAACGCAATCTTTGCGTAGCCATTTTGGTTGTCATAGAATATTAGGTTACACCCCAATTAGGATCTTTTCTTTTTTTGAGTCTAGATTTTATCTTAAGATTGAGTCTAGAATCTTTATTTTTAGTAAACAGTATCCCTGATTGTTCTATATGAGGCTTGTTACCTTAGGAAAGATTTAGTGTTTTATTCTTTCCTTTTATTTAGGTAGTGAGTTTTAGTCAAAGATCTCGAGATAATATCTCTCCCCTCACCTTTTAGTCAATAGTATAATATCTTTTGCTTTATCCCATATTGAGTCGAGATATTATCTCTCCCCTCTCCTTTTAGTCAAAAGTATAATATCTTTTGCTTGATCCCATATTGAGTCGAGATAATATCTCTCCCCTCTCCTTTTAGTCAAGAGTATAATATCTTTTGATTGATCCCATATTGAGTCGAGATAATATCTCTCCCCTCTCCTTTTAGTCAAGAGTATAATATCTTTTGCTTTATCCCATATTAAGTCGAGATAATATCTCTCCCCTCTCCTTTTAGTCAAGAATATAACGTGTTTTGCTTTATCCCATATTGAGTCGGGATTATATCTCTCCCCTCTCCTTTTAATCAAGAGTATAATGTCTTTTTATTTTTATCCCGTTTTGAGTCGAGATCTTTTGACCTAAACCCATTACTTAGACCCCAAGGGTAGCTATGTTGATAGAATATTCTAGATAGAGACTTCCCACTTTTGTTTTAAAACTATTTTTTTGTGGAACTTGTTAGTCTTTATTTTTCCTAAGACTTATCCGCTGTCCAAGATTGGGAAAAAAACAGTCGGTCTGAAGAGTTGGAAACGCGATCATAGTAAACAACGTCTGGTTAGGAGGCTCGTATTGGAGTCTCCCCCTTCGACGCAGTATTTGTTACTCCCCCTCCATATCGACCACCTGGTTCTAAATTGACCTAAATGGCCGAAGATGATGTGCCTAAGACCACTGCCGAAATGTTGACTGAAATGATGACAATGCTGGAAACTATGGGAAACCTTGTGACATAGATAGAAAGCATGGTTAAGGAAGCTGATCCTCTTAACCAGGATGACCCTCCACCTCGAGATGACAAAGTGGATGAGCTAAGTGCACAAATTAAGAACCTTGAGTTAGCTTTGACTCAAAATAGGATCATAATTGACTATATGATCAATGTTGAAGGATATTCCTCTCACATCAAGGGAAAACTTTCACAAAAATTCTCAATGCCTGAAGTCCCCACTTTGAAAGGGACCGATGATCGAAAAGATCACATAAGGGCTTTCATTACCGCAATGGGCCTAAGACGAGTGGATCCTCACCTCCATGTTCACCTTTTCTGACAAACCTTGGACCCCACTGTTAGGGCATGGTTCTTCAAGCTTGAGCCCAGTCAGATTCAAGAGTGGAACAAGGTGTCTAGTTTGTTCCTCAATAGATATTCCGACAACGTCATCCAACCAACTACCACAAGAGAGCTGGAAGCAACAAAGCAGGGTGAAAATGAGAGGTTTACTGACTTTGCTAATAAATGGAGAACTAAAGTGGCCGAAATACTTGACCGTCCATCCGAGGAAGAGAAAATTCGGAAACTCATCAAGACTTTACAACCTCCTTACTTGAGTCCTCTAAAATATCAAGCAATTACTTCATACACACAACTCAATCGTGTGGGATGCTCATAGAGGACGATAAAGCACTTAAAAAGGAGAAAACCAAGGACTTCTTCAACAAAGGCAGTTATAACATGAATTTCAAGAACAATCCCAACTCGGGAAGCTCTTCCAATAAGGTTAACGAAGTCAATGCTGTCTACGACAAGCCGCAAAGGCAATACACCCCATTGGGCATGACTTTTGCTAAAGCTTTGGAAAAGCTTGTCAAAAATGACTACCTCAGCGCTGTGGGTCCCACTCCGGATCCTGACGTTGAAAAGAGGATCCCATCATGGAATCCTAATCTTTATTGCAAATTCCATAGAGGAAAAGGACATGATACCGAGAGGTGGTTGACACTGAAAAATAAAATCCAGGATTTTTTTGACAATGGGACTATTCCCAAGCCAAAGAATTTTCCCACTCCAAACAACAATACCAATCCTCTAGGTGCGGTATTCGTCATTACAAATGAAGAAGAGGAAAAGGACCCCTCTCGTCTGATTGTGCCAATTGGACATTCTATCCCACCATTTAAGCTTGACTCCCTCCATCTAGAGGTAGGCGGACTTTGGGAAAGTGATAGCGACGAGGAAGATTCTACCCTCGAGATTTCTAAAGCATGGTACGACTCTTCTGATTATGAATCTCCCGAGGTTGAACACCTCACGAGGTCGGGAAGGCACTATATACCACCCCATCTCCAGAATAAGGATCCATTATAAAACACAGCTTCAGTCATACCACAAGTGAGAGACTCTCCACTAAACCAAAACAAGGACCAAAACCCTCCAATCGAGCATGATGGCACTACACTACTTAAGTAGTTCCAAAAGTCCAAAGCGGATATTTCTATATGGCAACTTTTGACTACATCTCAAGTACATAGGAATGCCTTACTAAAAGCACTTAACCAAACCATGGTTTCCCCCGAAGCTACTCTGGATGACTTGGTCATTCTCCTCACAAAAGGAAATTCCTTGCAAGCAATTGCATTCACTAGTGAAGACCTTCCACCCGAAGGAACTCACCACAACAAGGCACTCTACCTAACTTCCATATGTTAGAAGAAACAAGTCCTAATGACCCTAATAGACAATGGATCTGCTGTCAATGTTTGTCACCTAAGGACCGCGCAACGCTTGGGCATAAATGTCAATGACCTTGGGCATGCCGCAAAAGGGTTGAGGGCCTAAGGCAATTCCAAACGAAATGTCTTAGGCATATTTTCAGTTAACCTTAACACTGGACCAACTGAGAAAATGGTGCAATGCGATAGCTTCAACATTACACCAAAAGGTCAAAATGAATGTCGGAGGGGTAGTTCTAGAGGTTAGAGCCGATTCAATGATTCCTAACATAGAAAACACGCAAGTTCTTGAGGTCGAGCACACAACACAGGACAAAGAATTCTGGGGTTTTATGACTGAAGGTGTCTGATGCAGAAGCATTTGAGGGCGTATTATCTTGCATAATAAAGCATTTGGCTATTAGTTAATTTCAGCATGTATTTAGTCTTAATTAGTCCGTACAAGCATGATTAGTGTTAATTAAGCATAGTTTGCATTTGTAATTTGTTTTTCAACTTTGTAATAGCTTAAGTCACGTTTCTAAAGGGATAAGGAGTCACATGCCGAGAGAGAAAGGCCTCGACGACCATTAAATCAAAGCATTTAATGTAGTGGTCCAAATAGTACAAGGTAACAGCTAGCTGTCGCTTTCAAGCCTGCTATGCGCCTATTAGGAGCCTTGTGGTCCTCCCAACAGCTCTTTACTGAGCCTTGGGCAGCAAGATACATTCTAGGTGCTTCCTAGGTCATTTAGGAACCCTTTGACCCCCTATATATATGTAAAGACAGCCCTGTAACAAAAGGACAAAGACTATGATGATGAATATGAAAATGAGAGTGTTATCTCTTTTGAGCCTTTGAGCTTGGTTTATTCTTTCTCTAAAATGCTTAGTGCTTAATTGCTTGAGTGTTCTTGAGAGGAGTAGGAAATCGAATGTTATTGTAATTAGTGTGGTGCTTAATTTGCTTTTTCACTAGTTACTCTGGTTTTCGTCGATTTGATTGTTTCTTGGTGGTGTTTAAGTACTTTAGCCTTGAACTAATCAAGTTGTTTAGGCTTGGTGGTGAAAACTTTATCCAAGTCATATCCTTTATTGCTTTCCTTTTATATAAATACAAAAACCCACAAAATATTTCATCTTTTGTTAGAGAACGAATTGATTATCCGTTGTGTTGCGTAAACCCGTTGAGCTCTATGCATCAGCGTCGCCTTACTTGAGCAAGATATAGCTCCTTTTGCACCATATTCCCATCTAGGAATTAATGCCATCCTAAGGAATCAGGGGCACTTCCCTGGCACCGCTCTAGGCAAAGATGTCTCCAAACCACTTCCAGTTTGGTCATCCAAGATCGAAAATAATCTTTTTGGGCTAGGCCACATTCCCACCAGGCATGAAATACGGGAATACATCGCTAATGAAAAAGCGAAGAAAAAGGCCATTAAGGAAAACAAGGCCTATGACATCTCCATGGCACTATACCCGCACACTCTAAACGGGCAATTCGTCTAGTCTGGAGATCCATTCCCTTACTATGGATACCCCGAGCCTTATATTCTCCCTGTGTACGGAATCGTAGTCCCCGGATTCAAAGTCTTCCAAGACTGCTATACACTGGAGGAAACTCCTTTGCCTATATGAAGGAGGCTAAACTTTGATTGGGTAGAGGGCACACCCACCAATGCTTTGGGTCTACTATTTGGACAAGAGCATCATCATCCAAAAGATGAGGAGCTCCACAATGTCAGTAATGCAATTGAACCTGCAAACTTTGGCCCAACTAAGTTGATCACTCCAAACGAGGGTCAACTAACAAAGTATAAACGCACCATAAGCTGGACTGGAACCAATGGAAAGAAGATCAAGATCACGATTGCCGAAGAGTCCAAGCCTGACATCGACACCTATTCCGACCTGACTGAGTCTGATTCTGAAGACGAGTCTAATATAGTAGAGTCGGGTAGTCCACTCAAGTCTGTGTTTAATTCTACTTGCAAGTCTAATGATGTTAAAGCCAATAGTAATGGCTCAGTTGATGTTCCAACTTCTTCTATCAATGAAATGAGTACTGATTCTTCTTACTTCTTGGATTACTTAGTAGCTAATCATTCAAAAGATGAACAAGAATTGCCCAAAAAAGTAACTAAAGCACTATTAGAGCATGAACAAAAGACTTCAATCGTGGAAGAAACAGAATTAATCAATCTTGCAAGCGATAAAGAGCCGCGACAAGTGCGCATTGGCTTATCGCTAACTCCTAAAGAGCGAGAAAGCTTTATAAATATCTTAACAGAATACATAGACGTTTTCGCTTGGTCCTATAAAGATATGCCGGGAATAAGTCGTAAGACAGCACAGCATACAATACCACTCAACCCCGATTCAAAACTAGTAAAGATAAAACTTCGGAGAATGCTTATGAAGCCTGAGTGCACATTGAAAATCAAAGAAGAGGTGCAGACACAGCTTGCAGCAGGTTTTATTAAGGTCGCTCAATATCCGTAATGGGTCGCCAACATAGTACCTGTTCCGAAAACGGATGGCAAAGTAAGGACGTGCGTCGATTTCAGAGATCAAAACAAGGCAAGTCCAAAGGATGACTTTCCCTTGCCACATATAGACGTACCAGTGGACAATAGCACAGGACATGCCCTCTTATAATTCATGGACGGCTATGCAGGGTATAACCAAATACAAATGGCCAAAAAAGATATGGAGAAAATCACCTTTATAACCAATGGGGTACATACTGCCACACTGTCATGCCTTTCGGGCTGAAAAATGCGAGGGCAACATACAGAAGAACCGCAACTTCCCTTATACATTACATGATGCACAAGGAGGCCAAGCTGTATGTAGACAATATGACCATCAAATCCAAGGAGAGAGAAGGGCATATACCCTCTCTAAAGAAATTCTTCGACAGACTTTGGAACTACAACATGTGGTTAAATCCCCAAAAGTGTGCATTTAGAGTAACTTCTGGTAAGATTTTAGGATTTGTCATAAGCACAAGAGGCATTGAAATTGATCTTACCAAGAACAAAGCTAAAAGAGATATGCCCTCTCCTAAAAATGAAAAGGAGATAAGGGGATTTTTAGGACAGCTCCAATATATAAGCCGATTCATTTCCAAATTGACTATTACATGTGAGCCCATCTTTAAAAAGCTCAAAAAGGACATCAAATCTACGTGGGATGATCAATTCCAACAGGCTTTCGAAAAAATTAAGGAGTATTTAGCTAATCCACTCGTGTTGGTTCCACCAATTCAGGGAAAACCACTTATGCTATACCTAACAGTCATAGAAATCGTCATGGGCGGTATATTTGCCCAAAAGGTGGAGAATGACGAAAAGGCAATATACTACCTTAGCAAGAAATTCCTAGAATATGAAACACGCTACTCCGCACTAGAGAAGACGTGCTCGCATTGGTCACTTCAACACAGAAACTCCAGCACTACATGCTACAACATTCTATCCATATAAAGTCAAGGATGAATCCACTAAAGTACTTGTTCGAAAAACCCATTCTTAGTGGAAGAATAGCATGGTGGAATGTCATGCTTTCAGAACTCGATCTACTTTTGAACACCAAAAGGCGATCAAAGGACATGCCATTTCTAAACATCTCGCTGAAAACCCAGTTATTAGCGAAGATGTCACGCATGACTTTCCCGATGAAGGAATAATGAATGTCGAAGAAAACACTTGGCAATTATACTTTGACGGAGCCTCAAACCAAAATGGTTATGGCATAGGAGTATTATTACTCAGCCCCGAAGGCGCACATACTTCCATAGCCGTCAAATTAGACCATGAGGTAACTAACAACGACGCTGAATATGAAGCATGCATCATTGGTTTAGAAGCAGCAATAGAACTGCAAATCAAGAACCTAAAGGTATATGGAGACTCAACCCTCATCATATATCAAGTCTCCAAAAATTGGAAAGTGAAAAGCGAATCCCTGGCACCTTACCAGGAATATCTTGAAAAGATAGCCATACCCAAGTCTGTTTTACATACCTTCCAAAAGAGGACAATTAGTTCGCGGATGCCTTAGCAAAGATGGCCTCCATGATAAATATTTATGATTATGTAATCACTATGCCAATTCACATTCAAAGGCGCACTAAGCCCGCCTTTTGCAATGCACTCGAGGTATGCGTCAATAAGGATGAGGAAGAGGAATGGTTAACTGACATTCTCAATCTATTAGCCGAAGGCAATTACCCTCCACAATCGACACTTAGGGCACAAAAGGCCTTAAGAAGACTAGCCGCAGAATACATACATGTGCAAGGGAAGCTTTATAAAAATAAACACCACAAGGGCTAAGTGTAACACCCCCGAATTCGCAACGATTTCCTGGGAACTATCGACGTCGCTGTGCGCGACTCGACACTGCTGAACCGTCCCAAACACGAGGGTAGCTACTGCAACATTTATCACTAAGGAGTAAATGCTAAGCAGAAAGAAAGACTAGGCATCAAAAGGAGCTTTTAAGTAACTAAACAATCTAAAACATTTAATATCAGAGTTGTCTATATAGTGAGCTAAAACAATTAATCCAATTTATTACAACTTGCCTTCAAAGGGCCAAATCCAATAAAAATCCCAACGATCTAACTGAACACAGACAGTTCTAAAACCGACGCCAACTCTACCTTCCAAGATGTACGTCCTCAATCAACTAAACCCGTACTTTGGTTTCCATGACGGAAACAAAATCCAGAAGAGAAGAAAAGACAGAAAAGAGAAACAAAAATCGGATAAACTGAATAAACGTCATCCGTACCCAATAAAAACATTTCGCAAACCTTACTTGAGGTTTTAGAAGAATCATTGAAATTCATTTGCATACGCACATAAGCATATAACCAAGCATACGTATAACGACATTCTTTTAAATACAATTCTTGTATAGTGATTATACGATGATGAAAGGATTGGATTTTGCTCGAACTTGGGTTGCGAGAATGATTGCTCTGATGATCAGCCTAGTTCATTTGAATTAACCAGTGGAAGCCATTTATACAGGTGATCCATACCAGTTGGACTCAATTCAATTGGAGTCCAAAACTGAGAGACAGGCCTCTTTGAACATAAGGGCCCGAAAGGGAACCCAAACCCATGAGTCAACCCTTGGTCAAACAACGAAACTCAGTCAATCCCGCGTGGACCCCTTCGGAAAAAGCCTCCTCCGCGAGAAAAACACGTCAGGCGCCTATACAGGCATGCCGCTCCAGGTCCAAGGGGCCACGCTTGAGCTCAAGCGGTGGCCGCTAGGACAAGCGGCTGTGCCACTAGGCCAAGCGGCGTGACCGCTTGCCTTGCGGCTAAGCCGCTTGCCAAGCGGTTTGACCGCTTGGCCTAGCTGTATGGACGCCTGGACTTTTTCTTGCAGACGGCAAATTCGAGGCCCATTCGATTTCCGTGCCAAACCCCGGCAGCTCCCCCTCTTCTATATAAACAAACCTTAGGGTTCAGTTGAAAAGGTTGGACATTCTCTCTGAAAGGTTGGCAGTTAGAGACTCCTAGGCTGAAAAATTTCTCTCTCTCTCTCTTATTAAACCATAAAATCTGATTCTGCTCCTTCTATAGGGTTAGCCTAGCACCATAAAATAAGCCTTCACACTTCGTCAAGAACATGAATTCAAGCAATATAACCCAATAAGTTCATTGTGAGCATCCAGGTAATCCAATATGAGGGTTTTCAATAGTTTTTATATTGCTTGTTATTACTAACGGTTTTGGTTTATGTGATATGTACATGCATGGCGCATTTTGAGCAAAAGGGATTGTATTAAGCCTAATTAATGGATGAATGAATGTTTTAATTTTGTTATCAATTACTTTTTTTATGATTAAATCATGCTTTGTTTGTGGATTGGTGGATAAATTATGTGTTTGTCCTCTAACTTGCAGGGTTTAGCATATTTATCGTTTTCTAGCAATAAAAGCACGTAACTTGATAAATTGTTAAAAGTGGTCACAATAATATTGTTTGTTCAACCCATTAGTTAAAACTAGGAATTTGGACAAATTGAACCTTGTTTTGAACAGTAGCATTAATAATTATATTGAATCGATTAGTAAAGGCCGTTACTGTAAACGGGCGAGTTGGGTGCCTAACACCTTCCTAGCTCATACCTACGCTCCCGGACTCATTTATGAAGTCAATTTCTCTAATAGGGATTGGGGTGCGCAAGAGTTGAGTTGACGTCTTTGTAGACTATCGACTTGACTCCAAGGTTTCCAAATTACCTTAAAATTTGGTGGCGACTTTCGACAATCTTATTTATGTCTTTGATGCATAAATCTTTACGTGCATTCACACTCAAAAATTCACGAAACTCGAACACCACCGCGCTCTCCAAGGCTGTCCGGAAACCCGAACCCAAGAAGGGTCGAAGGAAGACACGTGAAAAGAGGGGAGAAAAATACAGCAGCCTAAAGTGGCGACTTCACTGGGGAAATGATTAAGAGGGTGTAACTTGAAAATCGATTCATTATCATTATTTTTGCTTGGTTCACTACCTTGAGTGTTCTTATTATTTTGTGACTTGTCATTCATCTATTAATTTGCATTCATGTGCATGCGCTTGCCCGAGTTCCGAGCTTACTTTTACAAGTTCAAACTATTTTCTTAGCCAATGGAGTGTGGTGAAGTGCCTTGGTGAGAATCCACTCGATTCTTCTTTGCCAAGAAACATGGATCCCCCCCACCTAATGCACCTTCCTACGCATTCGTCCATTCGACTAGTAGGATAACTAGAATGCCTCACATTGTCGCGCATCCCGCGGATTGTAGTACATTCTTGATCATGAGTACCTTTTGACCAAAACCCTTAAGCCTACCCCATTACATGAACTAGAACCAATGTTTTAGGTTGAAACTCAGTCCCATGTTCATGCTAGATCTTCATAATCATGTCATTTGCGTTGTAGTGCTGTTTGCCCATATGTGAACGCAATCTTTGCTCAGTCTTTTTGGTCGTCATAGAATATTTGGTTAGACGCCAATTAAGATCTTTTTCTTTTTTGAGTCTAGATTTTTTCTTAAGATTGAGTCTAGAATCTTTATTTTTAGGAAACAATATCCCTGAATGTTCTATATGATGCTCGTTACCTTAGGAAAGATTTCGATGCTTTATTCTTTCCTTTTATTTAGGTAGTGAGTCTAGGTCAAAAGATCTCGATAATATCTCTCCCCTCTCCAAAGTCAAGAGTATGATATCTTTTTCTTTATCCCATACTGAGTCGAGATAATATCTCTCCCCTCTCCTTTTAGTTAAGAGTATAATATCTTTTGCTTTATCCCATATTGAGTCGATATAATATCTCTCCCCTCTCCTTTTAGTCAAGAGTATAATATCTTTCATCTTTCTTTTCCCGTGTTGAGATTTTTTGACCTAAACCCATTACTTATTCCCCAAGGGTAACTATGTTGATAGAATATTTTAGATAGGAATTTCCCATCTATGTTTTAAAACTTTTCTTTCGTGGAACTTGTTAGTCTTTCCTTTTCTAAGTCTTATCCGCTTTCCAGGATTGGAAAGAAAATAGTCGGTCCAAAAAGTTGGGAACGCAATCATAGTAATCAACGTCTGGTTAGGATGCTCGTATTGGAATCTCCCCCTCCGAGCAAAGCTAGGTCTGACGCAGTATTTATTACTCCCCCTCCGTATCAACCATCATGTTCTAAGTTGATCAGAATGGCCGAAGATGACATACCACCTAAGACTACTGATGAGATGTTGGCTGAAATGATGAAAATGTTGGAAACCATGGGAAACCATGTCACATAGATAGAAAGCAAGGTTATGAAAACTGACCGTTTCAACCAAGATGATCCTCCACCTCGAGATGACAAGGTAGAAGAGCTAAGTGCTCAAATTAAGAACCTTGAGTTGGCTCTAACTCAAAACAAGATCATAAGTGACTACATGATCAATGCTTAAGGATATTCCTCCCACATCAAGGGGAAGCTCCCACAAAAATTCTCTATGCCTGAAGTCCCCACCTTCAAAGGGACCGACGATCCAAAAGATCACATAAGAGCTTTCACTACCGCAATGGGCATAAGAGGACTGGACCCTGACCTCTATATTCACCTTTTCTCACAAACCTTGGACCCCACTGTTAGGGCATGGTTTTTCAGGCTTGAGCCCAAACAGATTTAGGAATGGAACAAAGTGTCTAGCTTATTCCTCACTAGGTATGCCGACAATGTCATCCAACCAACTACCATGAGAGAGTTGGAAGCGATAAAGCAAGGTGAAAATGAAAGCTTCACAGTCTTTGTTAAGAAATGTTGAACTAAAGTGGCCGAAATGCTCGACCGTCCATCCGAAGAAGAGCAAATTCGAAAACTTATCAAGAACATACAACCTCCTTACTTGAATCCTCTCAAATATCAAGCAATTACTTCATACCCACAACACAATATTGTGGGATTGCTCATAGAGGACGATCAAGCACTTAAAAGGGAGAAAAGCAAGGATTTCTTCAACAAAGGCACTTATAACTCGAACTACAAGAAGAACCCCAATTCGGGAAACTCTTCCAACAAGGTTAATAAAGTCAATGTTGTCTACGACAAACCGCAAAGGCAATATACCCCAGTGGGCATGAACTATGCTAAGGCTCTGGAAAAGCTTGTCAAGAATGACTATCTCAATGTCGTGGGTCCCACTCCGGATCCTGACATCGAAAAGAGGAGCCCATCATGGAATCCTAATCTTTATTGCAAATTCCATAGAGGAAAAGGACATGACACCGAGAAGTGTTGGACACTGAAGAATAAATCCAGGATCTCTTTGACAATGGGACTATTCCCAAGCCAAAGAATGTTCCCACTCCAAACAACAACACCAATCCTCTAGGTGTGGTTTTCGTCATTACAAATGAAGAGGAAGAAAAGGACCCCTCTCGCTTGATTGTGGCAATTGGACATTCTATCCCACCATTTAAGCTTGACTCCCACCACCTAGAGGTAGCTGGAATTTGGGATAGTGATGAAGAAGATGACCTTCAAACAATAAAAAGCACTCCCTAAGAATTCATTGGAAGAATTGCTCATGGAAATCACCGTTGGTCTAAAACAAATAGACGAGGAGGTAACTAACATAGAGATGAAGAGAAAAGAAAGAGAGGACGCAGCAGCGCAGTCCGCATCTATCCTTCATCAAAGCATAAATCTCCCACTTAGTCACGTCCCATCCACGAGGGATATGACCAAAAGGGACTTTTTCCCATTACCTCTTCGCCTTACTCACACTCTCGAAATACTAATAAGTATTGGGATCATATGACCACTGGGACCCACTCCTTATCCTGTCTCTCCAGGAATTGCCTGGCACCCACGTAAGTTTTGCAATTACCATAGGGGAAGAGGCCACGACACTGAACAATGTTGGGCACTGAAACACAGAATTTAAGATCTTATAGAAGTTCAGCCATGTAGCTACAAAAATACCGCCAATCCCGAGAAGGAATACCGTAACCGAATGCCAAAAAGGTTACACACCTCCCTCCTTTCAACCCCAACTCAAATCTTTCAAGATCTTTGTTGGAAAGGTATTCTAGATCCCATCGGGCCAACACCTGATCCAGATCCAGGAAATAAGAGTAAGAACTGGAACAATACCTCTTTTTGTATCTATCATCGAGGAAGAGGACATCATACAGACGAGTGTGTACACCTGGAATGCAAAATACAAGACCTCGTCGACAAGGGGGTCATCTGCATGATATGAGACCTTATCCGACACCCCTAACAAATGAAGGATCATCGTCATCCCTCTTTTTCCTGTAAGAAGGAGGCTAAACTTTGATTAGGTAGAGGACATGCCCAACAATGCTTTGGGTCTATTATTTGGACAAGAGCATCTCCATCCAGAAGATGAGGAGCTCCACAATGTCAATAGCGCAATTCAACATGCGAAATTTGACCCAACTAAGTTGATCACTCCAAACAAGGGTCAACTCACAAGGAAGAAACGCACAATAAGCTGGACAGGAGCTAACGGAAAGAAGATCAAGATCACGATCTCCGAAGAATCCAACCCCGACACCGACACTGACTCCGACCGAACTGAGTCTTATTCTGAAGACAAGTCTAATATAGTAGAGTCGGGTGGTCCGCCCAAATCTATGTCTAATTCTGTTTGCAAGTCTAATGATGTTAAACCCAATAGTAATGGCTTAGTTGATGTTCTAGTTTCCTCTATCAATGAAGTGGTCACAATAATAATGTTTGTTCAACCCATTAGTTAAAGCTAGGAATTTGGAGAAATTGAACCTTGTTTAGAACCGTAGCATTAATAATTATATTGAATCAATTAGTAAAGGCCATTATTGTCAACGGGCGAGTTGGGTGCCTAACACCTTCCTAGCTCGTACCTACGCCCCCGAACTCATTTATGAAGTCAATTTCCCCAATAGGGATTGGGGTGCACAGGAGTTGAGTTGTCGTCTTTCTAGACTATCGACTTGACTCCAATGTTTCCAAATTACCTTCAAATTTGGTGGCTACTTCGGACAATCTTAATTATGTCCTTGGTCCATAAATCTTTACGTGCATTGACACTCCAAGATTAAGGAAACTCGAACACCACCGCGCTCTCCCAGGCTGTCCGGAAACCCGAACCCAGAAATGGTCGAAGGAAGACACTTGAAAAGAGGGGAGAGAAATACGGCAGCCTACATGTAAGAGAGAGAATAGAACAGCGATTACCCATACTGTTCATCGAAGATACAATCACGCCATGGACTTAATGACTCTAGCGTGCACACTACCTCTAGTACAATTACACGAGCCTAGAGGACTTAATAAATGGGGAATGATCCATCCCAGACACACTGCGAGGTGTCCATAAGTGACTTGGGAATCACTCATCCCTTGAACTACACCATTAGGTGTAATCCCGATTGCTCGACTACTCTAGGGATCCATTAGGAGTCTTACTCTCATTTAATTCAATTCACATAATTTGCATTGGTTGACATAGTGGTTCTACGAGACCACGACTTACCAATTCATTTCATGCTCTTGACACTGAATAGTAACTAACAACGATAATGATAATTTAATATGATGAGCATTAAACATGCCTTAATTCAATAACGTCGGTAATTCAATAATGACGACATTGCATGTCTAGCACAATTTCTCCTGCACTTCGGCAGGGTAATATGATATCCAAAAATTCACAAATCATCGAAGGCTTTCAACGATAATATATAGGTGCTCACTAGCACTCAATAATACCATACCAATTAGCACATAATTAATAACATAATAATACTAATAATTCACCATTCAACAATTGTCCAATAATCATCATATGGACTAATTAATTTCCAAAACATGCTAACATCAACATGCTAATTATGATTCATAATTACAGCAGTAAACATGCTTAATAATTCTCATAATAACGACGATATAATTTAATCATGCTTTGCATATTAAATTCACAACAAATCCCCAATTAGCACATAACACATCAAAATAGTTTTGATGGGGCTTTGGAAGAAGGTAGGCATGAGCGCTTACCGCTAATACGCTACCAACAGTAAGTATGCTCCAACGGTCGACGATAATCACGCTTGCTCGTTAGGTCCTAATTAAAAATAATTACCGCATCAGTATTAATTAAATACGAAAATACAAACAGTAATAAAATATCAGTCTTATAATTGTATTAAATGCCTTGATTTATTCCAACCAATCTAGGCTTTTCAAAATCCGAATTCTGATTCCGAATGAGTGCAGAAAAATAAAAACATTAAATCAAAAATACTGAAAATCGAATTAATAATTACGAAAAATATAAAAAACGAAACCTTAACTTTAAAACTAGGTCTAGGTCACAGGTACCCATGCATGGGACCCATAACCCGACCCAACACCACCACCACCACCCACTGGCCACCATGGCCGATGGTGGTGGTCGCCGGAGCTCCGGCGACGAGAAGAGAGAGAAAAAGCGAAAAGGGAGAAAGCAAGAGAGAACGCGAGAGAGAAAAGAGCAGGGGGGCGACGCGAAAAGGGAGAAAGCAAGAGAAAACGCGATATTCTACCCTCCTTAAAAGAAGTTTCGTCCCGAAACTTGAGACATGAAGTAATCACTTCCAAAACAAGACGAGCTTACCCATATGAAGGTATAAAACAAATTTTAGGACGCTAACATATGCAAGATGAGCAAGAACGATCGTGATTCTAAATTGATTAGCATGCACCATGCAATGCTTGGACATGCGAAATGATTACCAAAACACGCCAAAAAGACGAAATTTCGAGGCGTGATATTTTACCCTCCTTAAAAGGAATTTCGTCCCGAAACTCAAGTAGGACTAGTACCTTCTAGGAAGAGGTCTGGATACTTCTCGCTGATCATGGATTCAGCTTCCCATGTTGCTTCCTCTTGACCTTGTCGAGACCAAATGACTTTGACGATCGGAATAGTCTTTGTTCGAGTTTAGCGCTCTTTTTAATCCACTATATTGATAGTACGCTCTTCATAAGTCAGACTTTCGTCCAGATCGATCGTTTCAGGTTGAACAACATGAGTTGGTTCATGTACGTATCGCTTCAACTGAGAGACATGAAACACACTATGGACTTTTGCAAGTTCCACAGGTAAAGCTAATTGATAAGCAACCTCACCAATCCTTTCCAGTATCTCGTAAGGTCCAGTATAATGAGGACTCAACTCTCCCTTACCACAAAAACGCATGACACCTTTAGTAGGAGATACTCGCAAAAGTACCTTGCTTCCCACTTCAAACTCTTCAGGTCTACGACCTCTACCTGCGTACGATTTCTGTCGATCTTGAGCACTACGCATCTTTGCTTGAATAATTTTGACCACGTCGACGGTCTACTAGATCATTTCTGGACCCAAAACTGCAGTTTCACTAATGTCATTCCAACAAACGGGCGATCTACACTTCCTACCACACAATGCTTCATATGGTGCTCGATCAATGCTTGAGTGATAGCTATTGTTGTAAGAAAATTTGATCAACAGAATATGTGTATCCCACGAGCCTTGATACTCGAGTCCACACGCTCGTAGCATATCCTCTAAAGTCTGAATCATTCTTTCCGTCTGACCATCAGTCGCAGGATGAAAAGTAGTACTGAACTTCAATTTGCTTCCAAAAGCTTCTTGCAATTTCTGCCAAAAGTGTGACAGAAATATCGAATCTCTATCTGACACGATATCTTCTAGAACACCATGAAGTCTCATAACTTCCTTGACGTAAGCATCTACTAGCTTCTCCACTTCCCGAGTGTCATTCATTGGGATGAATCTCGCAACTTTAGTCAAACGATCCACAACGACCCAAATGGCGTTGTTCTTCTTCTGTGTCAATGGTAAACCCATGACAAAGTCCATTGAAATTGAATTTCATTTCCACGTAGGAACTTCAAGCGATTGTATCATTCCACCAGGTCTCTTGTGTTCGATCTTGACCTTCTGGCACGTCAGACACTTAGCCACGAATTCAGCGACATCTTGTTTCATTTCTTTCCACCAATAAATTTGGCGAAGATCTTTCTAAAGTTTTTCTCCACCAGGATGTACAGAATAAGGCGTATTGTGAGCTTCACCCAGAATCTGAATCTTGATATCCGGGTCATTCGGCACACAGACACGAACACGAAATCTTAAGACACCGTCTTGACCAATAGAAAAGTCCTCGGATCTACCCTCGTCCTTGTGGCGTAGAATCCGTTGAAGATCCTCATCTGAACTCTGTTTCCCTTGATCTCGTCGAGTAAGGTTGGTCGAACTGACATATGCGCTAAGGTACATTAAACGTCACCTTTCAGCACAATCTCCACGTCAAGACTCTGTAAGTCACGAATGATCTCCTTTGGAAGTACTGAAGCAGTGTTCAACGTATGACGAGTCTTTCTACTTAAAGCATCAGCTACCACGTTAGCTTTGCCTTCGTGATACTGAATGTTGATATCGGACTCCGTCAGTAACTCTAGCCATCTTCTTTGTCGCATATTCAACTCCTTTTCCGTGAATATGTACTTGAGACTCTTGTGGTCCGTGAACATCTTGACAGCAGAAGCATAGAGATAATGTCGCCAAATCTTCAAAGCAAACACGACAGTAGCGAGCTCTAAGTCGTGAGTAGGGTAGTTATCCTCGTGTTTCTTCAATTGTCTTGAGGCATAAGCCACTACCTTACCATGTTGCATCAAAACACAACCTAAGCCATGCTTAGACGCGCCACTATAGACTTCGTAACCTTCAGTTCCCGATGGCAAAGTCAAAATCGGCGCGCTCGTAAGACGTTGCTTCAACTCTTAAAAATCAGCTTCACACCTTTCAGAACACACGAACTTCGTCATCTTCTTCATCAAGTTTGTCATAGGTTGCGCTATCTTCGAAAATCCTTCCACAAACCTACGATAATAACCAGCTAACCCAAGAAAAATTCTAACCTCAGTCACGCTCTTCGGTGTGGACCAGTCCATAACAGCTCTAATCTTTTCCGGGTCAACAACAACTCCACTCTTAGACACCACGTGTCCTAAGAAGGAAACAGTTTCTAACCAAAATTTGCACATTGACAATTTCGCGTAAAACTGATGTCATCTGAAAAACTCCAAAAAGGTACGCAAATGTTGCTCGTGTTCTTCGAGTAGACCAAAATATCGTCAATAAAGACAACTATGAACTGATCGAGATAAGGCTGGGACGTACAGTTCGTCAAATCCATAAACTTCGCAGGTGCGTTCGTCAACCCAAAAGGCATAACAGTGAACTCATAGTGTCCGTACCTCGTCCTAAACGCGGTCTTTGCAATGTCAGGCTCGAAAATCCTGAGTTGATGGTATCCTGAACGTAAGTCAACCTTTGAGAAGACAGTCGCTCCACGGAGTTGGTCGAATAGATCATCAATCCTCGGAAGTGGATAACGATTGTTGATCGTAATCTTGTTCAACTCGCGGTAGTCTATGCACAGTCTCATACTACCATCCTTCTTACGCACAAACAGAACAGGAGGACCCCAAGGCGATACACTACGATGTATGTATCCCTTCTCCAGTAGTTCCTCGAGTTGCGTGTTCAGTTCTTTCATCTCAGCAGGAGCCATACGATACGGAGCTTTCGAGATCGGAGCAGAACCTGAAACTAAGTCGATCGTGAAGTCAACAATGCGTTGTGGAGGCATTCCGGGTATCTCGTCTGGAAAGACGTCAGCGTATTCCGACACAACTGGAATATGTTTGGAGACTTCGCGTTCTCGACTTGTATCCACCACATGACATAGGTAAATATCTTCACCTTTAGTCATATACTCTGCTTTCATGGTTGCCACTACCTTTAACTTTGGCTTGACCATGACTTCTTTGTAGGTAATCCTCCTACCCTTCGATCCACGCAACGACACACGTTGCTCAAAGCACTCTATCTTAGCCCTATACTTGGCTAACCAATCCATTCCCAAAGTCATGTCAAATTCCTTCAAATCCATCTGAATCAAATCCGCAGGAAAAATGATACCAGCTATACTAATCGGACAATTTTCATACAACGCTTTACAATTAACAATCGACCCATTTGGGATCCTAATATTTCCACTATACACAGAACTAGGTTCTAAACCTATCTTAGATGCAAAGCTCTTAGAAAGAACAGAATGCATTGCACCACTATCAAATAAAACAAAAGCAGGTTGGGAGTTAACGAAAAAAGTACCAGCGATCACATTCGGGTTCGCCTCAGCTTCATTGCGGTTCAGCACATAAACCCTTCCATTTACCCCTCTATTGTTGTTGTTGTTCTGCACGGGGTTGGCAGGTGCGGGAAGTTGTGCTTGATTATTCGCAGCAGGAGCAGCAGTATTGTTGCGGTTGTTGTTGTTGTAACCCCCATTTCCATGGTAGTTACCACCATTTCCGCGATTTCGATTTGCATTCCCACCACGATTTAGTTGTTATTGCAGTTCTGACAATTGTCGTTCCTTCCACGACTCCAGCATTCAGAAGCTTTATGACCAGGCTTTTTGCACTCGTAGCATTGAAGTACATCGCCACGACAGTTCTTGCTAGGATGCGTCTTGTTGTAGCGACTACAAGGCGTATTCCTCCTAGCTAAGATCGTAGGTCTATGACTGTTCGAGTCACGATTCCTGTTCCCGTTGTGGTTCTGACTACCACCTTGGTTGTTGTGATTGCCGTTGTTTGGTCTTGGCCTCTTATCTGCGCAATTCGAATGGGATGAATTATCTTTGTCACGTTTATGCTTTCCGAGCAACGAATCACAGCGATCCACAGCACGCTCTTGGTTCAAGGCTTTCTCGTACGATTTTTGGAACGTCAGCAAGTTTCCCATAATAAAACGCTGTATGTCCCACTTCAGGCCATCCTCGAACCTTTCGACATGCTCAGCTTTGGTCGTCACCAAGTTAGGTGCAAAAGCAGCAAGCTCATTCAACTTTGTTGCGTACTCAGCTACAAATAGCTTTCCTTGATAGATGTTCTCGAATTCCCGTTGCTTCTGGCGACGGATAGCTCTTGGATAGAACCTCTCACGAATAGACTCTTTGAATTCGGTCCACCCGTATTCTTCAATGGCGAGTAGATCAGTTCCCATATCGCTCCACCTTTTGTTCGCTTCACCCTTCAGGTAATACGTAGCGGTGTTGACCTTCATGTTGTTGGGCCGACTAGTTGCCCTAAACAACTTCTCAAACTCTATAATCTAGTTCTCAAGCTTGATGGTCTCGGAGCCACCCTCAAACGTCGGAGGTTTGAGTGCATCGAAATCCCTAAAGTTGTGCGTCTCAGGGTTCTGCTCGTTGTGATCTTGCTCTTGGTGCTCTAGCTGGCGCGTAATGTGCTCGACCACGTTGGTAAGACCTACTTCTAGTCTTGCGAGTCGGTCGTTGGTTGCCATTGTAACAAATCTGAGACATACAAGAGCAATGGTTGATCACCATTTCAGCAAAACTGGCACGTTCGACCCATATTGAGGTCTAGTTGAGAGATATAGGTTATAATTGAAACCAATCCTCTTGACATTTAGCAAATAGCATATAAGTTCCAATGATCGACCTTACATTGTAGGTCTAAGTAAAATACTTGCTTTGAATAGTTCTCAGTTCTCATGTATAATAGTTCGATATGCAATAACAAAGTAGACACATTGGTCTCACACGATCGATAAGCAATAACATTCACACTTCACACATCGAGGCTCCATACTATTTAGTAGGGCAATAAACATTGACATTTGATTGCATACCATACATGCTTAGCCTTTGGCTCACAATTAATATGATCATGCTCAATGAAAATTTTGTCATAATTGCGACATTGATTCCCATCATGTCTAGGCAATACGAGATAGCATTATGAAGCTATGAGTCAACCATGCAATTATGTGATAAAGCGATCATATAAAACAAATTCTCAACGATATCATATAATCAAATGAAGTAGTCTTGCAATGAGACAAATTGCAAGTAAATAACAATCATAAATATTTGTTGCCTATGAAACTACACCAACATCAAACTTGACCACGCAAGGCCATCACAATAGCTAAAAGTTCAATAAAACTCAACTAAAACTACTAAAGCAATCATCTACTTCTACTTGACACTAGCACACATTTTCTTCGCCCTAGGGCACTCGTCATGATCGTCCTTCCTCCTAGGCTTCACCTCTTTGCAGGGCGTGTATGGATTAGCATATCCACCGAATTTCTTGGGCATGAAACGCTTCCTAAAATCATCGGCTTGCTTGCATTTCTTGGTCCAACAGTACTCGCACATATCCTTTGGCGCGGGTACTAGCACACGGTTCACCTTCCACTCGAACTGGGATAGGCATAAGTCAGCGACAACGCCTCTAAAGCAAAGAGACCATCTCGTACCTTCACCATAATTCTTCTCGTGTAGGTGATCACTCTTGGAGACTATGTCGTCGTACTTCTCCTTGATTCCCATCCAAGGATGGATGTTAGGCAGACCAGCCCGTAGTAGCTCTACCCATAAGCCTTCATGTAGACTCGTGCAATTCTCGTACTGATAGTATAAGCATGTCGTATGTAGATACGTATATCCTCGAGCTCAGCGTCAGTAGCAAAGAATTCACAAATCTGATATCCAAAAATTCACAAATCTGATATCCAAAAATTCACAAATCATCCAAGGCATTCAACGATAATATATAGGTGCTCACTAGCACTCAATAATACCCATACCAATTAGCATATAATTAATAGCATAATAATACTAATAATTCACCATTCAGTAATTATCCAGTAATCATCATATGGACTAATTAATTCCCAAAATATGCTAACATCAATATGCTAATTATCATTCATAATCACAGCAGTAAACATGCTTAATAATTCTCATAATAACGACGATATAATTTAATCATGCTTTGCATATTAAATTCACAATAAATTCCCAATTAGCACATAACACATCAAAATAGTTTTGATGGCCATTTGGAAGAAGGTAGGCATGAGCGCTTACCACTAATACGCTACCAACAGTTAGTATGCTCCAATGGTCGACGATAATCACGCTTGCTCGTTAGGTCCTAATGAAAAAAAATTACCGAATCAGTATTACTTAAATACGAAAATACAAACAGTAACGAAATCTCATTTTATTCCAACCAATCTAGGCTTTTGAAAATCCGAATTCCGATTCCGAATAAGTGCAGAAAAATAAATATATTAAATAAAAAATACTGAAAATTGAATTAATAATTACGCAAAATATAAAAAACGAAACCCTAACTTTAAAACTAGTTCTAGGTTACGGGTAACCATGCATGGGACCCATAACCCCACCCAAGACCACCACCACCATCCACTGGCCACCATGGCCGGTGGTGGTGATCACCGGAGCTCTGGCGACGAGAGGAGAGAGAAAACGCGAAAAGGGAGAAAGCAAGAGAGAACGCGAGAGAAAAGAGAGGAGAGAGCAGTGGGCGACGGGGCCACTCACCGGCCGCCACCCAGGCGCAGGCATGGTGGTCCGGTGGTCCCGCGAACGCAAAACAGACGGGCAGGGGGAGACGCGAAAGAGAGAGAAAAAGAAAGAGAAAGAGAGAGGGAGAAGATGAGAGAGTTACCGGCGGAAGGGAGGGGCGACGCCGGTGGTTTTTCCGGTGAGGTGAGCGGCTGAAGTGAGAGAGAGTGACGGTGGAGAGAGAGAGAGAGAGAAAGAGTGAGAGAGAGAGAGAGAGAGAGAGAGAGAGAGAGAGAGAGAGAGAACCATGAGTTTGTGAGAGGAGGACAGAGAATTTTGTGAGGGTTTGATTAGTTGTGCAAAACTGATCAATTGCCTCCTCTTTTCTTTATAAAGGCCCTCAGTCAACTCAAGTCAAAGACTACTAGGTTTAGGAATTTATTTACTAATTTTCTAATTTAAATAGATAATTAAAACTAATTAAAACAATCTGAATAATTCTTATTCATATATAAATCATTTTATTTAAAATCTCCGACATTAATAAATGCAATTTATGGAAGTCCCATAATAATAATTAATATTATTATGGCATTGATTGAATAAATCGAATCCTTGAATATTGGGGTATCACACTAAGTCTTCTATGTCTAAAGGAACGTGAGGCAAGCAAAGTCATGAGCGACATACATATCGGCGTATGTGGTCCCCACATGAATGCACTGACTTTAGTCAAGAAAATCCTACGGCAAAGATACTATTGGACTGCAATGGAAAAGGATTGCATCGAATACGTGAGAAAGTGCACACGCTGCCAATTCCACGCCAATTTACAACATAGATCTCCTACTCCTCTACATATGTTCACCTCACCGTGGCCATTCTCTGCATGGGCCATTGACATCATTGGAAAAATCTTCCCTACAAGAAAAGGAGGCCACGAATACATACTAGTCACGATAGACTACTTTACCAAATGGGTCAAAGCTCGTTCATACGCAAGAATAGCGTCAAAGCACGTGGCAAAGTTCATACATGACAACATCATTACTAGATACAGAGTACCCCAGGAAATCATAAGTGATCACGGGACCCAATTCAAAAAAGATGTTGTCGAGCTTTTCACGAAGTTCCAAAATTCAACACCAACAGTCTTCACCTTATAGGCCACAAATGAATGGAGCCGTAGAATCAGCAAACAAGAATGTAAAGCAAATGATAGCCAAGATGACGGAAAACTACGAAGATTGGCCCGGCAAGCTACAATTCGCCTTATGGGGATATAGAACTACTATTCGATCCTCAACAGGAGCAACGCCTTATTTTTTAGTATATGAAATGGAGGCGGTACTCCCAGTCGAGGTAGAAATCCCTTCCTTGAGGATAGCTTTGAAAAGTGAATTACCCGAAGTAGATTGGGTCCAAGCCCGGTATGACCAATTGGTCTTGCTAGACAAAAGACGATCAAATGCCCTACATTACGGTTAAGTCTACCAAGTGTAGACGCCAAAAACGCGCCTTCAGATTTCTCCGCAAAAGCCTGATGATGAAAGGAGTAATTTATAAACTTGAACTGCTATTTTTGCTTTAATAGTTAAGATAAGGTCTCAGGTTTTTCCTCCAAACACTCCTTCATTCCATTTGTTTCAAAAGCCCCGTTTAAGAGCTTTTCAACGACACGTCTGATGCCTCTTTTTGACTCCCGGTCACCAAGTTGCAGGGGTAAAACCGTCGTTTACCGTTCAAGGGTAAAACGGTCTTTTTACATTTTTTGGAATATTTAAATTCCTCCGAAAAATAAAAACAGACTGGATGTCATCATTATGACGACATCCAGCTGGCTGCTGACAGCCGTTAGCGGCCCTGGGATAAATCCCAGGGCTGCTACCGGCGCTGACCATATTCCCAGGGCCGCTAGCGGCGACGACCCTGCTTCTGGCCCGGCTCTTTTTTCGGCCCAAATCCAAATTTCGGCTCCTTTTAAGCCGTCCAACCCTACTTCCTGCGCCTATAAATACGACCTTCCCCCTCAGTTCAAAACACACAATCTACAGTAGACAACCTGTATTCTCAGTAGTATTGACTCTGAGCTTCCCCCTCTTTCTTCCTAACTTGAGATCTATTTTTACTATTCTTGTCAAATATAGCCTACAAGTCAGGGACAAATTCCCGAGGGCTCAAATTAAATTAACTGCCTAATTGTTTATTTTCTATTAGTCATAATGTAGATATTATGCTATAATAGCATTTTATTGCTTCCTAAATATTGTCTGTATAGCCGTTGTAATACTCAACTTGTCAATCAAATGCATGTCTAAATAAGGGTTAATAATAAATTTTGTGATGCTTGTGATGAACCAATTAATAGTCTAAGTCTAGGTTGTTAATCCGGTTTTGCATGGGAATTATGTCTTTAAATTATTAAGAAAACTTGAGTTAGTAGAGGCCGTCATAAACGGGCGAGTTAGGTGCCTAGTACCTTCCCACCTCGTACCTTCGCCCCCAAACCTATTATTTTTGGGTATTCATATGTTCTATATGACTGGGAGTCTTTCTAAAAACATGATTAGTTCACTTTTCGCGCTATTGGGTTGTCCCTTCGGTTTGTCCCTTTGATAAAATGCCGATAGCAGATTTGTGACCTCTTTCATGGTTTTTATTCAATTCATGTCTTTACAAAATCCTTTCTAACTCCATGGTCCTCTCGAACTTATCTAAACCCCCAACTTACAAATTTTCTATAAGGATGCACTCCGTGGAAATCAATACTCATATAAAAATGATTGGACGAAAATCCCGGGTCCTTACAGTGGCGACTTCACTGGGGATTTATTTAAGAGGATGAGACTCGAAAGTCAAGTTTGCTTAATTGTTTAATAACATGTTCCATATTTTTGCATCATTTGCATGTGCTTTGGCATAGTTTTTGACCCTTATCAACCCTCGAGGAAGTTTGTGTCGCAACTCGTAGAAAACCCGTATATCTAAAGGAATATTCAGTTGTCCTATCGTGCAAATCGACGCTTCCTCACCCATGACTCATCAATCCTTATTGTTGAAAAGAATTACAATTCATGTGTCGACCATCCGCCGAACGGAAATTGCAATTTGTCATGGTAACCTCACAGGAGCCAAAAGCCTCTAGCCCACATTCGTGCATCCGCTTGCTTGTTGTGCATGTGTTGTTGTAATGTCCGTCTGATCGCATGTTTGCCTGTAATTATATCGTTTTAATGCTTGCCTGAATGCATGAATATCGTGATTATGTGCCAACATGTACCTACGTGTTATGAGCCTTTTCTTTTATTTTTAGCTAGTTCCTTATGCCCGAAGATGGTGCGAGAATTCCAATTCAATGAACACCCTTCATTTTCCTGATGGTATATTTTAAAAAGTCATTGAACAATCTTCTCGGATTTTTTTAGTAGAAAAAAAGAAGTCAGTCTTTCAGTTTCCCTTCTCCCTTTTCCTTTTTTTTCCATTTCTTTATTTTCTTTTTTTCTTTTGATGTAATTCAGATTCGGTAAAAAAAAAAATAGAAAATCGAAAAAAAAAATCGGCAAAAAAAAAATTGAAAATAGGCCGCTGAAAATCAAGACCAAAAAAATCGAAAAAATATAAAAAGTCCGAAATTCTTTTATTTTATTTTTTTTATCCCATTTTCCATTTTCTTTGAGTCTAGAAATATAAAAATAGGATTGTCCATCTTTTCTATTTTTCTGTTTTTTCGGTCATAGACTTTACTTTCCTTGGATAATAGGGAAATATTTGGGCATTTAGGCTTAAGGACTTTTTTTTAAGACAATGTGTTTCTCTATGTGTGTGTTAACTTTTTCTTAGATGAGAGTCTCATAGTCTTTTTCATGTTACTAAGCGCTCCATGCTTCCCATTCAGGATAGGATCCGAAGAAGAAAAATTTGGCTAAGGTTCGATTCACTTTTCTGCCATACTTTGATTCAAGCCACCTTGATCACATCATGATCAGAACAGTTTAGGAGTATCTGGTCGAGATGACTGACCGAATGGAAGCCGACATCACCAACATTAAGTCAAGACAGTCGTGGGATACACCGATGTTTGTTCCTTCGTCTGAAAACCGGAAATCCGTGACTTCGGGAAAGCTTGATCCTGTTCCCCAAGGGCCAGAAAAGAAACGTAAGAGCGACGCGTCTTCCTCCAATGTCTCATCCAGGGAATACTACATACCTCGGAGTAAGCCGAATAGGAATTTCTCTCCATTGGGAATCACTCTCAGCACAGCCTTCGAGAGATTAGTGGACAAAGACATACTCCGACCCATGGGTCCCACTCCAGAACCAAGTACCAAGGGCCGTAACTGGAAAGAAGGAGATTACTGCAAGTATCATCAAGGGAAAGGTCATGACACGAATGACTGTTTGGCCCTTAAACACATCATCCAAGACAAGATAGACAATGGCACACTACCATTTCCCAAAGCTGAAGAAATCGGAAGTTTCGGCAACCTCCTGGGTGCTATCAACCATATTGCAATCGAGCAGCCCGAAGATTACTCTCCCCTCATTTATGGTGAGGAAATCACCTTGTTTTCTCAAAAATCCTATGAAGAAGAACCAGACGTGAGAGGCAACAAAACAGTGGATGACAAAAATCAAATACAAGAAAGTCTGGCTCGCATAATCAAAGAGATACAAGGGATGAGAGAAAAGGTTGACATTCTAGAAGAACGTACCTCCTAGCGCAGGAACGCAGTCATCTTGGCCAAAGAAGAAACATGGTGGCGCCAAGACCTTCTTTATCACAAAATGTCCAAGTGTGAGTATGTTCGGCCAAGGACTCCCACATCAAAGCTCCTTCCAAGAGACAGAAATCCATTTCTAAGCTGTACCTACTGCGCGGCTGAGGGACATCACATAAATCAGTGCAGGCGCTTTAAAGGGCTAGTCTTGCGTTTCATTGACCAAGGGACAATGTGGCCACCATATACTTGGATAGCCAGCTGGAGTCGTCATAATCAGGAGAAGTACACCCCTCTCTTTGCGCCCATGGAAGCCGTGATGAACGCACTAGTATGGAGAGGTGACATCCAACCCCACATCCCTTTGGAGGATGCCAAATCAGATTCGGGTGAAAACTGACCTTATTGCAAGTATCATCGAGTATTCGGACACCATACAGATGACTGCCTATGCCTAAAAGACGACGTCCAAGGTGTCATTGATAGGGGAGAGGTTCCGCCACCGCTAAGGGACGGCAATGTGGACGATGAAGCCTTGAATTAATTGCTTAACCGCAGGAGCTAGAGGAATCGAGTCTGAGTCCCCAACTGTTGTCGAGTTAGGGTCCTAGCTAAATCTTTAGGTTGAGTCTTGAATAGGGGGTGTTCCCCTTTTTACTTTTATTTCTAAGTCTCGTTTCTTTTTGACGGGAATTAGAGACCCTCTTCTCTACAGTCATGTGTGCTTATCTCTTTTTGCAAATCAATAAAAATTCCTCTTGCTCATTTCTTTCTTTGTTTGGCTATTGATAAATCCAATGAACAAAAAGTTGCACAAATCATTAACTAATCAATTTAAGCAATGGAAGTAAACTTCGTAAAGCAAGAATGCAGATTTTCACTTTTACAGGAATTTGAGGGGCTGAACTCTCTCAACAATGCCGCTCCACAAAGAAGAAGCGACCTAGCCTTTTGCAACAACCTCGACCCAGAAATGACTTTGGAGGATCCTTGGTATCAAGACGTCTTCAACTACATCACCAAAGGAACATACCATCAAGATGCACCACTAAGAGCTCAACGGGCCATCCGTCTCTTAGCGGCGCAATACATAGAATACAAGGGGGTTCTGTACAAAAAGTCCCATAACGGGGTCAACCTCAGATGCGTGAATTCCGAAGAAGCCGCAGAGATTATGGACGAGGTACACAATGGTGTGTGCGGGCCACACATGAATGGTCGAATGCTCTCCAGAAAGGTAATACGGTTAGGATACTACTTGACTACTATGGAAAGGGAATTGCTACGACTATATCAAGAAGTGCAAGAAGTGTTAGATATATGCCAACCTACAGCATATGCCACCCTCAATGCTCCACAACTTCACATCCCCTTGGCCATTTTTCGCATAGGGAATAGATATCATTGGTAAGATCACCCCAAAGGGCTCGGGAGGACATGAATACATCCTAGTAGCCATAGACTACTTTTACCAAATGGGTCGAAGCCCAATCCTATGCCGTCCTTACCTCCAAACAAGTGTCCAAATTCATAAGGAACAACATCATTTGCCGATACTGTTTTCCGCATGAAATCATCAGTGACCATGGATCCCACTTCAAAGCCGAGACAGCCACTTCCTCAAAAACTACAATATCCAGCACCACAAATCATCCCCTTACCGTCCCCAAACCAATGGCGCAGTAGAAGCCGCCAACAAAAACCTCAAGACTATCATTGAAAAGATGATAGAAAACTACAAAGATTGGCCCATCAAACTCCCATTTTCCCTTCGGGGATATAGGACATCCGTAAGCTCCTCTACGGTAGCAACACCTTATTCCCTAGTCTATGGAATGGAAGCAATTCTACCCATAGAAGTCCAATTACCCTCCATGCGCATAGCCTTAGAAAGGAAAATTCCTGAATCCCAATGGTTACAAGCCCGCTAAAAAGTGCACATGTTCACGGATGAAAGACGCCTATGGGCCCTAGACCATTCCCACATGTACCAAAAGCGCATGGCAAGAGCAATCAACAAAAAGGTTCGACCTCGAAATCTAAAGGAAGGGGATTTAGTTTGGAAAGAATTACGTGCCCCAGTTACTGACCCCAGAGGCAAATTTCGACCCAACTGGTCCGGCCCATTCATCATCAAAGACATTCTATCAGGAGGTGCAGTCGGACTCATGGATATTGATGGCATCGAGTTCAGTCAGCTCACCAATATGGATCAACTAAAGAAGTGTTACGTCTAAAAAAAAATCCGAAAATTTTAAAAAAAAAAAACGTTCACAACTTGAACGAACTACGGTGGCCTGATTCCACACTGGATACGTAGGTAACCCTTTTCAGGGACCCGGCCAAAATCAATCCAAAATTCCTTTCAAACTCATGCAAAAGGGATAATCTTTATTCAAACTGAACGAATAAGCTGGCATTGCAAGAGTTAAACTTCCTAAGCTTACAATAATAATAATAATAATAATAATAATAATAATAATAATAATAATAATAATAATAATAATAATAATAATAATAATAATAATAATAATAATAATAATAATAATAATAATAATAATAATAATAATAATAATAATAATAATAATAATAATAATAATAATAAAGGTTTAAGCTAAACAAATTCTTATTATTATTTTTTTTTCATAACTAGACTTGCTTTCCTAGAAAACTACTTTAATCCTTCTTCCCTTTAGAAGGCTTCGTTGAAGAGTTCTTCTTTGAAAGACCTTGGCTTGAAGATGACCTATGATCGCTCCCTTGAGCTGGGGGCTTGCCTCTTTTCAGTACATGATAGCCTCCCCTTTTGAGGCCCTTCCTTTCTTTTCTTGCTTCCTGTTTTTGAGTCATACTTAGGCTTTAGTTGGTCCTACTCCTCATGAAGAAGGGCTCGTCTCGCTTCTCCATCACCGCAGGAAACCCAGTTCAGATAGGTCTCAAAAACTTTCCTCAATCCGTAGCAAACTCATTGGTCAAAGCTGTGATAGTTGGTCTCGTAGTTTCCTGACGAGGAATAACCTGCTTCAACCCATATTGCCTCATGGCCCTAGAGGGGAAGAAGAAAGTAGTCCTATACAAACCCATTATGGTAGTATGTGGAACCAAATTGTCACAAGCCACTAAGGAGGTCAAGTTCCACCAAGACACATGCCAGCAATTAACAGGTCCCGCATGGAAAAAGGCATCCCACTCAGCGAGGGACTTTTCAGAATATAGCCTTTTCCTAACCAAGAAGCTACCAGCGGTATAGGTTTTCTTTGACCAAGCCCGAGGAACACGAGCTATCATATTATCTGGTGATTCTGTTAGCCTCAGATGCTCACATAACCAAATTTGAACCAGCGGGGGGCTGCCAGAAAAAGATTCGTGAGGAGAGATTTTCAGCCTGTCGAGCCCAATAATAGTTTCCCCTACAACCAGATGCAAAGGAGAATGCCCTTCAACCATTTGATTAACCACTCGCAGCAATGAGGCTCTGCCCAAGTTAGGAGATTCTGCATTAGCAAACAATAGGCGGTTCAACAGGCAAAGTACAAAAGCCTGACGGCGACAATGCTTGAATATTGCATTCTTTTCAAAAGAAACAGCAAACTTTTCGCAGAGTTGAACCAAGTCCACATCGACACTAAGAACCATGCTTTTGATTTCTGCAGATGACAAGCCCAAGAATTTCTTGTACTGATCCCTAAAACCATCTCTCACATAAGGCATAGCTGGGGGAAGAACATCAGGCATATTAGTGATCGCAGCAAAATTTTCAACTAGAGGGCATAATTCAGAGTTACCAAAACGGAAAACATGCAGGTCAGGGTCCCAATAATTCAGAGCGGATCGAAGAAGGGGCCACAATATTTTTGTTGGTCTTAAGGTCAGCAAGGTAGAGACATGGAACAGAGCTAGTTTAAGTTTATCTTCTACGGTCAGATTTTTGCACCAGGCATCGAACATGTTTTCAAAGGATTTCACCATGATAGAAGATTTGGGAAATTTGAGAGAGCTAAGGTCTGAAAAGTGATACAACATCAAGTATCCCATAAATCCTATTAATAGGAAAAAACGCGGGCCAAAGAAGTCAGGAATGCACAAAAAAGCCCAAACCAGAGCCGTCAGCGGCCTTGACCAGCGCCGCCAGCGTCCCAAGCCTGCAGCCCAGCGTCGCTAGCGGCCCTGACCCTGGCCCGGTCCGAATTTTCCTCTCGCTCCAGCTCGCCCCATTGATCCGGTCTGCCCAATTTAAAGCCCAGTTTTTATGCCCGCGCTGAATTACAAAGCCCAAGACTCTCTTAGTTTTATCTTTTTCAATTTTTTCTTTTTTATTATTTTTTTAGGGGGTATAATATGTGTAATTTTTGCTTTTCCTTGCAATTTTTACCTTTTTTTTCTTTATTTTATTCCCCAAATTATGGCTTTTCCTACTGCATAACGCATTGCATACTTAGAGATCAGACGAGCATAATCGAGTCATCATATTATATATATCATAAAAATGCATAAAAACAGGAGTTCGAAATCTCAAGATCAATGTCTACAAGGATATCCAACATCGCTCAGCCAGAGTCGTCATCACCGTTGCTGTCAGCCTCTTCATCAACGGACAGCCCCTGAACGTAGTTCCCGGTCGAATAGTGATGAGAAGAGCTGTAAATGGGCCTGCGGTTTTCGGGCCTCATGTCCTGCCCATCATACGTTGGTGCAGGCATAGGGGTACCTGTTGGAAACCCCGCGGCAAAGAAACTCTCTGTGGCCTGACTAAGGAAATCCATAGCCATATCCTGATGCGAAGGCCCAGTATGAGGCACATCCCATCCAGGGGCATCCGCCCAACCTCCGACCGTGGGGTAACAATAGGCCTGCTATTAAGAAAACGTTAGAAACCCACAGGGGAGAACATCTCCGAAATGTACAGCACAGAAGGTCCGGGCGCCTCATCAACAGTAGGCTTGGTCACACCTACGGGAGGTAAACGAGCAACAGATGGTATGCTCGCCGAAGAGGCCCTCGCAGCAGAAGAATGTCGGGGCCCCACCGAAGACGAGGACTTGGACATCTGCAAACAATCAAGATCGAGATGTTAAGTTAAGCACTTCACTTAGCTAAACAAAGGATAAAAGTCTACTTACATCAACCGTCCGAGACCGAGAAATCTTCCCCTTTCCCATTACTCGACCATAGCCTTTCTTCAGCAGATGTTTGAGCTTGAAGATTTGAGAGGTCTGCTCCCGGTTCAACTACAAAAAGAGAGCCACAAGATAGAGTCAGCACTCAAAAGCAAACACAAACACAAGAAGGGATAAAAAGGAGCTCACCCCCGTACAACCATCAGGCAAGGGCAAGCCCTCCACAGCCTCTCCGTCAGCTATATGAAGAGGGAATTCCTCTATTATGCGTCCCCCACTCTCCCCAATGTACCTCACCTCATTGGTCGGCAAGGTTACTCTTGGGGGCTGACCTTGAGGAACTCTAAAATGAGACCTCCTAGGACCCTGAGGAGCTAGACGGTCCGCCTGCAAGACACAAGAAGTTAGTATATCACACATACAGCTAAAAAGATGCAGATAAGTTTCTTACCTAAGAAGTAAGGTCCGGCATCAAGCGGTCCAAGAAGTAGGCCAGGTACACGGCCGTGCGGTCCAAGCCAACAACTTCTAGCATAAGAAACTCTGTGGCCGCAATACCACGATTCACGACTCCCAAGTCCCGCACACTCAGACCACGCAGATAGAACATGGTCAAAGGAGGATCCTCCGGAACGAGGTGACTACCCAGGGAGGGATAGACCAGCCGAGTCAAACGGTCCCTCAAGTACCATACAAAGCCAAATGGCCCCTCAAAGACCACCCGCAGAGAAGACACTCTAAAGGACTCCAGGGTAATATGGGGTGGAACCCCAGGGATACCATCAAAAGCAAACCATGACACCTGCAGGTTACCAGTTCAAAAGTTCATTCACACCAAATGGACCAATGAGAAAAATGCACAAGTCAACAACGACATACCATAGATGCGGCATGACTCTCGAAGGTGGCCCGAAAATGCTCCAGAAAGGTAAACGAGTGGTTACCCCTACCAATCCACCGTGAACCTAATGGGAACATCCTCAAATCAGGACGGTGAGGACCGAAAGCCGGAAAATACTCAAAGAACCACAGCTGCCACACAAGCAAGAAAATATGCTCCAAGCTCAAAAGCAAGCACGTGCAAAGGAAAAGAAAATGAAAAAAAAAACAAATGGGCCTACCTCTAGTATCCTCCATGGGCCCGAGATAGAGGTCCTCTCACTCGTCTCGTTAGGCCTACAAGCCCGACAACACCATCTCACCAAGGAAGCATAAGCGGAAGCACCGAGGTTGTACTCACCGACTTGACATACACTCTTCTTCTGAGCAAAGATGGTAGAACCCAACAAGCAAGCCAGGAAAATACGGGCTCTCTGCCCCTCAGTAAGCCCCTGCTCCGCCAGAGCCGCCCACAACCGCGCCAAAGAAACCCGACCCTTATCAAAGTGGACAGACACGGGCCCGTAAAGCTCAAGCAAACTGTCACTCTGTCACCAATAGTTTGCGTCGTACCGAATACGACGCCCTCTAAAGGATAGCCCCGTCAGCACAGCAAACTGATAAAGGGTGGGGAACATCTCTCCTACAGGTGTATGAAAAGTGTTCGTGGAATCCCAAAACCCCTCCAATAAACCCCTGGCAATGATCCTAAAATCCCCCGAGTAACAATCAGGGATAACAATCAGGAAATGGTCCAAACCCGAACCCAGTACCAAGTTCCTAGCCCCTACTGAAAAGGTCTCTAACATCATAGCCCACTGGGACGTAGCCCCATGAGCCTGCAACAAGACACCAACACCCTAGCCAACAAACAAATTTTCCTTAACACCCCATATACTATAAATACGGCTAAAATAATTCCACAAAAATTATATGCAGCTGACCACCAATCCAGTAGAAGTCCCAATTTGTTCGTGTGTTGAAGCACTAACAGTTCCAGTTTTCAGTTCAAATATACTGAACAGAAAAAAAGGGGAAAATCAGAAAACATACCAGCTCCAAGTTAGACAGATAACTCTGTCTATCCGGTAGTAGAACACTGCGGTTCTAAACCCTAGTCGGGCGCCAGTCCAGCCGCATGAAAGAATCGTGGTACAGCCGAGCTCCATCTGCGTGACTAGTCGGAGGTGCTCTAGTAGAAGGTAACCCGGTGCGGAAAAGGCTCTGGTTATACTCCTCCTCACTCATGGGACGTTTTCCCTTATCCACGGGAGCCATGGGGGCACAATAAAGCTTTCTCTCTCTACAAGTGGGAAAATAAAAGTTTCAAATTCGCAAGAAACAGACACCCATTCAACAATGCAACCAAAAATTCAACAACTAGGCGGAAAAATAAGCAAGTTCAAGACAAAAACCGAAGAAATCGGTCAAGAATCGACTTACCTCAGGCAAAGTGGAGCATTCAACAATGGAGGAAGCTCGAAGGTTTGCTCTCGACAAAGTGAAGAAGAAGGCACGCGAAAAAAAAAAAAGAAGCGCCGAAGCGCTTTTACATGGCTTAAGCCCAGCGCCGATAGCAGCGCTGGACAGAGCCGCTAGCGGTCTTCCTTGAAGGCCCAACGCCGCTAGCGGCGCTGGCCTGGGCCACTAGCGGCCTTGTAGACCTGCACGTGCGGGCCCCTCTGCTGTCCTACGGCCCCTTTTTCCAGTCCAAGTGCACGGGAACAAAGTACTCCGGCCCACAAATTCGAATTCGACAGTTGGCCCATTTTATGGTACCAATTTTTTTCAGGTAAAACTAACCCAATTATTTTTGCAGGTCCCAGATACTGAAACTCAGATCTACACTGCGAGAACCCTTACTGCCCAGAGCGCCAAATTATTTTTAAAGCCCGGAAATTCTATCGGCCTTACAGCTCAGTATTACAAACTTTGGGCCAGTCGATGATCGCTTAAGCTATTGTGTTTAAACTGTCCTTCTGCGAAATTACAAATTTTGGGGTCAGTCAATGATCGCTTAAGCTATTGCGGTTAAAATGTCCCTCTGCGAGGTTACAAATTTTGGGGTCAGTTAATGGTCGCTTAAGCTATTGCGGTTAAACTGTCCCTCTACGAGGTTACTTATTATGTGTCAGTCAATGATTGCTTAAACCGTTGCAGTTATACTGTCCATTACTTTTTATATGTGTTTCAGTCAATGATTGCTTAAGCTATTGCATTAAAATTTTTCATATGTCCTAACCATTTTTTGCAGCCGTTATTTTAATTGCGCTGTCTCGTTGACCTTTTCGTTTCTCGTACAGGGACGGAATCTCGACATCCGCCGAGCAGTGTTTAGTCACTGTTTATCGAAGCACTCCACGTTGATCATTCTCAAAGTATTACTAACCTTTTCATTCACTCTGAATACAGGTCCCCAGCAGACGTTTAGATCATCTACGGGCGGTGTTCTATCCTGCTACCATAACCTCGATTTTCTCTTGTGTTCACAGAGAAGAAATCTTAGCCCGCTACGAGCATGTCCGAACTCAGGTTTGTCTTCATATGCATACATACTGTACACTCTCACACACCGTGTGCACATCAGCATCCTGCATGTCGCCTTCGGAATACTTTGATCTTCACTTTTAGTCAAGCTCGATCAAAGTGGGCGCTTCTCTAGACGCAAAAAAAGCGCCTTCAGATTTCTCCGCAAAAGCCCGATGATGAAAGGAGTAATTCATAAACTTGAACTGCTATTTTTGCTTTAATAGTTAAGATAAGGTCTCAGGTTTTTCCTCAAAACACTCCTTCATTCCTTTTCATTCAAAAGCCCCGTTCAAGAGCTTTCCAACGATACGTTTCATGCCTCTTTCCGACTCCCGGTCACAAAGTTGCGATTTAGGGGTAAAACCATTTTTTACCGTTCAAGGGTAAAACAGTCTTTTACCGCTAGCGGCGCTGACCATATTCTCACGGCCGCCTGACCAGCGCCGCTAGCGGCACTGACCCTGCTTCTGGCCCGACTCTTTTTTCGGCTCACATCCAAATTTTGGCTCCTTTTCAGCCGTCCAACCCTACTTCCTGCGCTATAAATACGACCCACCACCCTCAATCCAAAACACACAGTCGACAGTTGACAACCTCTATTCTCAGTAGTATTGACTCTGAGCTTTCGCCTCTTTCTTCCAAACTTGAGATCTATTTTTACTATTCTTGTCAAATATAGCCTACAGTTAAGGTACAAATTCCTGAGGGCTTAAATTAAATTAACTGCCAAATTGTTTATTTTCTAGTAGTCATACTGTAGATATCATGCTAGAATAGAGTTTTATTGCTTCCTAAATATTGTCTGTATAGCCGTTGTAATGCTCAACTTGTCAATCAAATGCATGTCTAAATAAGGGTTAACAATAAATGTTGTGATGCTTGTGATGAATCAATTAATAGTCTAAGTCTAGGTTGTTAATCCGGTTTTGCATGGGAATTATATCTTTAAATTATTAAGCAAACTTGAGTTAGTAAAGGTCGTCATAAAAGGGCGAGTTGGGTGCCTAACACCTTCCCACCTCGTACCTTCGCCTCCGAACCTATTATTTTTGGGTACTCATATGTTCTATGTGAGCGGGAGTCTTTCTAAAAACACGATTAGTTCACTTTTCGCGCTATTTGGTTTTCCCTTTGGTTTGTCCCTTCGATAAAACGCCGATAGCAGATTTGTGACCTCTTTCATGGTTTTTATTCAATTCATGTCTTTACAAAATCCTTTCTAACTCGATGGTCCCCTTAAAGTTATCTAAACCCCCAAGTTACAAATTTTCTATAAGGACGACTCCGTGGAAACCAATACTCGTACAAAAAGGATTGGACGAAAATCCCGGGTCCTTACACCAAGCAAGGATGGCAATACATTTTGATCAACAATTCAAGGCTAGAGGACTAAAAGAAGGATACTTAGTCCTAAAAGACGTAAGACCAATTGTAGTCGACCCTCGGGGAAAGTTCAAACATAATTGGGTCGGGTGATACATTATCAAGACAATATTATCCCGTGGAGCGGTAAAGTTAATGGATTTAGACGGCAACGAGTTCACTCAACCAGTGGCGTATCCAGGTATTTAGTACTGGGGTACAAATCGGAGAATATTTCTTTTTTAAATATGGGTTCATTTGACACTCAACGTATAACCTTAATTGTATAATTGTAGAGGTATATAATAATAGACATATGATGTACTCCCTCCGTCCCAAATTATATAACAATTTTGGGAATTGTGACTCACAGTGCTGTGGGGATTACTGAAATACAAAGCGCCAACTCATTACACCACTCGAAGGTAGAATGACAGAAGTAGAAGACGTAACTGATGAGTCCGGCCTGGTAGTCCCTCACGGACAGTCGGCGGACCCATTGGTGCACAATCCAACGGCCCCTCCGGCACGCCGAAGCACCACGCTTACTCCAGGTGGCCAGCCGATCATTGAAGGGATCGTATATGAAGGAGACTTTTTCCGAACCTTGGTGGGAATGCAAAGGACCACCATGGAAGGAGTCGTAAAGGAGGTGCGAGACGCATTGAAATCACAGTCTGCCCCATCCCGGCTAATTAATGTTCCGAACTTTGGCACAATGCCGGCCACCCCGGCGGTCTGGCAAGCCCCGAGGCGATGCATAAACACTGAAGATGCCAGAAACATCATTAACCGTTAGCAAGAAAGGAATGATGAGGATGCCAGAAACATCATCAACCGTCGGCAGGAAAGGAGTGATGAGGATGCCAGAAACATCATCGATCGTCGGCAAGAGCAGGGCAAACTTTCCCGACCCGACGCCCGAGAGACGATCAACCCACTCCAACGGGAACGTCAATCATCGACCCCCTATGTTGAGGACGAATGCAGTTCAGGAACTTTCCGGAGCAATGTCAGAGGAAAAACGATCATCATACCATCCACGCCTCGGCAAGATGATCGGGCCGAAGGTAGCCGGAATGATGGCAATAGGAAGAACTCAATTGGATCACTGGCAAGGAGACTTGGGAAACTCTGTGTGGTTGAGAAACGACTGGACTCACCTTTCACCAACGAAATCTTGTTTGCTCCAAGGGTAGAGAAGATCAAAGTGCCGGGCATAGCTGTTTATGATGGAATAGCGCTGATCGATCCCAGCGAGCACGTTGATGCATATACAGCTAATATGTACATGTACCCGATGGACGTCCCAACCTTGTGCAAATTCTTTCCACGTACTTTGAGAGGCCTCGCCTTAAAATGGTTCAAGGAACTTCCCAGGGGATCGATTGACAACTTCGAAACCCTCGTGGATAAATTCATTAAGGACCTTGTTGGGAACAAACGCCGGGAGAAAACTATATCCCACCTTGCCAGCGTTGTTCAAATTCGAAAAGAACCCCTCCGGAGATACCTTAAGCGGTTCACCACAGCTAAAACAGAGATCGACAAGGTAAATGATGAGGTTGCATATTCCTACTTCTTCCAAAGCCTCCTCCCCGTCAATTTCAAATTTTCCTTGGTAGAAAAGAAAGTGACATCTTTGAGCGAAGCCTTAGAACGAGCCGAAGGCTTTTGTACAGCCACTGAGGTCTGTTATTCCAAAAAAGAGAAAGACAGAGAGAGCGGCGCCCAACAGGGAAAGAAGCAATCTGCCGAGGTAATGGCAGCAGGAACCTCCAAGCCAAAGAAAAACACTCCGTAGAAAGCCAGCCGATCATCTTATGCAAACAACAAAGGAGAATACCCATTCACGCTTCCTCGCGAGGTAATATTCACTGACATAAAAAATAAGAACTAGCTGTGAGAACCCAGCAGAATCCGGCAACCATACAAGTTCCGAGATAAGGCAAGGTACTACGACTTCCATGGAGATGTCGGCCATTCAACGGCAGAGTGCAAAGACTTGGAGAAGGCGCTGCGACTGCTCTTGTCCCAAGGACGGTTAAAAAACTACTTAAGGAGGGACGCTGTGGCCACCCCAGCTCCTAAAAATCCCGCCAACGTTGAGGTTGACGAAACTGAAAGCAATGAAGGTGACTTTGTTGCCACAATCGCAGGCAGACTACCATTGGACGACAGAACCAGTAGCGGTCACAAGGCGTATGTCCGAGAAGCAAGTCAAGTTATGTTGCTCGCCCCTGGGCAAGTTAAGTCTGTACCATCTATGACATTGTAAGAAGGAGATTCGAGGAGCATTGTCACCCCACACGACGATCCCATGGTCGTTTAACTCAAAATCCAGGATCGCCGTGTGAAGAGAGTACTGATCGACAGCGGATGTTCGGCCGACTTATTATCAATGGAATGCTTGCGACAGCTGAATTATAGTGAAGAGAAGTTACAAAGAGTAACTCGACCTATCGTCGGTTTTGGAAAAAAGGTCGTTCATCCGATTAGAACATGTAGGCTTCCTATACGGTTCGGGCCGTTGGGTAAGTGCTGAAACACTTACATAGACTTTCTCGTAGTCACTGGATGTGGGCTTTCCCGAGAAAACTGTGAATATCGGAAGCTCACTCGCAGGCGAGGATCGAACAGACCTGATAGAACTGCTGAGAACTTACAGAGACATCTTCGCATTCTCGGCTAAGGATATGCCTGGGGTCAGCCCCGACACGATAGTGCATAACCTCAACATTTTGCCCTCGGCAATCCCTGTGAAGCAAAAGAAGATGCATTTAGGCGAAGAGAGAAGCAAAGCTGTACGAGAAGAAGTCGCGAAGCTCATGGAAGCAGGATTCATCCGGGAATGCCTATATCCCGAGTGGATCAGCAATGTTGTGTTAGTGAAAAAGCCGAACGGGTCATGGCGAATGTGCATAGACTTCACGGATTTAAACAAAGCCTGCCCAAAAGATAGCTTCCCACTACCCCGCATCGACAGAATGGTCGACTCCACAGCTGGCTATCAGACCCTAAGCCCGATGGATGCATATTCTGGGTACCATCAAGTCCAACTCTGGGTTATATTGCTACACGGCTATGCTGTTTGGCCTCAAGAACGCCGGGGCAACTTATCAGAGGCTGGTAAACAAGGTCTTCGAATATCAGTTGGGGATAACATGGAAGTCTATGTCAATGACATGATTGTAAAGGCCAGAGAAGGCGGGAGCCACGTCAGGGACCTGCGACAAACATTTGAAAATCTCCGACTTTATGATATGAAGCTGAATCCAAAAAAGTGTACATTTGGAGTATAGGCCGGCAAGTTCTTAGGCTACATGATCAACCAAAGAGGAATCGACGCCAACCCTGACAAAGTTGCCGCAATCCTTGATATGATGCCGCCGCGAACAGTTAAGGAAGTACAGAAATTGGCAGGCTGTATTGCTGCTCTAGGACGATTCATTGCCCACGGTGCCGATAAGAGCGCACCCTTCCAAGTTCTGTTGGACCCAAGAGGCGGTCAGAGCATTCGAAGAATTGAAGCAATATCTCACGAAACTCCCCACCATGGTAGCCCCCAACCTGGGTGAGGAATTGTTCTATTATCTCCCCACTTCAGACAATGTTGTCAGCGCCGTCCTTTTTGTTGAAAGAGACAAAATCCAGAAACCATTATACTACACAAGCAACGCCTATAACGGCGCTGAATCAAGCTACCAGTTGATTGAAAAGGTGGTGCTCGCCCTGTATACAGCCAGCAAAAGGCTAAAGCCATACTTCGAGTCCCATAAAGTAGTCGTCCTATCCGACCATCCGCTCAAGAACATTCTCGGCAAATTCGACAATGCTGGTCGAATGTTAAAATGGGATGTACACTTGCAAGGATTGGGTATCGAATATGAGCCTCGCAAGGCTATAAAGGGGCAAGCCCTTGCAGATTTTCTAGCTAAAAGCACAAGGGAACCAACGCCCTCCCGTGACCCTGATATTCCTTGGACCATCTACGTCGATGGGTCATCATCAGCACAGGGATCAGGAGCGGGGCTCATCTGCACCTCGCCTGAGGGCGAAGACTATGAATACGCCCTCAGATTCAAGTTCAACGTCACCAACAATGAAGCAGAATATGAGGCCATAATCACAGGAATAGAATATTGCCTGGCTGCTGGGACGTGCAAAATACGAGCTTACTCTGATTCCCAGTTGGTAGTTAGTCAAATACTGGGAACATACGAAGTCAGGGACAAAAATATGAGCGCCTACCTCGCTAAGACAAAAGAACTTGTGTCGCGAGTGATTACCTTCGAAGTCAGCCAGGTGCCCCGATCAGAGAACAATCAGGTAGACGCCCTGTCAAAGCTCACAAGCTCAGCAAAGAGTAACCACCTCAGGTCGGTGTTCTGGGATATCAAAGCCGAACGCAGCATTGAGAAGGCCGAAAGTATGGTTATGGACAGGAGTCAAACTTGGATTGAACCCATCATCCAATTCCTAACCCACGGGACTCTCCCAGAAGGTAAGAATGAGGCAAAAAAAGTCGAGCGAAGGCCAAGATGGTTCACCATGTTTGACGGTCAGCTATACAAACAATCACACACTCAACCATTGCTACAGTGCATTACCCCGGCATCTGGCCAAAAAGTGTTAGCAGAGCTCCACGATGGCGTCTACAGCTCGCACATTGGTGGGCGAGCACTGATAGGGAAATCCCTCAGGATGGGCTACTTCTGGCCTACATTAAGGCAAGACGCCATCTCCTACACCAAAATGTGCGATAAATGTCACAGGTTCGCCAACATTCCTCAGAAACCGGCAACCGAGCTGCAACCTGTTTCCACGACGCTGCCATTTGCCCGCTGGGGCATTGATATCCTTGGCCCCCTCCCAATGGCTAAGTACCATAGAAAGTTCGTCATCGTCGCCGTCGATTACTTCACGAAGTGGCTCGAGGCTGACGCAGTATCTACAATTTCGGAGGCCGATGTCAAGAAATTCATTTGGCGAAACATTATCACTCACTTCGGTTGTCCAACAAACATCACATTCGGTAATGCTGCGCAGTTCGAGACGCCAAAGCTCCAGGAATGGCTCAAGAAATATGCACTAACAGGCAGCTTCACAGCCGTAGCCAATCCCCAGGGTAACGGACAAGCAGAGTCCTCCAACAAGCAAACTCTCCTGGGCTTAAAACGAAGGTTGGACAAAGCCAAAGGACTATGGGCTGACGAGCTACTCAATGTTCTGTGGTCCCTCCGAACTACTGAAAAGAATGCAACTGGTGAAACACCCTTTATGCTTGTCTACGGGGCTGAAGTCATGCTGCCGATTGAAACAAGGGAACCAACTCTGCGCATCTTAATGTACGATGAAGCAGCCAAAGATTAAGGCTTTATTACAAAAAACTTACTTGAAGCAGTAAAGGGCTCCCGGTGAAGGACTCTTGAGGATTGCTCTAGAGCCTATCTAAAGCAAGGATTGTCTCTCACACAACCAAGTGCATAGGAGATCTATCCCATTGAATTTGTTCGGTCACCCTAAGAAGGCAAGATTTTCCCTTGTTGATGGTCGACTTCTTTTCGGATGGATTAAGAGCATCTTCGTTGCCACCAATAATCAAATAACGATGGAGGAGGCAAAATACAAAGGCACGTTTCTTGTACCTCATATCCATCGCATCCCGGGCCTTAGAAGTGAAGAAAGTCACAAGCCTAGCAAGATCAACATCCTCACCGTGAAGCACTTGGGCCACTTGACGAGGAGACAACCCGAGATATCTTTGAAAATCACCCGCAAAAGCATTCCTCAAGTAAGGAATGGCGGGAGAGCTCTCGGTTGGAAATCCAATGATATCGGAGAACTCCTCCACCAACGGGCACATCTCATGAGCACCAAAGCGGAAAACATGAAACTTTGGGTCCCAAAATTCAATAGAAGCATGAAGAAAGTCCCACAAGATCTTAACTTGTTTGAGATGAAAGAAGGCATTAAGGTGGAAGGGAGTATGTTCTAACCTCTCCTCTACGGTCATGGAGGCCAACCAAGCATCAAAGACATCATCAAAGTTCACCATGGTTAAGATTAAGGATTTTCTCTCATGGAATTTTCTCTCTCTAGGTGCTCAAAGTAAGTGGTAAGAAGAGAAGAAGAAGAAACCCGACTACATAGAGGTCACGGTTGGATTGTGGTCGAAAAATTATAGAAACACAGACAACCGACGAAAAAAAAGGCCAGGCGGCCTCTCATCTATTCTGGACGGCTAAGCCGTTAGGACGAGCGGCTGAGCCGCTCCAGCTAGCAGCTTGACCACTAGGACAAGCGGCCAAACCGCTAGCCCAAGCGGTAACCGCTTGACCTCTAGCACATCCGCTAGGAGCTCTAGCGGTCACCTTGTATAGGCGCCTGACAAGCAAACTTCGCGAGACGACCTCGGTCCACTCGACCTCTCCATTGACCGAGCTCTACCTTCCTAATTCCCACTTGGACAGATTTTGGAAGTCTTCCCTTAGATTTTTCTTACCTTAATTTTAGCTCTTGCCACTTTTCTCTTTATTCCGTTTTTATTTTCTTTGCTTGTTTTAATTTGAATTATCAAGTTCCACCTTTTTCCTTTTATTTTTCTGATTCCTTATTTTCTTTAATTATTTTTTCCCTTTTAATTATCTTTTCTTATTTTCTATTTCCTTTATTTTCATTTTTATTTTTAGGGGAAGGGGTACCCCAAATGTGCTAAATTTTCGGGAATCCTAAATTCTCAGATTTCGTGTTTTGTGATTTCCCATTCGGAAATTTGATGATTAAATTCACATATGGGCATTTGTGTGATTTTTTTGTGCGTGAATAAAATGCAATATTTATAGCATGTTTCATACAAGCCTGAAAGTTCAAAATGCACTACAACAAATATCACTGGCCATCTTCGCCGGTACTTGGACCCGCCTGAGACGACTCTCTGGGTCCACTTGATGATGGAGCACCTGAAGGACCAGGCTGAGACATCGCCCAAGCTCTAGTGTCAAAAGCAAATACTGAACCCGTCAAGTAAGCAGGATTCAGTGAATGGCGCGGTGGCTCCGACATGCTCTCCTGACTCCAAGAACCTCTCGGAGGGACTGGAGGATACATAGGCATGGGATAACCCGGATACCCCATATAAGGAGGCGGTGCATGCCACTGTGGAAGATAAGGCACCTGGGGCGGGTTCCCCGTGTCCACTCGAGCTCGAGGCATCCCATGACTCACTTCCTCACTCTCTTGCCTTGGAGGAGGACGCTGCGGTGTAGACACCAACTCCGGAGCACGAGTAACTGGAGGCCTAGGAGGCCTTGCTACAGGAACAGGCTGCAAAATAGACTCGAAGTTAGAAAACTACAAAAATTCAAATCAAGGACTATTACTTGAAATGAACATACCTCTCGAACATCGGACCGACGACTCGTGCACACACTCCAAGACGCGATCCTGGAAATCCATTGTTTAAGCGCATGCATGCCCCTATAGATCTTCCGCGTCTCAGCAGCATCCAACTGTGCACATAAAGAGAAGAGTCGGTATAAACACAAAGGAAATATTGCAAATTACAAGGGATTTCCACTTACTCCCCTAACCAGTTGGTAGAGGCAATCCCTCAACCTCCTTACCGGGACAACAAAACTCAGGAATCAGAGAACCTGAGGTGACCCATCCGCTCCTGTATAACTCACCGACATGGTAGGAGGAGTGGGGCGCGGAGAAGAAGCAGTCGCATGGGACGACGAAGAACTCGCAACACTCTGCAAAACTTAAAAATATTAGATACATTTCTAAATTTCCAAACAAAATTAAGAAAAAATTTTTTTACTCACCGAATCGGTGGAGAAGTTAGGGCACAAATGAGCCTCAGCAAACTCGGTATACGCCACCATAAGTTCCACCTCAGGGTCAGCCGGAAACAAATACTCAAGGGCATTCGCCCCAATGGCGGCCATCCTTACCTGCTCCATGGTAAGGTGACGAACATAAAGCATGGAATCTGGAGGGTCCAAAGGAATCCTCGGAGCTGGAAAGTCGGAGAAAGTCTGCCTAATCAATCTCTCTCCCAAAAACCACTCAAAACCAAAAGGACCCTCAATGAGGACTCTCTTCTGGTCATACTCCCGAGCACCCAAGAATCGGTCCGAGAGGCCCAGGAGGTAATCCATCCAGGGGAACCAGTCAACCTACAAAAGCCAAGAATGAGCAAACAAAAGGATGAACGTACGATAAAAAAAGGAAAAAGCTAATCAATTACGTCCTGAGCGGTCAAGAGATATATCGCCTTCCTAAGGGCGTGCAGCATAGTGAATGGGCAAGATGCCCGTCCTCTCCAGGTCTGCATCGCTGGAAAGGACAAGTCCCCTGTCTCAAGAAGAGGGACAATGTCGAGGAAATGCTAGTAAAACCAAATCTAAGACATGCAAAACACATGGATTAGGCACAAGTTATGGGTAAAAAGCCAAAAACACAAAGTATAAGGAGGGTAAAAAAGAAATTACCTCCATAACCTTCCAATAGCCGTCCAAGGAGACGACGCGAGACGCACCCTCCTCCCCACTGAGGTCGTTGGACTGCCTTAAACACCGCAGAAGATAAGAGTATGCGGGAAGACCCCAATTGTACTCCGCAACTCTGTCCAAATCCCGCAAGCACGGGAAATAGTAAACATGATACCTACTAGCTTTATCCGAATAAAAGACGGAACAATCTAGAACATAGGCCAATAAAAGGCGAGCGTGCTGCTCTACCGTGACTTTCTTCAGCTTCCTCGGGGTGGTCAGGAACTGGACCATTACGTCAGTCCGCCCATACTTTATACCATCCCAGTTGGCCCCGAAAACGACGAATATCTCCACCATGTCATCCCTACTCACCTTTCCATAAGTGAGGGGAATACTGGTGCAAGGGAGCCCGGAAATGAGACCGAACTCGAAAGGGGTGATCATGATCTCACCCATAGGAAAATGAAAAGTACTGGTAGTATCCCATTATCGCTCTGCAAGAACTCTAACAAGTTAGCGGTTGGAGCGCTTAGCAGAAGTGATGGACGCTAAGAGATGACCGAAGCCACAACGCTCCACAATAGCGTTGACCTTGGGAGTCACATACCTATGGGCTTTCTCGATCCCGGAAAGGCTACCGTAACCCCGCACTGTAGTGTCTACGTCCTATACAACACAATAATTGCAAGACAATTAGCTAAGTTATCCTAGTAACAACCACAAGTCTCCGGTTTAGTCTTAAATTTTTACAACTCGTAAAATTTATCATTCTAGCTAAACCAATATTACAAGAGTAAGTTTTAACGAGACTACATTTCACATAAGTTTATTCTCCACAAATCTACTCAAAAATCATCTATCGTTGCAATAAAAATAAAAATAAACTTCACTCAAGTTTATTTTCCAAAAGAAATGATAATTGCGACGAGAATAAATCTGACACAAATTTATTTTCCACCATTAAAGATGAATTTCACACAAATTCATTCTTCACATACAAAGATAATCCTACGGAAATTCGCAAATTAGCAAGAGAAACAATTTCACGGAAATTGGTTTTCCACGTTAGCTACACTATAGTTCTCAACCTAAAATTCTATGTTTGCCTACACATGATTTTCTAAGTGTAAAAGAGCAAAGAGAGAAAAAAAAATGACATACCCGACATTTGGTACCAACGGTAACCAAATGCTCCTTCTTCTTGAAAATAAGATCGCGGGGATCCCAACGATCGGTAGGATGGAAATCACTACGAGTAAACTCATCCTGGACAAACCGGTGCTCAACCACCCGGTGACGGGGTATACCGGAAATGAATTCCCCACTAAGAACGTTCGGGGCCTCCCTCACAACAATCTCTTACTCCTTCCTTTTCCTACCTCCTCTAAGTTTGGGAGCCATGGATGAAGAGCCAAAATGGAGTTTTTGGAAATTTGAGTGAAACTCACAAAACTCTCAAATTCACACAATTTTGAGTTTTGACACTCAAAAACTCAAGAACGACTAACAAAATCAAGTTTGTTTAAGAATTTGAGCAAGAAAACCTCAAGATTTGGAGTTAGGAGCTTTGATGGAGGTTGAGAGCTTGAAGAAAATGGGGGAGAGAGAGAGAGAGAGGAGAAGGCTCGAAATGGGGAAGATGACCCATTTCGGCCTCCCCTCTTTTCTTTTTATGCACACATGCTAAAACCCTACTGAACGGTCAAACCGCCCAAGTGGACGGTCAGATCGCCCAGCTGGTGAATGAGCCGCAAGCCACGCGGCTTGGCCGCTAGGCAAAACATCTTAACTGTTTGGAGGAGCGGTTCAACCGCTCTATTAAGCGGCATAGCCGCTCCACCAAGCAGTTTAGCCGCTTGACGTGGCGGTTTGACCGCCTAACACTCCTTATGTTATAATATTCTATTTATGGCCATTGGTTCAAAATCAGTGGGCCCCACGTGAGGCCCATAGAAGTTATTTGCGTGCCAAAGTCCGTTTGTGAAAGTAGGACTTTTTTAAGCCAATAGGTTTGTACATTTATACTCGGCCTATGGCATGGGGTCGTGTCTGACCAAAGGTCTGAGCAACATTTTATTACCCTTTACAGTAACATTTACTATTTATTTTATTTCTAACGAAATATTTTTATTGTGTAACCCACAGCATAGGGTTCCCCTTCCCTTGAAAATCGAAGGACATTTATTGTGTAACCTAGAGCATAGGGTTCCCCTGTGACTGAAATCGAAGGACATTTATTGTGTAACCCACAGCATAGGGTTCCCCTTCGACTGAAATTGCAGGACATTTATTGTGTGACCTACAGCATAAGGTCTCTCTCTTTGACTGAAACTCGAAGGACTTTTATCATTTGTTACCTATCTTATCTCTGATGAATGTTTTTATTGTTTGACCAACAGCATGCGGTCTCTCCGTTCGACGAATAATCAAAGAATTTTTATTGTGTGACCTACAACAAAGGGTCTCTCCGTTCGACTGATAATCGAATGATTTTTATTGTGTGACCTACATCATAGGGTCTATCCGTTCGACTGATAGTCGAAGGATTTTGATTGTGTGACCTACAGCATAGGGTCTCTCCGTTCGACTGATAATCAAAGGATTTTTATTGTGTGACGTACATCATAGGGTCAAACTCCCAGTAAAATAAACCGGGGGAATTACTACTTTATCCTAAAATGATTGTTTATCTTTAACTGATTGTCACCTCGCTCAATTTCCCTGTTTGATTCATGCAGGTATTGGCACATGATCACTTTGACCTTCGCTCTATTCGAGCTCGACCAAAGTAGGGGCTTCTGTAGACACCAAAATTTGTGTCTATGATAAGTCCCCATAAAAACTCGATGATGAAGGGATTGGATTTTTCTCGAACTTGGGTTGCTAGAATAATTGCTCTGATGATTAGCCCAATTGAATTGAATTAACCAGTGGAAGCCTTTTGTACTGGTGATCCAAACCGGTTGGATCAGTTCATTTGGAGTCCAAAACTGAGAAATAGGCCTTTTTGAGCCCAAGGGCCCGAAAGGGAACCCAAGCCCTGGAGTCAACCCTTGGTCAAACAAGGGAATTTTGTCAATCCCACGTGGACCCCCTCGTAATAGCCTCCCCCGATTAGAAGGCATGTCAGGCGCCTATACAGGCATGCTGCTCCAGGTCCAAGCGGCCAGACTTGAGTTCAGGCGGTGGCCGCTAGGTCAAGCGGCTATGCTGCTAGGCCAAGCGGCTTGACCGCTTGCCTAGCGGCTGAGCCGCTTGCCAAGAGGTTCAACCGCTTTTCCTAGCTACATGGCCGCCTAGACCCTTTCTTGCGGACGGCAAATTCGAGGCACATTTGATTTCTGTGCCAAACCCTGGCAGCTCCCCCTCTTCTATATAAACAAACCTTAGGGTTCAGTTGAAGAGGCTGGGAATTTGAGAGGTTGGACATTCTCTCTGAAGAGGTTGGTTTTTTGGTTGGTAGTTTCTCTCTCATAACAAACCCTAAATTTCTGATTCTACTCCTTCTTTAGGCTAGCCCTAGCACCACAAAATAAACCATCATACTTCATCAAGAGCAAAAGTTCAAGCATAACAACCCAATAAGGTCATTGTGATCATCCAGGTAATCCAACCTCAGAGTTTTCATCAAATTATATATTGCTTGTTATTCACTAACGAATTTGGTTTATGTGATATGTACATGCATGACGCGTTTTGAGCAAAAGGGCTTGTATTGAACCCCGTGAATGAATAAATGGATGAATGTTTATTTTATTGCTTTTTAAATTATAAATTATGCTTTGTTGTGGATTGTTGGGATAAATTATCTTGTTTGTCTTCTAATTTGCAGGTTTAGCATATTTCTCGTTTTCTAACAATAAAAGCATGTAACTTGACAAGTTGTTAAAAGTGGTCACATTATTAATGTTTGTTCAACCCATTAGTTAAAACTAGGAATTTGGACAAATTGAAACTTGTTTGGAACCGTAGCATTAATAATTGCATTGAATTGATTAGTAAAGGTCGTTGTTGTCAACGAGCGAGTTGGGTGCCTAACACCTTCCTAGCTCGTACTGACACCCCAGAACTCATTTATGAAGTCAATTTCCTTGGGTTGCACAGGAATTGAGTTGACGTCTTTTTAGACTATCGACTTGATTCCAAGGTTTCAAAATTTCCTTAAATTTGATGGTGACTTCCGACAATCTTTATCATGTCCTTAGTACGGAAAGAAAATCTTCATGTGCATTCACGCTCGAGAGATTCACGAAACCAACGATGCTCTCCCAGGCTTTCCCGTCGGCCGCTCGGAAAAGGGGAGAAAAATCTGGTAGCCTACAACCGTCGAAGTCTGAACAATTTTCTAGGACCTTTTTAGCAAAAAAAGAGTCAGTCCCTGCAATTTTCCCTCCCCCATTTTTGTTTTTATTTTTTTTGTTTACTTGATGTAATTCAGATTCGACAATAAAAAGAGAAAAGCACAAAAAAAATAAAATAAAAAAACGCAAAAAAAAGATGGTGCCGAAAAATATAGAAAATATAAATAAAAAAATGCTGAATTCCTTTTTATTTTATTTCATCCCATTTTTCATTTTTTCCTTTAGAGTCTAGAAAAAACAAAAAAAAATTGAATAGTCCGTCTTTTTTCTATTTTTCTTTTTTTTCGTTCATCGACTTTATTTTTCCTTCGATATTAGGGGAAATATTTGGGCATTTAGGCTTAAGGATCATTTTTTAGGACAATGTATTTTTTCTATGTGTGGGTCATTCCTTTCTCTTAGGTGAGAGTCTCATGGTCTTTCTTGTTACTAAGTGCTCCGTGCTTCCTATTCAGGATAGGGGTCCAAAGAAGAAAGGAAATCTTGAGAAACCATGGGCTCGACCTTCAACAAGGCTTGTTCGTCTACAACTGTCTACACCGCCAAGTTCCCGATCCGATTACCTCCATCACAAACACCCTCACCCTCAACTAGTTCTCCATCACTACATACATTCTTCGCCTCACCTATCACCCCTCCGTATTTCACAATGACCAAAACCACTAACTGAAAGCTCGAGGAGATCAAGACCGAGTTGGGAAGATTGCGACTTGAGTTCGAGGATTCTAAGAGAAGGAGAGAGGAGGAAAGGATCCTCTCTGACTCCAACTCTGAAATAGATGGACCAAATGCCAGGCTGGCTAAGATCGACTCTGTGCTCAAGAATAGCGGCATGTTCTCCAATTACAGTGCCAATGTGGGGAGATCTTGTACTAAAATCAAGGGAAAACTTCCAGCTAAGTTCTCTATGGGCGAAGTGCCAACTTTCACCGTAATCGACAGCCCACATGATCATCTGAAATCCTTCACCATTGCTATGGCGATAACGGGAGTTAACAAGAAGCTCTATGCCCACATATTCCCTCAGACCATTAATACTCATGCTCGGCGATGGTTCTAAACTTTGAACTTGGAAAGTTATCCAACCTTGTCTGATTTTACCACAGTATTCTTGGCTCATTTTAAGGACAATGCTACACTCCTTATCACTTTGAGGGAGCTTGAGATCACCTCTCAAGAGAAGAACGAGGGATTCACTAAATTCCTCCGTTGATGGAAATCCAAATTAGATGAAATGGTGGAGAGACCTTCTGAAGCTGAACAGATTAGGCATTTTATTAAAACATGCAACCTGCCTATAAGAACCACCTTCAATATCAAGCTATTGACTCATACCAGCGTCTTTATGATGTTGGCATCCTCATTGAAGATGATCTCAACAAGAACAAAGATCATGCAACTCGCAAGCCCTTCACCTATGGGAGGGACAAGAGGAGTTCCTATGGTACTCAAGTTCATGAGGTGGCTGTTGTGAATACCTTTCCTGAAAGAAAACCGAGGAGAGAGTTCACCCTTCTCTGTGTTGACCTTGTCGTATGCTCTCGAAAGGATGATCAAGAAAAATCTGCTACAACCCATTGGTCCTACCCCGGAACCTCCTGTCAAAAGTCGTGCTTGGAAAGAAGATGAATACTGGAAGTATCACCAAGGAAAGGGGCATGATACTGATAACTGCTGGGGTCTTAAGCACGCTTTCCAAGATAGAATCGATAATGGTACCATACCATTGCCCAAACCTGGACAACCACCTAGCAACTCCAGTAACCCTTTAGGTGCCATCTTGCATATAAGTGTCGAAGATGCTCTAGGCCTTGAAATTGATGGAGTATGGGACAGTGACGAAGAAGATATATGAAAAGTCCAAACCAGATCTCCCATGGCCGTTGCCCATTTGACACGTCATTATATGTACCCGAATATTTTTCTATAGTTATTATATTGATTTATAAATAATTTATAAATAGTTTCGGAGAATGAATCGTAATTACATTCAAGGATTCTATTTATTCAATTAAAGCCATAATAATATTAATTATTATTTAGGGACTTTCATAAATTGTATTTATCAAATTTGGGGAGTTTAGTTAAAATGTTTTATATATGAATTCATATTGTTTTAATTAGTTTTAATTAGCAATTTAAATCAGAAAATTATTTAATAAATTCCTAAACCTACTAGTATTTGACTTGGGTTGACTGGGGGCCTATATAAAGAAAAAGATGGGGCAAGTAATCAGTTTTCACAACTGACCAAACCCTCACTATTTTCTCTCTCCTCCTCTTTCACTCACGGCTCTTTTTTCTATCTCTCCTCTCCACCGAGTTCTCTCTCTCCTCACCCTCACCGGCGAATCTCTCTCCTTCCCTCACCTCATCGGAAACAGTCTCTTCACCAGCGTGAAGCCTCGCCCGTCCCTCTCTCTCTCTCTCTCTCTCTCTCTCTCTCTCTCTCTCTCTCTTTAGTTTTTCCCTTTCGGTATCTCCCTTCGCGATTCTCTCTCCCCTCTGTTTTTGCGTGCGCGTGGTCACCGGACCACTAGGTCGTCGCCTAGGTGGTGACCAGTGAGTGGCCGGCATGGACCACCCTCCCATTGCACTTTCTCTTCTTCTCTCTTTCTTTCTCTCGTTCTCTCTCTAGTCGCAACACACTCTCTCTCTCTCTCTCCTCACCTCGCCGGAGCTCCGACGACCACCACCACCGCCCATGGTGGTCAGTGGGTGGCGGTGATGGTGATGGGTCAGTTCATGGGCCCCATGCATGGGTAACCGTGACCAAGACTTGGTTTTGAAGTTAGGGTTCCGTTTTATATTTTCCTAATTATTTATTTAATTTTCAGCAGATTTTCGTTTATTGTTTATATTTTTCAGCACTAGTTCGGAATCGGAAGTCGGATTTTCAAAAGCCTAATAAAGGGATTTAATAAAATTATCAGATTAATATTCAGTTACTGTTTGGATTTTCGTATTTAGTTATCACTGATTCGGTAATTGTTTTTAATTAGGACCTAACGTGCAAGCGTGATTATCTTTGGTTGTTGGAGCGTAGCTACTGCTTGGAAGAGTTTGTAGTGGTAAGCGCTCATTCCTACCTCCTTCCAAAGCCCCATCAAAACTATTTTAATGTGTTATGTGCTAATTGAGAAATTGTGGTGAATTTAATATGCAAAGCATGATTAAATTATATCTTCGTTATAATGAAGTTTATTAAGCATGATTCACTACTTTAAATATTGTTTATAATGAGCATGTCGATATTATCATGTTTCGAGAATTAATTAGTTCATATATTGAATATTGGACAATTGATGAATGGTAAATTGTTTGTATTATTATGCTATTTAGTACTTGCTAATATATTTATCGTGGATGTATTTGGATGATTTGTAATTTTTGGATATCATATTACCCTGCCAAAGTGCTGCTGAAATTATCATTGTTGAATTAACATTATTGAATTAAAGCATGTTTAATTCTCATCATATTGAATTATCATTATCGTCATTATTTCCTATTCATTGTCAAGAGCATGAAATGAATTAGTAAGTCGTGGTCTCGTAGTACCACTATGTCAACCAATGCAAATTATGTGAATTGAATTAAATGAGAGTAAGACGGTTATTCCCCATTTATTAAGGGATTAGTCGAGCAATCAGGATTACACATAATGGTGTAGTTTAAGGGATGCGTGATTCCCAAGTTACTTAGGGACACCTCATAGTGTATCTTGGACGGTTATTCCCCATTTATTAAGTCCTCTAGACTCGTATTATACAAGAGGTAATGTGCACACTAGAGTCATTAAGTCCATGGCGTGATTGTATCATTCGATGAACAGTATGGGTAATCGCTAAACTATTCGCTCTCTTACATCTCTCTAATCAAGACGGATTGTCTATGTCGTATTTGGTGTGATCACTATATAAGAATTGCATATAAAAGAATGTCATTATGCGTATGCTTGATTATATGCTTATGTGCGTATGCAAATGAATTTCAATGATTCTTTTAAAACCTCAGGTAAGGTTTGCGAAATGTTTTTACTGGGTATGGATGACGTTTATTCAGCTTATCTGATTTTTTTTTCACTTTTGTTTCTTCTCTTTTCTTCTGTATTTTGTTTCCGTCACGGAAACCAAAGTGCATGTTTAGTCGAGTGAGGACGTACAGCTTGGAAGCTATAGTTGGCGTCGGTTTTTAGAACTCTCTTTTGTTCAGTTTAGATTGTTGGGATATCCTCGTTTGAGCCCTTTCAAGGCAAGTTGTAATAAATTGGTTTAATGGTTGTAGCTCACTATATAGACAACTCTGATATTAACAGTTTTAGATTGTTTAGATTACTTAGTAAGCTCCTTTGATGCCTAGACTTTCTTTTTGCTTAGCATTTACTCCTTAGTGATAAATGTTGCAGTGACGCCCTTGGGATTGTGACGGTTCAGTGGTGTCGAGTCATGTATAATGACGTCGATAGCTCCGGGGAAATCGTTGTAAATTCGGGGGTGTTACAAATGGTATCAGAGCCCTAGGTTTGAAAAAAACGTTGCTTAGGATTAATAGGATTAGTTAATGAATTAATAAAGATTAGTTTCATCTTAGGGAAAATAAAATGTAATTAAAGCCGTTAAGCGTAGTAGTTCAAGAAGATAGGAATTATTTGAAATGACTTTGCTTGTGATTTATAAAGTTCTTATTGTTTGATTGTCTACTTGTAGATGGTAAGGACAAGAGTAACTACGAGGAAGTTGACTGCACACCAAAGGGCACGCCGCCCTAACTCACCGTGCACAACCCGTGGAGGACGTGGCTCTTCTTCGGACAGCGAGTCAATGGGAAACAACGCGAACATGCGTCACCAAGCCGCGCACGACCATGCCGCGCACGGGGATGTCGTGCACAAATAGGGCGCATGCGCCGCGCAAGACGCGCATGCCGCGCTTCCTCCCATTGCACACGCCGCGCGTGATGATCTCGAGGAGGAAGATGATGATCCTTCTGAATCCGAGCCGGAGTATACCCCAGCTGATAGGTGTGAGGAGATGCCTGACTTGGAAGATATTGGTGTCGAGAGCGACAACAACATTGCACCTACTGCTGCACCTGCTGTTGCACCTATCTCTGCTGCAAATTGGTCTCCTCCTGTGGAGCCATTCTTTGCTACTGACGCTGAGCTTGAGGATATTCGTATCTACATACGACGTGCTTACACTACTATTCAACGTTATCAGTACGAGAATCGCAGGAGTCTACATGAAGGCTTATGGGTGGAGCTACTGCTAGTTGGACTGCATAACATCCATCCTTGGATGGGACCGAAGGAGAAATACGACGACGTAGTCTCCAAGAGTGGTCACCTACACGAGAAGAATTATGGTGAAGGAACGCGATGGGCTCCTTGCTTTAAGGGTGTCGCATCCGAGTTTATGCCGGTCCGAATTCGAGTGGAAGGTGAACCATGTGCTAGTGCCAGCGCCGAAAGGCATGTGTGAGTACTGCTGGACCAAGAAATGCAAACACACCAATGATTTTAGGAAGCGTTTCATGCCCCAGAAGTTTGTTGGATATGCCTACCCGTACACGCCTTGTAAGGAGGTGAAGCCTAGGAGGAAGAATGATCATGACGAGCCCCCTAGCGCGAAGCAAAACCGTGCGAGTGTCAAATAGAGCTAGATGTTTGATTTACTAGTTTTATTTGAGTTATATTGAACTCTTAGTTATTGCAAAACTATTTCGTTTGATTATGTGACTGTCGTGAGAATTTGTTTTATATGATCGTTTTATCACATGATTGCATGTTTGACAAATAGCTTCAAAATGCTATGTCGTACCGCCTAGACATGATGGAAAATCCATGTCGGAATTATGGCAAAATTTTCATTAAGCATGATCATATCAATTGTTAGCCAAAGGCTAAGCATGTATTGTATGTAATCAAATGTCATTGTTTATTTCCCTACTGAAATAGTATGGAGCCTCGATATGTGTATTGTGAATGTTATTGCCTATTAATCGCGTGAGACCAACGTGTCTAATTTGTTATAGCATATCAAACAATTATGCATGAGAACTGAGAACTATTCAAAGCAAGTATGTTGCTTAGACCTACAATGTAAGGTCGATCATTGAAATTTATATGCTATTTGCTAAATGTCAAGAGATAGGTTTCAGTTACAACCTATATCTCTCAACTAGACCCCGACTTGGTTAAATGTGCCAACTTTGCTGAAATGGTGATCAACCATTGCTCTTTTATATCTCAGATTTTTATAATGGCAACCAACTACCGACTTGCCAGATTAGAGGTAGGACTTACCAACGTGTCGAGCACATTACACGCCAACTGGAGCGTAAGGAGCAGGACCACAACGCGCAAAATCCTGAAACGCGCAAATTCAAGGATTTTGACGCACTTAAGCCTCCGACGTTCGAGGGTGGCTCTGAGCCCACCAAGTTGAAAAACTGGATTGTTGAGTTTGAGAAACTGTTTAGGGCGACTAGTCGTCCCAATGACATGAAGGTCAATACCGCTACTTACTACCTTAAGGGTGAAGCGAACAAGTCGTGGAGCGACGTGGGAACTAATCTGCTCGCCATTGAAGAATACAGATGGAGCGAATTCAAAGAGTCCATTCGTGAGAGGTTCTATCTAAGAGCTATCTGTCGCCAGAAGCAACGGGAATTTGAGACTCTATATCACAGAAAACTATCTGTGGCTGAGTACGCAACAAAGTTCAACGAGCTTTCTGCTTTTGCACCTAAAATTGGTGACGACGGAAGCTGAGCGTATCGAACGGTTTGAGGATGGTCTGAAGTGGGACATTCAGCGTTTTGTTATGGGAAACTCGCTGACATTCCAAGGATCTTACGAGAAGGCGTTGAACCAAGAACGTGCTGTAGAGCGTCGTGATTCGCTGCTTGGCAAGCATAAGTGTGACGAAGGAAGTTCTTCCCAGTCAAATGGCGCAGACAAGAGGCCAAGGCCCAACAACAATCACAACAGCCAAGGTGGTAATCAGAACCACAACGAGAACAGGAATCGTGACTCGAACTGTAACACCCCAAATTTCCGTCTAATATAAAACCATTTAAAAATCACGAGTTGCAACGGAAAAATCTTAGAAATTCGAAGCTTTCGTATTTAATGTTCAAATTAAGTACAAGGCTAGAAAGAAACCAATTGTTTATATCCCAAACGTACGTACTAGATAATTAAATAATAACTATCTTTTCAAACTAACTTAAAACAAATAATCCAAATGAATTAAGAAATATTAAACTATTAATTCTCATGGGAGAGAAGTAATCTCATTACAATACAAGTCTTAATAAAACCAATTCCAAAGTCTAAACAATAAAAAGTAAATTGTTCTTAGAAGATATACAATCTTCTTGCATCGCCTTCCTAGCTCTCAACCACGAGCTACAAATCCTGTCAATCTACTCCCTTATATAGACGAATTCCATATAGGTTCGTCATAGGCCCATCATTGAAGAGAAATAGACAACAAACACAAGTAGAAAGAAAAACAACCAATCAGCTACGCTGAGTAATTCTTAACCACATAGTCCATTTAAATCTCCAAGTTAATCCATCATGCTTAATAAATATAATAATCATGCTTTAAGAAACTAAAAGTGAACATGCTTTAATTTAAAGACACGCATAAACATCAAATAATAAATCCAATATTTATTATTATCCATTAGCCAAGTTCATTAGAGGGAAGAGAATCGCATGAATTGCCAAACCAACCGCAGTCGATTCAATAGGATCTTAGTCCTGTGCACAATGGCAAAGAGGGATCAATCGTCCTGGAGTATAGATGACTTCTGAAGTACTTCTAATGTTCCTATGTATGCATACCCTCTCTCAACCCTTAGGTTTACAAGAAGAACAGTTTCATCTACAAAACTTATATTACTTGCCCAATCATCATATATGGATACAAGTACTACATTGGGGGTACGACACGCAGAAATAGATCTGCCCAATATATCTCACTAACAATTCCCATTCGCATCCTTCGGTGGATCCATTACCAAAGAAATCTTAACTCTCAAATCATTTTAATATGGTGATCACATAACAAGTAATACACATATCTTGGCATCTCTAGTAACTACTCCACAGTTACAAATGAACAAATTAAGTTCAAAATTCCGATGGCAAATTTCACATGAATGAGAATCAACACCATATTCACAACCACGTAACAATATACCTTTTCCAGGCTTCCAAGATGGTTTACCAAATCAGTAGTCAAATTCACATTACTTATTGACTCAACATGCTTACAAACATGATCCAAATAGCGATAGGCTATATCAAATTGAACAAGTATTAATATATCTTTAGTCTAGTAACACAAATAATTACTCCACGTAATTACAAATATTAACATGTATCATCATATAACATGAATCTTCATAAGTAGACATTGCTATACAATGTGAATTTCCAACATTTATCACATGCATTCACTACCATAACTCTATACGAATTATCACAAGGAAATAAATAGCACTTATCCCTTTCCTTAAACGAAGTACAAATAGAAATCCCAATTCAATACTAGACGATGAATATAACTTGTGCAATAAGGCAATTCAACAAAATCACGTAAGCTCCTTACGTTTTAGGTGCGGTCAACGGGCCCTAACAAATCCACAATAAACCAGTAGTCAACACTTTGACTTCTAAACCTCTTAATTGAACTTTAAAGATGATTTAGTATCCTTAATTATTATCCTTAATTAAAATAATTAAGTTTTTGGAATTTAATTACTCATGCATGCTCAAAAGTTTCCAAGACAAATTTAACATAAACGAATTTATGAAACTTCCAAAACCTAATCGAAGTCAACAAGTCAAAACAAGTCAAACACCAAAACACCACCCAACATCACCACCACCACCTCCACCGACGCTGACCACCATCCAGCGGCGGCTGGTGGTCGTGGCAGCAGCGACAGGCAGCCGTGACAGCCGCCAGCGGCGCACGGTGCCGCCGTGCGCTATACACGGTTCAGCCGTGTACCGCCAATCCAAACCCTTTTTTTTTTTTTTTGTTAATCAATTTAACAAATCCAAATCTAAATTAAACCTGAATAATTAATAAATTTCCAGATTTAATAAAACACAAGATTCACCCTTTTAAACTCAACCTTTGATTCAATTCAATAAAAACATTAAACCCAACCCTAATCATGGTTCTAACATGCAAAATAGTAGAATCTAGCAACCCTAGAGCAAAATATAAAATTAGGGTTTACTCATACAAAACTAGGGTTCATAAAAACTCATACTTGAATCAAATTCAAAGCTTTTAAGAAAAACTAGTTCAGAAAACTTACTCGTAAATTTAGGATCAAAATTGAACAAGAGAATGAATTATGAAAGAGAGCCAAAATTCTCTCTCTTCTTCTCTTGTGGTGGTCGACGGTCGTGAGTGAGAGAGAGACGTGTGTGTGTGTGTGTGTGTGTGTGTGTGTGTGTGTGTGTGTGTGTGTGTGTGTGTGTGTGTGTGTGTGTGTGTGTGTGTGTGTGTGTGTTTTGTTTACTAAAGTGTCAGTTGTTTTAGAAGTACAGTATATTTAGGAACCCAAATATACTCCTTCTTTATCTCAACTTCTCCTTTCCTAAAATATCTCCTAAGTTCACTACTCAATCCACCAATTTAGGAAATAAAAGTTTTAAACAAAAATTCTGATTTTCCTCACCCATATTTTCAGCTAGGGCCGAAAATTATGGCTCCACAATAGCCTAATATTTTCGGTCAAGCCAAAACTCTAATATTAATAAAAATTATTTAAGTTGGCCCAATTAAGATTAATTAGGTCCAAAACCAAAACTCTAATATTAATTAAGCACTGTAAACATTTTGAGCCCAATTAATATTCTAAATCCAACTTTGCATTTTCTTTTTAAGTAATTATTATTCTAAAATGAAAAATAATACGGGGTATTACATCCTTACCCCGTTAAAAGAAGTTTCGTCCTTGAAACTTTTCATCACCACTAAAGTGAAGCTAGTTCCATAAGGCGAAGTTTTTCACCACACTTTCAAAGTTCAACACACAATGCAACTCGAATGTTCAAAAGTTTTTCGCTGCTTTTCCAAAAAACAAAATGAGCATGATGCAATGCAATGCAATGCAATGAGTTTTCCAGTCTTTTATTTCTTTTCTTTTGTGGATTGTTACACCCTTCCCCCCTTAAAAAGGTTTCGACCATGAAACGAAGGTTAAGTACCTTTTTTGAACAGTTGAGGATAACGCTTGCGCGCATATCAGCCTCAGTCTCCCAAGTCGCTTCTTCGACTTTGTGGTTACCCCACAACACTTTCACAAGATTGATCGTAGACACACAAGTTTTCTTCGTTTTCTCGTCTAGGACCCTCACAGGTTTAGTTCGCTCCTCAAGGAATCGAACTGGTTGCTCTTCATAGGTAAGTGTATCATCTAATACTACCTTTTCAGGATTCAGCAAATGACTTGGATCATGGTGATACCTCTTGAGTTGTGACACGTGGAACACATCGTGCACTTGCTCCAAATCCATAGGCATAGCAAGCCTATAAGAGACCTCTCCAATTCTTACAAGAATCTCGTAGGGTCCAATATACTTTGGGCTAAGCTTCCCTTCGCGATCAAATCTCATAACTCCACGAGTAGGTGATACTTTGAGAAGTACCGTCTCACCAACTTGGAATTCCTCCATTCGTCGATGTTGATCTGCATAGGCTTTTTGTCTATCTTGTGCAGCTTTCATCTTCTCTTGGACAAGTTTCACTTGATCCACAGTCTCTTGCATAGAATCCGGACCCAAAACAAAGGTCTCACTTATGCCGTTCCAACACGTAGGAGATCGACACTTCCTTCCATTGTGATACCCCAATATTTTCTATAATTATTATATTGATTTATAGATGGTTTATAAATAGTTTCGATGATTAAATCGTAATTATATTCAAGGATTCGATTTATTCAATTAAATCCATAATAATCTAAATTATTATTATGGGACTTTTATAAATTGCATTTATTAATTTTGAGGAGTTTAATTAAAGTGTGTTAAATATGAAGAATTATTCATACTGTTTCAATTAGTTTTTATTATTTTAAATTAGCAATTTAAATCAGAAAATTATTTGAGAGTTTTTTTTAAATGATTTTAACGATCGAGAGAAGTCATATTCCTTTTATTATTTATTCGGGGAGTATTTTATTCAATTAATTTAATGGGAATATTTCTTTTATTCCTAGCTTGACTTTCATTGACCAAAACCCTTGTGGGTGCATATATAAACAAAGTGAAGGGTTCATTATTCAGTTTGCAAACCCTCACAACTGTCTCTCCTCTCACCCGACACTCTCTCTCTAGCCCGTCCCCTTGCAGTCACCGGCAAGCCGTCGTCCTTGCGGCCCTCTTCACTACTGTGAGTTTCTTTCTCTCTCCTCCTCTCTCAAACTCACGACACTTCTCTCTCCCTCACCCTCACCGGCTCTCTCTCTCTCTCTCCTCCCTGCTCACCGGCCACCAGCAAGCGGCCCCTTCGCCGGCCGTAAGTAGCCGCCATGGTGGCCAGTGGGTGGTGGTGGTGGTGATGGGTTGGGTTATGGGTCCATGCCTGGGTATCCGTGACCTAGATGTAGTTTTGAAGTTAGGGTTTCGTTTTTATATTTTTCGTAATTATTAATTCGATTTTCAGTATTTTTGATTTTATGTTTTTATTTTTCTGTACTCATTCAGAATCGGAATTCAAATTTTCAAAACCCTAGATTTTGTGAAATAAATCAAGGAATTTAATAAAATAATCAGATTAATATTTCGTTACTGTTTGTATTTTTGTATTTAATTAATACTGATTCGGTAATTTTTTTTAATTAGGACCTAACGAGCAAGCGTGATAATTACCGATCGTTGGAGCATACTTACTTTTTGGTACCGTTATAGTGGTAAGAGCTCATAGCTACCTTCTTTCAAAGCCCCATCAAAACTACTTTGATGTGTTATGTGCTAATTGGGAATTTGTTGTGAATTTAAAATGCAAAGCATGATTAAATTATATCGTCGTTATTATGAGAATTATAAATCATGTTTACTGCTGCAATTATGAATTATAATTAGCTTGTTGACGTTATCATGTTTTGGGAATTAATTAGTCCATATGATGATTATTGGACAATTGTTGAATGGTGAATTATTGTATTATTATGCTATTAATTATATGCTAATTGGTATGGGTATTATTGAGTGCTAGTAAGAACCTATATATTATCGTTGAATGTCTTGGATGATTTGTGAATTTTTGGATATCATATTACCCTGCCGAAGTGCTGCTGAAAATTGTGTTAGACATTGCTTGTCATCATTATTAAATTATCGTCGTCATTGAATTAAAGCATGATTAATTCTCATCATATTGAATTATCATTATCGTCATTATTTATAATTCATTGTCAAGAGCATGAAATGAATTAGTAAGTCGTGGTCTCGTAGTACCACTATGTCAACAATTTCAAATTATGTGAATTGAATTAAATGAGAGTAAGAATCCTAATGAATCCCTAGGAGTAGTCTAGCAATCGGGACTACACCTAATGGTGTAGTTCAAGGGATGAGTGATTCCCAGGTTACTTATGGACACCTCACAGTGTGTCTGGGATGGATCATTTCCCATTTATTAAGTCCTCTAGGCTCGTCTAATTGTACTAGAGGTAGTTTGCACACTAAAGTCATTAAGTCCATGGCGTGATTGTATCTTCGATGAATAGTATGGGTAATCGCTGTTCTATTCGCTCTCTTACATCTCTCTAATCAAGACGGATTGTCTATGTCGTATTTCGTATGATCTCTACACAATAATTGCATATAAAAGAATGTCGTTATGCGTATGCTTGACTATATGCTTATGTGCGTATGCAAATGAATTTCAATGATTCTTCGAAAACCATAGGTAAGGTTTGCGAAATATTTTTACTGGATACGGATGACGTTTATTCAGTTTATCTGATTTTTGTTTCTCTTGTGATTCTTTTCTTTTCTCTTGTATTTTGTTTCCGTCACGGAAACCAAAGTGCAGGTTTAGTTGATTGAGGACGTACAGCTTGGAAGGTAGAGTTGGCGTCGGGTTTTTAGAACTCTTTCTGTTCAGTTTAGATCGTTGGGATTTTATTGGATTTAGCCCTTTGAAGGCAAGTTGTGATAAATTGGTTTAATGATTTTACCTCACTATATAGACAACTCTGATATTAACTGCTTAGTTTGTTCAGTTTCCTTAGAAGCTCCTTTTGATGCCTATTCTTTCTTTCTGCTTAGCATTTACTCCTTAGTGACAAATGTTGCAGTAGCATTCCCCTGGGTTTGGGACGGTTCAACGGTGTCGAGTCGCCGACAGCGTGGTCGATAGCTCCTAGGAAATCGTTGCGAATTCGGGGGGTGTTACAAATGGTATCAGAGCCTTAGGTTTAAAAAGGTTGCTTAGGATTAATTATTGTATTAATAAAGATTAGTTTTATTTTGGGAAAAATAAAATATAATTAAAGACGTTGAGCGTCGTAGTCCTAGAAGATAGGAGTTATTTGAAATCACTTTGCTTGTGATTTATAAAGTTCTTATTGTTTGATTGTCTACCTGTAGATGGTAAGGACAAGAATTACTACGCGAAACTCGACTGCACATTAAATTGCATGTGCCCTAGCTCATCGTGCACAGCCTGTGGAGTATGTGGCTTCATCGGACAGCGAGTCGACTGGAAACAATGTGAACGTGCGCAACGAGGCGCGCAAGACCGCGCCGCGCATGAGATTGTCGCACGCGACGAGGCCGCATGCCCCGTGCAAGCCGCGCCTGTTGCCGCCCCACCTGCTGTACCTGTCGTACGTGACGATCATGACGAAGACGAGGATCCCTCCAAATACGAGCCTGAGTATACCCTAACAGAAGAGAACGATGACATGTCGGATTTGGAAGACATTGGTATCGAGAGTGACAACAACTTTGCACCTACTACTGCACCTACTGTTGCACCTATTTCTGCTGCGAATTGGTCTCCTCCTATGGAGCCATTTTCGCTATAGACTCTGAGCACGAGGATATTCGTATCTACATACCACGTGCTTACACTACGAACAGGCGGTACCAGTACGAGAATCGCACGAGTCTACACGAAGGCTTATGGGTAGAGCTACTGCTAGCTGGTCTGCCTAACATCCATCCGTGGATGTGACTCAAGGAGAAGTAAGGCGACGTAGTCTCCAAGAGTGGTCATATGCACGAGAAGAAGTATGGTGAAGGGACAAGATAGTCTCTCTGCTTTAGTGGTGTCGCAACTGAGTTATGCCTCTCCGAATTGGAGTGGAAGGTGAACCGAGTGCTAGTGCTTGCGCCGAAGGGAATGTGCGAGTACTGCTGGACCAAGAAGCGCAAACATGCTGAAGACTTTAGGAAGCGTTTCATGCCTCTGAAGTTTGGTGGATATGATTATCCCTACACGCCCTGCAAAGAGGTGAAGCCTAGGAGGAAGGACGATCACGATGAGTCCCCTAGCGCGAAGCAGATGTGTGCGAATATCAATTAGAACTAGATGATTGCTATACTAGTTTTGTTTGAGTTTTATTGAACTTTTAGTTATTGTGATGGCCCTGCGTGGTCAAGTTTGATGTTGGTGTAGTTGCATACGCAACAAATATTCGTGTTATTATTTACTTGCAATTTGTCTCATTGCAACACTATTTCATTTGATTATATGATATCGTTGAGAAATTGTTTTATATGATCATTTTATTGCATAATTGTATGGTTGGCAAATAGCTTCGTAATGCTATCACATAATGCCCAGACATGATGGGAAATCCATGTCGAAATTATGGCAAAATTTTCATTGACCACGACCATATTAAATGTGAGGCAAAGGCTAAGCATGTATTGTATGTGGACCTAGCAAATGGGTCATTTGGGTCGGGTTCGGGTAGGGTCATTTCGGTTTAGTCTGATTCGGGTTATCTCTATTTTCGGTTCGGTTTCGGGTCAGGTCGGGTATATTTGGGTTCGGGTTAATTCGGTTCATGTTGTTTTTGGGTCGGTTGCGGGTCGGGTCGGATCAATCCGGTTCGGGTCATATCGGTTAGGGTTGAATTGAGTCATCACGCACGATACTCGATTCGGGTTTGGGTCGGTTTGGTCCGGGTATATTTGGGTTCGGGTCGGACAGACTTCAGTCATAATTTTTTTTCAAGTCCCGTTTTTTTAAAGTTTTCCCCGATTGCATTACCTACATTTTGAGTTCGGGTACAAGTCAGGTCAACATCAGAATGATTGCACGTCGTTTTCAGTCAATATCTCATGACAATGTTGTGAGTCACTTATTTCAAAGTGGACAATTAAATTGGGACGGAGGAAGTAATATTTTGGAGTGACCGCAATTTTTATAGGAGTAAGTGTAACAGAGTTAAGGAGATGTAATCAATTGCGTTGCAATTTTTGTAAGAGTAACTATTATAGGGTCACAAATATATAAATTAATTATATAAATAGATATTCTATTGGGTGAGTGTAATCACAATGTTTTAAAACATTTTAATTTTACAATTTTTAAAACACTCCCAAATAAATAAATAAATAAATAAATAAATAAATAAAAAATCAAATAAAAAAAATTATTAAACATAAAAAATATATAAATAGAATAATATATTATCAGTTTCTGGTTGGGTTCGGGTTCGGGTTGGTTTGGGTCATTAATTTCGGGTTGTATTCGGTTCGGGTCTATTCAGGTTATTCGGATTGGGTCGGCTTCGGTTCGGATCAGATTCGTGTACGGATCATATCGGGTCTGCTAATTTTGGGTCGGTTCGGTTCAGATCGGGTTGTTTCGGATTTTCGGTTCAATTTCAGGTCTTGCTAGTCGGGTTGAATCGGGTCACGGATCGGGTTATTCGGATCGGGTTATCGGGTCCGGGTCAGTAATGCCAGGTCTAATTGTATGCAATCGAATGTCATTGTTTATTGCCCTACTAAATAGTATGGAGCCTTGATGTGTGAATTGTGAATGTTAATGCTTATCGATCGTGTGAGACCAATGTGTCCACTTTGTTATAGCATATCGAACTATTATGCATGAGATCTGAGAACTATTCAAAGCAAGTATGTTGCTTAGACCTACAATGTCAGGTCGATCATTGAAACTTATATGCTATTTGACAAATGTCAAGAGAAAGGTTTCAACTATAACCTATATCTCTGAACTAGACCTCAATTTGGGTCAAACGTGCCAACTTTGCTGAAATGGGGATCAACCATTGCTCTTTTCTGTCTCAGATTTGTTATAATGGCAACAAACGACCGACTCGCAAGACTAGAAGTAGGTCTTACTAACGTGGTCGAGCACATTACGCGCTAGCTAGAGCGCTAAGAGGAAGACCACAATGCGCAGAATCATGAAACACGCAACTTTAAAGATTTTGATGCACTCAAACCTCCGACGTTTGAGGGTGGCTATGAGCCCACCAAGCTAGAGAACTGGATAATAGAGTTCGAGGAGTTGCTTAGGGAGACTAGTCGGCCCAACAACATGAAGGTCAACACCGCTACTTACTACCTGAAGGGTGAAGCGAACAAGTGGTGGAGCGATTGGGGCACTGATCTGCTCGCCATTGAAGAATATGGGTGGACCGAATTCAAGGAATCCATTCGTGAGAGGTTCTATCCAAGAGTTGTCCATCGCCAGAAGCAACGAGAATTCGAGAACATCTATCAAGGAAAGCTATCTGTGGCTGAGTACGCAACAAAGTTCAACGAGCTTGTTGCTTTTGCACCTAACTTGGTGACGACCGAAGCTGAACGTGTCGAGAAGTTCGAAGATGGTCTGAAGTGGGACCTACAACATTTTGTTATGGGAAACTCGCTGACGTTCCAAGGATCGTAGGAGAAAGCCTTGAACGAAGAGCGTGTCGTGGATCATGGTGATTCATTGGTTGGGAAGCATAAATGTGACGAAGGGAATTCTTCCCAGTCAAATGGCGCAGATAAGAGGCCAAGGCCAAACAACGACAATCACAACAACCAAGGTGGTAATCAGAACCACAACGGGAACATGAATCTTGACTCGAACACTCATAGAGCTACGATCTTAGCTAGGAGGAATACGCTTCGTAGTCGCTGCAACAAGACGCATCTTGACAAGAACCGTCGTGGTGACGTGCTTCAATGCTACGAGTGCAACAAGCCTGGCTACAAAGCTTCTGAATGCTGAAGTCGTGGAAGAAACGGCAATGGTCAAAACCGCGATAATAACTACAATCGTGGTGGAAATGGATATGGAAATCGCGGAAATGGTGGTAACTACCGTTGAAATGGGGGTTATAACAACAACCACAACAATACTATTGCTCCTGCTACGAAAATCAAGCACTGCTTCCCGCACCTGCCAACCCCGTGCAGAACAACAACAACAACAACAACAACAACAACAACAACAACAACAACAACAATAGAGGGGTTAATGGAAGGGTCTATGTGCTGAATCGCAATGAAGTTGAGGCAAACCCGAATGTGATCGCTGGTACTTTTCTCGTTAACTCTCAACCTGCTTTTGTTTTGTTTGATAGTGGTGCAACGCATTTTGTTCTTTTTAAGAGCTTTGCATCTAAGATAGGTTTAGAACCTAGTTCTGTGTATAGTGAAAACATAAGGATGCCAGATGGGTCGATTGTTAATTGTAAAGCATTGTATAAAAAGTGACCGATTAGGATAGCTGGTTCCGATTTGCCTGCGGATTTGATTCAGATGGATTTGAAGGAATTTGACGTGATTTTGGGAATGGAATTGTTAGCCATGTATAGGGCTAAGATAGAGTGCTTTGAGAAACGTGTGTCGATGCGTGGACCCAAGGGTAGGAGGATTACCTACAAAGCAGTCGTCGTCAAGCCAAAGTTGAAGGTATTGGCGACCATGAAAGCAAAGGACTGTATGAAAAAAGGTGAAGCGATTTACCTATGTCATGTGGTGGATACAAGTCGAGAACCTAAGTCTCGAAACCTATTCCAGTTGTTTCGGAATACGCTGGCGTCTTTCCAGACGAGATACCCGGAATGCCTCTGCAACGCATTATCGACTTCAAGATCGACTTAGCTCCATGTTTTGCTCCAATCTCGAAGGCTCCGTATCGTGTGGCTCCTGCAGAGATGAAAGAACTGAAGACGCAACTTGAGGAACTACTAGAGAAGGGATACATACGTCCTAGTGTATCGCTTTGGGGTGCTCCTGTCTTATTCATGTGTAAGAAGGATGGTAGTATGAGATTGTGTATAGACTACCGCGAGTTGAACAAGATTACGATCAAGAATCGTTATCCATTTCCGAGGATTGACGATCTATTCCACCAACTCCGTGGAGCGACTGTTTTCTCGAAGATCGACTTACGTTTAGGATACCATCAGCTGAGGATTTCCGAGCCTGACATTGCAAAGACCGCGTTTAGGACGAGGTACGGACACTGTGAGTTCACTGTAATGGCTTTTGGGTTGACGGACGCACCTACGAGGTTTATGGACTTGATGAACCGTACGTTTCAGCCTTATCTCGATCAGTTCTTAGTTGTCTTTATTGACGATATTTTGGTCTACTCGAAGAACGCGGTTGAACACGAACAACATTTGCGAACCGTATTGGAGATTATACGACGACATCAACTTTACGCCTAGTCGTCGAACTGCAAGTTTTGGCTAGAAACTGTTTCTTTCTTAGGGCCCGTGGTGTCTAAGAGTGGAGTTGCTGTTGACCCTGAAAAGATACGAGCTATTATGGACTGGTCCGCACCGAAGAGCGTAACTGAGGTTAGAAGTTTTCTTGGGTTAGCTGGTTACTATCGTAGATTTGTGGAAGGATTTTCCAAGATAGCGCAGCCTATGACAAACTTAATGAAGAAGAAGACGAAGTTCGTGTGGTTTGAAAAGTATGAAGCTGCTTTTCAAAAGTTGAAGAAATGACTTACGAGCACGTTGATTTTGACTTTGCCATCGGAAACTGAAGGATACGTAGTCTATAGTGACGCGTCTAAGCATGGCTTAAGCTGTGTTTTGATGCAACATGGTAAGGTAGTGGCTTATGCCTCAAGACAATTGAAGAAACATGAGGATAATTACCCTACACACGACTTAGAGCTCGCTGTTGTCGTATTTGCTTTAATAATTTGGCAAATTTATCTCTATGGTTCTACTGTCAAGATGTTTACAGACCACAAGAGTCTCAAGTACATATTCACGTAAAAGGAGTTGAATATGCGACAAAGAAGATGGCTAGAGTTGTTGATGGAGTACGACATCGATATTCAGTATCAAGAAGGGAAAGCTAACGTTGTAGCTGACGCCTTGAGTAGAAAGACTTGTCATACGTTGAACACTACTTTTAGTACTTCCGAAGAAGATCATTCGTGACTTGCAGAGTCTTGACGTGGAGATTGTGCTGAAAGGTGACGTTCAATGTACCTTAGCGCAAATGTCAGTTCGACCAACCTTACTCGACGAGATCAAGGGTAAACAGGATTTAGATGAGGATCTTCAGCGGATTATATGCCACAAAGACGAGGGTAGATCCGAGAAATTTTCTACTGGTCATGATGGTGTCTTGAGATTTCATGATCTTGTTTGTGTGCCGAATGACCCGGAGATCAAGAGTCAGATTCTGGGTGAAGCTCACAATACGCCTTATTCTGTGCATCCTGGTGGAGACAAGCTTTACAAGACCACCTTCACAAAATGTTTTGGTGGAAAGATATGAAACAAGATGTCGCTGAGTTCGTGGCCAAGTGCCTGATGTGCCACAAGGTTACACGATCGAACACAAGAGAACTGGTGGAATGATCCAATCGCTTAAAGTTCCTACGTGGAAATGGAATTCAATTTCTATAGATTTTGTCATGGGTTTACCATTGACACGGAAGAAGAACAACGCCATTTGGGTCGTTGTGGATCGTTTGACAAAAGTTGCGAGATTCATCCCAATGAATGACACTTGGGAAATGGAGAAGCTAGCGGATGCTTACGTCAAGGAAGTTATTAGACTTCATGGTGTTCCAGAAGATATCGTTTCGGATAGAGACTCAAGATTTCTATCACATTTTTGGCAGAAACTGCAAGAGGCTTTTGGAAGCAAGTTGAAGATCAGTACTGCTTTTCATCCTGTGAATGATGGTCAGACGGAAAGGACGATTCAGACTATGGAGTATCAAGGCTCATGGGATACATACATTTCATTGATCGAATTTTCTTACAACAATAGCTATCACCCAAGCATTGATCGAGCGCCATATGAAGCATTGTATGGTAGGAAGTGTAGATCGCCAGTTTGTTGGAACGACATTAGTGAAACTGCAGTTTTGGGTCCTGAAATGATCCAGCAGACTGTCGATATGGCAAAGTGATTCAAGCGAAGATGCGTAGTGCTCAAGATCGCCAGAAATTGTACGCAGATATAGGTCGTAGACCTGTAGAGTTTGAGGTGGGAAGCAAGGTACTTTTGTGAGTATCTCCCACCAAGGGTGTCATGCGTTTTGGTCGTAAGGGAAAGTTCAGTCCTCATTATATTGGACCTTACGAGATCCTGGAAAGGATTGGTGAGGTTGCTTATCAACTAGCTTTACCTGTGGAACTTGCAAAAGTCTATAGTGTATTTCATGTCTCCCAGTTGAAGCGATACGTACATGATCCAACTCACGTCGTTCAACGTGAAATGATCGATCTCGATGAAAGTTTGACTTATGAAGAGAGTCGTATCAAGATAGTGGACCGCAAAGAGTGCTCAACCCGAACAAAGACTATTCAAATCATCAAAGTCGTTTGGTCTTGACAAGGTCAATAGGAAGCAACATGGGAAGCTGAATCCATGATGCGCGAGAAGTATCCAGATCTCTTCCTAGAAGGTACTAGTCCCACTTGAGTTTCGGGACGAAACTCTTTTTAAGGAAGGTAGAATGTCACGCCTAGAAATTTTGTCTTTTTGCGTGTATGGTTTATCGCTTTGCACGAATTGCATGTTCAAGCATTGCATGGTGCATGCTAATCAACTTAGAATCACGATCGTACTTGCTCATCTTGCATATGTTAGTGTCCTACAAAGTGTTTTATACCTTCGTATGAGTAAACTCGTTTTGTTTTTGGAAGTGTTTACTTCATGTCTCAAGTTTCGGGACGAAACTTCTTTTAAGGAGGGTAGAATGTGATACCCCAATATTTTCTATAATTATTATATTGATTTATAAATGATTTATAAATAGTGTCGGAGATTAAATCGTAATTATATTCAAGGATTCGACTTATTCAATTAAAGCCATAATAATATTAATTATTATTATGGGACTTTCATAAATTGCATTTATTAATTTTGAGGAGTTTGTTTAAAGTGTTTTAAATATGAATAAGAATTATTCATATTGTTTCAATTAGTTTTAATTATTTTTAATTAGCAATTGAAATCAGAAAATTATTTGAGAGTTTTATTTAAATGATTTTAACGATCGAGAGAATTCATATTCCTTTTATTATTTATTCGGGGAGCATTTTATTGAATTAGTTTAATTGGAATATTTCTTTTATTCCTAGATTGACTTTCATTGACCAAAACCCTTGTGGATGCATATATAAACAAAGTGAAGGGTTCATTATTCAGTTTGCAAACCGTCACTACTCTCTCTCCTCTCACCCGACACTCTTTCTCTAGCCCGTCCCCTTGAAGTCACCGGCGAGGCGACCACCACCACCGGCCATGGTGGCCAGTGGGTGGTGGTGGTGGTGATGGGTCGGGTTATAGGTCCCATGCATGGGTACCCATGACCTAGACCTAGTTTTGAAGTTAGGGTCTCGTTTTTATATTTGTCGTAATTATTAATTCGATTTTCAGTATTTTCGATTTAATATTTTTATTGTTCTGTACACATTCGGAATCGGAATTCGGATTTTCAAAAGCCAAGATTGGTTGAAATAAATCAAGGAAGTTATTAAATTTATCAGATTAATAGTTACTGTTTGTATTTTCGTATTTAATTAAGACTGATCCGGTAATTGTTTTTAATTAGGACCTAACGATCAAGGCGTGATAATCACCGTTCGTTGGAGCATACATACTGTTTGGTAGCGTTATAGTAGTAAGAGCTCATGCCTACCTTCTTCCAAAGCCCCATCAAAACTATTTTGATGTGTTATGTGCTAATTGGGAATTTGTTGTGAATTTAAAATGCAAAGCATGATTAAATTATATGGTTGTTATTATGAGAATTCTGAAGCATGTTTACTGCTGCAATTATGAATTATAATTAGCATGTTGACATTATCATGTTTTGGGAATTAATTAGTCCAAATGATGATTATTGGACAATTTTTGAATGGTGAGTTATTAGTATTATTATGCTATTAATTATATACTAATTGGGATGGGTATTATTGAGTGCTAGTGAGCACCTATATATTATCGTTGAATGTCTTGGATGATTTGTGAGTTTTTGGATATCATATTACCCTGCCGAAGTGCTGCCGAAAATTATATTAGACATTGCTTGTCATCATTATTGAATTATCGTCGTCATTGAATTAAAGCATGTTTAATTCTCATCATATTGAATATTCATTATCGTCGTTATTTACTATTCATATTCAAGAGCATGAAATGAATTAGTACGTCGTGGTCTCGTAGTACCACTATGTCAACCAATGCAAATTATGTGAATTGAATTAAATGAGAGTAAGACTCCTAATGGATCCCTAGGAGTACACGAGCAATCGGAATTACACCTAATGGTGTAGTTCAAGGGATGAGTGATTCCCAAGTTACTTATGGACACCTCACAGTGTGTCTGGGATGGATTATTCCCTATTTATTAAGTCCTCTAGGCTCGTTTATTTGTACTAGAGGTAGTGTGCACACTAGAGTCATTAAGTCCATGGCGTGATTGTTTCTTCGATGAACAGTTTGGGTAATCGCTGTTCTATTCGCTCTCTTACATCTCTCTAATCAAGACGGATTGTCTATGTCGTATTTCGTATGATCACTATACAAGAATTGCATATAAAAGAATGTCGTTATGCGTATGCTTGATTATATGCTTATGTGCGTATGCAAATGAATTTTAATGATTCTTCTAAAACCTCAGGTAAGGTTTGCGAAATGTTTTTCCTGGGTAAGGATGACGTTTATTCAGTTTATCTGATTTTTTGTTTCTCTTTTGTTTATTTTCTTTTCTTTTGTATTTTGTTTTCGTCACGGAAACCAAAGTGCAGGTTTAGTTGATTGAGGACGTACAGCTTGGAAGGTAGAGTTGGCGTCGGGTTTTTAGAACTCTTTCTGTTCAGTTTAGATCGTTGTGATTTTATTTGATTTATCCCTTTGAAGGCAAGTTGTAATAAATTGGTTTAATGGTTTTAGCTCACTATATAGACAACTCTGATATTAACTGCTTAGTTTGTTCAGTTTCCTTAGAAGCTCCTTTTGATGCCTAGTCTTTCTTTCTGCTTAGCATTTACTCCATAGTGATAAATGTTGCAGTAGCATTCCCCCAGTTTAGGGACGGTTCAGCGGTGTCGAGTTGCGGACAGCGACATCGATAGCTCAGAGGAAATCGTTTCGAATTCGGGGGGTGTTACATCCATGCAACGTCTCGTAAGGTACTCTACCAATGCTCGCATGGTAGCTATTGTTGTAGGAGAACTCAATCAAAGGCAAACTCTTCTCCCAAGAGTCCTTCATCTCTAGAGCACAAGCTCTCAACATGTCCTCCAATGTCTGAATAGTACGCTTCGTTTGACCATCTGTCGCAGGATGATATGCCGTACTAAATTTCAACTTTGTACCAAAAGCATTCTACAATTTGTCCCAAAAGTTCGACAAGAATCTCGAATCCCTGTCTGACACAATGTCTTTAGGCACCCCATGTAACCTTAAGACCTCTTTCACATAAGCTTCAGCGAGTTGGTCCACTGACCAAGTCTTCTTCATTGTAATGAATCTTGCCGTTTTTGTCAATCGATCGACAATAACCCAAATAGTGTCCTTCCCGTACCTCGTCTTTGGTAATCGAGTCACGAAATCCATCGAGATTGAATCCCATTTCCATCAAGGAATTTCCAGCGATTGAACAAGACCTCTAGGCCTTTTGTGTTCGATCTTCACCTTTTGGCAAGTAAGACACCTTGCCACATACTCAGCACACTCTCGCTTCATGTTTGTCCACCAAAACTGAAGTTTCAAGTCTTTGTACAACTTATCACCACCTGGGTGAACAGAATACGCAGTTCCATGCGCCTCATCAAGAATCGTTCGTTTCAGCTCGGCGTTGTTTGGTACACACCAACGCCCCTTCATCTTGACCGTACCATCATCAAGGATCTCATAATCAGGATGCTTCCCATCCTTGATCTTGACACGTAACTCCTCTAGAAATGGATCATGAACTTGCAACTGTCGAATCTCATCATAGATCGACGGTCGGTCTATAAGTGCATTTAACAACACTGCAGTCTCACCTTGTTGAACAACTTCTAAGTCCAACTTCCTTAATTCCTCACACAAGTCATATGGTAGCATTTTCATGTTATTCACAGTGTGTGAAGTCGTCCTACTCAACCCATCAGCCACTACATTGGCCTTTCCCTCGTGATACAAAATATCCAGATCGTACTCAGATATCAACTCGAGCCATCTCCGTTGCCTCATATTCAACTCCTTTTGAGTGAAGATATACTTCAAACTCTTGTGATCTGCAAAGATCTTGCAATGAGCTCCATAAAAATTATGCCTCCAGATTTTTAAGGCAAATATCACGGCAGTTAACTCCATGTCATGAGTAGGGTAAGTCTTCTCATGGACTTTCAACTAGCGAGAGGCATAAGCAATCACCTTGCCATGTTGCATAAGTACACACCCCAACCCATTCTTTCAAGCATCACTATACACTTCAAACCCTTCCGTTCCAGACGGTAAAGTCAAAACTGGTGCCGTTGTCAACCTCTTCTTAAGCTCTTGGAATGCTTCTTCACATTGTTCAGTCCAGTTATATTACATCTCCTTTTTCATCAAGTTTGTGATAGGTCTAGCTATCTTAGAGAAGTCTTGCACAAATCTCCTATAATAGCCAGCCAATCCGGAGAAACTTTATACCTCAGTCACACTTTTCAGAGCAGGGCAATCCATGACAGCCCGAATCTTAAAAGGATCAACAGAGACTCCTTCTTTAGAGATAATGTGCCCTATAAAATCAACACTCTCTAGCCAAAACTCACACTTTGAGAGTTTAGCGTACAACTTCTGATTTCGCAACACCTCCAAGACAGTCCTCAAATCTGTTTTGTGTTCTTCCTCGTCCTTCGAATACACCAAAATATCATCGATAAACACGACCACAAAACTATCCAGATATGGTCTAAAGGTGTTATTCATCATCTCCATAAACTTGGAAGGTGCATTAGTTAACCCAAAAGACATTACAGTAAACTCATAATGCACAGACCTTGTCCTAAAGGCCGTTTTCGCAATGTCGACCTCATCAATCCTCAGTTGATGATAACCAGACCGCAAATCCACCTTCGAAAACACTCCAACCCCTTGGAGTTGATGAAACAGGTCTTTAATCCTAGGTAAAGGATACCTATTCTTGACAGTGACCTTGTTCAACTCACGATAGTCAATGTAGAGACGCATACTACCATCCTTCTTATGCACAAAAAAAACTGGTGTGTCCCACGGTGATACACTAGGTCTAATGTACCCCTTATCTAACAACTCCTCTAATTGCTCCTTTAGCTCTTTCATCTCCAAAGGTGTCATTCTATACGGTGCCCTCAAAATCGGACCTGTTCCAGGAACTAGGTCAATCTGAAACACAGTATCCCTCAGTGGTGGCATACCAGGAATCTCCTTAGGAAACACATTCGGAAACTCATGACCATATCAATTTTTGAGATTTCCTCGTCTATTCTCTCTACATTCTGAATGTGACACAAAAATCCCTCACATCCCTTCTCTAAGTGTTTCTTCGCTACTAACATTGAAATAATCCCAATTCCTCCCTTAGGGACAATTCCTTTATAAGAGATTCTATTACCACTAGGTCCTTTCAACGATATCTTTTGTTCACTACAATTGATTCTCGCTTTATACTTGCTAAGCCAATTCATCCCCAAAATAACATCAAAATCTCTCAATAGGAACTCAATCAGGTCTGTAGGCAATTCAGACCCTGCAATGTTCACACGAACCTTGGGATGCACAACTTTACACAATACCAGCTCTCCAGGAGGAGTGGCAATACTAGTCTCTAAAGACTCCACAACTCCCATCCCATGTTTCTTAACAAAGCTTTTAGCTATGAATGAATGTGATGCTCCAGAATCAAATAATACATAGGCAGGGAAAGAATTCACAAGAAACGTACCAATCACCACTTTGTTTGTCGCATCAGCCTATGTAGTCGCCAGAAAAGCGCCTTCAGATTTCCCTGAGTAATTTATAAACTTGAATGCTATTTTTGCTTGAATAGGTAAAATAAGGTCTTAGATTTTTCCTCCATCACTCCTTCACATTCAAAAGCCCCGTTCAAGATCATTCCAACGACACCTCTCGTGTCTTTTTCTGACACCCGGTGGCCAAGTTGCTAACCGGGGTAAAACCGTCTTTTGCCGCAGAAGGGTAAAACGATCTTTTCCTATATTCGGAATACTAAAAATTCCTCCAAAAATTAAAAATAGACTGGATGTCGTCAAATGACGACATCCAGCTGACAACCTGACAGCGGTCAGCGGCGCTGGCTTCACAGGCAGGGTCTTTAGCGGCTGAGGCCAGCGCCGCCAGCAGCGCTAGGTGAAATCCAAGGGCCGCTCGCGGCGCTCGCTGGGTCTCCAGGCCCATCTTTTTTTAAGCCCGAAATCTGATTTTCGGCCATCTCTCCACCCGTCCAACCCTATTACTTTCCCTATAAATATAATCGTCGACCCTCAGTTCAAAACACACAGTCCACAGTTGACAACCTCCATTCTCAGTTGAGTACTCCCGAGCTTCCCCCTCTTTCTTCCAAATACTTTACTTGAGATCTTGTCTTTACTATTTTTGCTAAATAGCCTACAGTTCAGGTACTAACTCCCGAGGGCTCAAAATAAATTAATTGCTTAATTGTTTATTTTTCTAGTAGTCATAATTTTGATATTATGCCAATAACGTCTTTTATCGCTTACTAAATATTGTCTTTCAAAGCATGTCTAGTCGTTGTAATGGTCAACTTGCCAATCGAATGCATGTCTAAATAAGGTTTAAAAATAAATGTTGTGATGCTTGTGATGAACAAATTAATAGTCTATGTCTAGGTTGTTAATCCGATTTTGCATGGGAATTATGTCTTTCCATTATTAACCAAACTTGAGTTAGTAGAGGCCGTCATAATACGGGCGAATTGGGTGCCTAACACCTTCCCACCTCATAACTTCTCCCTCGAACCCTTTATTCTTGGGTTCTCATATGTTCTATATGAGCGGGAGTCTTTCTAAAAACATGATCAGTTCACTTATCGCGCTATTGGGTTGTCCCTTCGGATTGTCCCTTCGGTTTGCCCTTCGATGAAACACAGATAGCAGATTTGTGACCTCTTTCATGGTTTTTATTCAATTCAAGTCTTTACAAAAGCTTTTCTAACTCGATGGTCCCTAAAACTTATCTAAACCCCCAACTTACAAATTTTCTATAAGGACACACTCCGTGGAGCGATGGAAAATCCCGGGTCCTTACAGTCGCGACTTCACTGGGGATTTATTTAAGAGGGTGAGACTCGAAAGTCAAGTTTGCTTAATTGTTTAATAACATCTTCCATATTTTGCATCATTGGCATCATTTGCATGTGCCTTGGCACACCTTTTTGACCCTTATGGATCGTCGAGGAAGTTTGTGTCGTAACTCGTAGACAACCCGTATATCTAAAAGAATATACATTTGTCCTATCGAGGAAACCGACGCTTCCTCACCCATGACTCATCAACTCTTGTTGGTGAAAAAGAATTAAAATTGATGTGTCGACCATCCGCCGAATGGAAATTGTAATTTGTCATGGTAACTCACAGGAGCCAAAAAGCCTCTAACCCACATTCGTGCATTCACTTGCTTGTTGTGCATGTGCCGTTGTAATGCCCGTTTGATCACATGTTTGCCTGTAAACTGCGTCGTTGTAATGCTTGCTTGAATGCATAAATGCCGTGACTATGTGCCAACATGTACTTACGTGCTAGGAGTCTTTTTATTTTATTTTTAGGTATATCCTAATGCCCGAAAATGGTGCGAGAATTCTATTCAATGAACACTCGTTTCGTCAATGATATATCCAGTCAAAGCCATGAGCAATTTTCTAGGACCTTGTTTTTTTAGCCAAAAAAAAGAGAATCAGTCCCTCCAATTTTCCCTCTCCCATTTTCTGTTTCTTTATTAACTTTTTTTTATGTAATTCAGATTTGGCCAAAAAAAAGAAAAGAAAAAATATAAAAAACAAATTAGTGGCGTACAAAAAAAAAAAACGCCGCAAAAAAAATCTATGGAAAAATAAAAAAAAATGGCCAAAATTCTTTTCATTTTATTTATCCCATTTTCCTTTTTCTTTTAGTCTAGAAAAATAAAAAAAAATATGGTAGTCCGTCTTTTTCTATTTTCTTATTTTCTTTCATCGACTTTATTTTCCTTTGATATTAGAGGACATGTTTGGGCATTTAGGATTAAGGATTTTTTTTCTAGGACAATGTGTTTTCTATGTGTGGGTCATCATTTTTCTTAGGTGAGAGTCTCATGGTCTTTCTTGTTACGAAGTGCTCCGTGCTTCCTATTCAGGATAGGGGCTCCGAAGAAGAATGGAAACCCTAAGAGAAGCTGGGCTCGGCCTTCGGCAAGGCTAGTTCGTCTGCAACCGTGTACAATGCCAAGTTCCCGATTGCCACCACCACAAACTACCTCACCATCAATAAATTCACCATCACTGCATACATTCTTCGCCACACCTATTACCCCTCCCAATTTCACGATGCCCAAAACTACTGACGACAGACTGGATGAACTCATGAGCGAGTTAGAAAGGGTACGACTCAAGATTGAGGACATAGAAAAGAAGAGAGAAGATGAAGCAAGAATCCCCTTGGATTCTGACTCTGAGGAGGAAGGGCCGGATGCCATGGTGACTATGTTTCTACACCTTGGATTTGGAAAATTACCCAACCTGGTCCGACTTTACCACAGTCTTCTTGGCTCGGTACAAGGATAATGCTACACTTCTCATCACTTTGAGAGAACTTGAAATCACCACTCAAGAAAAGAATGAGGGATTCACTAAATTCCTCCGTCGATGGAAGGCTAAGATAGTTGAAATGGTGGAAAGACCTTATGAAGCTGAACAGATTAGGCATTTCATTAAGAATCTGCAACCTGCCTATAAGAACCATCTTAAATATCAAGCCATTGACTCGTACCAACGTCTTTATGATGTTGTCATCCTCATTGAATATGATCTCAACAAAAACAAAGATTATGCAACTCCTAAGCCCTTCACTTATGGGAGAGACAAGAGGACAACTACTGGAGCCTCTTCTGGCACTCAAGTCAATGAGGTAGTTGTTGTAAATGTAACACCCCGGATTTTCTAAATAATAAATAGATAAAAATAAACAAACTCGAGCCAAAAATCGGACAGAGTTTGCTTTGTAAATAAACACCCCAAGTTATCGACCAAATAAAAACCTGCTTAAAACAACAATTACAACAAAATACCCAAATTGACAGCGGAAGACTTCTATTAAATCCGGAGCATCACTGCCACACTCACTCATTGAATGAGTGCAAGGAAACCACATTACAACTCTAAACCAAACAAACAAACATAATGCTTTACAATTTACACTTGAATAAATAATTAGAAAATATAATCAAGATAACACTAATCTATTTTCTCGTCAGCTGGAATCGACTGGTCCATCTAGATCTTCACAATCGGACAACCTGTAAAACATACTGCAATCTACTCCCCCATGCAATCGAATATCGCATAAGTTCATAATAGGCCCACCATTGAAGAAAAATGGACACACACACACGTAACACATAAAGCAACCAATCAGCTTTTGCTGAGTAACCAAACATTCTATCGAAAAAGAAATAAAAGCACCAATATCTCAACTCAGATCAACTATGACCTTTCCATAACATAAACCTTAAAAGATAGGTAACTACGACCTCCTAAAAGTAATTCCGTAAGCTCTTCACAATTCTAGCTCAAAACCCAATAACTGTGCCAATCGGTCTTAGTCACTAGCTCCTAGCCTCGACTATGTGGGAAGTGAACTGGTGGTAAAACCCGCAGATGCAAAACCATTCTCATAACTCGGCCATAGGCCCCATAACTCATAACATAGCCCGCAGGCTCTCAAAAGTCCACTCTCAGACCAATTCTCATAACCATCTAATCATTTTCATAAAATAATGCTCATCACCTAAGAGTCAACGTCTTAGGCTACTTGCCCACATGTCTAGAACTAAGGAAGCTAATAACTTATGAGCCCCAAACCAAGATCAATATACCTGTCATAATCGTTCTCATAGTCTCATATCAAAAACTATAATCTCAACTCATTGCAAACCCATTCTAGGTAAACAATTCACAACAAGGCACGGTTTCCCAAATCATCATAGAGTTCTCATTCTAGGTCTTTGTATACCAAGGCTAACCGCTAAAAATCTAGCTCAACAATACCTCTACCAATATACATAACTAACCATAATATAAGAACTATCTTTAAACCCTACAAATTCAGAAAACTAATCTGAATTTCAGCATACAAACATTAAACCATTCCCACAATCATTCATTCATATATCATGATAATAGCAATAATCAGATAATCAAAATATCAGAATTCAGTAGATAGCAATTCACATAATATTCATGTCAAGCATCCAATTTACACATAAAAAGGGGAAAATAACATCCAACTCCAACCGAATAGAAAGGGTTACCTCTAATTGAACCATCCAAAGCTAATTAAGCATCCATATCCTTCAACTAAGCAACAATCAAACAATATATAATCAAAACCCAAATTCAGAATTTAAATCACTAAATACCCAAATTGATTTAGGGTTTAGGGTTTCTAGACAAACCAACAAATTGAGGTACACGGCTGGTGGTGGAGTACTGTTGCCGTGGTGGCTGGCGACCAGCAAGAACAATAGCGATCACAACAATAGTGGCAAAGGCAAAAAGCAAAAACAGGGCTTGCAAATCAGGAGAGAGAGAAAACGGGAGCAAGATTCGACCTTTAACAGCAAGTTAACACCACCCACATTAAAGTTTAGAGAAGAGAGAGAAAGTGATGAAGACGGTGGTGACAGAGAAGATGGAGAATCGTGGGTGATGGTGTTTCGTAGTTTTGGAGCAAAAGCAAGGGTTTAAGAAAGTGAATAAGAAAACAAGAGAAAGGGTTCTACTAGTAGAGAATTATTGGGAAAAGACAATGGAGTAGTTCTAGTACAACTCAAACTCTAATTCCTTTTTTTTTTAACAGTCCAAAAACAGACACAACACTCCAGAATTAAATAGTTTTATTCCACAAAACAATAAATCACTTTCTCACAATACAATAAATACTCGGGGTATTACATTCTACCCCCCTTAAAAAGATTTTCGTGCCGAAAATCACTCGCAACTAAAGAAAAACAATAAATCATTTTCTCAAAATACAATAAATACTCCCCGGGTATTACAGTAAATACCTTTGCGGAAAGACAACCGCCGAGGGAATTCACCCCTCTCGGCATGACCTTGTCTCATTCTCTCGAAAGAATGACAAAAATAATCTGCTGCAACCCATTGGTCCTACTCCGCAACAAGCTATCAGGGACCGTAACTGGAGAGAGAGGGCGCGTACTGCAAATACCACCAAGGGAAGGGACATGACACCGATAATTTTGGGCTCTTAAGCACACTATCCAAAATAGAATTGAGAATGGCACCATACCCTTACCCAAGCTTGGACAGGGGCTCAGCAACTTCTGTAACCCATTAGGTGTCATCCTACATATAAGTGTCGAAGATGCTCTGGGACTTGAGATCGCTGGAATATGGGACAAGGACAAAAAGGATGTATGGGAAATCCAAACCAGATCTCCCATAGGCGTGGCCCATTTGACACGTTCTGGTCGTCATTATAGGCCACCTAACATCTACAATGACAGGGTTCAGCCTCCCAACTGAAGAAGAAGTCGAAGAAACTTCTGCCAAAGACAAAGCGTCTCCCATTATAGGACAGCTCAAAAGGATCAAAGCGGACATCTCCATTTGGCAACTTTTAGCCTCATCCTACGAACACCGAGAAGCCATTTGGAGGCCTTGTCAAAAGTTTCGGTGTCACAAGATATGAGGCCTGACGAGCTAGTCAGCTTCTTAGTAGGGGATAAACCACAACCGATCATTACTTTTTCTAACAGTGAGTTACCTCCCGAGGGATCCTTACACAACAATGCCTTATACTTGACTATATTTGCTATGGGCAAGTATGTGCTGATGACCAGCGTGGATAATGGATATGCCGTGAACGTGTGCCCGCTAAGAATTGCAGTAAAATTGGGCATAGATATAAAGAATCTGGCTCACTCAGCACAAGGCTTACGTGCTTATGACAACTCTAGCCGAAAAGTCCTTGGCACCATAACTATCAATGTCACCTCAGGAGCCGTAGAGAAAATGGTCCAATTCTATGTCATGGATGTCCCGGCCACCTTCAACTTGCTGCTGGGATGACCTTGGCTCCATGGTCTAAATGCTGTAGCCTCCACCCTTCACCAGAAAGTCAAGATGATGTTAGAGGGAGAAATTGTGGAAATCGAAGCGAATCCTATCAAAGCAACCATTGACAAGGCTCCTGTCTTAAAGATAGGACATGATAGTGAGGATATTGACCTTTGGGGATTCTCTCCCGAAGAAGTAGCCCTCATAGAAGAAGACACCAAATCTTACACCTCCACTGGTTCTGAAGAACTCGAAACGTACCCTCCTGAGGAAATAGGAGAACCCGATGAGTTCGAGGAAATAAAAGAATCCATTGAAGGGATGTCTATCTACGTGGCACAATACCACAATGCAATTCGGCAAATGAAGGAGAAAATCGCCTTACTAGAAAAAACAAAGAGTGCAACATTATCCTAGCTAAAGGAGAAGCTTGTTTTCAGCAGGATGAGATATTTGACAAGATGGTCAAGTACGGGTATGCCCACCCAAGAAGGCCTACCCTTCGAAGGCTTCCAAGGAACGGAAATCCCTATCTCCGATGCAAATATTGTGAAGCTAATGGCCATCATTCCAACCAATGTAAACGCCCAAAAAGGGTAATCACCCGCATCATTAATCAAGGAACCATGTGGTCTCCTAGCGCCTAGGCTATGAAAGGATGGCGTCGCTTTGATCAAAAGCAGTATACTCAACTATGCGCCTAGCCTGTGGTTTCCACTGACGACCTCCAGGAAGCAAATAAAGATAATGGTTTCTACTGCCGCTATCATGGAGTCTACGACCACTACACGGATGACTGCGTCCGCCTGAAGGATGATATACATGAAATCATAGACAGCGGAGAGATTTCGCCACCTCTGAGAGAAGAAGATGATACCTATGTAGCCTGGAACTAGGTGGCTATAAGCAAGAGCTAGAGGAATCGAGTCTGAGTCCTCGAGTTTTGTTGAGTTAGGATCTTAGCTAAATCCTTAGGTTGAGTCATGAACAGGGACTGTTCCCCTTTTACCTTTTTTCTAAGTCTAGTTTCTTTTTGACGGGAATTAGAGACCCTTTTCTCTAAAGTCATGTGTGCTTATCTTTTTGCAAATCAATAGAAATTCCTCTTGCTGATTTCTTCCTTTGTTTAGCTATTGATAAATCCAATGAACGCAAAGTTGCACAAACCATTAACTAATCAACTTAAGCAATGTAAGTAAACTTCACAAAGAAAGAATGCAAATTATTTCTTTTACAGGAATTTGAGCAGCTGAACTCCCTCAACAATGCTACTCCATATACAAAGAAGAAGCAAGTCCACCTGCTGCAACAACCTCGACACATGTCTAGCCCTAGCTCCGATTGAAGAAAATCCTTGGTATCAAGATGTATTCAACTATATCACCAAAGGCACCTACCCTCTAGACGCACCAATAAGATCTCAATGGGCCATCCGTCTCTTAGCGGCGCAATACATAGAATACAAGGAGGTTCTATACAAAAAGTCCCACAATGGAGTCAACCTCAGATGTGTAAACGCCGAAAAAGCCACAGAGATCATGGATGAGGTACATAATGGGGTGTGCGGACTACACATGAATGGTCGAATTCTCTCTAGAAAGGCCCTACGACTGGGATATTACTGGACCACCATGGAAAGAGATTGTTACGACTATGTCAAGAAATGCAAAAAATGTCCGATATATGCCAACCTGCAGCATATGCCACCCTCAATGCTCCATAACTTCACATCCCCTTGGCCATTTTCTGCATGGGGAATAGATATCATTGGAAAGATCACCCCCAAGGGCTCTGGAGGACATGAATGCATCCTAGTAGCCATAGACTATTTCACCAAATGGGTTGAAGCACAGTTCTATGATATCCTCACATTCAAACAAGTGTCCTATTTCATAAGGAACAATATCATCTGCCGGTATGGTGTTTCGCATGAAATTATTAGTGACCACGGATCCCACTTCAAAGCCGAAATAACCATCCTACTAAAAAGCTACAAAATCAAGCACCACAAATCATCCCCTTACCGACCCCAAACCAATGGCGCAGTGGAAGCCGCCAAAAAAAACCTCAAAACCATCATGGAAAAATTGATTGAAAACTACAAAGATTGGCCTGTGAAACTCCCATTTTCCCTTTACGGGTATAGAACATCCATAAGATCATCCACTGGAGCTACACCTTATTCCCTAGTCTATGGGATGGAAGTTGTACTACCCATAGAAGTCCAACTACCCTCCATGCGCATAGCCTTAGAAGGAGAACATTCAAAAACACAATGGATGCAAGCTCGTTATGATGAACTATGTTCACGGATGAAAGACGCCTTCGAGCTCTAGACCACTCACACATGTACCAACAACGCATGGCAAGGGCATTCAACAAAAACGTCCAACCTCGAAACCTGAAAGAAGGAGACCTAGTTGGGAAAGAGTTACGTGCACCAGTTACTGACCCCAGAGGCAAGTTCCGACCAAACTGGCTGGTCCGTTCATCATCAAAGACATCTTATCAGGAGGCGTGGTCCGGCTTATGGACATTGACGGCATCGAGTTCAGCCAGCTCACCAACATGGATCAACTGAAGAAGTGCTACGTGTAAAAAAAATAAAAAATAAAAAATAAAAAAATCGAATATCAAAAAAAAGAGACGTACACAAATTGAACGAACAACGCTGGCCTTTATTCCACACTGGATACATAGGTAACCCTTTTAAGGGGCCCCACCAAAATCAATCCAAAATTCCATTCAACTCATTCAAAAAGGGATAATTTTTATTCAAACTGAACGAATAAGCTTACATTGCATAAATTAAAATTCCTAAGGTCACAAAAAAACAAAAAAAAAGTGCAACTACAAGGGTTTAAGCTAAACAAATTCTTACTACTTTTTTTTAAAAACTAGACTTGCTTTCTAAAGAAAACTTCTTTAATCCTTCTTCCCTTTAGAAGGCTTCGTTGAAGAGTTCTTTTTTGAAGGACCTTGGCTTGAGGATGATTTATGATCGCTTCCTTGAGCTGGGGGCTTGCCTATTTTCATTACATGATAGCCTTCCTCATAAGGCCCTTCCTTCCTTTTCTTGCTTCCTGTTCCTGAGTCATACCTAGGTACCAGTTGGTTCCACTCCTCATGACGAAGGGCTCGCCTCGCTTCTCCAGCACTGCAAGAAGCCAGTTTAAGTAGGTGTCGGAAACTTGAGTTGAGGCAATCACCCGAGATACGGTCCAGCGATCCCGGCCACGCCAATATTTTCCCCAGTCTTTAGCAAATTCAGTGGTCAAAGCCAAGGTAGGTTGTCTCGTAGTCTCGTGACGAGGGATAACCTGCTTTAACCCATACTGCCTCATGACCCTCGAAGGAAAGAAACAAGTACTCCTGTACAAACCTACTATAGTGGTATGAGGAACAAATTTACAGCAAGCAACCAAAGAGGTTAAACCCCACCAAGTTATATGCCAACGAACAACAGGGCCAGCATGGAAAAAGGCATCCCATTCAGCGAGGGTTTTTTCCTCATATAGCCTTTTCCTAACCAAGAAGCTAGCAGCGGTATAAGTCTTCTTCTTCCAAGCTTGAGAGGTACGAGCTATCATCTTCTCTGGCGATTCTATCAGCCTTAGATACTCGCATAACCAAATTTGAAGCAACAGGGGGCTGCCAGAAAAGGCTTCGTGAGACGAAGTTTTCAACCTGTCAAGCCCTAAAATAGTTTCTCCTATGACTAGCTGCATAGGAGAATGCCCTTCAGCCATTTAATTCACCACTTGCAGCAATGAGGCTCCACCAAGGTTGGAGGATTCTGCATTAACAAATAATAGGCGATTCAACAGGGAGAATACAAAAGCCTGTCGGCGGCAACACCTAAATATTGCATCCTATCCAGGAGCGTTCGCCCAACCTCCAGCCATAGGAGTCACAACGGGCCTACTACTCAAAGAAGGCTGAAAACCCGCTGGAGAAAACATCTTAGGCACAGGATTGTACGGCCTAGAGGGTCCGGGCGCCTCAGCAACAGAGTGCTTGGATACAGCCACGGTAGGAGAACAAGCAATAGACGGCCTGCTCGCCGAAGAGGTCCTCGCAGCAGATGAATGTCGGGGTCCCACAGAAGAAGAAGACTACGACATCTACAAGTAATCAAGGCCAAAATGTTAGACTAAGCACCTCACTTAGCTAAACATCAAAGACAAAAGTGCACTTACACTAGCGGTCCCAGACCAGGAGCTCTTCCCTCTACCCGTCATCCGGTTATATCCCTTCTTCAGGAAATGGATGAGCTTGAAGACTGGAGAAGTCTGCTCCCGGTTCATCTACGAGAAGAAGACAAAAGATAGAGTCAGCATTCACAAGCAACACAAAAGAGAAACAACGAGTAAAGACTTACCCCCACACAATCATCGGGCAAGGGTAAGCCCTCCACAGCCTCTCCATCAGCAATGTGTAAGGGAAACTCCTCCACCACACGACCCCCACTCTCACCAATGTACCTCACCATATTGCTTGGTAAGGTCACACTTGGGGGCTGGCCACGCGGAGCTCTAGAATGGGACCTCCTGGGACCCGGAGGAGCCAAACGATCCGCCTACAAGACACAAAAGTTAGTACATTGCACATAAAGCTGAAAAGCACAAAAAAGAGATTCTACCTCAGAGGTGAGGTCCGGCATCAGGCGACCCAAGCAATAAGCCAGATATACAGTCGTACGATCCAAACCAGTTTCCTCCGGCTCGACGAACTGCATGGCCGCCATTCCCTGAGTCACGTTCCCCAAGTCATCCACGCTCTGACTGTGCAGGTAGAACATTGTCATAGGGGGATCCTCCGAAACCAAATGCCCCCCACGGTAGGATGAACCAACCGAGTCAAGCAGTCTCCCAGATATCACTCGAAGCTATATGGCCCCTCAAAAACCACCCGCAAGGTGGATACCCTGAAGGACTCAATAGTAATATAGGCCAGGACCCCGGGAATACCGTCAAAGGCAGTCCACGACACCTGCAGATTACAAGGGAAAAGTTCATTCACATCAAATGAACCAAAAATATATATATATATGCAAGATAAGTCAAGAGCAACGTACCTCGGACGAAGCATGACTCTCGATGGTAATCCGAAAGTCCTCCAAAGAAGCAAATGGGTGGCTATCTCTACCGACCCACCGAGAACCCAAGGGGAACATCCTCAAACCAGGACGGTGAGGACCAAAAGCTGGAAAATAATCAAAAGAACCACAGCTGCCATACAAGCAAAGACAATCAGATACGACTCTACTGCAAAAGGACGCGTATAAAAAAAAAGGGAAATTCCAATTGGTCGGTCTCAGTTTGTGGCTTTTCCAATTGGTAGACGTTCTTAACTACAAAATCGAGTCGGTAGGACTTTACTTTTGACGTCGTCCAGACCGTGTCCTCTTTTTTAATTTCCCGCCAGCTTACCCGTTAAGTATAGGAAATGTCGTTAATACCCCCACTTTAAAACGAAGCCACGACATATTATTCGCTTGTAAAAGGCTGTGGTATGAAGTCAGCCATTACTAATCTTCAACCAACCCATCATCACTCCTCTTATTCTCTCTTCATCTTCTTTCTCTCTTTTTCTTCTTTCTCTCTTGAAACTCAAAAAAACAAGCTACCATTACTTAAACGTTCTCTCTCTTTCTCAGTTTCTTTGTTTGTCAGATCTGAACACGAAGTGAATTGCGTTTTCAAACAAATGAAGGTTTTGAGCTGATTTTCAGTTTTCGAAGACACATCGAGATAATCTACCTTTCTCTTTCTTTTTTCAGCTGAATGTGAAGTAATACATGTATATTTTTTGCCAAAATGTTACGAAATTCTGTGAATGTGTTTTATTTTAAGCTTAAATTTAGGTTGTGTTTAATTTTCGAAGATTTAATATCTTATGCTCTGTTCATGTTCAGTTATGTATATTTTTAGGGTTTGTTCTGGATTTATGCTTATATGTAGCTGATTTTCTGTTAAAGCATGTTTATTTTGTGATTATTTGTTGGTAATTAGCATTATATGACCTTAATTTAGCTAAATCTCAGCATAAGCAAATTATAAATTGGGTATTTTATTGTTGTTGTTGTAAGTAAATTAGGGTTTTTTCTGCAGAATGGAGTTAAGAACTCTGAAATACTGTTATGAGAGGCTTGTTATCAATTATGATGTTCGTCATATAGACTGTAGTGGATTAATGGATTTGTACTAGGATTTAGTAGTTTAGTCCAATAAAATTGGTATGAAATTGCTTGAAAATCGTATATTGTGTTAAGGATGATGTTGATTTGTGCAATATGTGGAGTGTGATAAAGCATAAGGTGATTCATATATGGATTTTTTTTTTGACAAAAGCGAATACAAAGAAACATGTCTAGCTAGAAAATGATATAATTACATGACGGCTTGCTGCAACAGCTAGAACATGCGCGTCATGAACCAATTCTCTCGGGACTTTGCGGAGAAGACCCGTATCCAAATGTTGAGTCTGGGCTAGACCATCATAATATCATGTCACGAACTTCCACAGCTGCAACATGACCCATTGCCACATACTCCCAAAGTAATAGAAAATCTGTCCAGACACTGAACTTTGTAAAAGACGAAGGCGCAACCCATTTCATCGTTTCCAACCACGCTTTAACTTCAGGCTGCAAGGAAGAGGAGCACCACAAAGGTAACGAATTTTGTGAGATAATTGCCCCAGTAGCTGCATTTCTTATCACCCATGTCAACCCTGACTTCCAGTTCTTCGCTGACCATACCCCATCAATACTAACAACAATCTGCACGTCATCACTTGGCACCCCAACCCAGCACACTTCCGCACCCCGATCAATATTGCCAACCAGGGGAACAAATCTTAATGAGCTGTCTAGCCTTCGTTTTTCTGCAGTATCATCTACTACTCAGCCATCCTTTATCAATTGGTTAATGCGCATGGGATCCGGGTTCACACCATTGAATATTACCTCATTCCGATGTATCCAGATGCACCATAGCACCATAATCATCAAATTAAACCTCTCAAGGCCACCTTCTTTATTCTTGGAGAAGACAAAACTCCAATCCATTATCCACTGAGATAAAGGAATGTAGTTGTATGTCTCCACTCTTAATCCCAGCCAAGTCGTCGCCCAAACGTGCTTGGCTACAACACAATCTCTAAATAAGTGCTCGACTGTCTCGAGTCTTTCTCCACACAAAGGACAGCTAGCATCCTCACATATACGCCTCAATAAGAGATTGGCCCGAACATGTAACCCGAACATGCAACAAAGTTGAGCACCACATCAATTTCAAAAACTTCCTCCCGAGAGAGCTGCTCCGCAACTGTACCATTTTCTCCTGTGCCAGTACTGTATACCCAGATCTAGTGTTATATACACCATCCTTTGTGTGGTGCTAATAATACCCATCCTCCACATCTCTCCTTGTCACATGAATTGCCACTATTTTTTGAACATCAACTTCCCTAAAAAAGTTCCTTAAAGTAGATATATCCCACTCCTATGATCATTGAGAAGCTGACTCACCACCATCGGTTCTTGACCATCCAGCACTGCGTCCCTCTTGAATGAAATAGGATGTCCGTGAACCCAATTATCCTGGGTAATAAGTATGGAACTACCATTGCCCACTTTTGCGGCAGCCTCCTGCTTTAGTAATCAAATTCCCTCCAGAATGCTCCTCCACGCCCAAGAAGCGCCACTTCTAGCAGCTAAATCCCCATGTAAAATCATATCCCCAGAAAACTTATAATTAGCGTTGAAGGTCCTTGTTACCAAGTTCTCACTGTCTTCCAAGAGCCTCGAAGCATGATTAGCTAACAAAACCTTATTAAACCAGCAAGGTTCCCAGAGTGCGAGACCACCCATTCCCTTTGGCAAAGCGAGCCAGTCCTTGGACTTCCAATGAATACCTCTTGTGTCACCCCGCCTTTCCACTAAAAGTTAACAAAAGTTGAAATCTTTTTATTGGTGTCACACATAGGGAGGAGGAAATTCATCAGCACATGAGCAGACAGCGCCACCACAACGGAATTCAAAAGAATTAATTTACCCGCTGGCAAGAGGAACCAGTTACCCCACGATTTAATCCTTATGTCAACTTCACAAATAAGATTACCAAAAGCCTCTTTTTTGCTCCTCCCGATCTGGAAGTTACACCCCAGGTACTTTCCCAAGTTTTCTTGCGATGGAACCCTTCAAATTCCCTCAACCACTATTTAATTTTCTCAGAGTGTTTGGGCTGAAAATAACAAATGATTTTTGTAAACTAACCATCTTCCCAGAGGCCTCACAAAATCGATTTAGAATATCCTTTAAGTTTGAACAACTCTCAGGATTGGCCTTAAAGAAGAATAAAGCATCATCTGCAAAAAAACAAGTGGGAAATATGAGGTGCCCGCCTTGCAACCTTGAAGCCCTGCACTTTTTTTGAACTCTCCGCCTTTCTCATCATTATTGAGAGCACCTCCATGCAAAGAATGAAGAGGTAAGGCGATAGCGGATCGCCCTGACGTAGCCCACATGATGGTTTGAAAAGTTGAGACGTTACACCATTAACTGAAACAGCTAGCGTGGAGGTTGTGACATATTCCATAATAAGACTTACCCATCATGCAGGGAACCCGTATTTTATAAGAACAGATCGCAAAAAGTTCCAATCCACCCTATCATAGCGTGGAGGTATTGAGGGACTATTGTGTACAAGAGGGGTTTTTCAGTTGTTGTAACTAAGGCATGCAACAAAAGATATTCTGTTGTTTGTGCTTCTGAGAACTATAAGTGGAGAATAGTTTCTAGTAGGCTACCAGATGGGATTACATGGCCAATAAAAATGATGAACAATGAACACAAGCACAGCAAACCACTGTTTGAACAAAATCCCATGGCTTCAGTGAAGTGGGTTACTGAAAAACTAATAAAAGATATCAGCCAACCTAGATATCACTGTCAAGGCCTTGAATAACGTTTTGTACTCAAGATATGGGATTTATATGAAGAAGTCTAGTGATTATTTGATGAAGGACTATGTTATGCTGCACATTTAGGGTGGTCATGATGTGAGCTACAACAAATTATCATCTTACTGTGAAATCATCAAGAAATAAAACCCTGGATCAGTTGCTCATTGTACCTAGACTCAGGAACATTCACCTGAAAGGCCACTAGTCTTCAAGTACATCGTCATAAGTTTTGCAGCTGAGTTCAGTGGGTGTATTAAGGCATGTAGGGGGCTCATTGGTGTTGATGGTACACAACTTAAAGGAAAAGGTGGTGGTGTGTTGATGTCAGTTGTGGCTATTGATGCCAATAATGAGCTCTTTCCTATAGCTCATGCCATTGTGGAATCTGAGACCAAAGAGAGTCGAAGCCATTTCTTTTGGCATTTGAAGAAAACATTGAAGGATTCAGGCAGGAAGGATTGGACAATCATTTCTGACAGACAGAAGGTAAATATTTAGTTTCCAACTTTGTGTTTTGTAATTGTTTTACAAATACTGACAAATACTAACTAATTCTTTTGCAAATGTTAGGGAGTGGAGCCTGCACGAGAAGAACAATGGGTAGAAGCCTTCAGGAGGTTCTGTGCAAGGCATTACGTGATGAATTTCAAGTGGACTTACCCAGGCCCATTGATGCATGCATTGTTTTGGAGGGCATGCAATGCATATTCTGAATTTAGCTTCAAAAATGCCATGGAAAGGATTCAGCAAGTAGCTGGTAGGGGATATGTTCAATGGTTCATGGAATTGGGTCCAAAAGAGTGTTGGGCTCGACATAAGTTTGATCCTCATCTCTGCTCTGATGAGAATACCGGCAAATTTGTTGAATGTTTCAACTCATTAATGGGAACTAATAGGTGCAAGCCAATTTTGACTCTCCTAGAAGGTTGTTTACGTAACTTTTATTTTTTAACTTTGGTGTGTTTCAAAATGGTTATTTTAATACAATTGCATGCATGTTTGATGTATAGGGATAAGGAGAAAGAACATGGTTATGCAAATAGAGGATTGGGATGACAATGATGTTTGTCCAAAAATTATGCATCTCATCAAACAACGGACAAAAGACTTCAGAAGTTGTCTAACTTTTTTGATGTCAGCAAGGGGTGAGTATGAGGTTTCAGATGGTAGTTCTATGTTGCCTGTGTCTTTGAACAATAGAACCTATTTGTGTGGCCAGTGGCAAATTAGTGGAATTCCCTGCAAGCATGCAATTAGGGCAATTAATAGTGGTAAATATGATGTTGTGGATTATGTTAGTGATTGTTACTCTGTTAGGAGATACAAGGAGGCATATAGCTTGAACATTAAAACACAACCTGATTCCGACAATTAGCCTGATTTTAAACTTCTAAACATTAAACCCCCACCCATTAAGAGGAGCATTGGAAGACCTTGTAGGAACAGAAGAAGAGAGGAAGGAGAGAAAAGAAAGGGTAAAAGGTCCACTAATGTTAAGTGTAAAAAGTGCAAGGCATTTGGACACAACTCCAAAACATGCAAGGGTGGACCTACTGCTAGAGAAGCTATAGAAGGAGCAGACGCTGAAGGAAGTGGAAAAGAGGTCAGGGTCCAGAAGATGAAGAGGCAAAGGAAGAGCAAAGAAGCATCCCAATCTCAGATTGCAGCACAAAGCTCTGAAGTTGCAGCAAGTTCATCTCAGGTTGTTGTGTCTTCAACCCAACAGCAGACAGGGCAAGGTGGTCAGCATGATTTGCGATTTTTATCCCAACCTGATCCATCTGGAAGAGGAAGGAAAAGAACAAGGAGGTTGCAGGATTTGTAGTTTATGTTGATTTGTGAAGTGATAAGTTTATGTTATGAACAATTTGTACTGTTGTAATTGCCTCATCAACAGAATTCCATACCAAAAGGCAGTAATTGCCTCATCAATTTTCTTCTTCAGGTCTTCAATTTCAGATTTGACCTCCTTCACTTCGTTCACCTTAGCACAGACATGGCGAGGGCCTTCAGGGGCTCAACTAGTTGCTTCAAAGGAAGCGATTTCAGTTGCACGAGCTTCAGTTCCTCTTAACCTCCTGCCTTAAGACTCCCACAACACGATGTGGGAATTATTCAACCACATAAATAAGGTGCAATGCTGACATTTGTAGTATACGACATTTCAATTTCTATTGGATTTAGAATTCCTCACTTTCATCTTCCTTGGTGGATCACACTGACATAGTTGATTCCTAACCCGAATTGTATCTGGGGCTTTCGAAGCATAAGAACCGCGAGACTCCATTTATTTTCAATTGAAAAATTGGGAGAGAGTTTGAGTTTTGGGAGAGAATTTTGGGTTTCAATTTTGGGTTGGGGAAACAAAGAAGAATGACGAAATATAAAGGCGAAAAAAGAGGGAAAATGGAGTAATAAAAAAATGAGTGGAAAAGTTGAGTTTTTATTTTAGAGGAAAAATTGTAGCTCAAAAGGGTGTTTTGGACAAAATGAGCCCATGCTCCACTAAAGCTCCCCATAACGTCAGCGAGGAAACTCGGTCCTCCCTAAAATGGACAGATGCAAGCCCATACAGCTCAAGCAGCCTATCAGTCTACCGGTGGTAGCTCTCATCATACCGTATAGGACGCCCTCTAACGGACAAGCCCGTCAGTACAGCGAACTGATAGGGGGCAGGGAACATCTCTCCCACAGGCGTATGGAAAGTGTTCATAGTATCCCAAAATCTCTCCAACAACCCACGGGAAACTATCCCAGTATCCTCAGAATGACAGGCTGGGATAAACGACAGAAAGTACTCAAAACCAGAAGCCTGAACTATATCCCTAGCCCCCTTAGTAATGTGTCCAACATCATGGCCCAGTGCGAAGTGGACCCGTGAGCCTGCAAGCGAGTACCAACACCCTAGCCAACCAACAAACAAACAAAAAAAATTCTCAACACCCCATATACTACAAACACAGCCTAAATAATTCCACACAACCTGATTCTTACCATTAGCCTGATTTTAAACTTCTAAACATTAAACCCCCACCCATTAAGAGGAGCATTGGAAGACCTTGTAGGAACAGAAGAAGAGAGGAAGGAGAGAAAAGAAAGGGTAAAAGGTCCACTAATGTTAAGTGTAAAAAGTGCAAGGCATTTGGACACAACTCCAAAACATGCAAGGGTGGACCTACTGCTAGAGAAGCTAGAGAAGCAGCAGACGCTGAAGGAAGTGGGAAAGAAGTCAGGGTCCAGAAGACGAAGAGGCAAAGGAAGAGCAAAGGAGCATCCCAATCTCAGATTGCAGCACAAAGCTCTGAAGTTGCAGCAAGTTCATCTCAGGTTGTTGTGTCTTCAACCCTACCTCAAACAGGGCAAGGCGGTCAGCATGATTTGCGATTTTTATCCCAACCTGATCCATCTGTTGTATGTCCCATATGAGTAGTTTTTTTTTTATTTTTTTTATTTTTTTATTTTTTTGATTTGGGAACTGTTGTATGTCCCCTATGAACAACTAGTAGTTCATGTTGGATTGTAATCTGTTGTGTTCAATGAACAATCCACTTTGTTGTACCTTGAAATTTCTAGTTCAGTCATATATATAAGAACCTTAATGACATTTCATTACTTGAAAAACAACCATAACTGAGCTTACATGGCTTTTTAAACAACCCATAACTACTAACTTAAATACAAGCATAACTGCTTTGCTTTGTAAATACAAAAGCAGGGCCTAACTACTAACTTACCTGGCCCTTGTAATGGAGCTTAACCCTTACAAATTAAGGCTTTACAAAATTAGGGTTTACATAGATTAAGCTTGATTAACCAAAGTACTTGGCAAAGAAAAATACAATCACCAACAGAATTCCATACCAAAAGGCAGTAATTGCCTCATCAATTTTCTTCTTCAGGTCTTCAATTTCAGATTTGACCTCCTTCACTTCGTTCACCTTAGCACAGAAATGGCGAGGGCCTTCAGGGGCTCCACTAGTTGCTTCAAAGGAAGCGATTTCAGTTGCACGAGCTTCAGTTCCTCTTAACCTCCTGCCTTAAGACTCCCACAACACGATGTGGGAATTATTCAACCACATAAATAAGGTGTAATGCTGACATTTGTAGTATACGACATTTCGATTTCTATTGGATTCAGAATTCCTCACTTCCATCTTCCTTGGTGGATCACACTGACATAGTTGATTCCTAACCCGAATTGTATCTGGGGCTTTCGAAGAATAAGAACCGCGAGACTCCATTTATTTTCAATTGAAAAATTGGGAGAGAGTTTGAGTTTTGGGAGAGAATTCTGGGTTTCAATTTTGGGTTGGGGAAACAAAGAAGAATGACGAAATATAAAGGCGAAAAAAGACGGAAAATGGAGTAATAAAAAAATGAGAGGAAAAGTTGAGTTTTTATTTTAGAGGGAAAATTGTAGCTCAAAAGGGTGTTTTGGACAAAACATTACGGGTAAACATCAGTCAATGCAAAAATATGGTCAAACGTTTAAATTAACGGGTAAGCTGAAGAGAAATTAAGAAAGAGGTCACAGTCTGGACGACGTCAAAAGTAAAGGCCTACCGGCTGGATTTCGCGGTTAAGAATGTCTACTAATTGGAAAAGCCACAAACTGAGGCCTACCAATTGGAATTTCCCAAAAAAAATGATATATGCGTACCTCTAGTATCCTCCATGAGCCACTGATAGAGGCTCTCCGACTCGTCATCTTAGGCCTACAAGCCTGACGACACCATCTTACCAAGGATGCATAAGAAGGAGCACCAAAGTTGTACTCATGTACTTGAGACAGGTCATCCAAACATGCCAGGAAGCCAAGCTGACAAACACTTTTCTTCTGGGCGATGATGGTCGCCCCCAAAAGGTACGCAAAGAAAATGCAAGCCCGCTTCTCCTCAGTGAGCCCATGCTCCGCTAAAGCTCCTTATAACGTCAGCAAGGAAACTCGGTCCTCCCTAAAATGGACAGATGCAAGCCCATACAGCTCAAGCAGCCTATCAGTCCACCGGTGGTAGCTCGCATCATACCGTATAGGACGCCCTCTAACGGACAAGCCCGTCAGTACAGCTAACTGATAGGGGGCAGGGAACATCTCTCCCACAGTCATATGGAAAGTGTTCATAGTATCCCAAAATCTCTCCAACAACCCACGGCAAACTATCCCAGTATCCCCTGAATGACAGGATGGGATAACCGACAGAAAGTACTCAAAACCAGAAGCCTGAACTATATCCCTAGCCCCCTTAGTAATGTGTCCAACATCATGGCCCAGTGCGAAGTGGACCCGTGAGCCTGCAAGCGAGTACCAACACCCTAGCCAACCAACAAACAAACAAAAAAATTTCTCAACACCCCATATACTACAAACACAGCCTAAATAATTCCACACAACCTGATTCTTACTATTACCCTGATTTTAAACTTCTAAACATTAAACCCCCACCCATTAAGAGGAGCATTGGAAGACCTTGTAGGAACAGAAGAAGAGAGGAAGGAGAGAAAAGAAAGGGTAAAAGGTCCACTAATGTTAAGTGTAAAAAGTGCAAGGCATTTGGACACAACTCCAAAACATGCAAGGCTGGACCTACTGCTAGAGAAGCTAAAGAAGGAGCAGACGCTGAAGGAAGTGGGAAAGAGGTCAGGGTCCAGAAGATGAAGAGGCAAAGGAAGAGCAAAGGAGCATCCCAATCTCAGATTGCAGCACAAAGCTCTGAAGTTGCAGCAACTTCATCTCAGGTTGTTGTGTCTTCAACCCCACCTCAGACAGGGCGAGGCGGTCAGCATGATTTGCGATTTTTATCCCAACCCGATCCATCTGGAAGAGGAAGGAAACAAACGAGGAGGTTGCAGGATTTGTAGTTTATGTTGATTTGTGAAGTGATAAGTTTATGTTATGAACAATTTGTACTGTTGTATGTCCTATATGAGGAGTTTTGTTTTATTTTTTTTTTTAATTTTTTTTTTTTTGATTTGGGAACTGTTGTATGTCCCCTATGAACAACTAGTAGTTCATGTTGGATTGTAATCTGTTGTGTTCAATGAACAATCCAGTTTGTTGTACCTTGAAATTTCTAGTTCAGTCATATATATAACAACCTTAATAACATTTCATTACTTGAAAAACAACCATAACTGAGCTTAATGGCTTTTTAAACAACGCATAACTAATAACTTAAATACAAGCATAACTGCTTTGCTTTGTAAATACAAAAGCAGGGCCTAACTACTAACTTACCTGGCCCTTGTAATGAAGCTTAACCCTTAAAAATTAAGGCTTTACAAAATTAGGGTTTACATAGATTAAGCTTGATTAACCAAAGTACTTGGCAAAGAAAAATACAATCACCAATAGAATTCCATACCAAAAGGCAGTAATTGCCTCATCAATTTTCTTCTTCAGGTCTGCAATTTCAGATTTGACCTCCTTCACTTCGTTCACCTTAGCACAGGCATGGCGAGGGCCTTCAGGGGCTCCACTAGTTGCTTCAAAGGAAGCGATTTCAGTTGCACGAGATTCAGTTCCGCTTAACCTCCTGCCTTAAGATTCCCACAACACGATATTGGAATTATTTAACCACATAAATAAGATGCAATGCTGACATTTGTAGTATACGACATTTCGATTTCTATTGGATTCAGAATTCCTCACTTCCATCTTCCTTGGTGGATCACACTGACATAGTTGATTCCTAACCCGAATTGTATCTGGGGCTTTCGAAGAATAAGATCCGCGAGACTCCATTTATTTTCAATTGAAAAATTAGGAGAGAGTTTGAGTTTTGGGAGAGAATTCTGGGTTTCAATTTTGGGTTGGGGAAACAAAGAAGAATGACGAAATATAAAGGCGAAAAAAGAGGGAAAATGGAGTAATAAAAAAATGAGAGGAAAAGTTGAGTTTTTATTTTAGAGGGAAAATTGTAGCTCAAAAGGGTGTTTTGGACAAAACATTACGGGTAAACATCAGTCAATGCAAAAATATGGTCAAACGTTTAGAGTTTTTATTTTAGAGGGAAAATTGTAGCTCAAAAGGGTGTTTTGGACAAAACATTACGGGTAAACATCAGTCAATGCAAAAATATGGTCAAACGTTTAAATTAACGGGTAAGCTGACGAGAAATTAAGAAAGAGGTCACAGTCTGGACGACGTCAAAAGTAAAGGCCTACCGGCTGGATTTCGCGGTTAAGAATGTCTACTAATTGGAAAAGCCACAAACTGAGGCCTACCAATTGGAATTTCCCAAAAAAAATGATATATGCGTACCTCTAGTATCCTCCATGAGCCACTGATAGACGCTCTCCGACTCGTCATCTTAGGCCTACAAGCCTGACGACACCATCTTTCCAAGGACGCATAAGAAGGAGCACCAAAGTTGTACTCATGTACTTGGGACAGGTCATCCAAACATGTCAGGAAGCCAAGCTGACAAACATTTTTCTTCTGGGCGATGATGGTCGCCCCCAAAAGGTACGCAAAGAAAATGCAAGCCCGCTGCTCCTCAGCGAGCCCATGCTCTGCTAAAGCTCCCCATAACGTCAGCAAGGAAACTCGGTCCTCCCTAAAATGGACAGCTCAAGCAGCCTATCAGTCTACCGGTGGTAGCTCGCATCATACCGTATAGGACGCCCTCTAACGGACAAGCCCGTCAGTACAGCGAACTGATAGGGGGCAGGGAACATCTCTCCCACAGGCGTATGGAAAGTGTTCATAGTATCCCAAAATCTCTCCAACAACCCACGGGAAACTATCCCAGTATCCCCAGAATGACAGGCTGGGATAACCGACAGAAAGTACTCAAAACCAGAAGCCTGAACTATATCCCTAGCCCCCTTGGTAATGTGTCCAACATCATGGCCCAGTGCGAAGTGGACCCGTGAGCCTGCAAGCGAGTACCAACACCCTAGCCAACCAACAAACATACAAAAAAAATTCTCAACACCCCATATACTACAAACACAGCCTAAATAATTCCACACAAGTATTATATACAGCTGACCACCAATCCAGTATAATCCCAATTTGTTCGTCTGCCGAAGTACTAACAGTTCAAAATTTCAGTACAAAATAAATAAACTGAACAAAACAAAAAAGTAGGGAACATACCAACTGGGGGTTAGACAGATGAGTCTGTCAGTCCAGTAGCAGAACGCTCCAATCCCAGACCTCATCCGGGTGCCAGTCCATGCGCATAAACGAGTCCTAGTACAAAACAGCCCCATCTGCATGTCGAGGGAGAGGTGTCCCAGAAGATGAGAACCCAGTGCAAAAGAGGTCGCGGTTTTCCTCCTCCTCGCCCATAGGACGCTACCCTTTATCTTTGGGAGCCATAGGAGAAGAATTGAAGTTTTCTCTCTCTACAAGTGGAAATTTCAAGTTTCAGATTCGCAAGAAACAAGTACCCATTCAACAATGCAACCAAAAATTCAGCAACTAAGCGGAAATATAATCAAGTTCAAAAAAAGTAACAAAGGAATTTTGTCGAGAACTGACTTACCTTGAAGAAATGGAAGCTCTCGTCAATGGGGGATGGCTCTCGACAATGGTAAACAAGTGAAGCAAAAACCCGAAGAAGAAGCTCGCGAAAACCAGTTGAAGGCACTCAAGGTGAGCGCCGCTAGCGGCGCTAGTGAAAGCCGCCAGCGGCTCTCGCAAAGATGCCTGGCCCGCTCGCGGCCCTTAGTGGCCTACACGCGCGGGCCCAGCTGCCCCACGACTTTGGTTTCCAGTTCAAAATCCATTTTTCACAGTTCATTCGCGACGAAGATCGGTATCGAGCGCGCGGGAGCAAATCCCTTTGGCCCACCAATTCAAAATTCATTAGTTGGTCCACCCTACGGTACCCAGTATTATGAGGTAAAACTAACCCATTTATTTTGCAGGTCCCAAATACACAAACCCAGGTATTTTCCAATAATATTAATCATCCGTAGTGGTCAAATCATTTTCTTAGGAAAAAAGAAAAAAAGCCCAGTGGGTGTTCTGGCATTATCGCTTTGTTGGGACTGCCAAATTTCATTTTTTTAGGATAGCCAATTTTCCTAAATTGGGACAACCAGTGTCCATTTTTTTTTTAGGATAGCCAATTTTCCTATATTGGGACAGCCAGTGTCCATTTTTTTTTTAGGATAGCCAATTTTCCTATATTGGGACAGCCAATGTCCATGTTTTTTTTAGGATAGCCAATTTTCCTAAATTGGGACAGCCAGTGTCCATTTTTTGCAGGATAGACAATTTTCCTAAATTGGGACAGCCAGTGTCCATTATTTCTTTTCGGATAGCCAATTTTCCTAAATTGGGACAGCCAATGTTCATTCTTTTTTTTAGGATAGCCAATTTTTCTAAAATGGGACAGCCGGTGTCCATTGTTTTTTTAGGATAGCCAGTTTTCCTATATTATGTTTTAACAACCATTGTTCATTTTAGGGATTAGTCAATGATCACTTTTGCGATTATACTGTCCTTTGTTTTTTTTTATATGTTTCAATCAATAACTGCTTAAACTGTTGCATTTAAATTGTTCATATATTTTAGCCATTTTACAGCCGTCATTTTGATTGCGCTGTCTCGTCGACCTTTTCGTTTCTCATGCAGGGATGGAATCTTGGCATCCGGCGAGTGGTGCTTAGTCACTATTTGCTTAGAATAAAGCATTTATACTATTCAGTCTCACAAGTGTTATTAACCATTTACAGCCGTCATTTTCATCGCGCTGTCTCATTGACTTTTTCGTTTCTCATGTTGGGACAGAGTTTCGCCACTTGCCGAGCGGTGTTTAGCCACTGTTTGCTGAAGCACTCTACGTTGATCATTCTCAAAGTATTACTAACCTTTTCATTCACTCTAAATACAGGTCCCCTGCAGGCATTGAGACCGTCCCGAACGATGTTCGCCCTGCTAACCATAACCTTTATTTTTCTTGTGTTCACATAGATGAAATCTTAGCACGCTACGAGCATTTCCCAACTCAGGTTTGTCTTCATATGCATGCATACTGTACACCCTCACACACCATGTGCACATCCGCATCCTGCATGAGCCTTCGGAATACTTTGATCTTCGCTTTTACTCAAACTCGATCAAAGTAAGGCCTTCTGTAGACGCCAAAAATGCACCGTCAGATTTTCCCGCAAAAGCTCGATGATGAAATGAGTAATTTATAAACTTGAATGCTATTTTTGCTTTAATAGGTAAAATAAGGTCTTAGGTTTTTCCTCGATCACTCCTTCACATTCAAAAGCCCCGTTCAAGATCTTTCCAACGACACCTCTCGTGTCTTTTTCCGACACCCGTGGGCAAGTTGCTAACCGGGGGTAAAACCGTCTTTTGCCGCAGAACGGTAAAACGGTCTGTTCCTATTTTCGGAATACTAAAATTCCTCCAAAAATTAAAAATAGGCTGGATGTCGTCATATGACGACATCCAGCTGGCAAGTTGGCAAGCTGACAGCCGTCAACGGCGCTGGATTCCCAGGGCCGCTAGCGGCGGTCGTTGGGTCTCCAGGCTTGTCTTTTTTTAAGCCCAAAATCTGATTTTCGGCTATCTCTCCACCCGTCCAACCCTATTTCTTTCCCTATAAATATAACCCTCGACCCTTTGTTCAAAACACACAGTCTACAGTTGACAACCTCCATTCTCGGTAGAGTACTCCCGAGCTTCCCCCTATTTCTTCCAAATACTTTACTTGAGATCTTTTCTTTACTATTTTTTCTAAATAGCCTACAAATTAGCTACTAACTCCTGAGAGCTCAAATTAAATTAATTGCTTAATTGTTTATTTTGCTCGTAGTCATGATGGAGATATCATGCCAATAACGTCTTTTATCACTTACTAAATATTGTATATCAAAGCATGTCTAGTCGTTGTAATGCTCAACTTGCCAATCGAATGCATGTCTAAATAAGGGTTAAAAATAAATGTTGTGATGTTTGTGATTAACCAATTTATAGTCTAAGTCTAGGTTGTTTATCCGATTTTGCATGGGAATTATGTCATTCAATTATTAAACAAACTTGAGTTAGTAGAGGCCGTCATAATACGAGCGAGTTGGGTGCCTAACACCTTCTCACCTCGTACCTTTGCCCCCGAACCCTTTGTTCTGGGGTACTCATATGTTCTATATGAGCGGGAGTCTTTCTAAAAACATGATCAGTTCACTTATCGCGCTATTGGGTTGTCCATTCGGATTGTCCCTTCGGTTTGTCCCTTCGATAAAACTCCGATAGTAGATTTTGTGACCTCTTTCATGGTTTTTATTCAATTCAAGTCTTTACAAAAGCTTTTCTAACTCGATTGTCCCCTAAACTTATCTAAACCCCCAACATACAAATTTACTTTAAGGACACACTCCTTGGAGCGATGGAAAATCCCGGGTCCTTACAGCCTGTACTTGATTCATCACAAACAAACGACCTCCATTTCTATTCTGGTTGCCATTATTGTTCTGAACATTTCTAGCTTGTCCATTCAGCCCATTCTGATGATTACCACCATTGTTATTCCCTTTTTGACCCTGAACTACAGGAGGTTGAACATTGTTGTTGCCCCCACCATTGTTCACAGTTTTTCCCTTCTGAGGACAATCAAAAGAACGATGCCCCAACTCTTGACAAGTGTAGCACCTCACCTTATTTCCAGCACAGACAACCCCTGGGTGATTCTTATTGCGCCTCTTGCAAACGTAGGGTTTGCCCTTCCAACCACCATTATTACGATGGCCATTTCTATTGTTGAATTTCCCACCGTCATTGTTGTTGTTGTTGTTGTTGTTGTTGTTGTTGTTGTTGTTGTTGTTGTCGTTGTTGTTGTCGTTGTCGTTGTCGTTGTCGTTGCTGTTGCTGTTGCTGTTGCTGTTGCTGTTGCTGTTGTTGTTGTTGTTGTTGTTGCTGTTGCTGCTGTTGTTGCTGCTGCTGTTGCTGCTCTGCTGTTGTTGTTGTTGCTGCTGTTGCTGTTGTTGTTGTTGTTGTTGTTGTTTTTGTTGTTGCTGTTGTTGTTGTGATGGTCGTCAAACTTCCTCTTTTTCCCAGTCACCTCCTCTCTATGCTTTAGAACCGCATCTTGGTTCGCAGCACGATTGTAGACCTCTTGCACTGTCTGACACTTATAACCCCCAAAAGACTCGCGAATGGTCCAGTACAACCCATTCTGGAATCTACGGGCCCTATCCTGTTCCATAGGGACTAATCCTCCCGCGAAATGAGCTAGGTCGTCAAACTTTTCAGCATACTCCTGAACAATCATCCTTCCTTGGATAAGGTTCGAGAACTCGTTATACTTCTAGTCTTGGAGATACTCTGGGTAGAACTCCTCTCTAAGGATCGTCTTGAACATTTTCCAATTAAAACCCTCTTGAGCTCTAATAGCTGTGTCATTGGTCCTCCACCAACGATCTTCCTTCTTTTGGAATAGATAGACAGCACTATCCACCTTAAGTGCCTCCGGACACCTAGTTATCGCGAAGATTTTCTTTAAATCCCGCGTCCAGTCGTCAAGGAGTACAGGATCCTTGCGTCCTTCAAACACAGGCGGATTATGCCCTTTAATCTTTTTAGTCACTGAGGCGAAATCGTCACCCCCAGCTACCCTATTCTTCTCCCTTTGCATCATCTGCGTGATGAATGCATTCGATTGCGCCAAAGCTTATTGCGACCGAGCCAGTTGCGTTAACAAAGCTTGTGTTGTTGCCTCTCCATTAACATTATTGTCATCCATTGAACTGGTAGACTGCTGAACTCTTTGTCTATTTTTTCTAGGTGGCATCGCTCATATCACACTCCGGTGCGATAATCACAACTAACATATACACATTGACCCATATATATATATTTCAATAGCCAACTAGGGCTCTAGGCTCTTATTGCATTCAAGCATGGCCTTATCACACTCTTGCGTACTAGAAACTTCAAGGTTTCGATAGACTTTGTTCTTTCTCAAAAATAAACAATTCATAATCATAATTAAACATTCATGCCTTTTTCATAGCCGCTTTCACAATACTCATGCTCTAGATAGCAAGTAAATAACACAATTTCTTGCAAAACATTTATCTCATAAATCAAATAGTCAAGTATTTGTTCTCAAAAATGAGTGCTTGCCAAACAAAGCCTCAACTAGCATGAATAAGGCAAAAATTAACATTCTAAATATACTGTCAAAAACAAGTGGCTCGCATGCCCAAATTAAGTCTCAAATAGTTTACTCCAAAATAAAACTAAATCAATCTAAGAATCACGATCCTCTCGCGCTGTTCCTTAAAGGATAGCGACACACATGCGTCACTTGGACCTCGTTCATCTCCTCTTCTTCTTCCATAGGTTCCTCCTCTTCTTCTGGATCCTCCTCCTCCTCAATTGGGGTCCTTGGCTCATTTGGCTTGCCATTCAAGCCTATGGGGCAATCTCTAACGGCGCTAGGTCTAGATGACCTTGCAGGAACCTCAGGAACATGAGGCGAACACTCCCTCTCGACCTCGACAGTAGGCTTTTCGGCGTCCTCAGCGAAGTACTCCTTTTCGAATGCCAACGCACGGTCTAAGTCATCTCGTGCCTCTTCTTGAGTCATTGGTTAGTCCACCGCTAGCAATGGATCGTACCCTTCAGCGTTCTCCACGTACACCTCGTAGGGGTCTTGAAGCATATCCGGGTGCGCCTCGTCCCATGCGTATGCCCTCGTAATCAAGGTCTGCAATGTCTCCAGATAGCGGTAGTCCCTATCGTTCCTCATCTCCCAGTCCACTAGCCACTCGTTGTGAAACTGGCGCCACTTAGCAGTCGTGTAGCCAAAGCTTTTGATGAAGTAGAAGGCCTTCATCTTATCTAAGCGCAAAGACGATTGAACACCATAACGCTCATTGTACTGCATGAATACTACTCGTATGAGGTCAAAGTATTCCTCCAAGCGGCCTCCCTCATAGCGGAGTTCCCTTGGGTCTTCAGGGGTAACAGGTCGTTCACGCTTCACCATCTGCACGCGAGAAACAACACGTTAGTACTTCACTCGAGTACTTCAAATAATACCAAAACAAGTAAAAGAACAAATCAACTCATTTTGGCTTACAAAGCTTTTATTCACATAACTTAAGTCTATTTAAGTTTTCATCCTATAAGCATGTTTTAATGACACACTTTACAATTCAAAACCTACATTAGGGATTATAACATACCCTCTGATACCAACTTGTAACACCCCGAACTTCTGTCTAATTTAAAACCATTTAAAATTCACGAGTTGCAGCGGAAAAACCCTACAACTCTGAAGCGTTACCGGCGTATTTAATGTTCAAATTAAATACAATGCTAGAAAGAAACCAATTGTTTATATCCCAAACACACGTACTAGATAATTAAATAATAACTATCTTTTCAAACTAACTTAAAACAAATAATCTAAATGAATTAAGAAATATTAAACTATTAATTCTCATGCGTGAGAATTAATCTCATTACAATACAAGTTTTAATAAAACCAATTCCAAAGTCTAGACAATAAAAGTAAATTGTTCTTAGAAGATATATACAATCTTCTTGCGTCGCCTTCCTAGCTCTCAACCACAAGCTAAAAATCCTATCAATCTACTCCCCTATATAGACGAATTCCATATAGGTTCATCATAGGCACATCATTCAAGAGAAATGAAAAACAAACACAAGTAGAAAGAAAAAGAACCAATCAGCTACGCTAAGTAATTCATAACCACATAGTCCATTTAAATCTCCAAGTTAAGCCATCATGCTTAATAAAAGTAATAATCATGCTTTAAGAAAATAAAAGACAACATGATTTAATTTAAAGACACGCATAAACATCAAATAATAAATCCAACATTTATTATTATCTATTGGCCAAGTTCATTAGAGAAAAGAGAATCGCATGAATTGGCAAACCAACCGCAGTCTATTCAATAGGATCTTATTCCTGTACACAATGGCAAAGAGGGATCAACCGTCCCGGAGTATAGATGACTCTCTAAGTACTTCTAATGTTCTTAAGTATGCATACCCTCTCTCAACCCTTAGGTTTACAAGAAGAACATGTTCATCTACAAAACTTACTTGCCCAATCATCATATATGGATACAAGTACTACATTGGGGCTATGACACGCAGACATAGACCTTCCCATTATATCTTACTAACAATTCCCTTTCGCATTCTACGGTGGATCCAATACCAAAGAAATCTTAACTGTCAAATCATTTTAATATGGTGATCACATAACAAGTAATACACATATCTTGCCCTCTCTAGTAACTAGTCCACAGTTACAAATGAACAAATTAAGTTCACACTTCCGATGGCAAATTTCACATTAATGAGCATCAACTCCCTATTCACAACCACTGAAAAATATACCTTTTCCAGGCTTCCAATATTGTTTACCAAATCAATAGTCAAAATCACATTAACTTATTGACACAACATGCTTACAAACATGATCCAAATAGCGATACACTATATCCAATTGAACAAGTATTAATATATCTTTAGTCCAATAACACAAATAATTACTCCACGTAATTACAAAGATTAACATGTATTATCGTATAACATGAATCTTAATAAGTAGACATTCCTACACAAAGTGAATTTCCAATATTTATCACATGCATTCACTACCATAATTCTATACGAATTATCACAAGGAATTAAATAGCACTTATCCCTTTCCTTAAACCAAGTACGAATAGAAATCCCAATTCAATACTAGACGATGAATATACCTTGTGCAATAAGGCAATCCAACAAAATCACTTAAGCTTCTTCCGTTTTATGTGCGGTCAACGGGCCCTAACAAATCCACAATAAACCAATAGTCAACACTTTGACTTCTAAACCTCTTAATTGAACTTTAAAGATGATTTAGTACCCTTAATTAAAATAATTAAGTTGCTGGAATTTATATACTCATTCATGCTTAAAAGTTTCCAAAACAAAATTAACATAAACCAATTTAGGAAACTTCCCAAAACCTAATTGAAGTTAACAAGTCAAAACAAGTCAAACACCAAAACACCACCCAACATCACCACCACCACCTCCATCGCGGTTGACCACCCTCCAGCGGCGGTTGGTGGTCGTGACAGCAGCGGCAGGCAGCCGTGATAGCCGCCAGTGGCTGCGCACGGTGCCGCCGTGCGCTGTACACGGTCCAGCCGTGTACCGCCAATCCAAAACTAAATTAAACCTGAATAATTAATTAATTTTCAGATTTAATCAAACACAAGATTCACCCTTTTAAACTCAACCTTTACTTCAATTCAAAAAAAACATTAAACTCAACCCTAATCATGAGTCTAACATGCAAAATAGTAGAATCTAGCAACCCTAGGGCAAAATATAAAATTAGGGTTTATTCATACAAAACTAGGGTTCATAATAACTCATACTTGAATCAAATTTAAAGATTTTAAGAATCAAAAACTAGTTTAGAACACTTGTAATATTAGGATCAAAATTGAACAAGAGAATGAATTATGAAAGAGAGCCAAAATTGTCTTTCTTCTTCTCTTGTGGTGGTCGACGGTCGTGAGTGAGAGAGAGACGTGTGTGTGTGTGTGTGTGTGTTTTTTGTTTTTTTTTTTAGTAAAGTGTCAGTTGTATTAGAAGTAGAGTATATTTAGGAACCCAAATATACTCCTTCTTTCTCTCAACTTCTCCATCCCTAAAATCTCTGCTAAGATCACTCCTCAATCCACCAATTTAGGAAACAAAATATTAAAACAAAATTTTAAAACAAAAATTCTGAATTTTTCCGGCTAGGGCGGAAAATTATGGCTCCACAATAGCCTAATATTTTCGGCTAAGCCCATAAAACTCTTTTATTTAATTTGGCCCAATTACAATTAATTAGGTCCAAAACCAAAATTATAATATTTATTAACCACTTTAAACATTTTGAGCCCAATTAATATTTTGAATCCAAATTTGCATTTTCTTTTTAAGTAATTGTTATTCTAAAATGAATTATAATACGGGGTATTACATGAACAGTCATAGAGCTACGATCTTAGGTAGGAAGAATACGCCTTGTAGTCGCTGCAACAAGACTCATCCTGGCAAGAAATGTCTTGGCGACGTCCTTCAATGCTACGAGTGCAACAAACCTGGTCATAAAGCTTCTGAATGCTGGAGTCATGGAAGGAACGTCAATGGTCAGAACCGCGATAACAACTACAATCGTGGTGGAAATGGAAATGGTAATCGCGGAAATGGTGGTAACTACCGTGGAAATGGGGGTTATAACAATTACAACCGCAACAATGCTGCTGCTCCTGCTGCGAATAATCAGGCACTACTTCCCGCACCTGCGAACCCCGCGCAGAAGAACAACAACAACAATAACAACGATGAAGCGAGGCGAACCCGAATGTGATCGCTGGTAATTTTCTCGTTAATTCTCAACCTACTTTTGTTTGGTTTGATAGTGATGCATCACATTCTTTTGTTTCTAAGAGCTTTGCATCTAAGATTGGCTTGGAACATAGTTATTTGTATAGTGCAAACATTACGATGCCTGATGGATCGAATGTTAATTGTAAAGCGTTGTACAAAAAGTGTTCGATTAGGATAGCTGGTTCCGACCTGCCCGCGGACTTGATCAGATGGATTTGAAGGAATTCGATGTAATATTGGGAATGGATTGGTTAGCCAAGTATAAGCCGGCTAAGATTGAGTGTTTTGAGCAACGTGTGTCATTACGTGGACCAAAAGGTAGAAGGATTACGTACAAAGGAGTCGTGGTCAAGGCGAAGCTGAAGGTAGTGGCGACCATGAAAGCAATGGAGTGCATGACTAAGGGTGAACTGATTTACCTTTGTAATGTAGTGGACACAAGTCGAGAAGCTGAAGTTTCACAACATATTCCAGTTGTTTCGAAGTACGCTGACGTCTTTCCAGACGAGATTCCCGGAATGCCTCTGCAACGCATTGTCGACATTACTATTGACTTAGCTCCTTATCGTGTGGCTCCTGCAGAGATGAAAGAACTGAAGACACAACTCGTGGAACTACTGGAGAAGGGATACATACGTCGTAGTGTATCGCCTTGGGGTGCTCTTGTTCTGTTCGTGCGTAAGAAGGACGGTAGTATGAGACTGTGTATAAACTACCGCGAGTTGAACAAGATTACGATCAAGAATCGGTATTCACGTCCTAGGATTGACGATTTGTTCGTCTAACTCCGTGGTGCGACTGTCTTCTCAAAGATCGACTTACGTTCAGGATAACATCAACTGAGGATTTCCGAGCCTGACATTGCAAAGACCGTGTTTAGGACGAGGTATGGACACTACGAGTTCACCGTTATGCCTTTTGGGTTGACGAAAGCACCTGCTAAGTTTATGGATTTGATAAACCGTACTTTCCATCCTTATCTCAATCACTTCGTAGTTGTCTTTATTGACGATATTTTGGTCTACTCGAAAAACACTGTTGCGCACTAGCAACACTTGCGAACCGTTTTGGAGATGTTGCAACGACTTCAGTTGTACTCCAAGTTGTCGAAGTGCGAGTTTTGGTTAGAAACTTTTTCTTTCTTAGGATATGTGGTGTCTAAGAATGGAGTTGTTGTTGACCCGAAAAAGATACGAGTTCTTATGGACTGGTCTGCACTGAAGAGCGTGACTGAGGGTAGAAGTTTTCTTGGATTAGCTGGCTACTATCGTAGGTTTGTGAAAGGATTTTCCAAGATATCGCAACCTATGACAAACTTGATGAAGAAGACGACGAAGTTCGTGTGGTCTGAAAAGTGTGAAGCTACTTTTCAAGAGTTGAAGAAACGACTTATGAGTGCACCGATTTCGACTTTGCCCTCTGGAACTGAAGGATATGAGGTCTATAGTGACGCGTCTAAGCATGGCTTAGGCTGTGTTTTGATGAAACATGGTAAAGTGGTGGCTTATGCCTCAAGACAACTGCAGAAACACGAGGATAACTACCCTACTGACGACTTGGCAACAGTCATAGAGCTCGCTGCTGTCATATTTGCTTTGAAGATTTGGCGATACTATCTTTATGGTTCTGATGTCATGATGTTCACGGACCACAAAAGTCTCAAGTACATTTTCACGCAAAAGGTGTTGAATATGCGACAAAGAAGTGGCTAGAGCTATTGACGGAGTACGAGATCGATATGCAGTATCACGAAGGGAAAGCCAACGTGGTAGCTGACGCTTTGAGTAGAAAGACTCGCCATACGTTGAACACTGCTTTAGTACTTTCGAGGGAAATCATTCGTGACTTACAGAATCTAAACATGGAGATTGTGCTGAAAGGTGACGTTCAATGTACCTTAGCACATATGTCAGTTTGACCAACTTTGCTCGACGAGATCAAGGGTAGATAGAATTCAAACGAAGATCTTCAACGGATTCTACGCCATAAGGACGAGGGTAGATCCAAGGACTTGTCTACTGGTCAAGACGGTGTCTTGAGATTTCGTGATCGTGTCTATGTGCCGAATGACCCGGATATCAAGAGTCAGATTCTGGATGAAGCTCAAAATACTCCTTATTTTGTGCATCAGGGTGGAGATAAGCTCTACAAAGACCTTCGCGAAGTGTTTTAGTGGAAAGAGATGAAGAAAGGTGTTTCCGAGTTCGTAGCTAACTGTCTGACGTGCCAAGTGGTCAAGATCGAACACAAGAGACCTGGTGGAATGATACAATCACTTGAAGTTCCTACTTGGAAATGGAATTAGATTTCTATGGATTTTGTCATGGGTTTATCTTTGACACAGAAGAAGAACAACGCCATTTGGGTCGTTGTAGATCGTTTGATGAAATTATCCCAACGAATGACACTTGGGAAATGGAGAAGCTAGCAGATCCTGACATCAAGGAAGTCATGAGATTTCATGGTGTTCCAGAAGATATCGTTTCAGATAGAGACTCGAGGTTTCTCTCTCATTTTTGGCAGAAATAGCAAGAAGCTTTTGGAAGAAAGTTGAAGTTCAGTACTGCTTTTCATCCTACGACTGATGGTCAGACGGAAAGGACGACTTAGACATTGGAGTATATGCTCCGAGCGTGTGCTCTCGAGTATCAAGGCTCGTGGGATACACACATTCCGTTGATCGAGTTTTCTTAAAACAATAGATATCACTCAAGCATTCATCGAGCACCATATGAAGCATTATATGGAAGGAAGTGTAGATCGCCTATTTGTTGGAACGACCTTATCGAAGCTGCAGTTTTGGGTCCTAAAATGATCCAGCAGACCGTCGATGTGGTCAAGGTGATTCAAGCAAAGATGCGTTGTGCACAAGATCGCCAGATATCGTACGCTGATAGAGGTCATAGACCTGAAGAGTTTGAGGTAGGAAGCAAGGTACTTTTAATTGAGTATCTCCTACCAAAGGTGTCATACGTTTTGGTCGTAAGTGGAATACATTGGACCTTACGAGATCCTGGAAAGGATTGGTGAGGTTGCTTATCGACTAGCTTTACCTGTGGAACTTGAGAAAGTCCATAGTGTGCTTCATGTCTCCCAGTTGAAGCCATACGTACATGATCCAACTCATGTCATTCAACCTTAACAAATCAATCTTGACGAAAGCCTGACTTATGAAGAGTATCCTATCAAGATAATGGATTGCAAAGAGCGCTCAACTGGAACAAAGACTATTCCGATTGTCAAAGTCATTTGGTCTCGACAAGGTCAAGAAGAAGTAACATGGGAAGCAGAATCCATGATGTGCGAGAAGTATCTAGACCTCTTTATAGAAATTACTAGTCCCACTTGAGTTTCGGGATGAAACTCCTTTTAAGGAGGGTAGAATGTCAAGCCTAAAAATTTTGTCTTTTTGCGTGTTTTGTTTATCATTGTGCACGAATTGCATGTTCAAGCATTGCATGTTGCATAGTTAATCAACTAGAATCACGATCGTACTTGCTCATCTTGCATATGTTAGAGTCCTAGAAATTGTTTTATACCTTCGTATGGGTAAACTCGTTTTGTTTTGAGAAGTGATTACTTCAAGTCTCAAGTTTCGGGACGAAACTTCTTTTAAAGAGGGTAAAATGTGATACCCCAATATTTTCTATAATTATTATTTTGATTTTGTCACATCCCATAAGCAGGGTAGAAGGCATGACAGACGGCAACCTAACTACGGCACCTCCGTAGTCGGGCTAAGCCTCTCCTGTAAACAGATACACTAATTCGGGTTCACAAAAGAATCTCAAAGCTAACAACAATAATACTTCACTTTGTACATGGACCAAAACGTAATTCTAGTATCCAAGCGGAAGCATTTAAATACTGAACTTCTATTTCGAAAACAGGGTCCCTATGATCTCACACCCCACTATGCCCCACGTTGAAACGACTTCTCAAGTTCCTGAAAAATGATAAATATAAAAAGGGTGAGCTCAACAGCCCAGTAAGTAATTTAACCCAATCTAACCGGATCAAGCAAGTTTCAAAGTACAAGAAATTAATCTAAATAAAAATAATAATAAATCTCCAATCTTAGTAAATGGTGTGGGCAAATGTAATTAAAGACCGTTAGTGTGCCAGACATTCCCGTAGGAATCCAAATTCAATATTCCCGTTTAATCCCTTGGAAGGGCCAGATATGGAGGTCTCCATAAGTTCAGATATCAGTGATAGTTCCCATTCAATCCCTGGGAAGGGCCAGATATGGGTGTCCCCATAAGTTCAGATATCACAGATAATTCCCGTTTAATCCCTAGGAAGGGCCAGATATGGGTATCCCCATAAGATCAAATATCACGCATATTTCGAGAATACAACTAGCCCACAAAATAATAGTTCAATTCGATGTTCACAAATTCTCTTGAAAATAATCAAAAAACAATACTTTCCACTTTCACAATGTTCAGTAATCAAATATTCGTAATAGTCATGCTTGATCCAATTTTCTAAAACGCATAAATAAATAATATTCGAATACAAGATCGAATTTCTAGTTCGAAAATGACTACTAGCAATATTAGCTTTAATATAAAAACAAGCTAAATTGGGAGAAACCACTTACTTTGTTGTTAAATTTGTATAAGACCCTAACAGGACAACACCCGAATTCCAAACTGCACCTTAGATTTCTCCTCTTCTTCTGCCTCTACTGCCTCCCTTCAAAACTTGATGCGCATATATGTATATATATAGGTGAAAGTAAGAAAGCTTCCTCCCTGGATTTCATTGATGAGGTATGGGCATAATGGCCGGCAAGCATATTCTTATCTCATAAATAAATGAGTGTCTTTTGCCGGCCACAAACGTCTCCCTTCTTATTTATTTATTTAATTTTTTTTTTTTTTTTTGTGTGTGTGTGTGTTATTACATCCACCCCTCCTTAAAAAGAGTTTCGTCCTCGAAACTCAACATAATCTTGGCATCCTTTCAAAATGTTACAAAAATGGGATTTACCAAGAAAGTAGTCCATTTATAATTAATTCGCTAAAAGGCAATATTTCAAGTTCAGCCAGATCATCTTCGAATAGTATCTTGCCTAAACTATTCCAATATTATCTTGTATGCCTCACAATCTATTATCACGAACCTTGAGATAGAGTAGAAACATTCATCAACTAAAAGCGGATTTTCATTTCCTTAACGAAAAATTAAACTCACCTGTAAACGAGAAGGCGAGTTTCCGTTCTTGTCCAATGTAGTCATTGGGTGGCACATGATTTGTTTTCAAGCGTTGTTTCCAACCATGTCATTGTTAATACTTTCTTGCTCCTCCCTTTCAACGCTCGTCCAGTAACTTGCACTTGCCAAAACTAAAGTTCTGCATTCTTTGCATACAAGATTGCATGTTTTTAATGTATCAAGCTCGAGTTTGGAGAAAATATGGAACAATAATATGGATTCGCAGTTGAAGTTTGGATCTGCCATGTGCGTTTGGAATCTGGATGTCGAATTTCTCTGTCCTGAATTACTAGAAAGATTAAGAGCTTGGTTTGTAAATAATGATGCATGTCTTCATTTTCAAACGCTCCTCCCCAAAAAGGTATGCGTGTAGCATTCTAGACTGGTGAAATTAATTTTGGCTTTGCTTTTTATTTCACTGTTCTTATCCTTGTCACATAGTTGGCTTGTCTCCCTTTCTTTCCCACATAATTAATTTAAAAGTAGAGTAGTTGAACCCGACGTATAGCTGAGTGCCCTACTAGTGTTGGCTGAGTACTGTAGTTTATTAACTTGATTTAACACATTCTCATCTGCAATGTATTTGCATTACGCTTCTCAAGCTCTAGCTACATCAATCTGTTTGTCAAGCCCTTTTCTCAATAATTTTCATGGTTCTGAACTTACCTTCTTCATCTTCTCATACCAGTCCAGTAAAAGAATTTCAATTTCTTCCTGAGGAGCCTCATGGATCTCTCCAAGAAACACAAAAGAGGGCACGTCAGAGAATTCTTACCTCCATGTCTTTAGAGGACAGAACTCTAGACATTAGTGGCACCTCTATCTCACATGTTTCTCATCCAAACAATCATTCATTTCCAAAGACTGTTTCCCTTACGCCTTTGGTGAGTCCAGTCTTGGTAGGGAACTTTTCCCAAACTTTTCAATTGCATGACCCTCAACATTCCTTATTTTTATTTATTTCTGAGGGCGCAATATCTTCCATGTCTCTTCTTTTACATTTTTCTTTAAGCTTGGCGTACTCAATCTCTGTTACAATTAACCAAGAATATCGCCATTAGGTGGTAGTCCCATAGCAAGTTCTAGTAGGTCCAATAATTTACCCTTTGAAGCAAACATCTCTTCAGTTAGGTTGTTGTTCTGGAATGCTCATGGAGTGTCCGAAGATTACTTTCTTATTCATCTTAGTACGTTTTCCGAAGGGTTTATTTATACTAGTGGATAGACTGTCCAAGTCATTATCCACATTTTCTACTGATATGTGGCCAACAAAAGGTATAATGCCTCATGTCCTATCCATGGCGGTCATCATTGAAGACACTGGAGAAGTCGTGGGTGGTTTGACTTTAAGATATCCCACAAATAAATGGAGGGCAGGTCTGTCTTCGAAGAAAACGGATCTGGCTTTGTCTACTTTTGTTTTATCTCTTTTTCTTAAGGGTCTTCAGCTGGCTCGAAGGTTGGACGTGACAGAGTTGGAGATATTGATGGACATCCCACTTATCAGATCATCCCTGGTTGATTTGGATATTTCTTCAAATGGCAATGTAGAAAAATTGTGGGAAATCATAAAGCTTATGCACTTTCCGGGTTGGGAGGTAAGTATTCGAACTTGTCCTCAAGATGAATTGGAAGTTGCTAAAAGTACAACCCAATTTTGCCAAAAGGTTCCATTTGACTATTCTGGGGATTATAAAGTACCTCCACTGCCCAACTTGACGAGTTTGAAGAATTACTTTCCCTCTAGTCAAATGTTGACCCCCAATCCCCTATTGTAAATCCGACTGCAACACTTTTTTTTTTCTAGCTACAGAAAATCACAAGTAGCTAGTGTTCATCAAAAGGTGAGCTAGCCGTATCATTACTTCTTATCCACTCAATGCGCATCTTCGTTCCCCCATTCTCTTTCTTCTTCCTCTTCCTCTTCATCTTCATCCCAAAACTTCAACGCCTTTCTGCAATTTTTTTTTGTTGGATCTTGGCTATGGAACATCTACAACAACTGATAATGCTGCAATTACTGCTAATACTTGTACTGCTAGTTATGTACATATTTCTCTTGTTGATGTGCTCCAATATTTGATGTCGTTCCTAATCTCGTAAGTTGCTCTTCTAATGTAGCCTTTAGTTAAGGATTCCTTTAACTGGTAGAAATTGCCCACTTAATTATGCTAGCGCTTAAAAGAGGAGTACATTCGACCTTGAATTAATTCTCGATCTCTCTTATATGGAGTTAATTTCTAATTTTCCATTATGGTACCGACTAATTATCTCCAACTGATGAAGTAGTTCGATCTCTTCCATAAGTTGAGATCAAATATGTTAAATCTGCATTGTATTTCTGGTCGATTATTGATTCTGTCGAGGTATCGTTGTTCTCGTCTTTCGTCCTTCTTCGCATTTGTGGGAATATCCAAACATTTCTTGTAATTGTTGCTGACGTTAAATACGCCTAGAAGGGTGCGTGGTAGTTTTTCAAATATATTGGCTATCAGGTTATTGTTTTACATCACGAGAGCAGACTATGTCTGTATATATGTCTCCATATGACAACAATAACGCTTACCATCTATGTTTCAATTTAGTACTATTGCTGCACAAATCATCAACACTCATGAGAAAATAAGTAACTAGCTCCATAAGCTTCCAATAGAAAGCTCATCTTCTAAATTCATTGTTGTAAACAAACTATCTATGCACGTCCCAATCTAGATCTACCCATTTCTCACTAAGGTCAATTTTTATTATTTTTATTTACTTTTTCTTCCTAGTATTTCTCTGATACCATTAAATCTGTCACGCCCCATACGTAGGGTAGAAGTCATGACAGACGGAAACCTAACTACGGCACCTCCGTAGTCGGGATAAGCCTCTCCTGTAAACAGATACAATAATTCGGGTTCACAAAAGAATCTCAAAGCTAACAACAATAATCCTTCACATTGTACATGGACCAAAACGTAATACTAGTATCCAAGCGGAAGCATTTAAATACTGAACTTCTATTTCGAAAACAGGGTCCTTATGATCTCACACCTCACTGTGCCCCACGTTGAAACGACTTCTCAAGTTTCTGAAAAATGATAAATATAAAAAGGGTGAGCTCAACAGTCCAGTAAGTAATTTAACCCAGTCTAACCGGATCAAGCAAGTTTCAAAGTACAGGAAATTAATCTAAATAAAAGTAATAATAAATCTCCAATCTTAGTAAATGGTGTGGGCAGATGTAATTCAAGACCGTTAGTATGCCAGATATTCCCTTAGGAATCCAAATTCAATATTTTCGTTTAATCCCTGGGAACGGCCAGATGTGGACGTCTCCATAAGTTCGATATCAGTGATAGTTCCCATTTAATCCCTGGGAATGGCCAGATATGGGTGTCCCCATAAGTTCAAATATCACAGATAATTCCCGTTTAATCCCTGGGAAGGGCCAGATATGGGTGCCCCCATAAGTTCAAATATCACACATAGTTCGAGAATACAACTAGTCCACAATATAATAGTTCAATTCGATGTTGACAAATTCTCTTTAAAATAATCATAAAACAATACTTTCCTTTTCCACAAGGTTCAGTAATCAAATATTCGTAATAGTCATGCTTGATCCAATTTTCTAAAACGCATAAAATAAATAATATTTGAATACAAGATCAAATTTCTAGTTCGGAAATGTCTACTAGCAATATTAGCTTTATTATAAAAATATGCTAAATTGAGAGAAACCACTTACTTTGTTCTCAAATTTGTAAATGACCCTAAAATGATAACACCCGAATTCCAAACTGCACCTTACATTTCTCCTCTTCTTCTTCCTCTACTGCCTCCCTTCAAAACTTGATGCGCATATATGTATATATATAGGTGAAAGTAAGCAAGCTTCCTCGCGGGATTTCATTTATGAGGTATGGGCATAACGGTCGGCAAGCATATTCTTATGTCATAAATAAATGAGTGTCTTTTTGTCGGCCACAAACTTCTCCCGTCTTATTTTTTTTTTTTTGTGTGTTATTACAGATTTATAAATGATTTATAAATAGTTTCGGAGATTAAATCGTAATTACATTCAAGGATTCGATTTATTCAATTAAAGCCATTATTATTATTATGGGACTTTCATAAAGTGTATTTATCAAATTTGGGGAGTTTAATTAAAATATTTTATATATCAATAAGAATTAATCATATTATTTTAATTAGTTTTAATTAGCAATTTAAATCAGAATATTATTTAATAAATTCCTAAACCTACTAGTATTGACTTGGGTTGACTGAGGGCCTATATAAAGAAAAATATGGGGCAAGTAATCAGTTTTCACAACTGATCAAACCCTCACTATTTTCTCTCTCCTCCTTTTCTCTCAATCACGGCTCTCCCCTCTCTCTCTCCTCTCCACCGAGCTCTCTCTCTCTCCTCACCCTCACCGGCGACTCTCTCTCCTTCCCTCGCCTCGCCGGAAACAACCTCTTCACTGGCGATAAGCCTCGCCCGTCCCTGTCTCTCTCTCTTTCTCTTTCTTTTTTCCCTTTATCTCTCTCCCTCGCGATTCTCTCTCCCTCTGTTTTTGCGTGCGCGTGGTCACCGGACCACCAGGCCGTCGCCTAGGTGGTGACCGGTGAGTGGCCAGCGTACACCACCCTCCCCCGTGCACTTTCTCTTCTTCTCTCTTTCATTCTCTCGTTCTCTCTCTAGTCGCAACTCTCTCTCTCTCTCTGCTTGCCTCGCCGGAGCTCTGGCGACCACCACCACTGGCCATGGTGGTCAATGGGTGGTGGTGATGGGGATGGGTCAGGTCATGGTCCTCATGCATGGGTAACCGTGACCTAGACTTGCTTTTGAAGTTTGGGTTTCGATTTATATTTTCGTAATTATTTATTTTGATTTTTAGCATATTTGCGTTTATTGTTTATATTTTTCTGCACTAGTTCAGAATCGGAATTCGAATTTTCAAAAAGACTAAATTGGTTGAAATAAATTAAGAAATTTAATAAAATTATCAGATTAATATTTCGTTACTATTTGGAGTTTTGTATTTAGTTATTACTGATTCGGTAATTGTTTTTAATTAGGACCTAACGAGCAAGCGTGATTATCTTTTGTTGTTGGAGCGTAGCTATTGTTTGGAAGCGTTTGTAATGGTAAGAGCTCATGCATACCTTCTTCCAAAGTCCCATCAAAACATTTTTGATGTGCTATGTGCTAATTGAGAAATTGTGGTGAATTTAATATGCAAAGCATGATGAAATTATATCGTCGTTATTATGAAGTTTATTAAGCATGATTTAATTCTGTAAATATTGTTTATAATGAGCATGTCGATATTATCATGTTTCAAGAATTAGTTAGTTCATATATTGAAATTGGACAATTGATGAAGGGTGAATTATTAGTATTATTATGCTATTTTGTATTTGCTAATTGGTATGGGTATTATTGAGTGCTAGTGAGCACCTATATATTTATCTTTGATGTATTTGGATGATTTGTGATTTGTGGATATCATATTACCCTGCCGAAGTGCTGCCGAAATTGTGCTAGACATTGTATGTTATGCGTATGCTTGATTATAAGCTTATCTGCGTAAGCAAATGAATTTAAATGATTTTTCTAAACCTCGGGTAAGGTTTGCGAAATGTTTTTACTGGGTACATATGACGTTTATTCAGTTTATCTGATTTTTGTTTCTCTTTTATTTCTTCTCTTTTCTTCTGTATTTTGTTTCCGTCACGGAAACAAAAGTGCAGGATTAGTCGAGTGAGGACGTACAACTTAGAAGCTAGAGTTGGCGTCGACTTTTAGAACTCTCTTTTGTTCAGTTTAGATTGTTGGGATTTTCTTGTTTGAGCCCTTTGAAGGCAAGTTGTAATAAAATGGTTTAATGGTTTTAGCTCACTATATAGACAACTCTGAAATTAACTATTTTAGATTGTTTAGATTCCTTAGTAAGCTCTTTTGATGCCTAGACTTTCTTTCTTCTTAGCATTTACTCCTTAGTGATAAATGTTCCAGTGACGCCCTTGGGTTTGTGACGGTTCAGTGGTGTCGAGTCATGTATAATGACGTCGATAGCTCCCGAGAAATCGTTGTAAATTTGGGGGTGTTACATTATAGGCCACCTAACATCTATAATGATAGAGTTCCACCTCGACTGAAGAAAATGTTGAAGAAGCTCCGGCCAAGGATAAAGATTCTCCTCTTACAGGACAACTCAAAAGGATCAAAGCAGACATCTCCATCTGGCAACTCTTAGTCTCTTCCCATGAACACCAACAAGCTATCCTTGAAGCCTGATATGAGGCCTGACAAACTGGTCAGCTTCTTGGTAGGGGATATGCCACAACCAATCATCACTTTTTCCGACAATGAACTACCTCCCGAGGGATCCCTACACAACACTGCCCTATACTTGACTGTATTTGCTATGGGCAAGTATGTACCCATGACCGTGATAGATAATGGATACGCTGTGAACGTATGCCCCCTGAGAAATGCACTAAAATTGGGCATAGACATCAAGAATTAGGCTCACTCAGCGCCAGTTTGGGTGCTTATGACAACTCTAGTTGAAAAGTCCTTGGCACCATAACCATGAATGTCACTTCAAAAGTTGTAGAAAAGATAGTCCAATATTATGTCTGAATGCTGTGGCCTCTACCCTCCACCAGAAAGTCAAGATGATGCTAGAGGGAGAAATTGTCGAGATTGAAGCCAGCCCCATCAAGGCAATTATCGACAAGGCTCCTGTCTTGAAGATAGAATAGTGAGGATATTGATCTTTGGGGATTTTCTCCTGAAGAAGTAGCCCTCATAGAGGAAGAAACTGAATCCTATACCTCTTTCGACTCTGAAAAACACGAAACATACCCTCTTGAAGAGATAGGGGAACCCGACGAGTTCGAGGAAGTGAAAGAAACCGTCAAAGGGGTTGCGGTCAATTCATCAGAATAAACCCAAGGAGTGTGACATCGTCCTCGCCAAAGGGGAGACTTGCTTCCAACAGGACGAGATGTTTAGCAAAATGGTCAAATACGGGTATGCCCATTCCAGAAGGCCTACTTCCCGACTACTCCCAAGTGACGGGAATCCGTATCTACGATGCAAGTATTGTGAAGGAAATGGGCATCATACCAACCAGTGTAAACGCCTCAAAAGGGTAATTAATCACTTCATCAATCAAGGAACCATGTGGCCTCCCTGCACTTGGGCTATCAAAGGATGGTGTCGCTCTAATCGAAAGCAGTATACTCGACTATGCGCCCCAATCGGAAATTTTTTGAATACTCTCATTTAGAGAGGTGACCTGAAGCCCATGGTTCCCTCGGACGGCGTCGAAGGGACGAATAAAGATGATGATCTTTACTGCCAATATCACCGGGTCTTTGGAAACCATACGGACTACTGCATCCGCCGCCTGAAAGATGATATACAGGAAATCATAGACAAAGGAGAAATTCCACCACCCCTGAAGGAAGAGGACGATACTTATGAGGCATAGAATTAGATATGCTATAGACAATAGCTAGAGGAGTCAAGTTTGAGTCCCAAGTTTTATTGAGTTAGGAACTAAGTTAAATCCATAGGTCGAGTCATGAACAGGGAGTGTTCCCTTTTTACTGCTTTCTAAGTCTAGTTTCTCTCTTTTGATGGGAGTTAGAGATCCTTTTCTCTAAAGTCATGTGTTCTTATTTCCTGCAAATGAATAAAATTTCCTCTTCCTCATTTCTTTCTTTGCTTAGTGTAGACGCCAAAAAAGCGTCTTCAGGATTCTCCGCAAAAGCCCGATGATGAAAGGAGTAATTTATAAACTTGAACTTTAATTTTGCTTTGATAGGTAAAATAAGGTCTCAGGTGTTTCCTCGATCACTCCTTCATTTCAATCACATTCAAAAGCCCCATTCAAGGGCTTTCCAATGATACCTCTCGCGTCTTTTTCCGACTCCCGGTTGCCAAGTTGCGAACCAAGGGTAAAACTTTCTTTACCGCTGAAGGGTAAAACGGTTTTTTCACATTTTTGGAACACTAAAATTCCTCCGAAAATTAAAAAACAAAAATGGCGTGAAAAAATAGAGAACGCCGAAAAAAAAATTCTGAAAAACAAAAAAAACCAAAGCCAGAATTTTTTTTATCCCATTTTCCATTTTCTTTGAGTCTAGAAAAATAAAAAATAAGATGGTCCGTCTTTTTTCTATTTTTCTTATTTTCGTTCATTGACTTTATTTTAATTTGATATTAGGGGAAATATTTGGGCATTTAGACTTAAGGATCTTCTTTTAGGACAATGTGTTTTTCTATGTGTGGGTCGTCATTTTTCTTAGGTGAGAGTCTAATGGTTTTTTTTTTGTTACTAAGTGCTCCATGCTTCCTATTCAGGATAGAGGAAGAAAGAGACATCGAAAGAGGTCTGACTTGACTTTTCAAAAAAACATCAATCCAACTTACTTCAACTGCACCATGATCAGAATCGTTCAAGAATACCTTGTCGAGATGACAGATCGACTTAACAGGTTGGAAGCTGACATCACCAACATCAAGTCAAGGGAATTGTGGGATACACCGATGTTTGTCCCCTCATCTGAAATTTGAAGATCCATATATCAAGGGAAGCCTAATCCGATTCTCCAAGAACCAGAAAAGAAACGCAAGAGTGGTGAATCCTCCTCGAACATTTCGCCAAAAGAGGGTCTCATGCCCCGAATCAAGGCAAGGAGGGAATTTGCCCCATTAGGAATAACTCTCAGTACAGCTTTTGAGAGGCTGGTGGACAAGGAGATATTGCGACCGTTAGGCCCCACTCCAGAACCTGAAGTTAAAAGTCGCAATTGGAATGCCAACCAATACTGCAAATACCACCAAGGCAAAGGGCATGACACAAATAACTGTTGGCCCTCAGACACGCCATCCAAGACAAGATGGACAATGGCACTCTACCATTGCCAGAAGGTGAAGAAACTGAAAGTACTGATGACCTCCTAGGTGACATTAATCATATCACAACTGAAGACCCTAAAGATTACTCTCACCTCATTTACGAGGAGGAAGGTGCTTTGATCTCTCAAAAATCTTATGGAGAGGAGTCGGATCTGGAAAAAGTGATAGAAGACAACATAGATGAGGTACAAAAAAGTCTGGGTTTCATAATCCAGGGAATTCAGGAAATAAAGGAAAAGGTCGATGTTCTAGAGGAACGCACCTCCAAGTGCATGAACACAATCATATTAGCTAGAGAAGAAACTTGGTGGCGTCAACACCTCCTCTATCACAAGATGTCCAAGTATGGATACGTTCCCCCAAGGACTCCCACGTTAAGACTTCTCCCGCGGGATGGAAATCCATTCCTAAGTTGTACGTACCGCGCAGCCGAGGGGCATCACATCAACCAGTATAGGCACTCTAAGGGACTAGTCTTGCACTTCATCGACCAAGCAACAATGTGGATGCCATATACTTGTACAGTCAGTTGGTGTCGTCATAGCCAAGAAAGATACACCCCTATCTTTGCACTAATGGAAGCTGTCATGAACGCCTTGGTATGGAGAGGTGACATTAACCCTTGCATCCCTCCAGAAGATGCCAAAGCTACACAGGAGGAGAATCGTCCTTATTGCAAATATCACTGAATTTCGGACACCATACAGACGACTGTCTCCGCCTAAAAGACGACATCCAAGACGTCATTGACAGGGGAGAAGCTCTCCCACCGCTAAGGGATGGTGATGTCGAAGATGGAGTCTGGAACTAGTTGGCTACAAACAAGAGCAAGAAGAGTCGAGTCTCAGTCCGCAGTTTTGTTGAGTTAGGAACTTCGCTAAATCTTTAGGTTGAGTCATGAACAGGGGGTGTTCCCCTTTTTATACTTTCTAAGTGTAGTTTCTTTCTTTTGGCGGGAGTTAGATACCCTTTTCTTTAAAGTCATGGGTACTAATTTCTTGCAAATGAATAAAAACTCCTCTTGCTCATTTCTTTCTTTGTTTAGCTATTAAACCCGATGAACTCAAAGTTGCACAAATCATTGATTAATGAACTTAAGCAATGTAAGTAAACTTCACAAAGTGAGAATGCAAATTATTCTTTTAAACAGGGAATTGAGCAACTGAACTCTCTCAACGATGCTACTCCACGTACAAAGAAGAAGTGAGCCCACCTTCTGCAACAACCTCGACACGGGTCTAATCCTAGCACCAATTGAAGAAGATCCTTAGTACCAAGATGTCTTCAACTAGATCACCGAGGGCACATACCCTCCGGACGCACTAATAAGAGCTCAATGGGCCATCCGTCTCTTAGCGGCACAATACATAGAATACAAGGGGGTTCCATACAAAAAATCCCATAATGGAGTCAACCTTAGATGTGTAAACGCCGAAGAAGCTGCAGAAATCATAGATGAGGTACACAATGGTGTATGGGGACCACACATGAATGGTCGAATGATCTCTAAAAATATCCTACGACTGGGATATTACTGGACCACCATGGAAAGAGACTATTAAAACTATGTCAAGAAATGCAAGAAATGTCAGATATACGCCAACCTACAGCATATGCCACCTTCAATGCTCCATAACTTCACGTCCCCTTGGCCATTTTCTGCATTGGGAATAGACATCATTGGTAAGATCACCACCAAGGGCTCCGGAGGACATGAATACATCCTAGTAGCCAATGACTATTTTACCAAGTGGGTTGAAGCACAGTCGTATGCCATACTCACATCCAAACAAGTGTCCAACTTCAAAAGGAACAACATAATCTGTCGGTACGGCGTTCCGCATGAAATCATTAGCGACCATGGATCCCACTTCAAAGCCGAAACAACCACCCTACTAAAAACCTACAAAATCCTGCACCACAAATCATCCCCCTACCGACCCCAAACCAATGGCGCAGTAGAAGGCGCCAATAAAAACCTCAAAACTATCATAAAAAAAATGATAGAAAACTACAAAGATTGGCCTGTAAAACTTCCATTTACACTTGGGGGTATAGAACGTCCATAAGGTCATCCACAGGAGCTACACCTTATTCCCTAGTCTACGGGATGGAGTCGTACTATCCTTAGAAGTCCAACTACCCTCCATGCGCATAACCCTAGAAGGTGAACTTTCAGAAACACAATGGATGCAAGCCCGGTATGATGAACTCATGTTCATGGATGAAAGGCGCCTACGGGCTCTAGACGACTCACACATGTACTAACAACACATGACAAGAGCATTCAACAAAAAGGTTCGACCTCGAAATCGATAGAAGGAGACTTGGTTTGGAAGGAGTTAGGTGCACCAGTTACTGACCCGAGGGGCAAGTTCCGACCATACTGGTCCGGTTCGTTCATCATAAAAAACATCTTATGAAGCGGCGCAGTCCCGCCTATGGACATTGATGTCATGGTCTTCAATTAGCTCACAAACATGGACCACCTGAAGAAGTGCTACGCCAAAAAAAAAAAAGAAAAAAAAAAAGAAAACAAATCCAAAAATCCGAAAAAAGAGACGTACACAATTGAACGAACTACGCTGGTATGATTCCACACTGGATACGTAGGTAACCCTTTCAAGGGGCCCGGCCATAATCAATCCAAAATTCCATTCAACTCATTCAAAAAAGGACAATCTTTATTCAAACTGAACGAATAAGCTTACATTGCATAAATTGAAATTCCTAAGGTTACCAAAAAAAAGTGTAACTATGAGGGTTTAAGCTAAACAAATTCTTACTACTTTTTTGATAAAACTAGACTTGTTTTCTAAAGAAAACTACTTTAATCCTTCTTCCCTTTAGAAGGCTTTGTTGAAGAGTTCTTCTTTGAAGGACCTTGGCTTGAGGACGACCTATGATTGCTTCCTTGAGTTGGGGGTTTGCTCTTTTCATTACAGGATAGCCTTCCTCGTAAAGCCTTTCCTTCCTTTTCTTGCTTTTTGTTCCGAGTCATACCTAGGTACTAGCTGGTTCCACTCCTCATGACGAAGGGCTCGCCTCGCTTCTCCATCACTGCAAGAAAGCCAAGTTAAGTAGGTCTCAGAAACTTGAGTTGGGGCAATCACCCGGGGTACTGTCCAATGATCCCTGCCACGCCAGTATGTGCTCCAATTCTTAGCAAATTCAGTTGTCAAAGCCAGGGTAGGTTGTCTCGTAGTCTCATGACGAGGGATAACCTGCTTTAACCCATCTTGCCTCATGACCCTAGAGGGAAAGAAACATGTACTCCTGTACAGACCCACTATTGTAGTGTGAGGAATAAATTTTCAGTAGGCAACCAAAGATGTCAAACCCACCAACATACATGCCAACGAATAACAGGTCCAGCATGGAAAAAGGCATCCCATTCAGCAAGGGTCTTCTCATCATACATCCTTTTCCTAACCAAGAAGGTAGCAGCGGTATAAGTTTTCATCTTCCAGACTCAAGGGGTACGAGCTATCATCTTCTCTGGTGACTCTATCAGCCTTAGGTCCTCGCATAAAAAAATTTGAAGCAGCAGGGGGCTACCGAAAAAGGCTTTCTGAGGCAAAATTTTTAACCTGTGAAGCCCTAAAATAGTTTGTCCTACAACCAGATGCAAAGGAGAATGCCCTTCAGCTATTTGATTCACCACTCGCAATCGCGAGGCTCTACCCAGGTTAGATGATTCTGTTACAAACAATAGGCTATTCAACAGGCAGAGTACGAAAGCCTGTCGACGGTAACGCCTAAATATTGCATCCTGTTCAGAAGAGGAAGAAAACTTTTCACGGATTTGAACTAATTCCACATCGACACCAAGAATCATGCTTTTGGCTTACACGGATGACAAGCCTAGAGATTTCCTGTACTGATTACTAAAACCATCCCTCAAATAAGGCACAGCTGGGGGAAGAACATCAGACATGTTAGTAATTGCAGCAAATTCTTCTACTAAAGGGCACAATTCAGAGTTACCAAAACGGAAAACGTGCTAAAAAGGTTGAGATACGGTCGGTTTTAGAGCTAACAAGGTTGAGATATGGTACGGAGCCAGTTCTAGTTTGTCTTCCACGGTTAGATTTTTGCACCAAGCATCGAACAGATTTTCGAAAGATTACACCATGATAGAAGCTTTGAGAAATTTGGGGAGCTAAAGTCTAAAAAAGAGATACGATATTAGAGATTCCGTAAATCCTTTTTATACACAAAAAGTCGGCTCAGAAAAGAGTTACAAGTTCGCAAATAGGCCCAAAGCCAGAGCCGTCAGCAACTCTGGCCAAGGCCGCTAGCGGCCCTGACCTCGACCCAGTCAGCTTTTCTTTTTTCTCTCGTCCGCCCAATTGATCCATTTTGCAAGGTTTAAGCCTGATTTTCAAATGCACAACGTGGTTACAAGGCCCGAGACTCTCCTAGTTTTATTCCTTTTCTATTTTCGTTTTTTATTATTTTCTTCTTTTTTTTAGGGGGTATAATATGTGTAATTTTTGCTTTTTCTTGCAATTTTTGCCTTATTATATCTTATTCCCTAAATTGTGTCCTACTTTTTACCACATAATACATTGCATATTTGGAGATGAGATGGGCATAATTGAGTCATAATAGCATGCATGCCACAAAATATGCATAAAAACAGGAGTTCAACTTTCAAAAACCAAGATCAACAAATCAAGTCTACACTACTCAGTTTGGGTCTTCATCACCATTGCTATCAGCCTCATCTTCATTGGAAGGCCCATGACCATAATTCCCGACCGAGTAATAGAAAGAGCCCTGAGTACTGAATGAGCTGTAAATCTGCCCACTGTTGTTGGGTCTTATGTCCCGTCCATCATGCATAGGCGCACGCATAGGGGTACCCCATCCCAAAGAGGCTCTCCGTGGCTTGGCTAGGAAAGTCCATAGCCACATTGTTATATGAAGGCCCGGCCTGGGGAACATCCCATCCAGGAGTATTCACCCAACCTCCAGCCATGGGAGTCACAACGGGCCTACTACTCAAAGAGAGCTGGAAACCCGTTGGAGAAAACATCTCAGGCACAGGAATCTGCGGCATAGAAGGTCCGGGCGCCTGATTAACAGGATGCTTGGTCGCCGCCATAGTAGGAGAACGAGCAACAGATGGTCTACTCGCCGAAGAGGCTCTCGCCGCTGATGAATGTTGGGGTCCCACAGAAGAGGAAGACCGTGACATCTGCATACAATCAAGACCAGAATGTTAAACTAAGCACTCCACTTAGCCAAACAAAAAAACAAAAGTGCACTTACACTGGCGGTCCCAGATCGGGAACTCTTCTCTTGACCCATAATCCGGCTATATCCCTTCTTCAGCAAATGGATGAGCTTGAAGACTTTGGAAGTCTGCTTCCGGTTCAGTTACGAGAGAAAACAAGAGACAGAGTCAGTAGTCGAAAACAACACAAGCCAGAAAATAAGAAAGTATATAAACTTACCCCAACACAATCATCGAGCAAGGGTAAGCCCTCCACTGCCTCTCCATCAGCGATATGTAGCGGAAGTTCCACTGTTACACGACCCCCTCTCTCACCAATGTACCTCACCTCATTACTCGACAAGGTCACACTTGGGGGCTGACTACGAGGAACTCTAGAGTGGGACCCCCTGGGTCCCTGAGGAGCCAAACGATCCACCTACAAAGACACAAAAATGAGGACACTACATATATAGCTGAAAAAACACGAATCAACATTTTACCTAGGAAGTGAGGCCCGACATCAAACGACCCAAGCAGTAGGCCAGGTACACTATTGTACGGTCTAAGCCAACAACCTCTGGCTCAACAAATTGCACGGTCAAAGCTCCCTGAACAACGACCCCCAAATCAGCTACGCTCAAACTGCACAGGAAGAACATGGTCATAGGGGGCTCCTCCTAAACCAAATGACCACGCAAGTCAGATTAGACCAATCGAGTCAAGCGGTCCCCTAGGTACCACTCAAAGCTGAATGGCCCCTCAAACACTAACTGCACGGTAGATACCCTGAAGGACTCAGTGGTAATATGGGACGGGACCCCAGGAATGTCATCAAAAGTAGTCCATGTCACCTATAGATTACAGGATCAAAGTTCATTCACCTCAAATGGACCACAAAAAACATATATAAGTCAAAAGGCAACATACCTCGGACGCGGCCCGACTCTTGAAAGTAACCCGAAAATCCTCCAAAGAGGAAAACGGATGGCTATCCCTAGCGACCCACCGGAAATCCAGTGGGAATATCCTCAAACCAGGACGATGAGGATCAAAAGCGAGAAAATACTCAAAGAACCACAACTGCCAGACAAGAAGGAACCATCAGATACGGATCTACTATAAAGTATGCATATCCATAAAGAAAAAAAGAAGTAATGTGCCTACCTCCAGTATCCTCCATGGGCCAGTGATAGACGCCCTCCGACTCGTCGGCTTAGGCCTACAAGCCTGATGACACCTTCTCACCAAGGAAGCATAAACAGGGGCACCAAAATTGTACTCATGTACTTTGGTCAAGTCATCCAAATATGTCATAAATCCAACCTGACATACACTCTTCTTCTGGGCAAAAATAGTCACCCCCAACAGATAGGCCAAAAAGATACGGGCCCGCTGACCCCTGCTCAGTCAAAGCTCCCCATAGCTTCGGTAAGGAAACTCGATCATCCTCAAAGGAAGCAACAACATGCCTATATAGCTCATACAACCTATCGGCCTGCCGATGGTAGCTGGCGTCATACCGTAGAGGACGGCCTCTAAAGGATAAGCCTGTCAGTATGGTGAACTGATAAGGAGTAGGCAACATCTCTCCCACAGGTGTATGAAAGGTGTTCGTACTATCCCAAAACCTCTCCAGTAAACCACGGGAAAATATCCTAGTATCCCCAGAATGACAAGCCGGGATAACCGACAAAAAATACTCAAAACCCGAAGCCCGAATTATCCCCCTAGCCCTCTTAGAAAAAGTGTCCAACATCGTGGCCCAGTTCGAAGCGGACCCATGAACCTGCAACTGATGTGTGAAACCTAAACTATGGCAAGTGTACCAGTCGCACAAGTAATAAAGAAAGTAAGTCAAGTATCGTTCCCACGAGGACTAGAATGAATAAATACTAAAATAATAAAAACCCTAACTTCATTTGGAAAACCAAATTTTAAGATTTTGGATTAACAACTAAGCTAAAAAAACTAGCTAGATTGACTAAATAAAACAATTGGGTAAATAATCAAATCAATCAATATGAGGAAAACACTAGGTTTTTGGGTTCACCAATCCAATTCTCTGTTGATCCCTAATAAATAAATTTCAAGGTTGAAATTAATAACATGAGGCAAGCTTTTCTTAACTATTCAATATATACTTTCTCAAGCTATATATATCGAATCTAACATAAATTATTAACCTATGCTATCTCTAGATAGATTTAAACAATTCAAGAAGCATTGAGAACAACAAAACCTATAACAAGATAATTGCAAGAATCACGTTTGTACTTCTCAGTATTTCGTTCAATTCTCAATTTATGCTATTATGAACCAGTGCATATAATCACTTCTCAGTCTCATACATACACAATAAAACAATTCAAAGGGTGATCAAATCTTGGAATTAAAATATTAAGAATACTACATTAAAAATGATGGCTACACCTTAGCCCTAGTTATAAGAAGTTTAGCTCATAATAATTTATAAAACTAACAACAAAGATTCAAGAGAATTCATCAAAACAATTAAGGTTCAAGACAAACCTAATGCTTGAATGAAATCTTCGATCTTTGCTTCACAATTGTTGTTGTTCTTCTTCTCCAATTCAAAGTTGTATCCAAAGAGGGGAGTCAAAATATCATCCTAGGATAAACCCTAAAAGTCTCCTTATATGGTTATGAAAAGAAAAAGAAATAAAAATAAAATCAAGCCCATTTCATGAAATTGTCGTGCTGGCCAAAAGACACAGTCGTGTCAAAAGACACGACCGGACCGTGTCTAAGGCTGTGAGAAGATTTTCGGCTCATTATGTGTATTTTTCCTCAAGTGCCAATTTGTAGTCATGTGAAAAGTCTATAAGCATGTTTTGAACATCTTTTAAGCTCATATCTCCGCGCCAAGTCTTCACACATTGATTACTCTTCCAAATCTTCATCTAATCTTCTCCAAAATCTACTACCTAAACACAAACACAACCAAAAGCATTAAAAACGAACTAAAAGACTAAATGCATATAAAAACCTATAAAAAAGCTAAATAAACATCAAATCTAGAGTGAATTCCTTTATAAATATCACATATAATCCTCACTCATCAACTCCCCCATGGTTAGACAATTGCTTGTCCCCAAGCAAAATAAAACATGAAATGCAAATGTAGAGTATTTTAATAAGCAGAGATCACCTCTAAGGTGGAGGCTCTCATAGCTCAATCAATTAGTAAAATCCTCAATGAATGTCATTCAACCAAGTAAAACACAATCAAAATCAATGTTGAAAACCATCATTAAAGCATATCTAATCGAACCTCATAACATATCATGTACAAGCATCTCGAACAACACAATCTTATCACTTGCCCTCCCTCAAACATGCTGAGACAAAATTAGTAGACACTCACTTTAGTCAAGTGGAACACTCACACTAATGTGTTTAGAAAGGTTATAAAAATCGCTCAAATTCTTCCTAATGAGAGTGATCTACCATAAGCTTGCACATCATCTCAATTCTCCACTACTAAAGGATAACATGCATCCAAAAATCATGAGGACTTTGTTGGGTTGTAATGAGGCTTAAGGTTAAGGAAGGGAACATTTGGGAATATAGTTCAAGAGCTTAAAGCTAGTGGAACACGCAAACATCCTATTAACTCTTATAAGAACATTGAGAAAGTAAAACAAATCCAACATCGTACTCATCATTCGGACACTACAACCAATTTATTTGCAACCCTTCTAAAAGCTAACTCGACTCTTTTTTTTTTTTTTTTTTTTTCTTTTTCAGTTCCAACTTTGAATTTCTTTTTTCTTTTTTTAAGATTTTTTTTCATATAAAAGAACTCTCTTAGAAAACTTGTAGCACATGTTCTTGTAGACGCCAAAAAAGCGCCTTCAGATTTCTCCGCAAAAGTCCGATGATGAAAGGAGTAATTTATAAACTTGAATGCTATTTTTGCTTTAATAGGTAAAATAAGGTCTCAGGTTTTTCCTCGATCACTCCTTCATTCCGACCCCATTCAAAAGCCCCGTTCAAAAGCTTTCCAACGACCCCTCTCGTGTCTTTTTTCGACTACCGGTCGCCAAGTTGCGAATCGGGGGTAAAACCGTCTTTTACTGCAGCGGGGTAAAACCGTCTTTTCACATTTTCTGGATGTCATCACATCCAGCTGGCAAGCTGACAACCGTCAGCGGCTCTGGGTTAACAGTCAGGGGCGCTAGCGGCTGTGGCCAGCGCCGCTTAAGGCGCTCGCCAAGGCTGCCAGCGGCTCTGGATGAAAACCCAGCACCGCTAGCGGCGCTTGCTGGGTCTTCTGGCCCGACATTTTTTAAACCCAAATTCCGAATTTCGGCATCCCTTCACCCGTCCAACCCTACTTCCTTCGCCTATGCCTCGAAAGTCAAGTTTGCTTAATTGGTTAATAACATGTTCCATATTTTGCATCATTTGCATGTGTTTTGGCACAACCTTTTGACCCTTATCGACCCTTGAGGAAAATTGTGTCGTAACTCGTAGACAACCCGTATATCTAAAGAAATATACAGTTATCCTATCGTGCAAACCGACGCTTCCTCACCCATGACTCATCGACTCTTGTTGGTGAAAAAGAATTATAATTGATGTGTCGACCATCTGCGGAACGGAAATTGTAATTTGTCGTGGTGACCTCACAGGAGCCAAAAGCCTCTACCCCACACTCGTGCTTTCGCTTGCTTGTTGTGCATGTGTCATTGTAATGCCCGTCTGATCACATGTTTGTCTGTAACTGCGTCGTTTTAATGCCTGCCTGAATGCATCAATGCCGTGACTATGTGCCAACACGTACTTACGTGCTAGGAGTCTTTTTCTTTTATTTTTAGCTAGTTCCTAATGCCCAAAGACGGTGCGAGAATTTCATTCAATGAATACTCATCATTTTCCCAATGATATATTCTGTCAAAGTCAGGAGCAATTTCCTAGGATCTTTTTAGCAACACAAAGAGTCAGTCACTCTAATTTCCCCTCTCCCATTTTCTATTTCTTTATTTTTTTTGTTTAATTCAGATTCGTTCGAAAAAAAAAGAGAAAAGCCAAAAAAAAAAACCAAAAAAATGGCGTTAAAAAAAACACGCCGATATTCTTTTATTTTATTCTATCCTATTTACCTTTTTCTTTGAGTCTAAAAAAAATAGATAGTCCGTCTTTTTCTATTTTTCTTATTTTCGTTCATGGACTTTATTTTCCTTTGATATTAGGAGAAATATTTGGGCATTTGGGCTTAAGGATCTTTTTTTAGGACAATGTGTTTTCTATGTGCGGGTCGTCTTTTTTCTTAGGTGAGAGTCTCATGGTCTTTTCTTGTTACTAAGTGCTCCGTGCTTCCAATTCAGGATAGGGAGTCCAAGAAAGAAGAAACTTGAAAGAGGTTCAACTTGACTTTCCATAAGACATCGATCCAATTCACCTCAACTGCGCCATGATCAGAACGGTTCAAGAGTACCTTGTCGAGATGACAGGTTGGAAGCTAACATTACCAACATTAAGTCAAGACAGTTATGGCACACGCCAATGTTTGTCCCCTCATTTGAAAATCGGAAATCCGTATCTCAGGGAAAGCCTAATCCGATCTTTCAAGAGCCAGAAAAGAAACGCAAGAGTGGCGAATCTTCCTCCAATGTTTCTCGAAAAGAGTTTCTCACACCCCGAAACAAGCGAAGGAGGGAATTCGCCCCATTGGGAATAACTCTCAGTGCAGCTTTTGAGAGGCTAGTGGACAAAGATATGCTGCAACCTGTCGGTCCTACTCCAGAACGATCTATTAGGGCCGTAACTGGAAAGAAGACCAATACTGTAAGTACCACCAATGAAAGGGGCATCACACAAACAACTGTTGGGCTCTTAAACATGCCATCCAAGACAAAATAGACAATGACACTCTACCCTTACCTAAAAATGAAGAAGCTAAAAGTACTGATAACCTCCTGGGTACCATCAACCTTATCACAACTGAAGATCCCAAAGATTACTCTCACCTCATCTACGATGAGGAGATTGCTTTGATCTCGCAAAGGTCTTATGAAGAGGAGTTAGATCTGGGAAAAGGCAAGATGGAAGACGATAGAGATCAGATACAGGAAAGTCTGGGCCGCATAATCAAGGGAATTCAAGAAATAAAAGAAAAGGTTGACATCCTAGAAGAACGCACCTCCAAGCGCAAGAACACAGTCATCTTGGCTAAGGAAGAAACTTGGTGGCGTCTGGACCTCCTCTACCACAAAATGTCCAAGTATGGAGACGTCCGTCCAAGGACTCCCACGTCAAGGCTTCTCCTGAAAGACAAAAATCCATTTCTGAGCTGCACCTACTGCGCAGCTAAAGGACACCACATCAATCAGTGCAGGTGCTTTAAGGGACTAGTCTTACGCTTCATCGACCAAGGAACAATGTGGCCGCTATATACTTGGACAGTCAGCTGGTGTCGTCATAGTCAGGAACGGTACACCCCTCTCTTTGCACCAGTGGAAGCTGTCATGAACGCCTTGGCATGAAGAGGTGACATTCAACCTTGCGTCCCTCTGGAAGATGCAATAGCTTCACAAGAAGAAAACCGTCCTTATTGCAAGTATCACCGAATATTTGGACACTATACACAGACGACTGTCTTCGCCTAAAAGACGGCATCAAGGGTGTCATTGAAAGAGGAGAAGTTCCACCACCACTAAGGGATGGCGATGTCGATGATGGAGCCTGGAAGTTGTTGGCTACAAGCAAGAGCTAGACGAATCGAGTCTGAGTCTCCAAGTTTTGTTGAGTTAGGATCATAGCTAAATCTCTAGGTTAAGTCTTCAACAGGGGGTGTTCCCCTTTTACTTTTTTCTAAGTTTAGTTTCTTTTTGACGGGAATTAGAGACCCTCTTCTTGAAAGTCATGTGTGCTTATCTTTTTGCAGATTAATAAAATTCCTCTTGCTCATTTCCTCCCTTGTTTAGCTATTGATAAATCCAATGAACTCAAATTTGCATAAATCATTAACTAATCAATTTAAGCAATGTAAGTAAACTTCGTAAAGCAAGAATACAAATTATTTCTTATACAGGAATTTGAGCAGCTGAACTCCCTCAATAATGCCAGTCCGCAAACAAAGAAGAAGTGAGCCGGCTTTCTGCAACAACCTCGACACAAGTCTAATCCTGGCTCCGATCGAAAAAGACCCTTGGTACCAAGATGACTTCAAGTACATCAGCAAAGGCACATACCCTCCACACGCGCCAATAAGAGCTCAACGGGTTATCTGTCTCTTAGCGGCACAATATATAGAATACAAGGGGGTTCTATACAAGAAGTCCCACAGTGGAGTCAACCTCAGATGTGTGAACGCCGAAGAAGCCGCAGAAATCATAGATGAGGTACATAATGGGGTGTGCGGACAACACATGAATTGATGAATGATCTCAAGAAAGGTCCTACGACTGTGATACTATTGGACCACTATGGAAAGAGACTGTTATGACTATGTCAAGAAATGCAAGAAGTGTCAGATATATGCCAACCTACAGCATATGCCACCCTCAATGCTCCATAACTTCACGTCCCCTTGGCCATTTTCCGCATGGGGAATAGATATCATTGGCAAAATCACCCCGAAAGGCTTTGGAGGACACGAATACATCCTAGTAGCCATAGACTATTTTACCAAGTGGGTTGAAGCACAATCCTATGCAATCCTCACATCCAAGAGGAACAACATCATCTGCCGATACGGCGTTCCACATGAAATTATTAGTGACCATGGATCCCATTTAAAAGCTGAAACAGCCACCCTACTAAAAAGCTACAAAATCCAGCACCACAAATCATCCCTTACCAACCCCAAACCAATGGCGCAATGGAAGCCGCCAACAAAAACCTCAAAACCATCATCGAATAGATGATAGAAAACTACAAAGATTGGCTATAAAACTCCCATTTTCCCTTTGGGGATATCGAAAGTCTATTAGATCATCCACAAGAGCAACACCTTACTCCCTAGTCTACGGGATGGAAGCTGTGCTACCCATAGAAATCCAGCTACCCTCCATGCGCATAGCCTTAGAGAGTGAAATTCCATAAACCCAATGGATGCAAGCCCGTTATGAGGAACTCATGTTCACAGAGGAATGACGCCTACGGGCTCTAGACCATTCGCACATGTACCAACAACGCATGGCAAGAGCGTTCAACAAAAAGGTCCGACCTCGAAACCTGAAAGAAGGAGACTTAGTTCGGAAGGAGTTACGTGCACCAGTTACTTACCCCAGAGGTAAATTTCGACCAAATTGGTCCGGTCCGTTCATCATTAACGACGTCTTATCAGGAGGCGCAGTCCGGCTTATGGATAATTTTGGCATCGAGTTCAGCCAGCTCACCAACATGGACCAACTAAAGAAGCGCTACGTCTAACAAAAAAAAACGAAAAAGTTAAAAAAAAAAAGAGACGTACACAAATTGAATGAACTATGCTGGCCTGATTCCACACTGGATACGTAGGTAACCCTTTTAAAGGGCCCGGTCAAAATCAATCCAAAATTCCATTCAACTCATGCAAAAAGGATAATTTTTATTCAAGCTGAACGAATAAGCTTACATTGCATAAATTGAAAAATTCCTAAAGGTTACAAAAAAATAAGTGCAGCTACGAGGGTTTAAGCTAAACAAATTCTTACTACTTTTTTTAGAACTAGACTTGCTTTCTAAAGAAAACTACTTTAATCCTTCTTTCCTTTAGAAGTCTTCGTCGAAGAGTTCTTCTTTGAAGGACCTTGGCTTGAGGATGACTTATGATCGCTTCCTTGAGCTGGGGGCTTGCCTCTTTTCATTACGTGATAGCCTGCCTCATAAGGCCCTTCCTTCCTTTTCTTGCTTCCTGTTCCTGAGTCATACCTAGGTACTAGTTGGTACCACTCCTCATGACAAAGGGCTCGTCTCGCTTCTCCATCACTACAGGAAAGCAAATTCAAATGGGTCTCAGAAACTTGAGTCGGGGTAATCACCTGAGGTACTGTCCAGCGATCCCTGCCACGCTAGTATTTTCCCTAGTCCTTAGCAAATTCAGTGGTCAAAGCCAAGGTAGGTTGTCTCGTAGTCTCCTGACGAGGGATAACCTGCTTCAACCCATATTGCCTCATGACCGTAGAAGGAAAAAAGCAAGTACTCCTGTAGACAGACCCACTATAGTAGTGTGAGGAATGAATTTGCAACAAGCCACCAAAGAGGTTAAACTCCACCAAGTCACGTGCCAACGAATAGCAGACAAAGGCGTCCTATTTGTTGTGGGGTTTTTTCCTGTGTCGGGAGTATTAGTAGTAGGCAATGGATTCCCGTCGGCTTGGCGACGATCGTATAACCTGCACACACACGAGAGCGTTAACTGGCCCGGGGGGGTTTCCCGGGATCCCCGCTCCGTATCTTAATTATTTAGTTGAGAGTAGTTGTCTTTTCACATACCTGGAGACTGCTATTTATAGGGCACTGTTCCTTAGTTAAGTCATCCTTGAGGGGACACGTGTCATCTTGGGAATGGTTTAGGATAACCAGCTCCGCTGATGACATGTGCCTGTATCATTGAGTGGGCTCTCTAGGCCGGGCACTTCCGAATGGGCCTTGGGCCTGGGTCTTTATTTTGGGTCATAACATTTGCCCTTCAGAAAGGGTTTCTGCGGTGCACACGTGGCAGTGGTGGTTTCTGACTTTTTGTGATTAGGAACGCTTGGGATTCCGGGGACGTTTCGCGTTCTTTGTTGTTCATGCGTTTTTCTCTATAAAAGTAGCGTTTGAGTGTGAGACTTCTCATTCGCACTTTTGTCTTTTGTTGTCTTGAGTTTCTCTCTCTCTTTTGAGGCTTTGATCATGTCGTGTACTTGTAAGTCGAAGGACGTTTCCTCTCGTAAGAGGTCCCGTACCTCACCTGATGAGGGTAGTCGTTCGTCGGGTGGCGACGCCTGCTCTGATGCTTGCGGCATCGGCATCCCTCCAGCTGGGTTTGTGAGAAGAGTAGATTTGGGGGTGGCTTCGCCGGCATCCTCGGCAGACTTAGTTTTCGATGTGGGGTCTCCTTCTGTCACCCGAGGTGCTTCTTTTTAGTGTTGGGTGTCTGGTGATCCTTTCGTCGGTCCGATCAACCGGGACGCTTACGAGAAGGGATTGAAGTACAATTTGGAGCTGCTTGGGATGGCCACTTTGGACCTTCGGGAGATGGAGCAGAAGGCCGCCGTCCATGTGACGGAACTGGAGCTAGCTCGGGCTAGGGTTAAGGAGCTGCAGGTGAAGAAGGCTCAGGTAACGGGCATGTGTCGCCACTTGAAGGAAGAGTTGAAGGCTGATGCCGTTCGTCGTGACCGCTAGACTTAGTTGTCGGCCTGTGGCACCAAGATAGTAGTATTTTTTTATTCTTTTTTTCGTCCTTTGTGGGGTTGGCCTCCCTTGATGACTGGAATCGAATGATTTGTTTTGTCAGGCTTTTTGTTCGTTTTTTCCCCTTGGAACTCTTGCACACTCCTTCTGGGGTGTGGGGGGTTTCAACATGCCGTCCTTTGATCGTTCCTGGTCCATGCGTCTTTTTTCTAATAGTTTTGCCCCAACAAAGAGCATTGGAGTTAGGGACGTTTGTCTTGTGGGTTCGTGGTGTGCCACGTGTCGCTGGATTATGGGCTTGGTTTTCTGATCAATGTTGAGTTGTGATGACGTCTGAGTTCTGCTGGTTGTGTGGAGTGCTTATATATTGAGAGCTCTGTGTTCTTTTCACTGGCTCTGAACCTTGTTATGTTTCTACCCTTGAGGTCTCCTCAGGCTCTAGTGGTTGTTCTTATGAGGAACCTGAGGTCGTTAGTAGATATAGGCTTCGACGCCCTCCGCGTTGGTCGTCCGGAGGGAGCGCCGCTAGCTCTTGTTTTTCGGCGTCCAACATTGTTCGAGCTGTTGGTTTGAGGTATGGCGACCTGATTGCCGACGAGTCGCTGGGGGCTTGGTATGCTCGGCATCTGTCGAATCCTGCCCTTCCTCGCCATGTTAAGCTGGCTTTGTCCCAGCTTATAGAAGAGGATGTGAAGCGCTGTCGGATCAAATTTTTGGCAGCGACACCGTTGGCGATAAGGCCTCCTTCCCCGTCCGTCCAACCCGAGTCGGCGAGGAATCAGGCGAGGAGGCGAAAGAAAGATGAGCTGAAGGCCCTTCGTATGGAGATTGATGAAGTGCAGCGGGATTCGGAGGCGACGTCCCAGTCCGTCGCCCTTATGGCTCTAAAGTAGGAGGAAGCCGGGCGCAGGTGCGGGGAGTTAAAGCGACGTCGGACAGAGCTAGGCACAAAACATGATGAAGTGTTTGACGGACTATCGGCTTTCGACGCTCCGTCAGTCTGACGTTTGGTGACGTTGCATTGTCTTATCTCCATCGGTTGGTTTGGGGGGATCTCGTTTGGAATAGGGAGGTTTTCACCTTCAAAAATTGTAATTTTCGTTTTTACTGTGTATGCCCTTGTTGGGCTTGCTTTGTGTAGTTCTGACGTGTAGGGCCCACTTCTTGCCCTGCTCCTTTGTAGCGCTCCACATGTCCCTGACCCTTCACTTGTTAGCGGTGCGTCTATAAATAAGACGATGTTTTCTTATTCATTTTCTCATTTTGCTCTTGATTGTATCCACTGCTTTCTTTTTACCTTTAGTCTCTCTGGATTAGCTTTTTCCTTCGTCGGACCTTAAAAATGACTAAACAACCAGTGTCGTCATGTTCGGGTGTTGAAAAGCAGATGATATGTCTTCAACGGGTAGCCGTCGTGGCCCTGAAGAAGACGGACGAACATGCACACTTTATTCCGAATGACAAATGGGTCGCCTCGGTGCCGGAGCCGGGTGGTCCTCGTCGGTTTTTGGTCACCAAACTTCCCATTTATGACGACTGTGAGATGGTGTTGCCTAAACCAGACGACATAATGTTTTTGCCGCCAGATAATGGCATCACCGTCCACATGGGGATGATGGAGGCGGGGTTCCGTTTTCCACTGCACCCCTTCGTCAAGGAGTATATCAATGAATACAACGTCGCCCCAGCCCAACTACTGCCCAATTTCTGGCTTTGTATAAATGGATACATCGCCATGTGCAAGGTAATGGGATATCCTACGTCTCTGAGGGTTTTTAAGGCGATGGTGAAGTTTGTGGGGGCGGGGGGCAATTCTCGTTGTCGCCTTTACACTGCGTCAGTTTTGGACGACATCCTTTTTGTTCGCCATCTGTGGGATAACTAGAAGGAATGGCGGTCGAGTGGTTGTATGTCGTCAGGAAGGACAAGGCTGAGTTCGAGGGCATCCCTGAGTGGGATTGTGAGGATTCTCGAGTTCCTTACGGCGGGGAGCCGGAGCCGGAGCCGTTGTCGACCACCGATAGGGTGATTTTGGACAGCTTCCGGTCGGTGAAGACTGTGTTGGAGAGCCCTCGTGAAAAGAAGGTGGTGAAGGTAAGGCGGCCAATACTGGCGGCAAAGTTGCTCCGAAGAAGTCTAAGGCTTCTGATGAGGTCAAATACGAGCAGCATTAGGTCGGATACGCCCCGGCCAGGGGTTTGTTACTGATGCATGGGTATTTATTGTTTGTGGGTCTTATCGCCGACCTTCCCGACAGATGTTCGTTCCCTTGCCTTGTTTTCCTGCTGATATTGATTTTTGACACGACGGGGTTTGTAATCCTACCTTGTTTTTGCAGATACGCATGAGGCCATGCTCGTCGCCCAGCATAAGGGTATGGCTTTGGACATATCCGCTCGTGCTATGCCCCTAGCGTCGGCCTCCTGGAAATCTAGGGGGCTTTCTCATGTTCCTACAGGCGTCGATCGGTCGCCTTCACTGGTATATGGTCCAGCCGAGGGGGAGCCTCAGCCAACGAAGCCTCAGACGACCTCGTCTTCTCACCCGCTGGGTCCCTTTGTTAGACAAAAGGTCCGCACTCAAGAACAATACAGGGCGGCCGCAGCGATTCGCCAGAAGAGGAAGGAGGCCGGTCAGTCGTCCTTGACGGCCGACGAGCCATCTTCTAAGAGGACAGGGGCCGATCGTGATTTGGGGGCGACAGAGTCTGTAAATCAGGCAACAGCAGACGAGGAGGACGAAACAAGCGTCCTAAGGCATTTGTCGTCGTCTTTGTCCGGCAACCATCCAGACTATGTTGGTGAGTCTGAGGCGGGCGGTCAACCTTCGAGGGCGTCGACAACGGTCCCAGTCGATGAACTAGATTCCGATGAGCCTCAGCCGAAAGAGGACGGGGGTGGGAAGTTTGAGGAGGAGGGGCTGTATTATATTGCAGGCCAGCCCATGCCCCCCAGCGGAGATACATTTTGGAACGACGATCAGAAAGAGGCGATGAAGGCCTTTGCTCATCGGGCGTCTACTCGTGATGCCGCCGAGGCGCATTTGGGCAAGGTCTCAACCAAAGGTGCCCTGGCCTATATGAATGACCAGCTTGGAGTGGTGAGCTTTTATTTTTCCTTGGGCATCAGTCCTTTATTTTTGCATGTGTTGAATGTCTTGTGCTTTTCTTTCTTGCAGCTTTTGTCTGTGAGCGCCGGGCTGATTAAGAGAGAGTAGGACATGTCGAGAGATCTGGGCACGGTTGAGGACTTGGTTGATATGGTGGAGCGTCAGAAGAAGCGGGCTCAACACTTTGAGGACAAGTTCCTTGATATGCCAGAGGAATACGACGCTACTCGGAAACATATTTCTGACGCCGATCTTATGAGGCGGAACCTGAAGCAGTACAAAGCCGACCATGAGGCTAAGGTGTCTCAGCTAAAGGACCTGCTGGTTGTTGCTGAGAAGCATCAAGCGGAGGCTAAGGCAAAGGCCGACACCTTGTCTATGGAGGTCAATCGCCTTAAGGAGGTGGCGTCCAAAGTGACGATTGAGAGAGACGACACTTCGAAATAGGTCGAAGAGCTTTCGGCTTCAGTTCAGGCTTTGACTGAGCAGAATCGGTCTTATGACGACAAAATTTCTGGCTCTGAGACGCGGCTGTCGTCGATTTCCGAGAAGCTGAAGGTCTTTGAGAATTCTTCATCACAGGGCGACGCGACTGACGACTTTCAAAGGTCGGATGAGTATCGGAATTATGGCGAGGCGGAGTACCGTAGGGGGTTTGTTGCTGCCCAGACCTGGTGTACTGTCGTGCTTCAGGATCTCGTTAGCCCAGATATTCAACTAACCGTCAAGGATGCTCTTGATAAAACAGGCGATGGCTCGGATTCCGAGAGTGACGATTAATTCTACATTGTATTTAATATTTTTCATGAATCTATTTTGTAATTTGTATCTTTGACTTTCTTGGGAATATGAATCCTGGCTTTTTGATTGGCTCCTTTATTTTGCGTGTTTTCAGCGTATTTAAATTTTTTGTATATATATATAACCTGGCTCCTCTGCTTTGTCTTGCTATCATTTGTACTTTGCTTCAAAATACAAAGTTTATGGCTAGTAGCAAGCCCACTTTGGCTGATTCTCCATGGCTCAATTCTCTTCCCCAAGACAATGTGAGGGTGTCGGGTTCTAGTCGCCCAGATAATGTGGTGGCTTCGGATTCTATTCCCCAGGACAATGTGGTGGTATCGGGCTCCGTTCTTCCAAGTGATGGTGCCCCTAGCGCCAGGCCGATTGTCTACTCCCAGAAGTATGTTGATGCTATGAAGGAGTCTCTTGTGCCGAGGAGACCTAGGGCGTCCAAGAAGAGAGCGCAACTTTCTTCGGTTATCCCTTTGGTTGTGGAGCCTTTGGCCGTCAGGCTTCAGAGCCACCCGTCTCTGTCAGCCGCTGTCGCCCCTAAGGAGGGTGACGTTGGGCAACACTTTTCCCGCAGGAATGATGACAATATTTTTATAAGTGACGAAGAGTTTGAGCGTCTGGTGGATGGTGGGATGCTTGGGGAACCCATGACGACGCAGGCGTGTGATATGAGCCGACGAGTTGGCGACAATGAATCGGCCGGTGATGGTGCCAGGCCGAGCGGCGATGGTGGTGTTGGACCGAGCTGCGTTGCCGGTGCTGGGCCGAACAATGCCGGCGCCAGTGGCACCGACCCTAGCGCAGGGCGTGATAATGATGGTTTCTCCTTTTTTGAGGCGAAGGCAAGGGGCGATTCTGACGCCATTGAGGGGTTCTTTGCCCGTTTGATAGGTATGATCCCTTCGTCTGACTTGGCTCACATGTGTGGGCAACGGTCTCGTCAGATGGACCAGATTTTGCATTGTGCCTATGAGTTCAATGTCCGATGGGCTGGTTTCTTGCATTATTTTTACCCTTTGATGCTGCGGGCGAGGAAGGTCCAACAAGAGAACAAGGAGCTGCGAAAGGAGAATAAGGAGCTGTTGACCCAGGTGGAGGAGCATTCGTTCTTGGCAGAGGCGAGATTGCGAAGCAACCTTGTAAAGACGGCCGACTTCGAAGATGACCGACGTCATTTGCTTGAGATGGTCGACGCCATCACCCGCGAGCGAGATGATTTGGCGAGGCAACTGGAGGGTTTAAGGGGAGGCGGGTGTGTGCCCTCTACTTCGGGCACTTTGGAAGTTGTTCATTATGAACTAGGCCGAACGGAAGAGCGGCGACGCTTATATGAGGCGTTTAGCAAGCTTTTCCTGCCCTCTGATTGGGTGGAGTTGGTGATGGAGCTCGGCGGGATTGAGGCTCTTGTAGGGGGTGGTATGAAGCCTGATCATCTTGTCGACAGTGATGGTGGCGATGAGTCTGTTCGGCCTGGTCCTATTGGTGATGGTGATGGGGGGCGCCTGTGTTGTTGCCAGTTTTTGATGGCGAGGGGCAACCGGAGTTTGAAGCCTGTGTTGTCACAGGGACCGACGTGCCAGAGCAAAATCCATAGTCGGGGCACATTTTTCCTTTGCCTAGAGAACTTGGTACCTAGCTTCTCTGTCGCCCTTGACGGCCTGAAGGAGGTCTGATAGTCTGTATTTAGACTGAGCGTTTTGCTGGCGTTTGTCAGAAGCTCTTCTGTAAAGTTTTGTTAATAAAAATTCGTTTGTTTTTAGTTTCGTCGTGGAATGGTGGTATTCAATGTTTGTAAGTGACGTGAAACTATTAATTTTATTAACTGCCGTTTGCTCATTTGTATTCTCAATCAGAGTTCGTAAGTGTGCGAAGCTAGGCGAATGCGTGTGCCATTTTCATTTATTTTGCACCTGAAGGTGTTTACAAGTGAATATTCAAAGATTACATAGCCTGATTGCCTAGTCGCCTGATCTAATTTTGTCGTCACCTTCTTGGTTGACGGGGATCAGATGTGATATTTCTTGAGCTTGCAGGTGTTCCATGTCCTCGGGATTGGCTCTCCGTCTAGTGTCTGGAAGCGGTATGTTCCCTGGCGGATCTCGTCCTTGATCGTGTGCGGGCCTTCCCAAGTGGGGGTCAGCTTACCAGACGTCGATGCTTTGCCTATGGCTTCAGTCTTCCTGAGTACCAGATCTCCGACGTGCAGAGGCCGAGAACGGACAGTTTTGTTGTACTGCCTTGACATCTGTAAGGACCCGGGATTTCTACGGCCACGGAGTGTGTCCTTATAGAAAATTTGTAAGCTGGGGGTTTAGATAAGTTCAAGGAACTGTCGAGTTAGAAAAGCTTTTGAAAAGACTTGAATTGAATAAAAACCATGAAAGAGATCACAAATCTGCTATCGGCGTTTTATCAAAGGGACAAACTGAAGGGACAATCCGAAGGGACAACCCAATAGCACGATAAGTGAATTGATCATGTATTTAGAAAGACTGCCGCTCATATAGAGCATATGAGTACCCAAGAATAAAGGGTTCGGGGGCGAAGGTACGAGGTGGGAAGGTGTTAGGCACCCAACTCGCCTGTATTATGACGCCCTCTACTAACTCAAGTTTACTTAATAATTTGAAGATATGATTACCACAAAAATCGAATTAACAACCTAAACTTAGACTATTAATTGGTTCATCACAAACATCACAACATTTATTTATTGACCCTTATTTAGACATGCATTCGATTGGAAAATTGAGCATCACAACGGCTAGACATGCTTGGAAGGACAATATTTAGGAAGCGATAAAAACTTTATTCTAGAATGATATCTACATTATAACTACTAGAAAAATAAACAATTAAGCAATTAATTTGATTTGAGCCCTTAGGAGTTAGTACCTGAACTGTAGGCTATATTTAACAAAAATAGTAAAGACAAGATCTCAAGTTTGGAAGGAAGAGGGGAAAGCTCGGTGTAAATACTCCCGAGGAAAGAATAGAATAGAATTGTTTATGGAAGAAAGAGGGAGAAGCTCAGAGTCAATACTACTGAAAATAGAGGGTGTCAACTATTGACTGTGTGTTTTGAACTAAGGGAGGAGGGTTGTATTTATAGGCGTGGAGGAGTAGGGTTGGACGGCTGAAAAGGAGCCGAAAATCGAATTGGGCTTGAAAAATGAGTCGGGCCAAAAACCACATCAGCGCCGCTAGCGGCCCTAGGATTTTAGTCAGCGCCGCTGACGGCTGTCAGCTGCCAGCTGCCAGCTGGATGTCGTCATAATGATGACATCCAGTCTATTTTTATCTTCCGCAGAAATTTTAGTATTCCGAAAATTATGAAAATACCGTTTTACCCTTGGGCGGTAAAAGACGGTTCTACCCCTGAATCGCAACTTGGCGACCAGGAGTTGGAAAGGGGCATGAGAGGTGTCGTAGGAAAGCTCTTGAACGGGGCTTTTGAATGGGGTTGGAATAAAGGAGTGTTTGGAGGGAAATCTGAGACCTTATCTTAACTATTAAAGCAAAAATAGCATTCAAGTTTATAAATTACTCCTTTCATCATCGGGCTTTTGCGGAGAAATCTGAAGGCGCTTTTTTGGCGTCTACAGAAGCCCCCACTTTGATTGAGTTTTAGTAAAAGCGAAGATCAAAATATTCCGAAGGCGACATGCAAGATGCTGATGTACACATGGTGTGTGAGAGTGTACAATATGTATGCATATGAAGACAAACTTGAGTTGGGACATGCTCGTAGCGTGCTAAGATTTCATATCTGTGAACACAAGAGAAAATAAAGGTTATGGTAGCAGGATAGAACACCGCTCGTAGATGGTCTAAACGTCTGCTGGGGACCTGTATTCAGAGTGAATGAAAAAATTAGTAATACTTTGAGAATGATCAACGTAGAGTGCTTCGACAAACAGTGACTAAACACCACTCGGCGGGTGTCGAGATTCCGTCCCTGTATGAGAAACGAAAAAGTCAACAAGACATCGCGATTAAAAATAACGGTGTAAATGGGAAGTAACGTGAGAGTGAATAGTGTAAATGCTTTATCGAGCAAACAATGACTAAACACCACTCGGCGGATGCCGAGCATCCGTCCCTTCACATGAAACGAAAAGGTCAATGAGACAGCGCGATCAAAATGACGGCTGTAAAATGGTTAAAACATATGAACAGTTTAAATGCAATAGCTTAAGCAATCATTGACTGAAACATATAAAAAATAAATGAACTGTATAACTGCAATAGTTTAAGCAATCATTGACTGACACAAAATAAGTAACCGTGCAGAAGGACAGTGTAACCGCAATAGCTTAAGCGATCATTGACTGACCCAAAATTTGTGACATTAGGATATTTGGTAAGGCCGATAGACTTTCCGGACTTAAAATATTTTTGGGCACTGTGGGCGGTAAGAGTCGTCGCTGCATGTATCTGAGTTTCAGTATTTTGGACCTGCAAAATATAATTGGCTTACTTTTACTTGAAAGTAGTTGGTACCGTAAAATGGGCCAACTGTCGAATTTGAATTTGTGGGCCAAAGAGTCTTGCTCCCGCGCGCTTGGTACTGATATTTGCCGCGAACGAACTAGAGTAACGGCTTTTGGGCTGGAAAAAGTCGTGGGAAAACAGGTGGGGCTCGTACGTGCACGCTTGGCACGGAGGTTATTTCCATTCTTGGTTGTAGTCGGAAGGTCGCTTCTGGGCTTGATCATGAGTTCCGGACATGCTGGTTTCGATGGAGAGCGGGTAGACTCAAACCTACAGTGGAAATATGCACATAGGAAAAAGATGTAATAGACATGCCCGACCGACCGTGATAAGATGCACAAGACATGACAAAGTAATATGCACAGGGCAAAGGGAAATTGACATGTAAACACGCAGGGACTCAAGACACTGAGAAATTATGTACACATGCATGACTTTGAAGGCGACTTTAGTACTTATGCGAATAAGATGTATGCAGACTCTATTGACTCACAGCTGCATGTGGCCTAGCCTAACATGCACGACTCTCCTATAGGGTCTGACGAGGGTCTTCATATGGGAAAAGTTTTTGTGATCAAGAATTTCATTCTTGTGGTGATCTTGACAGAGTAAGAGACAAGTGGACAAGACTGGGTGCAGTCAAGGGAGAATCAGCCCCCAGTTTGATGTGTGGTTCTTGATGATTATGACCTACTCGAGGAGCTAGGACGTTGATGCAGCGATACAAAATATCCTAACTTAAGGTATGGGGACGAAATAGACAAATTGGAACGTAGCGGGCAAAGAACCGACTCATTCTAAAAAAGCCCCCAGTTTGGAAGTCTATGTGCAAGCCTACGAGAAAGGTGATGAGTTCTTAAATGACTGACAAAAGAGTTCTTAAATGAGAAACAATGTTCTAAATCCTCGGAAATTTAAGTTGCCTTAAGATATTGAATTTGTTTTATATTTTTTTTTTGGTTGCCCTAACTTTTGCCTAGGCCGCCCTTTCGGGTTTTCAACCTACCGGGCTCATTTTTTTTTTTTAGCTTTAGATGAGAATGGTGGAATGGGAGAACTCCTTATGATCATGTGACAAAATGATCGATGTGGCCGGACCTCTTTGAGGTTTCCTACGTATCCAGTGTGAGGAATCAGGCCAACGTAGTTCAGGACTATACAATTGAATGATCGTACCTCTTGGAGGGCTTTAGGGTTGTAGTGTTAGGTTGGGTTAAGGTGTCGAAGAAATGATAAAGGCTCAAAGAAACCCAATGTGAATCTCCTCCCCAAAGTATGCCAGATGGTATAGAAGTTTTTGATCTACGCGAGGTGGCATAGGGACCAATGTTTAAGTAAGGCCACCGTTTGGTTGTGCTTGAAGTGTTTGCACTCTTTTGGATCTTTGATCGGTCTCCAAATTTTTCTCTTTTTTTTTTTTATTGGCTCTTGAACTTTCGAGTTCTCTCTTCTTTTTTTTTTAGTATTTCTCTCGGTGACTCTTTGTGTAGGTCGGTCCACCTTGCCTAGAAGGTTCCTTCTATTCCCATGTCGCACACACCCATTCCTCGGGTAAGGATGATGTGGTTAAGAAATGAAAGGCTATGTGTTTGGCTAAAAGGGTTGCAAGTGGTAATGATGTATAGGGTAGTAAAGGATATTGATGTGAGGTGCCAAATGAATGCCTCGTATCCGAAAAGTATTACACAAGAAGTAAGTTGGACTTTACGGACGAATTGAAAAGACAAACTAGATATCATAAGACTTGACTAGACTCGACTAGACTGGCACACTAGGAGACTTCGACTCTCATCAACTTCTCGAGCACGGGCTGCTGGACAGGGATATGGAGGACAGCCCCGGCTCTAGATACTCTCGTTCTTCACAACTTAAGTGGAATTCTTAAGAAGGTCATCTTCAATTAGGATACCCACAGTATAGAGCCGGATGTAGGAGTCAATTGCTTAATACCCGAGGTGTTCCTTGTAAGCAGGTTGCAGATTCTTGATGAATTGGCGGATTTGATCAGTTTGCGAATGTCGCTCGACCAGTTCGGCTATCCTTAGCCTCCAACGCTGAAGGAAGGAAGTGAATCCCTCATAGATTTCTTGCTTGGTGATCTGTAACTCTCGAAGGGTCATAGGTAGAGCAACATTTTCCTTGTAGCGTGCAAGGAAGACTATAGTGAAATCTGACCAAGTGCAGTAGTTCTCCAAATTCAAGGTGTAGAACCAATGATGAGTTGGGGCATCAAGAGTCTGTGGGAACAAGTGTGTAGATATTTTTGTCAAATCCTCTTAAACCCATGGTAGTAGTGAAGGCTTTGAGGTGGTCTTGTGGATTATCTGTGCTACTGAATGTCGGAACCTCGGGCATGGAGAACTTAGCTGGAAGCTTTCCATTGACTTTGGGATTGACTTTACCAACATTAGCATGGTAGTTGGCAAATAGGCCGCTACATTCGAGCACAGAATTAATCTTAGCCAGCTTTGCATTTGGTCCTTCTTCCTCAGAGTCGGAGTCAGAGAGGATTCTTACTTTATCCTCTTTCTTCTTTTCCAAATCTTCAACCTTGAGTCGCACCCTTTCCAACTCACTCATGAGCTCATCAAGCCTCTCGTCGGTGGTTTTGACCATAGTGAAGTTTGGGGGTGTGATTGGTGAGGTAAGGAATGTATTGAGTGATGGCGAGCTTTGTGGTGGTGATGGATTATGGGGTAATGACCTTTTGGAATGTGGTGGTGTCTTGGAGGTAGCTTCTATACGAACCAATCTGCCGACGATCGAGCCCAACCTTTGTCACCGTAATTCTTCATTGAGCCCCCAATCCTAAACACAAGTCTCAACTTAGAAAGACGCCAAAGAAAGGACTTGAAAACAAAGACTCATGATTTTTAGAAGACCCTCGATAGCTTCTAAGGTGAATGAATCTAAGGACGTCTATGTGAACTCGAATGCATGATGATGACAATGTAATGACAGAGTTATGACAACAATATGCAAGATGCATGGTGGACTGACCTTGACATGTATGACAATGAATTGACGCAAAATAACCCTAGAAGACTTATGATCGACTCGTCTAGACTTTTAGTGCATGAGAGGTAGTGAACAAATGGAGACATTGACAAATGCAAGACTTGGACTTTTGTACACATGCAGATGCAAAATGACGACAATGTATGCATGACGATTATTTATGAATCCTAGCATGGAGCGTCTAATACGTACAATGCAATGCAATGCAAAGAAATGGAAAAGAAGAAAGTAAAAACCTAAGCCTAAACGCCCGATTATTTCCCCTCATATCAAAGGAAAAATGAAGTCGATGAACGAAAATGAAAAATAGGAAAAAACGGACTATCCTATTTTTCTTTTTTCAAGACTCAAAGAAAATAGAAAATGGGATAAATAAATAAAATCGGCAATTTTTATTTTTTTTGATTTTCGGATATTTTTTTTCTGCGGTTTTTTTTTTCAACACCATTTTTTTTTTTTTTTTTTTGCTTTTCCTTTTTTTTTTGCCGAATCTGAATAACATCAAAACAATAAATAAGGAAGAAAAAAAAATAAGAAAGTGGGAGAGGGGAATTGGAGAGACTGACTCTTTTTTTTTTTGCTAAAAAAGTCGTAGACAATTGTTCATAACTTCGACGCTATATGAAAATATAACATCGAGGAAACGAGTGCTCATTGAATTGAATTCTCGCACTGTCTTTGGGCATTAGGAACTAGCTAAATATAAACGAAAAGACTCCTAGCACGTAAGTACATGTTGGCACATAGTCACGACATTCATGCATTTAGGCAAGCACTATAACGACGCAGTTTACAGGCAAACATGTGATCATACGGGCATTACAACGACACACGCACAACAAGCAAGCGAATGCACAAATGTGGGTTAGAGGCTTTTGGCTCCTGTGAGATCACCACGACAAATTACAATTTCTGTTCGACGGATGGTCGACATATAAATTGTAATTCTTTTTCACCAACAAGAGTCGATGAGTCATGGGTGAAGAAGCGTCGGTTTGCACGATAGGACAACTGTATATTCCTTTAGATATACGGGTTGTCTACGAGTTGTGACACAAACTTCCTCGAGGGTCGATAAGGGTCAAAAGGTTGTGCAAAAGCACATGCAAATGATGCAAATGATGCAATATGGAACATGTTATTAAACAATTAAGCAAACTTGACTTTCGTGTCTCACCCTCTTAAATAAATCCCCTGTGAAGTCGCCACTGTAAGGACCCGAGATTTCTACGGCAACGGAGTGTGTCCTTATAGAAAAATTGTAAGCTGGGTGTTTAGATAAGTTCAAGGAACCGTCGAGTTAGAAAAGCTTTTGAAAAGACTTGAATTGAATAAAAACCATGAAAGAGGTCACAAATCTGCTATCGGCGTTTTATCGAAGGGACAAATCGAAGGGACAAATCGAAGGGACAATTCGAAGGGACAACCCAATAGCGCGATAAGTGAACTGATCATGTTTTTAGAAAGACTCCCGCTCATATAGAACATATGAGTACCCAAGAATAAAGGGTTCGGGGGCGAAGGTACGAGGTGGGAAGGTGTTAGGCACCCAACTCGCTCGTATTATGATGGCCTCTACTAACTCAAGTTTGCTTAATAATTTAAAGACATGATTCCCACACAAACCGGATTAACAACCTTAACTTAGACTATTAATTGGTTCATCACAAACATCACAACATTTATTTATTGACCCTTATTTAGACATGCATTCGATTGGAAAATTGAGCATTACAACGGCTAGACATGCTTGGAAGGACATTATTTAAGACTACGTTGCTGATCCAGCCAGGGGTGGCCGCTGGGAGGATATTAAGACTGTGCATGATGACGTCGAGGCTTACCCCGAGCATGTCTTTTGCAGAGAAGGCGAATACGTCTTGGTATGCTTGTAAGAGCCTGATCATTGCATGTCTTTCTTCGCCCAACAAAGAATTTCCGATCATGACCGTTCGATCGGGACAGTCTTTGTCAAGGGTGACTTCTTCCGTTGCCTATATGGCCTCCGCTTTCTCGTTCATTTCTTCATGTGGGTCAATTTCGTTTTCGCCGGTCGCGAGGGTGATGTTCATAGCCTCAGCGACCCATTTCTCTTTTCTTTCAGTCTTTTCGCGGTCGGTTTCTGGGATGGGTCGAACCATTGTGAAGTAACATTCTCTGACTGTTTTTTGACCGCTGTATAGGCTGCCGATTTCTCCATCGTCGCATTCAAACTTCATGAGGAGCATGTGGGTGGCGACTACGGTCCTGATTTTGTTTAAAGAAGGTCGACCAGGGATGACGTTATAAGCCGACGAATCTTCTACTACCAAAAAGTTGATAAAAGTTGTTCGACACTTTCCTGGTGGCCCAGAGCGGACCGACAGTCTACAGCTCCCAAGTGGGTGAACAACTTTTTTGCCGAACCCGACGATAGGCCTGGTGACCTTCTGAAGATTGTCTTCGCCGTAATTCAGTTGGCGAAAGCATTCTATAGATATCAGGTCCGCTGAGCTCCTACTGTCTATCAATATTCTCTTTACGTGGCGATCTTGGATTTTTAGTTCTACCACCATGGGATCGTTGTGGGGGCGACGATCTGTCTCATGTCCTCCTCCCTGAAGGTGATGGGTTTCATCGATTTGGTCGGTCCAGGCACTAAGAGCATGACCGGTGTAGCCTCTCTGACATAGGCCTTGTGGGCGCTGATGGTCCGGTCGTCCAGGGGCAGTCCCCCGGCGATTGTGGCGACAAAGTCCCCATCGTCACTGTCGGGCTCGGGTACTTCCTCCTTTCTTGCTGCTGGCGTGATAACGACGTCTTTAGGGACGTAGTTCTTGAGGCGACCTTGGGAGAGGAGCAAGCGCAGTGCCCTCTCCAGGTCTTTACAATCTGCTGTTGTATGGCCCATATCTTTGTGGTAGTCACAGTATTTGGCCTTGTCTCGATATCGGTATGGCTGTCGGATTCGACTAGGTTCCCTCAACCAGTTCTTTTCCTTGATGTCCGTCAGGATCACTTCCCTAGGATGTGAGAAGGGGTAGGCCTCGTCGGAGTCGTAGGAGGGGCGTGTTGCTTTCCTCGAGGACCCTTTTCGGGGCTTGGGGGTGCTAGTTGCCAAAATTTCTGCACTTCTCTTCTTTCCTGTCTACGGCGGGGTTGTTTCTTTTTCCTTCTCTTTGCTGGAATAGACGACCTCTGTAGCGATGCAGAAACCCTCGTCCCTGTCCAGGGCATCCCAGAAAGAAGTTACTCTCTTCTTCACCAATGCAAATTTGTATATACAGGGCGACAATCCCTGTAGGAAGTACGAGTAGGCGACTTCGTCATTCACATTACCAATTTCCGTCTTTGCTGTGTTGAACCTTTTGAGGTATCATCTCAGAGGTTCTTTCCTCAATTGGACGACGCTGGCCAGGTGAGATATGGTCTTCTCAGGGCGTTTGTTACCGACGAAATGGTTGATGAATTTTTTCGACAGCGCCTTGAAGCTGTCAATTGAGCCCCGAGGGAGTTCATTGAACCATTTAAGGGCGAGACCTCGCAGCGTGGGCGGGAAAAAATTGCACAGAGTGGGTATGTCCGTCGTATACATGTACATGTTCATCGTGTAAGCGTCGACATGTTCGCTGGGGTCTGTCAAGGCGACACCATCATATACAGCTATGGAGAGCACTTTTATGTTTTCCACTCTTGGGGCGTACAGGATTTCACTCGTGAATGGCGAGTCGCAACGTTTTTCATCGACGTACAAATCCTCTAGCCTCCGCGACAGTGACACAACGGAGTGGTTGTCGGGTTTATGGTCTCTGCCTCCCTCAGGTCTCTCGCTTCGTCGGTGGGATGACGAGACTTCGATGGTCTTGCCCTTGGAATGGTTGTGGAATGTTCCAGAGCTGCACTCGTCATCTGCGTATGGAGTAGATACAGATGCTCTGTCCCTCCTTATTCGGATGATGGTGTTGCGGGCGTCATGTTTCGAAGGGCCGTCCCGATTTGGGGCCGACTCTCGATCCTTGCCTCTTTCTTCTCGTTGTTGATTGATGAGGTCCCGGGCGTCCGACCTCGAAGACTCTCCTTGTTCCCTGACGGGTTCTCGTTCGCCTTCTCGATCTTCCCTACGTTGGTTGATAAGGTGACGAACATCGCCAGGGTCAAGGTCGCGCCTTGGTAGGGGCCTTGGTCCGGCGAGGCCACCAGTGGCCGTTAGAGGCGCGCCAAAACTGCGAAGGGGGAAATGTCGGTGTACAGGAGGAGGCTGTGCTTTGAGGGCGTCGCGTACCTCTTTCGCCACGCCTTCCATTATCCTTTGTTGCATTGTAGTTATGGCTCGTGTCAAGTCTCCCTCGTACACCAGATTTTTTATTATGGGTTGACCGCTTGGGATCGATACAGTGCTCCTGAAAGGAGCGGGGGGAGTTGGCTGAACGACGTCGGGGTTCTCCGGGGGTCCGTGAGGGGCCTCCAATCCCGAGCCATCAGTCACGTCCTCTATCTCTGTCATTCTGTTAATAGCATGCCTAAATAACTTTCTTGCTCAACTAGGTAATAGTCCCCACAGACGGCGCCAAATGTTGTGGTTTTTTTTTCATATGTCAGGAGTATTAGTAGGCGGCAATGGATTCCCGTCGGCTTGGCGACGATCATATTACCTGCACACATGAGAGCGTTAACTGGCCGGGGAGGGGGGGCGGGTTTCCCGGGATCCCCGCTCCGAAGCTTAAGTCAGTTCTCGGTAGTAGTGATAGTAATGATTTGGTTGAGAGTAGTTGTCTTTTCACATACCTGGAGACTGCTATTTATAGGGCACTGTTCCTTAGGTAAGTCATCCTTCAGGGGACACGTGTCATTTCGGGAATGGTTTAGGATAACCAGCTCCCCTAATGACATGTGCCTGTATCATTGAGTGGGCTCTCTGGGCCGGGCTCTTCCGAATGGGCCTTGGGGCCAGGCCTTGGGCCTGGGTCTTTATTTTAGGTCACAACAATATTCAGCAACAGTTTTCTCATCATATAGCCTTTTTCTAACCTAAAAGATAGCGGCAGTATAAGTCTTCTTTTTCCAGTCTTGAGAGGTACGAGCTATCATCTTCTCTGGAGATTCTATCAGCTTTAGATGCTCGCATAAGCAAATTTGAAGTAGCAGGGGGCTACCAGAAAAGGCTTCGTAAGGCAAAATTATCAACCTGTCAAGCCCCAAAATAGGTTCTCCTATCACCAGATGCAACGGAGAATGCCCTTCAGCCATTTGATTCACCACTCACAACAACGAGACGCTTCAACAGGAAAAATACAAAAGCCTGTCGGCAGCAACGCCTAAATATTGCATCATGTTCAGAAGAAGGAGCAAACTTTTCACAAATTTGAACTAAGTCCACATTGACACCGAGAATTATGCTTTTAGCTTCTACAGAGGACAAGCCTAGAGATTTCCTGTACTGATTACTAAAACCATCCCTCAAATAAGGCATAGCTGGGGGAAGAACATCAGACATGTTAGTAATGGCAGCAAATTCTTCAACTAGAGCGCATAATTCAGAGTTACCGAAACGAAAGACGTGCAAGTTTGGGTCCCAATAGTTTAAAGTAGATCGAAGAAGGGGCCACAAGGTGTTGATTGGTCTTAGAGCCAATAAGGTTGAGATATGGTACAGAGCCAATTCTAGTTTATCTTCTATGGTCAGATTATTACACCAGGCATTGAACAGATTTTCAAATGATTTCACCATGATAGAATCTTTGGAAAATTTGAAAGAGCTAAAGTCTGAAAAATAGATACGACATTAGACATCCCGTAAATCTTATTTATAGGAAAATAGCCGGGTCAGAAGGAGTAAGAAATCCACGAAAAAGTCCCAAAGCCAGAGCCGCCAGCACCACTATGGGCTGTGACCAGTGCCGCTAGCGGCCCTCACCTTTGGCCCAGCGCCGCTAGCGGCCCTCACCTCGGCCCAGTCGACATTTCTCTTTTTGTTCCTGCCCACCCGCATGGTCCGTTCCGCTCGGTTTAAGCCCAATTTTCAAATACACAACGGGGCTAGAAGGCGCGAGACTCTCTTAGTTTTATTCTTTTTCTACTTTCTTTTTATTTATTTTTTCTATTTTTTAGGCGGTATAATATGTGTAATTTTTGCATTTTCTTGCAATTTTTACCTTTTTCTTTCCTTTATTCCCTAAATTATGTCCCATTCCTTACTGAATAAGACATTGCATACTTAGAGATTAGACGGGCATCGTCGAGTCATAATAGCATTCATATCAAACATATGCATAAAACATGAGTTCCCGGACGAGTAATAGAAGGAGCCCTCAGTATCGAACGAGCTATAAATCGGCCTGCTGATGTTGGGCCTCATATCCCGTCCATCATACACTGGTGCATGCATAGGGGTACCTGCAAAAAACCCCGGTCCAAACTGACTCTCCGTGACTTGACTAGCAAAGTCCATAGCCACATTCTGATATGAAGGCCCAGCTACTTGAAGCACATCCCAACCAGGGACGTTCGCTCACCCTCCAGCCATAGAGGTCGCAACAGGCCTTACTACTCAAAGAAGGCTGAAAACCCGCTGTAGAAAACATCTCAGGCACAGGAATGCGCGGCATAAAAGGTCCGGGTGCCTCATCAATAGGAGGCCTGGTCGCAGCTACAGTAGGTGAACGAGCAACAGATGGTCTGCTCGGCGAAGAGACTCTCGCAGTCGATGAATGTCGGGGTCCCACAGAAGATGAAGACTGCGACATCTGCAAACAATCAAGACCGAAATGTTAAACTAAGCACTCCACTTAGCTGCCCCACGATTCGTTTTCCAGCCCTAAATCAGTTATTTCACAAATCGTTCGCGGCGACGACGAGTACCGAGCGCGCGGGAGCAAGTCCCTTTCGCCCATCAATTCCAAATTCAATAGTTGGTTCACCCTATGGTACCCAGTATTATCAGGTAAAACTAACCCATTTATTTTGCAGGTCCCAAATACACAAACCCAGGTATTTTCCAATAATATTAATCACCCGGAGTGGTCAAATCATTTTCTTAGGAAAAAAGAAAAAAAGCCCAGTGGGTGTTCTGGCACTATCTCTTTGTTGGGACAGTCAGTTTTCATTTTTTTAGGATAGCCAATTTTCCTAAATTGGGACATCTAGTGTCCATTAGTTTTTTAGGATAGTCAATTTTTCTATATCATGTTTTAACAGTTAGTTTTCATTTTAGGGGTCAGTCAATGATCACTTTTGCGATTATACTGTCCTTTGTTTTTCATATGTTTCAGTCAATGATAGCCTAAACTGTTGCATTTAAACTGTTCAGATGTTTTAGCCATTTTACAGTCGTCATTTTGATCGCGCTGTCTCGTCGACTTTTTCGTTTCTCGTGCGGGAACGGAATCTCGGCATCCGCTGAGTGGTGCTTAGTCACTGTTTGCTTAGAATAAAGCAATTATACTATTCACTCTCACCAGTGTTATTAACCATTTACAGCCGTCGTTTTGATCGCGCTGTCTCGTTGACTTTTTTGTTTCTCATGTAGGGACGGAATTTCGGCACCCGCCGAGCAGTGTTTAGCCACTGTTTCCTGAAGCACTCTACGTTGATCATTCCAAAGTATTACTAACCTTTTCATTCACTCTGAACACAGGTCCCCTGCAGGCATGCTATTTTTTCTTTAATACGTAAAATAAGGTCTCAGGTTTTTCCTCGATCACTCCTTCACATTCAAAAGCCCCGTTCAAGATCTTTCCAACGACACCTCTCATGTTTTTTTCCGACACCAGGTGGCCAAGTTGCTAACCGGGGGTAAAACCGTCTTTTACCGTAGCAGGGTAAAACGGTATTTTCCTATTTTCGGAATACTATAGTTCCTCCAAAAATTAAAAATAGACTGTGACGACATCCAGATGGCAAGCTAACAGCCATTAGCGGCGCTCGATGGGTCTCCAGACCCGTCATTTTTTAAGCCCAAAATCTGATTTTCGACCATCTCTCCACCCGTCCAACCCTATTTCTTTCCCTATAAATATAACCATCGACCCTCAGTTCAAAACACACAGTCTTCATTTGACAACCTCCATTCTCGGTTTAGTACTCCCGAGCTTCCCCCTCTTTCTTCCAAATACTTCACTTGAGATCTTGTCTTTACTATTGTTGCTAAATAGCCTACAGTTCAGGTACTAACTTTTGAGGGCTCAAATTAAATTAATTGTTTATTTTTCTAGTAGTTATAATGTATATATCATGCCAATAACGTCTTTTATCGCTTACTAAATATTGTCTTTCAAAGCATGTCTAGTCGTTGTAATGCTCAACTTGCCAATCAAATGCATGTCTAAATAAGGGTTAAAAATAAATGTTGTGATGCTTGTGATGAACCAATTAACAATCAAAGTCTAGGTTGTTAATCCGGTTTTGCATGGGAATTATTTCTTTCAATTATTAAGCAACCTTGAGTTAGTAGAGGCCGTCATAATACGGGCGAGTTGGGTGCCTAACACCTTCCCACCTCGTTTCTTCGCCCCCGAACCCTTTATTCTTGGGTACTCATATGTTCTATATGAGCGGGACTCTTTCTAAAAATATGATCAGTTTACTTATCGCGCTATTGGGTTGTCCCTTCGGATTGTCCCTTTGGTTTGCCCCTTCGGTTTGTCCCTTCGATAAAACGCCGATAGCAAATTTGTGACCTCTTTCATGGTTTTTATTCAATTCAAGTCTTTACAAAAGCTTTTCTAACTCGATGGTCCCTTAAACTTATCTAAACCCCCAACTTACAAATTTTCTATAAGGAGACCCTCCGTGGAGCGATGGAAAATCCCGGGTCCTTACAGCTTGTACTTGATTCATCACAAACAAACGACCTCCATTTCTGCTCTGATTGCCATTATTGATCTGAACATGTCCAGCCTGTCCATTCAGCCCATTCTTACGATACCACCCTGGTTATTCCCGTTTTGACCCTGAACTGTAGGAGCTTGAACATTGTTGTTGCCCCCTATAAGCTACCGGATTTTTCTCCCATTTTTCCTAATTTTCAGGCGGCAGACTGGATAGCCTAGGAGAGCGCGTCTTTGGGTTTCGTGAATCTCTTGAGTGTGAATGCATATAAAGATTTTTCTTTCATACTAAGGACATGATTAATATTATCGAATGTCGCCACCAAATTTAAGGAAATTTGGAACCCTTGGAGTCCAGTCGATAGTCTAAAAAGACGTCAACCCAACTCCTGCGTACCCCAATCCCTATTGGGGAAATTGACTTCATAAATGAGTTCGGGGGCGTGAGTACGAGATAGGAAGGTGTTAGGAACCCAACTCGCCCGTTGACAACAACAGCCTTTACTAATCAGATCAATGCGATTATTAATGTTACGGTTCCAAATAAGGTTCAATTTGTCCAAATTCCTAGTTTTAACTAATGGGTTGAACAAACATTATTAACGTGACCACTTTTAAGAACTTATCAAATTACATTCTTTTATTGCTAGAAAACAATAAATATGCTAAAACCTACGAGTGAGAAGGCAAACAAGTAATTCATCCACCAATTCACAAACAAAGCATAATTTAATATAAAGAGCAATAAATAGCAAAATATGAATTCATTCATCCATTCGTTAGGCTTAATACAAGCCTTTTTGCTCAAAACGCGCCATGCATGTACATATCACATAAACCAAATTTGTTAGTAAATAACAAGAAATATAAAATTTATTGAAAACTCTCAGGTTGGATTACCTGGATACTCATAATGAACTTATTGGGTTGTTATGCTTGAATTCTTGCTCTTGATGAAGTATGACGGTTTATTTTGTGGTGCTAGGGCTAAGTTAAAGAAGGAGTAGAATCAGAATTTAGGGTTTTTTTATATGGAAGAGAGAGAGAATCAACCTCTAGTCTCTAACTGCCAACCAAAAGACCAACCTGAGAGAGAAACTCTCAACCTCTTCAACTGGACCCTATGGTTTGTTTTATATAGAAGAGGGAAAGCTACCAGGGTTTGGCATGAAGATCGAATGGGCCTCGAATTTGTCGTCCACGAGAAAAGGTCCAGGCGCCATGCAAATAGGCCGAGCGGCTGAGCCGTCAGGACAAGCGGTTAGCCGCTAGGCAAGCGGCCAATGCTTGAACTCAAGCGTGGCCGGTTGGACCTGGAGCGGCATGCCTGCATAGGCACCTGTTTGCTTTTCTATGCGGGGGAGGCTTTTTCGAGGGGGCCACGCAGGATTGACTGAGTTCCCTTGTTTGACCAAGGGTTGAGTGATGGGTTTGGGTTCCCTTTCGGGCCCTTAGGTTCAAAGAGGCCTATCTCTCAGTTTTGGACTCCAATTGAATTGATTCCAACTGGTTTGGATCACCTGTACAAAAGGCTTCCACTAGCTAATTCAAATGAACTGGGCTAATCATCAGAGCAATTATTCTCGCAACCTAAGTTCGAGCAAAATCCAATCATTTCATCAGTGCGTTTTTATGGGGACTTATCATAGACACAATTTTTGGTATCTACAGAAGCCCCTACTTTGGTCGAGCTCGAATAGAGCGATGGTCAAAGTATTCTTGTGCCAATACCTGCAATAAACAGGAAAACTGAGTGTGGTGACAATCAGTTAGAGATAAACAAATTATTTTAGCATAAAGTAATAATTTCTCCGGTTTTTTTGATCGAGAGTTTGACCCTATACTATAGGTCACACAATAAACATCCTTCGACTATCAGTCGAACGGAGAGACCTTGTGCTGTAGGTTACACAATAAAATTTTCGTTAGAAATAACATAAATGATAATAAAATCCTTCGACTTTTAGTCGAAGGGAGACCATATGTTGTAGGTTACACAATCAATGTCCTTCGATTTTCAGTCGAAGGGGAACCTGTGCTTTAGGTTACACAATAAAACATTTCGTTAGAAATAAGATAGATGATAAAAATCCTTCGACTTTTAGTCAAAGTGAGACCCTGTGCTGTAGGTTACACAATAAAAATATTTTGTTAGAAATAAGATAGATGATAAAAATCCTTCGACTTTTAGTCGAAGGGAGACCCTGTGCTGTAGGTCATACAATAAAACATGTTTAGAAATAAAAGGGGTAGTAAATGTTATTGTAAAGGATAGTGAAATATTGCTCTGACCTCAGGTTGGACGCGAGCCCATGCCAGAGGTCGAGTATAATGTACAAACCTGTTGCTTTAGAGTAGTCCTGCTTTCATAAACGGACTTTGGCGCGCAAATAACTGCTATGGGCCTCACGTGGGGCCCAATGATTTTGAACCAATGGTCCTTAGAATATTATAACGAAAAAGTGTACGGCGGTCAAAGCGCCACGTCAAACGGTTAAACCGCTAGGTGGAGCGGCTAAACTGCTTTCTGGAGCGGCTACGCCGCTTGGTGGAGCGGTTGAACCGTTCCTCCCAACGGTCATGCCGTTTGGACTAGCGGCCAAGCCGCGTGGCTTGCGGTTCAACCACCAGCGTGTCGGTCTGACCGTCCACCTAAGTGGTTTGACCGGTCGCTAGGTCTTCACGGTAGAATAAAAGGGAAAAGAAAGGGGAGGCCGAAATGGGTCTTCTTCCATTTCGTTCCTTCTTCTTCTCTCTTCTCCATTTTTCTTCAAGCTTTCAACCTCCATTAAAGCCCCTAGCTCCAAATCTTGAGGTTTTCTTGCTCAAATTCTTAGTAGAACTTGGTTTTGTTAGTTGTTCTTGTGTTTTTGAGTGTCAAAACTAAAAATGGTGTGAAATTTGTGAGTTTTGTGAGTTTCACTCAAATTTTCAAAAATTCCATTTTTACTCTTCATCCATGGCTCCCATACCTAGAGGAGGTAGGAAAAGGAAGGAGCAAGAGATTGTGGTGCGGGAGGGTGAGCACAGGTTAGTCCAGGATGAGTTCACTCGCTGTGATTTCCATCCTACCGATCGTTGGGAGCCCCGCGATCTCATTTTCAAGAAGAAGGAGCATTTGGTTACCATTTGGCCCGCAAGTATACGGGTTGTATCGAAGTAATAAAATATCGAACCACAGGGAGCTATCGATTCCAAGTACTAAGTTCTCTTAAATTTAACAAGCTAAGCGATTCACAATTTGATTTGAGATTGAAATAAGAGAACTAATCACTGATATAAGAGAAAATAATAAGATAAAAGCCTAGGGTTGATTTCTCTTAACCAAGATCTTAGATACGAATAAACATGTTTTAACTAGCACATCATGTCGAATGTTGCAAGGACAGAAATATGAATCCTAAAACCTTCTCTCGAAGTGAGAAAGGAATACTCAATATAATTCTCAACTACCTATTCTCATGGAGTTAAGAAAATATGAAGAGCATGAAGTATATATAATTTCCTTTCCAAATGTCCCAAGTTATTCTAAGCTACTGTAGTGATTAGGCAAACTTGATGAATGATGGAGGTACGACAATTAAGAAGCTTCTCTCGAATTTGACTTAATCATCTAATATACGCAACAAGATAACAATCAAACATTGTGCAACAATTCTAATGACAAGCCAATTTATATTTATTTAATTAAGCGTCATAGAATTTAATTAAGTTACATCAACCCTAAATAAAAGAAATTAGCTATTCATGATCTGTACAATTACAACTAAGTACGTAATGAAATTCATGCTAAAATCAATTAAACTAAATAAAGCAATTGAAAAAAGACGCATGGAGAGAGGGGGAAAGAGAGAGTAAAATAAGAAATAAACCAAGTAGCTTCAATTATAGTCTCCAAAGAGAAATAGAAGAACGCTTGAACTTGAAGAACAAACTAATAAAACTGTTAAAATCTACTTTTTTTATTCTCACTACACTAATCTAGAAAGCGTAAAGTGAACTAGGAAAATAGGCTATGGAAAGAGATTGATCTAGATGGGATGAGATGTAATCCTATTTATAAGAAAACACCAAGACGAACCTAGACAATTTACACATTGTAACCCCCTAAACAACAATAAGTCACCAACATAACTCCCAAAAGAGTTAAAGCCACTAGTAACTCCATTTCAATGTCTAGATGCATCCAAGAAGGAATCCAATGCTTTCTTCAACACTCTGAATAACTTGCTCTTGCTTTGATCATCTTGAGCATCCAAAGAGAATCCTAAGTCCTTTGCATATGGAGCTTAATTTGACCCTAAAATCACAATTAAAACACCAAAATACCAAAGTAGTATTCCTCATATATAATTACTCATAAATCAGTAAAATATAATAGAACTTACGTAAACATAGGATAAATGAGTGCGGCTTAGATATGAATAATAACACTATTTATGCACTCATCAAACTCCCCCAAGCTTAACTCTTTGCTTGTCCCCAAGCAAAACATTATCAACAAGACATCATAGGGAGAGTAGGAGATCACCTTCTCAATTTCCATTTCAAAAGAAACATCAAGTTCTAAGGAAAAGGCTCAACAAGTATGATCAACAAATCAATAACCATTTAAAACTCATAGCATATCATGTAAATTGTGAATGTAACCAGCAATCTTACCACAAGGCCCACCTTCGATAGTAGCATAGAAGATCGAACAAACCCTCACTCTGGGAATGTGAACACTCACACTCATGTGTTTAGGTTATATCAATAGAACTCTCAAGACTCAATCCAAATGCGGTACCTACCATAAGCTTGCTCATATTCTAACTCGCCATTGCCAAACACAAGTACTTATGCAAAGATCAAGAAGACTTTTACGTGGTTGTAATGAGGCTTGGGGTAAAGGTAGAATGATACATTTGGGAATATGGACTAGGAGCAAAAACTAGTGGAGTCAAAAACACTTTCTCAAATCCTCGCGAAAGATCAAGATAGCACAAAAACTTCACTCACAAACTCCAACCAATTACCAAAAAGATCACATTTGTTAAAACCCACAAAGAGACTTAGAGGAGAAGCCAATATAAATATTTAGATTTTTTCCTCCTTCTCCCCCCTTGCCTCACTCACACGAAACCATTATTGAATAACTCTTCTTTTTTCTTCTTTTTTTCTTCTTTTTTTTCCTTTTCAAGATACAACAACCAAAATTTCACCAGTTCACATGAAACACCAATTCAAAACCCAATGTCAATCTCTACTTTCATCATCACAAATCACAACTTCCATATATAAATCAACTCCACTAGCCTAGGCTCGGTGAAAGAGATGTGTTTAGGAAATCAAGGCTTGTAATGTGGTTTTATCCAATAAAACGGCTGAAGGCTCAAAGGGGTTACAAAGAGTGAAATATGTATCAAGGTAGCTATTTGGCTAATGTAGCTTTTCTTTCCTGATCCAACCGAGTTGTCCTCATGTCTTTACCTTCCCGCCATTCTTGACTTCAAAACTGAATCTGATTGAGCTTTACCAATAAGACAATAACCATGATAGGAGCGAGAACTTGCAAAAGCAGGGGTGCCTCTCTTGGCCTGTATGGAGGGAGGCTAGCCCAAAGGTTGGTGTCTGGTGACAATCAAAACTACTGAGAAAAGACTCAAAAACAGGGGACAACAACATTGTTGCTCCAACTGCAAACTTCAGTTTAATACTACCATATCCATCTTCGCATTAGGTGACGGTCCGCCTTGCCGCTTTTCGAGTGTTCAAATTCCCCTAGCAATTGGCCTTTCAACAAATCAGTGGAACCTGCAAACAGGTTGCAACATTTTCTTCCATTTATTTGTCTCAGGTTTCTAGAGCTTCTCCTCACTTTCCTTCTGGTACAGTCATGGGATTGTAAAAATGGCGTTTGTCAAAGGGAAAATTGCAAGATCTCGTGATCAAAAAAAAAAAAAAAAACAAAAAACAAAGAATGCTTCTATCATTTCCTAGCATGAGCTAGTGAAGTTTAATTTTGATAAGAAACCGGGCATGTTCTAGAGAAAACCGCAATTTGGAGAGTCACACACACAAGAAAGAAACCGTAAGATCGAAAGCGGTGAATCGATCAATCAAAGGCTCAAAATCTCACATGGTCATCTTTGGTCTATTCAAATCAACTATGCAACATCGAGGGCAACAAACATGCATGACACAAACCAATGGTCCACAATCACAATCATGCTATGAGCTTTTAAGGCTAAGGATCGTTATTCACAAAAGTTGAGACAATTGCTTCAATTTTTTTTTACAAAAAAAGCTTCCATCATTGAAGGATCATATCTCACTCAATTTTCGGATTTTTTTCATTTTTATGCATGCAAAATCAAATCTGAACTATATGAACTAAATGCATGAAAACTAACAAATAACCCTAAAAAAAGAAAATAATTGAAAATAAAATATGAAAATTTTGTCTAAAATGTAACCTACCATGATAGATGATATTATATGCAAAATGCAATTTCTAAACTATATGCAATCACATTTCATTAATTATCACCATCAACGACAATCATCTACCCTAAGCTTGAATTGCACATTGTCCTCAACGTGAGAAAGGACAATAAAATAGAGAGGGGGAAAGAAGGATAGAATACTCACACGGCCTCACCCAAACGGGGAAGACAAGGATCGAGGAGAGCAAATGAACGCTTGCTACCCTCGATATGGGAAAGCTCAAAATCGTACCAAGGCACATGTGAAAACTAGTCCAATGAATAATGATCACCGTATTCACAACCTGCCCAATTTACAAGAAGAACAAGAACAAACAATCGCCAATGCCCAATTGGATGAACCAAAAGTCACAACCAACAACCCCAATTGAAGAGAAAATAATAAGATAATAAATCAATATGCCCTTGTCTGCTGTCTCAAGTAACCACAGAGAGCCAACACCCAAAATGTCAACATAAATGACCAATAGCATGCAAATCCATTTGACAAATTGACACAAATTGTGAGACCTATGCACTGAGACAGAGGAGGGGCGGTGCGGAAGAGTCGGTTCAGGCCGTGAATGGTTGCGGTGGATGGTGGTGAGATGCGAAAATTGGTGGTTACGGGTGAGGGTATGGAGCGAGAGGGGATGAGACACGGGCTGTGGGTGGTGGTGGTCTTTGAGCGACGACTGAGTTCTGGGCTGCGGGTGGCGGATTTTTCGGTGGGTGGTGGATTTCTAGGAGAGAGGCGAGAAACAGAGGAGGCGGGTCAGGGCAGTTTATTGTGAGGAGAGAGAGTGCTTGAGTGGTGAGGGGGTAAAGCGAGAGATAGGGGACAGTTGGGGTTTCAGATTTAAGTGAGGAGAGAGACTGAAGACGGCTGCGGGCTGAGGGATGGGGCTGAGTCGCGCAAGGCACCTGGTCGGGCGGGGGGGAGGCGAGGATACCGCCTGACCGTGCGTGGTAGATAGAGGGTGGGCGAGGATAGCACCAGGTCAGGCGGTGGTGCGGGTGGGGATCCGCCTGGTCGGGCACCTGCAGCTGGCTGTAGAGGTTTTTTTTTTTTATTTTTTTTTTAAATCCTACAAAACAAAACACATCAAGAGTTAAAAATAAAAACAGATCATCTGACTAATTTTATTAGGATTTCCTTTTTGTTTTTTTTTTTTTTTATTTAACAAAAGGTAATACAAAACTAAAAATAAAAATAAAGAATAAAGAATAAAAATTTGGGTTGCCTCCCAATAAGCGCTCTTTTAAGGTCAAGAGCTCGAACCTTAGAAATTTAGCCCGAATGGATCTACGACCTTGCCATGAACCTTGGGAAGTGTACCTTCTTTAATCGATCAACATAGAGAACCAAAGCTCGTAATAATTTATCAAATGCACTTGAGCTCATTTCAACAAGAAATATGTTGGAGATCATTCCCATAAACATATAGTCAAGAATTAATGACCTCTTGAACTTGTCAAAAGCTTTTGAAAAATCAAAATGACAAGATGAAGCTCCCCAATCAACAAACTTATGATCATCCCCACTATTGTTGTTGGACTTAGCATTCACAATGTGGTGATCAACCCGGTGGGTATAAGAATCATGATTGAGTAATACACCAAAGGGTTTCATATATGCATATCCAATTAAGGTATCGGGAGGGGGGTTGATATGTGGATGCACGATTGTATAAATTGACATGTCAATGGATTCGGGGGGAAACAAGTCTTGATGCTCAATATCATTAAACTTGTTCTCAACCAACTCATCAACAACCTCATACTCAATGGAATGCTGAGATGAGGCCAAATTATTCAAGGAATTGATTTGAGTCTCCATTATTGCCATATGAGAGGCAATTGAATCAACTTTAGACCACAATTGCTCTACTTCCACAATGGATTGCTCCAAAAGAATTTCAAAGTTTGACTTGGGGGGATGAAGGGGCAATTGAGTTTGCCTTCTCCATAATAGGAATTAAGATAACCCATACTACCATGATTATAGTCATCAAAACGAGGTTCATATTGGTTACCTTGATAGGGGTGATCAAATTGAAATTCATGAGCATCATACCACCCCATTCGTTCCAATTATATGAGGCATTGGACATATCACATTCATTTGTATTCACATAGTTATCACAAGTATAATCATATGAATAAGAATCATAATCATAATCATCATAACCCCCATGATGCACGTAAGATGACATATCAAAAAAAAGAAAAATAAAATAAAATAAAAAATACTTAGTTTAGTCAATTCAAGAGACTTCTAATATTGGAATAACTCCAAGCACCGCGGCAACGGCGCCAAAACCTTGATAGGCTCGCAAGTATACGGTTTGTATCGAAGTAATAAAATATCGAAGCACAGGGAGCTATCGATTCCAAGTACTAAGTTCTCTTAAATTTAACAAGCTAAGCGATTCACAGTTTGATTTGAGATTGAAATAAGAAAACTAATCACTGATATAAGAGAAAATAATAAGATAAAAAGCCTAGGGTTGATTTCTCATAACCAAGATCTTAGATGCGAATAAGCAAGTTTTAACTAGCATGTCATGTGGAATGTTACAAGGAAGGAAATATGAATCCTAAAACCTTATCTTGAAGTGAGAAAGGAATACTCAGTATCATTCTCAACTACCTATTCTCATGGAGTTAAGAAAATATCAAGAGCATGAAGTATTTATAATTTCCTTTCCAAATGTCCCAAGTTATTCTAAACTACTCTCGTGATTAGGCAAACTTGATGAATGATTGAGGTACGACAATTAAGAAGCTTCTCTCGAATTTGACTTAATCATCTAATATACGCAACAAGATTACAATCAAACATTGTGCAACAATTCTAATGACATGCCAATTTCTGTTTATTTAATTAAGCGTCAGAGGATTTAATTAAGTTACATACCCCCTAGATAAAAGAAATTAGCTATTCATGATCTCTACAATTACAGCTAAGTACCTAATGAAATTCATGCTAAAATCAATTAAACTAAATAAAGCAATTGAAATAAGACGCATGGAGAGAGGGGGAAAGAGAGAGTAGAGATAAGAAATAAACCAAGTAGCTTCACTTATAGTTTCCAAAGAGATATAGAAGAACGCTTGAACTTGAAGAACGAACTAATAAAACTCTTAAAATCTACATTTTTATTCTCACTATACTAATCTAGAAAGCGTAAAGTGAACTAGGCAAATAGACTATGGAAAGAGATCGATCCAGATGGGATGAGATGCAAGCCTATTTATAAGAAAACACCAAGACGAACCTAGACAATTTACACATTGTAACCCCCTATACAACAATAAGTCACCAACATAACTCCCAAAAGAGTTAAAGCCACTAGTAACTCCATTTCAATGTCTAGATGCATCCAAGAAGGAATCCAACGCTTTCTTCAACACTCTTCATAACTTGCTCTTGCTTTGATCATCTTAAGCATCCAAAGAGAATCCTAAGTCCTTTGCATATGAAGCTTAATTTGACCCTAATATCACAATTAAAACACCAAAATACCACAGTAGTATTCCTCATATATAATTACTCATAAATCAGTAAAATATAAGAGAATTTACGTAAACATAGGATAAATGAGTGCGGTTTAGATATGAATAATAACACTCTTTATGCACTCATCAATGAATTTGTGTGAAATTCATCTTTAATGGTGGAAAATAAATTTGTATGAAATTTATTCTCGTTGCAATTATCATTTCTTTGTGAAAATAAACGTGAGTGGAGAATATTTGTGGTAGATGATTTTTCGAGTATATTTGTGGAGAATAAACTTGTGTGAAATTCGTTCTCGTTAAAATTTACTCTTGTTATATTAGTTTAGTTAAAATGCGAAATTTTACGAGTTGTAAAAATTTAGGACTATACCAGAGATTGGTAGTAGTTACTAGGATCACCTAGGTAATTGTCTTGCAATTATTGTGTTGTATAGGACGTAGACACTACCCTGCGGGGTTACGGTAAGCTTTCCGGGATTGAGAAAGTCCGTAGGTATGTGACTCCCGCAGTCGGCGCTATTGTGGTCCATTGCTTCTGCTGAGCGCTCCGACCGCTTGCTCGTTAGAGGTCTTGCGTAGACGTACTAGGATACTACCAATACTTTTCATTTCCCTATGGGTGAGATCATGATCACCCCTTTCGAGTTCGGTATCATTTCCGGGCTCCCTTGCACCGGTATCCCCCTCACTTATGGAGAGGTGAGTAGGAATGACATGATGGAGATGTTTGGCCTTTTGGAAGCCAATTGGGATGGTATGAAGTATGGGCGGACGGACGTAATGGTCTAGTTCCTGACTACCCCGAGGAAGCTGAAGAAGGTCACGGCGGAGCAGCACGCCCGCCTTTTCTTGGCCTATGTTCTAGCTTGTTCTGTCTTTGCGGATAAAGCTAGTAGTGTTTCGCCCGTTTGAAGAGGGGTCGAACACTGGGAAGATGTTGGGATCGAGATGTGCGAGCGGGGGATGTTTCTCTGTTTCCCTGGCCCTCTCCACTGCTACCTGCAGAAGACAAGCAAAGGTGAACTAGCTCGGGGGGTCGACCCGAGAAGACCCCTCCGATGCTTAAGTTAGTAAATGGAGATCTGTACGAAAGGTACTTTTGTACAGCAAGGTATATTTGGAGTAATGAGGTGAGGATTTGATTGAGCGTCAGACTATGGGAATCAGGGCTGAAAGACGGAATGTCAGACAACGTGAATGTTCTCTCAATAGAATGACCTTACCTTTGCGTTGATTTCCGCGCAGGTATTTATAAGGCAAAATTCGGCTAGCTTCGTCGAATGAACAGTGGACACGTAGCCCTGTACATACATTCCTCTCTAAGTCGGTTTAGAGGGGGTGGTCACGTGAGTTGTGGTACGATCCCTTGGGATGATTCCACGTAGGGGTTCGTACAGTTGATGTCGTTACTTCTGTCCTTGGGGCTTAGAGAGCGTGGGCGCCAAGGCAGTCATCCGAAACTCTGTAGGAATATTCGCATAGTACATGTGCTGGCGTCAGGGTTGAGCGTATAGAAAGCCTAAGGGTCGATTCATGGCTGAGCCGACCCTCGTAGTCGAGCCAGAGCATAATTGTAGTCCTTGGGTTGGTACGAGACTGGTAGTTGAGGTAGATCTTCCCGGTTCTGTTGGTGATGTTGAGCAGCGGGCGGGGGAACCCTCGATCAGGGGTTGCCCCTCGAGGTGAAGAAATGCCTTTTTAGAGTTGTCGATGATCCTGGCTCTGCTGAAGGTCATGATTTTTCTGGCGAAGCTAGGACGGGGGTCGATAGCTCGACCCTCGATATTTTGGTTATATCATTTTGCCCTCACATCTTAGTAGGAGGAGAGTCATTTCCCGTCGAGTCCTGCTGAGATGTGGTTGGTCCATTGATGGGATTTTCGTTCAGTGGGCTTTGCTTTCGGGTCCATTTTTCCCTTGGAAGGGCCCCTTTTGTCGGGATGAATAGTCGGTGGGCGCAGTTGGGCCGGCCACCTGTCAGTCATGCGGGTATTGTGCTTTTCTAGGTCTCTCCACCTATAAATAGTCAGAGCCCACCTCTCTTTCCTCTCTTCATTTCTGCCATTTGAGTTTTTAGAGAGAGAAAGTGGGTCTCCGAAATTTCTCACGAGTCTTCTGTTGATTCGTTACTGTCTGTTCGATCTACCGTTGTAGATTCGCCTTCCACCTTTCCACAAGGTACAACGTTTTTCTCTTGGTACTTTTCTTGCTTGCATTAATTTGTTTTATTTTCATGTCGATGTCTTCGCCCATTGAGGTATCGTCGGGGTCTGATAGCTCGCCTGAGGCATCTCGACCAGGGACCTGAGGATCTTTCCCCGAAAGTTCCGGTCGAGGGGCCTGGCCCGTCGTATGAGGAGTCTTTCCCTCATCCTTCCAATGACCCAGTTCCCCCGATTCCGCCGGGGTTTCCTTTCTCTGAGTTTCGTCCGGGTTTTGAGTGGTCGAGCCCGGACGAATTGCTTCTTCCGGATTGGGTCACTCCATTCTGGCTTCGGGAGGAGTCTTGGTATGCCAGGGTTCTGTCGGACCCCGACATTCCACGAGACTCCAAACAGGATGTGTTGAATGTCTTTCAAGTGAGTGTAGCATTGGGAGAGATTCGTGTTTTAGACGGGGTCAAACCCTTACGCTCTGCCTCTCCCCTGCAGGGAGACGAAGACGAAATGTCCAGGGCTCGTATTAAACAAACTTCCCGTTCGGGAAGAGGGGGTCTTGACTGCTCCTCTCCCATGAGGGACTTTGAGCTGATAGGAGATCGGCTTGTCTGCCTTCATAAAATGAAGTATGTTTTTTATCCTTCAAGTAGTTTTCTTTGTATTTTTGCCAAAGTCTTGTTGCCCATTTTGACCTTCTTCATTTGTTATTTTGTACGGAGTATAGAGATAAAAGTTCTTCGGGGCAAATGGCAGGTCAAGCCAGTGCTTCGGGTGTTTTACCCGACTCTTCATCTGATCGGTTGACCAGGTCTATCGATCATGTAGCTAGTTCTTCTGGCTCGCCTGGTGGCATGCCCGAGCCTGTTGGGTCGGAACATGAAGAGGCTAAGGCCTCTCAAGGGTCTTTGGAGAGCGGTGAGATCAGGGTCGAGGATTTTTCTCCAGTTGAGGATGAATATATTCCTCCGCCTTCTTCAGAGGAGAAGAAGGAGAGGAAAAAGAAGAAGAAGAAGAAGAAGAGGAAGTCGAGGTCCAGTAGGAGGGAGAGTTCACCGACTTCTGTGCCTTTGGAGGAGGTGGAACAGGCTGATCAGGAAGGCGTCGAGATAGAGCCAGTCCTGAAACATGTGGTGGAGGATCCCGTGGATGGGGGATCGAAGCAAGAGAAAAAAGTCGATGCTGTCCCTATTCATTTGAAACAGTCGGTTTGGGCTACCCTGCTCCACCCAACTACATCCGTTGCCAGTCCTGAAACAGCCAGTCCTTTTATCTGTCCCAGCAAGTCGGAGGAGTGCTACCCTGCTCCACCCAACTACATCCGTTTTTCCACAAAAGTTTTTGACGAGGGTTTGAAGTTTCCCCTCCCTCGTTTGTTTAGGAAGATAGTGGGTCATTTGGGAGTTCACTATTTTCAGCTCCAGGCGAACTCCTTGAGGTTGTTGATCGGCGTAGCAGCAGCGGTCCATGTCCATAAGCTAGAGGTGACCGATGCTGTTCTCCGTCATCTGTATGTCAGGGTGAAGTCGACCAAGCTCGGGACTTGAGCCCTAGAAAGGGTTTTTCCATGTGTCGGTCCTTGAGTAATGTCACCCTATGGAAAGAGAGTTTCCTGTTTCTGCACAATGAGCAGAGATGGGATGGAGTGTGCCCTTCTTGGAGGGAAAACTATCTAGAGGAGGTAGGTAGTGAGTTGTTTGGTCCGGACCGCGAGCCCCTGGACTCTTTGTCCCTGGCCGAGCGTCGGACGGGAGAGTACTTCCGTCACCCTAACCGAGATGAGGGTGTATGTGAGAAGGTCAAAGCTCCTCCCCATTGGAAGATCGATAAGTCCTGGTTCTCCAATGAAGCTTTCCTGGTCTTCATTGGTTTTCGGTCGACCATGACCCATGGTATAATGGCCTTGTGTTCATTGTTTCCTTGCTCTAAATCTTTTCTGTTGGTCGAGGGTTTTGCTTAACTCTCTTCCTTTCTTCATGTTTTGTAGAGGTCGTCGTTGTTGAGCTGTTAGAGATGCCGGAGGGAGATCAGATGGTGGTCGGGACGACCTCCAAGGCTTTTCTTGGAGCTTTCAAGGATACGGTCGAGGCTCAGAAGAAGCTTGCATCAGTAACAGATCTTTCCTCCCCCCATCTGTTGTAGTCGATAGTCCCATAGTTGATGCTGATGACTTTCTTGTTTTATGCAGCCTCCCAAGAAGAAGAAATCAACGGCCTTCAGGACGAAGGCAAGGTTGAAAAAGGGAAGGTTCTTCGACTAAAGCTTTATCTGACGTCGACCCTCACCCTAGAAAGAGGTCGGGTGACAAGGTCCCGGTGTCACAGGAGAGGGTGTCTCCTTCGAAGAAGAAGAAGGTTGATACCCCTGGTGTCGGGTTGATCCAAGCGAGTCAGCCCTCTACCGTTGCCTGGGGGATAGTTACCCCTCCTGTCGGAATTCAAGAGACAGGTGCTGGCCCTTCCATCTCGGTCGTAGCAGGAGAATTTTCCCCACCGAGTCTGAGGAGCATTGATGAAATGCAGGCTGTCCGATCTACCCGAAGGGACAGAAATGAGTTCACGGGCCAGGCGTTCATGATTAGCAGGAAGAGTCCTGAAGGTCATGCCCTCAAGATGCCGGCCGTTCTGGGGGCTCCTCTGGATGAACAATCCAGCCAAGGCCGTCTTCCCTAACTTGTTCCATGAGAAGGACATGGAGCAGGTAACTTTGGAGGTGGGGTCGACAGATGTCGTGACGGCCCTTTTGAGGCGTATGGCCACAAGTCGACTGAAGGTACTTTCACAGCCGTTTCCTTCGTTTGTTTTCAGCCATGTTTTTTCGGATGTTACTAATTTGTTTGTGTTTTTCAGGATGACATTCTCCTGAGTGCAGCTATTAGGGTCGACGAGGCTCAAAGGCGTCGGTTGGTCATCCAGTGTCAAGAGGAGTAGGCCAACGCCGAGGCTAAAGCCCGGGAGGAGGCTCGAGCTGAGTTGTCGGGTCTTCGTGCCGCGTTGGAGAAGGTGAAGGTCGACCTTAAGGAGGGGAAGTCTCTTCTTACTGAGAGAGAGCGTTCCCTCGAGGAGTTGAGAGGGAGACTGGAGGAGGCTAACAAGGCCAATGCTCAAGTCACAGGTCTCCTGAAGCTGCCAAGGCTGAAGCCGAAGATTGGAAGACCAAGGAGGCTCGGGCCTAGGCTGACCGGAGGGTGGCTGTGGATCGTCAGACTCGATTCTAGAATGAAGCCTTGCTCCAGGTGTATGGAGATGGAGATGTTGGAGCTGCTGTGGTCATCTCCCTTGCTAGAATTCGGAACCTCCAAACTTCTACCGACCCCGATCACCTAGCTAAGGCCAGTAGAATGCAGGACTCTATTGCCTTGGATCTGAAGGATATGGAGGCCATTGTTGCTGAGAGGCGGGCATAGGAGGAAGCGGAATGATCAGGGACGTCTGAGGCCTACACCCCCTAGTAGGGGGGTTTGTACTTGTTCCTTTTCAAGGTGGTTGGTCACCCTTAATGTAAACTATTTGCGCCCCCTCCGCTTTTCAGGGTTGATTAATGGAAATGTCTATTCTCAGTAAACTCGAATCTATTTTTTCTCTAGCTCATACTTTCGTCAACTTCAATAATTGATCATTTATTGTTTTTCTGAGAGGTCATTGCATGTATGACAGCTATCGCGGGTAACCGCTCCTGCCTTTCCTTTTTTGCTTATAGATAGGCTTGTCTAGCTCATTGATTTCGTCATCCAACTTTCTAAAGAGATGTCTTCCTCAACCATTTTCATTTCTTCAGGCTCTAGTGATGAGTCCTCCATGGATACCAAGTCGGTATCCCGAGCGTATCTCCTTCGGTCGGGAAGGCGCGTTGTAAGGAATAATCGATCAAACAAAGCGTGTGAGGAAGGTGCTTCAAAGTCGACTCATGACGAGCCCTTGAAAGTCCCTGATAAGTTCAGTGAGGCTAATTTAGCTAGGCTGACAGTTCCTAATTTCGTTCGCCTCTTCGGGGATACTTCTCTGTCCGAGCGTCTCCGTACCCATATTTGGATGGTGTTTCAGTAACTTCAATCCTAGGGGGTCCTGGAATGTCTCGAAGTTGAGCCTCAGGCCATAAGGCTGCTTGGTGAGGGTGGAAGTAGACCTGACTCTCCTCCCCCCGTTCCTCCTAAAGTCGAACCTGGTCCAGATATTCCTTCTCCTGGAGTGAGGGATACTGAAGGTACAACCCCCCTTGAGGCGAAAGTCGGCATGAGACAGTGGGTGAGCAGGGTCGTCAGGGTCAGCAAACCCGTAGGCAGGCTTTGGAGCGAGAGATTCTGCGTGCTGAGGAGACTAGGAGATCAATATTGGAGGAGAAGACACATGTAGCTTAGAGGGTCGATCAACTCATGAAAGACCTTTGTGCTGCGAAGCGGGTAGTAGAGGATAAAACCCTGGCCCTTGAAGAGGGGAGGAAACTCCATCGTTCTCTGGTTCAGAGACAACAAGCATTGGAGCAGGAAATCAAGCACAAGCGTGAAGCTCTAGACCCCTAGACCCTCTTCCTCTTCCATTACTGCAGTTATTTTTGATCTGTTATGTAGCTTCTCTGTAATAATTTGTACCCTCGATATTTTGAATGTATGAATGACTTTATGTTCTTGAATCTAGCTTGTGTAGTTACTTTTCCCACTCGAGGGAAAGGTGAGGTAACTGAAGCGTTTCTTTTCTCTTCAGGCGGGGGCGCGAACCGGGTTCACACTGTATCTCTGTGCCACGTGTCTCTTGAAGAGAGGCGTAGCTTGGTCTCCCTTGGCTTTTTTGCCTATAAATACTTGAGTGAACTTTTCACAATTTCATCCAACTCTTCTCGCATTACTTTCTCTCTCTAGAAATATTCTTCCAGACTCCAGTGATCTTTCTCGAGCTTTTCTCTGTTTCTGAGATGGTTCCAGGAGGAAAGCTACAACCATTCATCGTGGAGAATCTAGTAGGCAGGCTAGGAAGGTCGAGGGTGCTGGGAAGAGTCGTGTCTTGACTTCTTCGGAGTCTTACATCCCAGCCACTCCCCGATCCTCTCCTGGGTCGAGCTTGGGCTCGGAGGCTCGGGATTTGATCACTGCTATTAGGAGATCTTGAGCGGAGCATCGAGGGTCCGATGGTCAGGCACTTCCTGCCGTTGAGGTTCTGGCTCCCCCTCCTACTGCCAGGGGGCCTGAACCGCCTGCTCGACTTGTTCCTTTGTCGGAACGGTTGACCAATTGTCTTCAGGAGCTTCATCGGGAGATCGGTGGAGCTTGTGAGAGGGAGGCGGCCAACCAAGCTAAGATCCGCCACTGGGAGAAGAGGGACAATACCCTCCTGGACGCTAGGACCGAGCTGGCGGCTCGGATTATCGGAGGGGTCGAGAAGTTGAACGGCCTTCGGGAGCGGAGGGAGGAGCTCCTCGATAAAGTGAGGGTTCTAAGGAACCAGCTGGAGGGTCAGCCTCCTGCTTCTCCCCCTCTATCCCTTTAGGCTCTGTATTGAATCAATAATCAATACAGAGCCTAAAGGGCAGGTCAGGAGATTGTCTTGTACTTGTCGATCTCCTCCCTGACCTCTTTCTTCCATGGGCAGGTCAGGAGATTGTCTTGTACTTGGAAATCTCTTCCCTGACCTCTTTCTTCCAGCGTGAGGTCGGAGGATCGAGTTATCTTTTTCGTAGGTAGACTTTTTGGCTTTGTCGAGCTTGCATGTTGACTAGGAATTTTGTACATGAACTCAAACTGTGTAGTTTCATCCTTCGATCTTGTGTAATCTTTTTCTTTAATCAATCTAAAGATTATTGGTTTGAATGCTTTGATTCTGTCGCTGTTTGCAAATTTCAAAATTTTGCCCGACTTTTTTCCATCACTCGATCATTGATACTCGTTTACTCGTCGTACCTCGAGTGTAAAATTTACTGAGGTAAGTATACCCTGCCCCCACACTCGAGGTGCGGCTGTTTGGGTCAGATTTTTACTTTATTCTGGGAGTTGTATAGTCTGGTGTTTTTCAAAATGCCGGTTACTCTCCCTTGTCATAATTATTTCAGGTTGATGTGGCGGTTGGGAGATTCAACCCTTCGGGATACCACACGTGTCCTCTTTGAATTGAGGCTCTTTCTCTCCTAGACGCCGGTTGGAGGTGACAGTTCGTCTTCTCTTGGAAAGGTTATAAATACCCCTAGGGTTGCTTGGAAATTTTGTCATTCTCATCGTCATTTCCCGTTTTCACTTTCCCTCTCTAGATTTCTTGAGCTCCATATCACCTCTTCCAGGTAGCCTAGTAGTCGCCGTGACATGTCTTCTCCGCCTTCCAAGAATCGTAAGCTCCATCTTGGGGGTAGATCTACCCCTCGTCTGTCTCTAACGATGGGCGGGGACCTAGTCACCCCTAAGGTCGAGCCTGCCGCTGGGCCCAGTGGGTCGACAATGGTCAATATGCCCCTTGACCCCCATTCCCACGAGGAGCATTGTGGGTGTGATTACTGCGTTTCTCTGGACGCTCTCAGATTTGCTAGGAGGAGGGAAGGCTATCTCCCGCTTCTGCCTGCTGACGCTCCTGTCGACCCTCAGGCTCTTTTTTTTTTTTTCTTCTTTTTTTTTTTTTTTTTTTTTGGGCCTGTTGGGGTCTGTAACTTTTTGGCCCAATGAGGCTTGTAAATATCGTTTCAATGAATGAGATCGACCTCTTGCTAAGCTCCTTTTTTTTCTCTTATGACTGTATTGATCTGCTAGAATCATTTGTTTTTACAAAGGTCTTGGCTTGGCCAATCGATCCTTTTTCTTATTGGTATGTAAGGCGTTTCAGCTCTGTAAGGCGTTTAGGTTATCTGGACCTATTTAGCCCGATTTCTTAGGCGTTTGGCCTGTTGTGGAGGGTCGTAAGATCTCAAGTCTACGTCCCCGAGTAGTAGTATTTTGCGCATGAGACGTGAAGCTCATGTAAAGGCTTTAGGCTTTGTAGGCCTGTTTTTGTCCGCAATTACATTTAGGCCGTTTGGACCCTGTGAGACTTTCATGATCATCGGATCATCTTAATCCAATGTAAGGCGTTTTTAGGTCATTGGACCTATTTAGCCCGATTGTTCGGTGGTTAGGCGCGTAATAGTTTAGAATAGGGTTGTCAAAACATTAGATATTTTGCCCCCTGTTACGCGTCTGACCATCGAGTCTTGTTAAATCAATTATCCTGCGAGCTTGTTATGGAGTCGAAACGCATATGCGTATGCCCCCAAGCTCGCGGGTTAATTGATTTATTTTTTCTTAACAATTAAGTAGTTGATAAGAGATGTTGATAGAAGATGTTGTAGGGTTCCCACCCGTTTGTCATTGATAGAGGTATTGTCGGGGTCCTCACCCCTTACAGAGGTCGATTTTTGCAGGGATCGCCTAACCTTTTACAATCTGGACAATTTTGGTGGGATCGCCAAAAAACCCTTTGATTTAGTAGACAATTTTTGTAGGGATTTGTGAACCCATGAGAAAGATAGACAATTTTTTAAGGAGATTTGTGAACCCTGGGGTCGATTTGTGCTGGGATTCGCCAACCCATTTTGCTCGATTTTTAGGAAAAAATCAGCCAACCTCTGTTAGATGTGGAATTTCCTCAGGTTGTTGAGGTTCCACACTCTAGGTAGTGGGATTCCACTCATGTTTTCCAGCCGGTATGTGCCTGGTCAAATGACCCCCGTGATTTTATAGGGCCCTTCCAGTTAGCAGTCAGCTTCCCTTGTTCAGACTATTTTCCCGTACTATCGGTTTTGCGGAGTACCAAGTTGCCTAAAGCCATATGTTTCCCCTTCACGCTCCTATTGAATTGTCGTATCAGCTGATTTTTGGCTATGTCCATTCGTAGGAGGGTGTCTCCTCTCGTTTCAGGCAGTAGGTCGAGGTTGAACCTCAACTGTCGGTCGTTTTCTTCAGGGTCTTATGAAATCACGACGAAGAACTTGAATTGTCTTGGTGCCTCTGGAAAAGGACCCAATATCTCCATTCCTCAAAGGTGAAAGGGGAGTGGTTCTAGTATTGGGGATAAGTTCATAGCTGGCTGTCGTTGTACTGTGGAGTGTATCTGGCAATTCTTGCATCGGGTTACCAAGTTCACAACATCGGATCTTATGGTCGGCCAAAAGTATCCGGTTCTGAGAGCTTTTCTGACTAAGGCTCTTCCAGCAATGTGTAACCCACACATTCCACTGTGCAGATCATCCAAGATATCGGCTCCCTCCGAGGGAGTGACACATCTGAGTAATGGTTGGTTGAAAGCTTTAGTTTACAATACTCCATCAACCAGGATAAACCATTTTGCTCGCTTCTTTACTTTTGCCTTTTCCTTTTCATCCCCCGATAGAGCCCAATCTTTGAGGTAGTCGATTATGGGATCCATCCAAGTTTCCGACCTATGGAGCAAGTTTACTTCAGGAGGCTTTGTGATGCTTTTTTCTTGCAGGACTTCCCAAAAAATCGATCGTGGAAGTCCGTTGATAGCAGAGCTGGCCAGCTTGGCCAGAGCATCTACCTGTTGGTTGTCTGATCTCAACACATGCTTGATGGAGAATTCTTCGAATTTTGAAATTTCTTCCTTCGCTTGTTGGAGGTACGCCTTCATGGAGTCTTCCCTGGCCTCATAGTCTCCTGTGATCTGAGATACTACCAACTGGGAATCCATGATTACTGCCACACTCTGGGCTCCTACCATTCGAGCCATTTGTAGACCTGCTAGCAGGGCCTCATATTCTGCTTCGTTGTTAGATGCTGTGAACTGGAATCGCATGGCGTATTCGAACACACCGGGATTTTTGAGTACTAGACCTGCCCCGCTCCCATTTCGGCAGGATGAACAATCGACTTCCAGTTCCCACTTCGTCGACCACAGCACTGGTTGTTCGTTGATAGATGCCATTTCCACTGTGAAGTCGGCCAATGCTTGCCCTTTTATGGCTCTCCGGGGCTCATATCCTATGGAGAACTCGCCCAGCTCGGTGGCCCATGGCTTTAGTCTTCCAGCTCGCTTTGGGCTCTGCAGAACTGCCTTCAAGGGTTGATCAGTGAGTACAGTAATCTCATGGGAACAGAAGTAAGGTCGCAGCCGTTGTGCACTTATGATCAGAGCCAAAGCAAACTTTTCGATATCAGGATATCGTGTTTCCGCGTCAAAAAGGACGTGGCTCACGAAGTAGACTGGGTGCTGAGTCTTATCTCGCAGACATACCAGGGCCGTTGAAACTGCCCGTTCTGAGACTGCCAAGTAGATAAAAATGATCAGAGCCAAAGCAAACTTCTGTATCCTGCTGATCATATCGATACCAGGCGTTGATATGTTGCCCCCGCATTTTTTAAACCGAAGGGCATCATATTGTAATAGAATACTCCGTCGTCAGTGATGAAGGCTGCCTTTTCTTGATCTTCCTCTGCTAGCCGTACATGGTGGTACCCTAAAAAAGCATCCATAAAGCTGAGAAGTTCATGCCCAGACGTGGAGTCAATGAACTCGTCAATTCGAGGGAGGGGGAGGTCGTCCTTTGGGCATGCCTTGTTAAGATCTGTAAAGTCGACGCACATCCGCCAAGTCCCATTGTGTTTTTTGAGTAGCACCACTTTCGCTAGCCACTCCGAGTAAAGGCATTCTCTGATAAATTCGGCCTTCAGCAGCTTTTGAACTTAGGCTGTTGCAGCTTCACTTCTCTCCCTACCCATTTGCCTCTTCTTTTGCTTTACAGGCTTAAAATTGGGCTGTACCCCTAGCGTATGGATGATTAGATCACCAGCTATGCCTGGCATATCGGATGGGGAGAATGCAAAGATGTCGGAATACTCTTGGGGTAGCCCTGTTATGTCTCTTCTCTGAGGGTCGACTAGGTCTTCCCCGATATATGTGATTTTTTCTGGCTGTTACTCATTCAGCCTGACCTCCGAGGTTTCCCCCAATGGTTCGGGTCGATTTTCAGGCTCAAACCTTGTATCGATATGATCAGCAAGATACATTTCTAGGAGCATGCATCCAGCTATCTTCCTCTTCCCTTCCCTTACACTCTTCTTTTTTGCTGCTGCGCTCTCTACAGGGGTAGGGGCAACAGTCAGTGCTGTCCCTATGTCATGCGCTATCACCACTGACTTCGTAGGTAATAAGGGAAGGTCTTCGTCTTCGTTTTCCAGTTTCTTGCTATCCAGACAATCGACATACGATTTTCGGGCGGTCTTCTGGTCGCTAACCACCTGCCCGATTAGGCCGTTCCCCTGATCAAATTTTATAATTAACCAGGACATGTGGATCACCGCGTTGATGGCTGTTAGAGTGGGTCGACGGAGGATGGCGTTGTAGGCCAATTTCGTATCGTCCACCAAGAATTCGATGATCTTCCTTCGACGAGCCCCCTTTTCTCCTATTCATACCGGGAGAATGATGGTGCCAATAGGGTAGACTTTGTGCCCGCCAAACCCAATGACGGGCAGTGATACGGGGGTAATCTTGTCTTCACTGTACCCCAATCATCGGAGGCACTTATAGGGGATGATGTCGGCCTAACTTCCTATATCAATGAGGACTCGCTCGGTGAGTAAGCCTGCGATCTTGAGAGTTACGACCAGTGGATCGTCATGTGGATGCAATGCTCGGGCATCACGCTCGTCGAAGGTTACAGGCGGGATCTTGCCTATGGGGGGAACCCCCACAGCTATTATTTGTTCAGCACTGCGATAATGATCCTGTCGTTGCTTTTTGGTCGACCCCCATCCACCTAGGCCACCATAGATCATTTTAACGACGTTGCTCATATCATCCTCTTCCGACTCTTCGTCTTCTACAACCGTCGCCACCTTGGGTTTTTTGTAGACATTTTTCTTTTTGAGGAACTACTTCAACTTTCCTTCCTCAGCTAGTTTCTCAAGGTTTTTTACCAGCCTCTGACAGTCTTGGGTCGCATGCCTCACATCGTCATGGTATGCGCATCGAAGCTTTGGGTTTCTTTCAGAGAGATCCCTAACAATGGGAGGCGGGATGTCGAGTAGTTTTCGATCCATCTTGTTGAAGATGGTTTGTTGGTCAACACTGAAGGGCCACTGATCATCTGAAGGGTCAGTCTTCCTCCAGTCACTTCTTTTAGGAGGCCCTCTGGACACAGCAAGTGCTTCTGTTGGTCGCTTGCCTTTGTCGCTTTTAGTATTTTTACTCGACTTAGCCTCGAACTTTGGGTCTGTCTTCCCATTGCCCGGAGTATATCGTCCCGACTTTTCCTGTGAGTTGGCATATGCCACGGTGAATCGTCTAACCTCTAGCAGGGTTAGGAATCATTTTTCATCTCGCTTCAAATTTATCTGGAGCATGAAGTGCGACCGCTCGGTTAACCCTGACACAGAGGCCGCGCTGGCGAGCCTTTCGTCCAGGTCATCAGTTTCGAGGGTTTCTGCATTGAATCGAGCAAGATAATCTTTCAAGCCCTCTTTCTCGTCCTGTTTTAGTTTGTAGAGGTGTTCCGTGGTCTTTCTCTGCTGGATGTGTGCCGGGAAGTGATTCTTGAAGCTTTTTTCCATCTGAGCCCAAGAGTAGATACTCTTAGGGGCAAGTGAGGCATACCATCGGATGGCAAGCCCGTTCAGAGTCATTGGAAAATTTCTGCACAGCGCCGCATCACTTAGAGTTTGGTTCATCATGGTCGCTCTGTAAGCCATGATGTGATCTTGTGGGTTCTGGGGGACCTTATACTTGTCCGCCATTGGTTTTAATTTTGATGGCATTGTAGCCGCCATGATCTCGTCGCTGAATGGAGTTAATCCTACAGCTGGTGTGTCACTCCCCAAGTTTGCTAAGGTCTTAGATACCCCAACGTTCCCCATGGTGGTGGGGCTCGGGATTTGGAGTATCGACGGTTGCAAGATTGTGTTAATTTGAGGTGGAATGAACCCCGTGAGGTGTTCCTGATCCCGTTTTCGTTCATTCTCATATCTTTGATTCAACTCTTTCAATTTCTGCTCTTCGATTTTGCATTCAGCCTCTCGGTATTCAATGATATTGCGATGGTCTTCCTTAGTCCGACTCGACCGTTTCTGTTTCTCTTTTTCAAAGAGTTGGTATAGCTCTTGGAGCTGTTCTTCTTCCGCTCGCCGGGCTTCCTCCCTTTTGAGTATAATACCCCTAATGTCGGTTCCGTACTTGCTGACCTCTTTCTCCTCTCTCTTTTTCTCGAGGAATTTCCTCAAGTCGTCTGACTTAGTTGGGCGATTCAAGGGTTTGCCTCGAGATGTTTTGCGTTCTTTGGATCCGCCAGTGCTACGAGTGGACCAGCTGTCCCTCATAGACCTAGTTGTTAGAGACGGAGATGGTTCGGGTTGCGGAGGAGGGGGAGGACGCCTGGTCTCTGATGGAACTCTGCTCCCTCCCTTCGAAGTTTCCCCCTTTTCCCGGTTTTTAGGAGGCCTCAACTCTTTCACCAGACACTCAAGAGTTTCCTTCATCGTATTTTGTAATTCCCCAATGATCTGCTGTAGTTCCCCCCGAGTTACAGGGACTTCAGGATTTCCAAAGGTTTGGCTCCCGTTCTCATCAGAATGTTGTGATCCCTCGAGATCCGGGATAGCTTCCATGTTAACTGTTGTGTGTTTCTTGCGTAGATATGGGGGTGTAAGCAATTTTGTAGTTATTAGGTCAGGGAGTTCGATTGAATCTGGGGTTTCTGGCCGCTCACTCATGCAAAACCATACACCTTCTCCACAGACGGCGCCAAATGTTTCGCCCGATTTGAAGGGGGGTCGAACACTGGGAAGATGTTGGGATCGAGATGTGCGAGCGGGGGCTGTTTGTCTGTTTCCCTGGCCCTCTCCACTGCTACCTGCACAAGACAAGCAAAGGTGAACTAGCTCGGGGGGTCGACCCGAGAAGACCCCTCCGATGCTTAAGTTTGTAAATGGAGATCTGTACGAGAGGTACTTTTGTACAGGCAGGTATATTTGGAGTAATGAGGTGAAGATTTGATAGAGCGTCAGACTATGGGAATCAGAGATGAAAGACGGAATGTCAGAGCTCAATGTCAGACAACGTGAATGTTCTCTCAATAGAATGACCTTACCTTTGCCTTGATTTCCGCGCAGGTATTTATAGGGCCAAAGTTGGCTAGCTTCGTCGAATAAACAGTGGATACGTAGCCCTGTGCGTACGTCCCTCTCTAAGTCGGCTTGATGTCGTCACTTCTGTCCTTGGGGCTTAGAGAGCGTGGCCGCCAAGGCACTCATCTGAATCTCTGTAGGAATATTCGCATAGTACATGTGCTAACGTCAGGGTTGAGCGTACATAAAGCCTAAAGGTCGATTCATGGCTGAGCCGACCCTCGTAGTCGAGCCACAACATAATTGTAGTCCTTGGGTCGGTACGAGACTGGTAGTTGAGGTAGATCTTCCCGGGTCTGTTGGTGATGTTGAGCAGCGGGCGGGGGAACCCTCGATCAGGGGTTGCCCCTCGAGGTGAAGAAATGTTTTTTTTGAGTTGTCAATGATCCAGGCTCTGCTGAAGGTCAGGATTCTTCTTGCGTAGCTATTACGGGGGTCGATAGCTCGACCCTCGTTATTTTGGTTATATCAAGTAGGTATCATGTTTACTATTTCCCGTGCTTGTGGGATTTTGACAGAGTTGCGGAGTACATTTGGGGTCTTCCCGCATACTCTTGTCTTCTACGGTGCTTGAGGCAGTTCAGCCGCCTTGGTGGAGAGGAGGGCGGGTCTCGCGTCTCCTTGGTCGGTTATTGGAAGGTTATGGAGGTAGTTTCCTTTTTCCCTTCTGGTCTTTGTAGTTTTTGCTTTTACTCACCACTTGGCATTTCCCCGACCTTTCCCCTCTTCTCGAGATAGGGGATTTGTCTTTTCCAACGATGCAGACCTGGAAAGGACGGGCATCTTGCCCACTTACTACGCTGCACGCCCTTAGGGAGGCGATATATTTCTTGACTGCTCAGGATGTAAGTGATTATCTTTTGTGCTTTTTTCGTGTTTTTCATCCTTTTGTGTGCTTATTCTTTACTTTTGTAGGTCGACTGGTTCCCCTAGGCGGATTACCTCACGGGTCTCTCGGGCCGATTCTTGGGTGCTCGGGAGTAGGACCAGAGGAGGATCCTCATTGAGGGTCCTTTCGGTTTTGATTGGCTCTTGGGAGAGAGACTGATTAGGCAGACTTTCTCGATCCTTCCGGCTCCGAGGATTCCTTTGGATCCTCCGGATTCTATGGTTTACGTTCGTCACTTTACCGTGGAGCAGGTAAGGGCAGCCACTGTCGGGGCGAATGCCCTTGATTATTTGCTTCCAGCTGATCCTGAGGTGGATCTTATGGTGGCTATACCGAGTTTGCTGAGGCTCGGTTGTGCCCTCAACTTCTCTACCGACCCGGTAAGTAATGTACTTTTATTTCTTAATTTCGTTTGGAAATTTAGAAATGTATCTATTATCTTCAAATCTTCGCAGAGCGCTGCGAGTTCTTCATCGTCTCATGCGACTGCCTCTTCTCCGCGCCCTACACCTCCTTCCATGTCAGTGAGTTATAGAAGAGCGGATGGGTCACCTCAGCTTCTACTGATTTATGAGTTTCGTGGCCCCGATGAGGAGTTTGAGGGATTGCCTCTACCAGCTGGTTGTAGGGGGGTAAGTGAAAATCCCTTGTAATCTGCAATATTTCTTTTGTGTTTATACTGACTCTTTTCTTTATGTCCACAGTTGGATGCTGCTCAGACGCGGAAGATCTATAGGGGCATGTAGGCCTCTATGAATTGGATTTCCAGATTCGCGTCTCGGAGTGTATGCACGAGTTGTCGGTCCGACGTTCGAGAGGTATGTTCATTTGAAGTAATAATGCTTGATTTGACTTTTTTTGTAATTTTCTGACCTTGAGCCTATTTCGCAGCCTGTTCCTGTGGCGAGGCCTCCTAGGCCTCCAGTTATTCCTGCTCTGGAGTCGGTGTCTACACCGCAGCATCCTCCTCCGAGGCAAGAGAGTACGAAAGTGCGTCATGGGACGCCTCGAGCTCGAGTGGAAACGGGGAACTCACCCCAGGTGCCTTATCTTCCGCAGTGGCATGCACTGCCACCCTATATGGGGTATCCGGGTTATCCCATGTCTACGTATCCTTCGGTCCCTCCAAGGGGTTCTTGGAGTCAGGAGAGTACGGGTTATGGCGGCTATCCCGGCATGTCGGAGCCACCGCGCCATTCATTGGATCCTGCTTACTTGACGGGTTCATTATTTGCATTTGACCCTAGAGCTTGGGCGATGTCTCAGCCCGGTCCTTCCGGTGCTCCATCATCAAGTGGACCCGGAGAGTCGTCTCAGGCGGGTCCGAGTACTGGCGAAGATGGCCAGTGATATTTGTTGTAGTGCATTTTGAACTTTCGGGCTTGTATTAAACCTGCTATAAATATTGCATTTCATTCACGCACAACAATATCACGAAAATGCCCATATGTGAATTTAATCATCTAATTTTCGAATGAAAAATCACAAAACACGGTATCCGAAAATTTAGGATTCCCGAGAACTTGATGATGGAGGGGAAAAAATATAATTAAAAGGGGAAAAAATACTTAAAGAAAATAAGGAATCAGAAAATAAAACGAAAAAAGCTGGAACTTGATAATGAAAATAAAAAGAAGGAAAGAAAATAAAAAGAGAATAAATAGAAAAGTGGCAGGAGCCAAAATTAAAGTAAGGAAAATCTAAGGAAAGGCTTCCAAAATCTGTCCAAGTGGAAATTAGGAAGGTAGAGCTCAGTCAATGGAGAGGTCGAGTGGACCAAAGTTGTCTCGCGAAGTTGTTGGACAGGCGCCTATACAAGGTGACCGCTAGAGCTCCTAGCGGCTGTGCTAGAGCTCAAGTGGTTGCTGCTTGGGCAAGCGGCTAAGCGTCCAGACATGTTGAGAGGCCGCCTGGCCCTTTTTGTCAATTGTCTGCATATCCTTAATTTTTCGACGAGAATCCAACCTTGACCTTTATATAGTTGGGTTTCCTCCTCTTCTCTTCTTACCACTTACTTTGAGCCCCTAGAGAGAGAAAATTCCTCGAGAGAAAATCCTTAATCATAACAATGGTGAACTTTGATGATGTCTTTGATGCTTGGCTGGCCTCCATGACCGTAGAGGAGAGGTTAGAGCTTACTCCCTTCCATCTTAATGCCTTCTTTCACCTCAAACAGGTTAATATTTTATGGGACTTTCTTCATGCTTCTATTGAGTTTTTGGACCCAAGGTTCCATGTTTTCCGTTTTGGTGCTCATGAGATGTGCCCGTTGGTGGAGGAGTTCTCCGATATCATTGATTTTCCAACCAAAAGCCCTCCCGCCGTTCCTTACTTGGGGAACACTTTTTTGGGTGATTTCCATTAGTACCTTGGGTTGTCTTCACGTCAAGTTACTCAAGTGCGTCACGGTGAGGACGTTGATCTTGCTAGGCTCGTGACCTTCTTTACCTCTAGGGTCCGAGATGCGATGGATATGAGGTACAATAAACGTGCCTTTGTATTTTGCCTCCTCACTCGTTACTTGTTTGTAGGTGGTAATGAAGACGCTGTTATTCCATCCGAAAAGAAGTCTACCATCAACAAGGGCAAAGCTTGCCTTCTAAGGGTGACCGAGCAAATTCAATGGAATAGCTCTCCTATGCACTTGGTTGTGGGAGAGACAATCCTTGCTTTAGATAGGCCCAAGAGCAATCCTCAAGATTCCTTTACCGGAAGCCCTTTACTCCATCAAGTAAGTTTTTGTGATAAAGCCATAATCTTTGTGGATTTCACTTTATGTGGTGAAATTCTCATCTTGTATTGACTTGAATTTTCCTTTTGTTGTTTTTGTGTAGATATGGCTTCAAGAGAGACTCCACTTGCTTGAGGCTCCCATTGACACTAGGAAGTTCCTCCCTAAACACTTTCCGGCGAGACGTTGAAAGTTCTCCGAATCCTCTCAGGAGGCCGGGGTGGATAGTATACTTCTACACCGACATCCAACCGGCTTTGTTCATTTTCCCTTGGTGGCGTACCACAAAAATTGTACGTTGTAGTGAGAATGTGCTCTTTACGAGGATCATAGGTTTGTATACTTTTATGTTCTTCCTACCGAACCACCTCCTCCGCCAATACGGCTTAAGGAAAAGGATCCCGAATGTGAGTTGCGAACCTCCTTGCCTAAGGCACTTAACGTCCTTCTTAGTGTCTAATTGGGAACGACACTGGAATCATCGCCAAGTGTGGACTAAGCCGGTATACCCGCATTCAAACGGGTTATCTAGCTTTTATGAGGAATGGATTTGGAATGGTGACCACCAAGTCAATCAAAGGCTCCTAGAAGACGAAAAAGAGTTGTTCAAGGCCGGCAAATATGATGAGCCAAACGATATAAGGATAACTCCCACAGATAGGCCCGCTAAGCCTTCCAAGCCCCAAACTAAGGGTAAGGGAAAAGGTAAGGTCAAGGCCCAATCTAAGAAGAGGAAGAATCCGGCCCACTCGTCCAAACAAGTCCTTCAAGCTAGGCCCAATGATCACGAGGCGTCTTCTAGCAATGGTAAGGAAAGATGGGCTCCAAAAGAACGAATGGAACATGAGGAGCCTAGCGAGCCCGCCCAAGAGCCCGAAGTTAAAGACAAAAAGGAGTAGTCCAGCTCTAGTTGTCTAGCAAGTCTTGCCTTTTTGTGCTTAGTAGTATAAATCAAATAACGGGTTTGCATGCCCAAATAGATGTAGTTTAGAATTGCCCTTTTATTTTTATTATTATTTCGCACTTTTTTTTTGTTTTAGAGCATGTAATGGACTTTAGCCATATTAATGAAAGACTTGCTTATTTTTGCATTAATCGAATGGATTAAAAACTCCCTTAGAGATTCATTTTATTAAAGTGGCCGGGCCCAAGTTATATGGTTTACCTACATATCCATGCAAAATCAGGCCAATGTAGTGGTCGTAGGCCCCACGTTTTTTTGGTCGTGGGCCCCACGTAGACGGGTTTGACCGATTTTGACTTGGATTTGGTGCCTTAGTGGGCTCTCCCAAGCATTTAATATTTATGCATAGAATCGCTTAAGTTGGTCCATATTTGTGAGTTCAGTAAACTCGTTGCCGTCTAAATCCATTAGCTTTACCGCTCCACCGGATAGTATTGTCTTAACGATGTATGGGCCGGGCCAAATAGGCTTGAACTTTCCCCGAGGGTCGACTACGATTGGCCTTACCTCTTTTAGGACTAAGTCTCCTTCTTTTAGCCCTCTAGCCTTTAATCGTTGATGAAAGTGCCTTGCCATCCTTGCTTGATAGACATGATTGTAATGTAGGGCATTTAGTCGTCTTTCGTCTAGCATGACTAACTGATCATATCGGGCTTGGACCCAATCTACTTCGGGTAATTCACTTTCCAGAGCTATCCTTAATGAAGGGATTTCTACCTCGACTAGGAGTACTTACTCCATTCCGTATACTAAAGAATAAGGCGTTGCTCCTGTTGAGGATCGAATAGTAGTTCTATATCCCCATAGGGCAAATTGTAGCTTGTCGGGCCAATCTTCGTATGTAGTTTTCCATCATCTTAGCTATCATTTGCTTTACGTTCTTGTTTGAGGATTCTACGGCTCCATTCGTTTGTGGCCTATAAGGTGAAGACTGTCGATGTTGAATTTTGAACTTCGTGGAAAGTGCGGCAACATCATTTTTGAATTGGGTCCCGTGATCACTTATGATTTGGTGGGGTACTACATATCTGGTAATGATGTTATCATGTATGAACTTTGCCATGTGATTTGACGCTATGCTTGCGTACGAACGAGCTTCGACCCTTTTGGTGAAATAATCTATCGCGACTAGTATGTATTCATGGCCTCCTTTTTCTGTAGGGGAGATTTTTCCAATGTTGTCAATGCCCCATGTAGAGAACGACCATGGTGAGGTGAATGAATGTATAGGAGTAGGAGGTCAATGTTGTAAATTGGCGTGGAATCGGCAGCGTGGGACTTTCTCACATATTCAATAGGACATTGTATATTGCATTGCATATCATTCTAGGACATTATATATTTTCCCTTATCATTTGCATGTAAAATCATTATTTTATGCATGTCAAGGAAACTATAGAGTCTTGCATCACAATCGGTCACCTCATATAGTTGCATTCATCGAGGCGTGGGCCACAAGGCATCATGTAGAAAGAGTCATCATTGCATGGTCATTTCAAGCTTGTATAGAGAGTTTTCATCTTTGGACTTCGAGGGTTAATATAGAGTTGCCCTCTTCTAAAAGCCTTTTTCGAAATTTCTTACTTAGTGTCCCTTACTAAGTTGAGAATTGCACCCAGGATCGAAAAACCCAAGTTTACTCGAAGGAACAGAAGCCCAATAAGTCTTCAAATATCGAAAAGACTCAAGCCCAAATGATGGAGGAACTTTTGCCCAAATGACTGCCATAAATTCTAGGTTCATTGAAGTAGAGACTAGGATTGCTAAGCTCAATCCTCACACCAAGGATCCTCAGGAACCCATTCTGAATGATGACAAGCCCAAACCTCCCACTAAAGAGGTCTAAGAACTTCAAGCTAAGGTAAATAGGCTCTAGTCTTTTTTAAGCAAAATTCGCATATTTAACGACATGATAGCCAATTCTGAACCCTTTTCTTCCCACATTAAGGGAAAAGTGCCCATAAAGTTCTCCATGCCCGAAGTTCCCATCTTCAAACCCCAAACCTTGGACCCCGTTGTAAGGGTCTGGTTCTTCAAGTTGCCATCTCAAAAGATCCAAAAGTGGAAAGATTTATCCACTTTGTTTTTAGAAAGGTATTCTGACAATGTCTTACCACCCATGACATTAAGAGAGCTAGATATAACCAAGCAAGGTGAGAAACAAGGATTTACCAACTTCGTGAGAAGATGGAGGACCAAGGTCGCCGAAATGATTGATCGCCCATCTGAAAGGGATTAAATTAGAATACTTCTCCACAACTTGATACCTGAGTATCATGAGCACATGAAATTCCAGCCGATCACTACTCGATGAGTGCCAAAATTATTATATATTTAACTCCTTATTCTTTGTCTTTAGTGATTATTTTGTGCCATAATACTTATTTTAGCTTATATTTTGACTTAGAGAGAAAACTAGTACATTTAGTGTAAATTGAGCTAAATTCGTATATTTTGGCAGTTTGACAGGTCCTCTGTATTTTGGCCATAACTCCCTCGTCTGAAATTTAAACGTGTCGATTCAAAATGTTGCGGAAACCTTGAAACCAGGGCTACAATTGTGATGTTTTGAGTCTTTTTCAATTCGGTGAGGAACATATTCTAAATCAAGTCACAAGCAGTAGCTGTCCAGAACATTACGAGATTATGTGACAAATTTGTATGGCTTGTTCCAGCTCATGTTTCTTTTGCTTGCCAAAAATTAATCCAATTTTGAATCTAAAGTGGTGGACCCTGATATGTTAGTAGATGAAGGATGAATAGAATTGCAATTTTAGAGCAAAGAAAATGTGTATAACATGCATTACAAGGAGTACACGTCTTACATGTTCTCTAAGATATGTGGCTAGAAATTGCCTTTGTGAGAATAAAATATAGTAGCAGCAAGTAGCAATTCTAGACTAAATCAATTTAAGAGCAAGGAGCTAGAAGGTTAATTCCATCAAAAGCATGAGCCATCATTTAATGATATTCACATGATGCAGACTTTGGACGGCCACACATGATTGATTAATGAAGAACAAGAGTGAAGAAATGCTATGAATAAAGGAAGAACAACAACCCAGCTCAACATTTATAGAAGAAGGGGCGGCAAGAATACAGTGATCAATAGGTGCACTAGGTAGCTAGATATGGATGTAGCTTGTGATGTCATTGGTGAGCAAATGAAACAAGAGGTTTTGCCTACAAAATAACACACGTAGGAGCTAAAAGAACAACTTTCTGATATACAAGAAGAGAGCTACAATACCATAGTAGCAAACAAGGGAAAAGGAAGTGAGAGAAAGAGAGAGAGGGAATAATTAGTGCTAGGTTCTTAGCTTAACTAACATTAAGTTAAGGTCTTAGTAATTAATTGACATTGATGTTTTGGGACATACATTTGGAGTTAAGACGCCTGCACTTAGAGCTTGAAGTAACACCCGGGAGCTATTCAATGAGTTCTTCTATTCCTTTTTCTTCCATTTTCATTGTGTATGTTATTATGTTAGCTTATGTTTCTTGGGCAAGAACATGTAATTGACTCTTGATATTTTGGTTTATGAGATATATATTATGCTTAATTTTATGTGTTTGGTATTTTGAATATTATGTTAAACTTGTGAAATATCTTATGTGAAGCATGCTTAGTTAATTTTAATTGGCCACTTTTATTAATTCACATGTTTCTCCTGCTAGGTTAATTAATCATAATTAATTAATCAAAGTAGCAACTAATAATAGATTAAAGGTTGAAGCTTTTCTTGCCTATTAATTTATTATTATAGTTTTGACATAGATTGGATATTTTTTAGGTGGAGCATTCTCAATAAAATAATTCCAATAGTTGGTGATGTCTTCTTAATCGTAATGCAATTAATTTAACTGATTCAAGTCATGCTTTCTTGGTCAAGTCAGTTAACTTAATTAGGATTTAATATACATACTTATATGTGGTTAAATTAAACTAATGAGAAGATAGAGAATTTACTTGCATTCAAAATAATTCTATAGTCAACTTCTTCAATAACCATTCACATGATCGATGATTAAATCCATTTATATTGACAAAATTACATGTCTCTTGCCTATTGTTGTTAATACTCTTTTATCACTTCTCGAATTTGCGTCTTTAGTTAGTTAATAGATTTTTATTGTGACTTTTGATTATTTTATCCACCACTAAAAAATCCCCCAAAACTTGTGTACTTTTATAGGTTAGTTCATTTCGGTATAACTGTAATAGTAATTTTATTTTATTTTGTTTATAAACTTAGTTTACTTATTGTTTATGTTTAATTTAGATAATTAATTCAACTTTAGCAAAATAATCTCTGTGGGATCGACCCTTACTTACCCTAGCTACTAGTTAGTTAGAGTTAGTGAGTAAATCAAATATATTAATTTGCATTGCCTGCGACAATACTCGACAAATTTTGGCGCCGTTGCCGGGGATTATTGTTTTGCTATGTTTAATTAATTTCAAATAATATTTTTTTTTGTGTTGGTTTTGTACTTACAACTACAAAATAGGTACCCTTGGTGCATGATGTTGAGAGATGGTAAAGTCATTGGGGAAAAAAGGATTAAAAGAAGAACCAATCTATTCACTAGAGGAGTTTTTCAGTTTTGCTACTTCTTTTGGTGAGACTGTTCCAACTTTTGTTAAAATGGCTAATCGTACTCTTAAAGAGCTCGCAGCTCCTAGTTTATATGATCAACCCTTATGCATTGTGTTTCCTGAAGTGACTACTTCATTTAAATTGCAATCTGGGTTTATTCTATTGTTACCTGTTTTTCGTGGTATGTCTGCTGAAGATCCTCACTGACACTTAAAAGAATTTCCTATTGTGTATAGTACCATGAAACCTGAAGGTGTAGAAGAAGATGTGATTAAATTGGGTGCTTTTCCTTTTAGCCTGCAAGATAGTGCTAAGGATTGGTTGTATTATTTGCCCCCATAGTTCGGTGAGTACATGGACTGAGATGCAGAGGCTTTTCCTAGAAAAGTTATTTCCTGCTTCTCTTGCAGCTTCCATTAGGAAGGACATTTGTGGTATTCGTCAGTATAACGGAGAGTCTTTGCATGAGTATTGGGAAAGATTTAAAAGATTATGTGCTAGTTGTCCTCATCACCAGATAAGTGAACAATTGTTAATCAAATACTTTTATGAAGGTCTTCTTGTAAATGATAGATCCATGATCGATTCTGCTAGTGGTGGTGCCCTAGTGGACAAAACCCCACAAGAGGCTCGAAAATTAATTGCTAATATGGCTGCAAAAACGCAATCTTTTGGACCTAGATAAGATGACACCCGAAGAGTAAAAGAGGTTGGTGTGCATATGTTGGAACAAAAATTAGACAACCTAACAAACCTTGTTGGAAAGATGTTCAGTGGTAATAATGTGCATGTCAAAGCATGTGGTATTTGTCTAAACACGGGACATCCGACTGATTCTTGACCCACCTTGTTTGAAAATGGAGAGCAAGCTAATGCTCTTAGAGGATTTCTTGGATCGCCTCAAAGGAGATATAACCCTTATTCGAACACCTATAATGAAGGATGGAGGGATCATCCAAATTTTAGGTGGGGAAATCAAGGAGTTAGACCTCCAAATCCTAACAACCCCCTGGCTTTAATCAAGGCCAAACTTCTTCTAATCAACCTCCCCAAAACCAATCCCAAGGCATGACCCTTGAGGATATGGTAAAGTCCTTTGTCTCTAGCTTGATTAATTTTCAAAAGGATACTAAGGCTAGTATTCAGAACATGGAGAGTCAAATGGGCAGTTAGCTTCTGAGGTGAGCCAATTAAAGGCTCAACTGTCTAACAAACTTCCCTCACAACCTTTGAACCCTAGAGAAAATGCTTGTGTTGTGACATTAAGGAGTGGAAAAGAATTAAAAGGACCTGAGAGAAAAAATCGATTAGATTTAGAGGAGTTAGAAGTTGAACCCAATGTGAACCCCGAGTCCAAGTTGAAACAAAATGAGAAAAAGTTTGAAGAGTCATTCCCTGAGATCAAGATTAGACCCCTTTTCCTGCTAGGTTGGCTAAAAATAAGAAGGAGGAAGCTGAGAAAGATGTCTTAGAGGGTTTTAAGAAAATTGAAGTGAACATTCCCTTGTTAGATGCCATTAAGCAAGTTTCTCACTATGCCAAATTTTTGAAAGAACTTTGCACTAACAAGAGAAGACTTAAGGGCAATGAGAAAGTGACAGTAGGAGAGAATATTTCGGCTGTTTTACAAAAGAAACTTCCTCCAAAACAAAAAGACCCTGGTATGTTTGCTATACCTTGTGCCATAGGAAACATTGAGATTTGTGGGTGTATGTTAGATTTGGGAGCTTCAACTAATGGCATGCCTTTATCCACTTACACTTCTCTAAATCTGGGACCTTTGAAACCCACAGGTGTTGTCATTCAATTAGCAGACAGGTTCGTAGCATATCCCGAGGGTGTCATAGAAGATGTATTGGTCAAAGTAAGTGAGTTGGTTTTTCCTGCTGATTTTTATGTGTTGAGGATGGAAGGAACACTGTACTCCAGCTGACCTTTCACCCATTCTTTTAGGAAGACCTTTTCATAGAACTGCTAAGACCAAGATAAATATGCATGATAGAACTCTTTCTATGGAGTTTGATGGAGAGAAAATTTCTCTTAACATCTATGATGCTATGAAACACCCCGGTGATAAAGTGTCTTCCTTGTGCACTATTGATGTTTGTGATTCTCTTGTTGAAGACATGATTGAAATAAATGACACTGATTTGATGCATGCAATTATGAATTTGAGCATTGATGAGCATATTCTTGAGACCTTACATGTAGCATGTGATCATAATTTAGTTGATCTCGTGAAAGAACTGTCAGCTTGTGTTATTTCTACCCCTAATGTGGAAAAAGTTGATCTTCCAATTTCACTTAAGAAGCTGTCCCCATCTATCATGTCACCCCCCTTCCCTTGAACTAAAACCACTTCCTGCACATTTGAAATATGCATATTTAGGTGAAGGTGAAAAATTACCTGTGATCATTGCTAACAATCTTTCTTCGTTTGACGAGGAAAGATTGGTTAACATTCTTAGGGACCACAAGACTGCCATAGGATGGAGTTTAGCTGACATTAAGGGAATTAGCCCTTCAACTTGCATGCATAAAATCATTTTAGAAGAAGGAGCTAAAACATCTAGGGAGGCTCAACGTTGTTTGAACCCCCCTATGATGGAGGTTGTTAACAAAGAGATTTTGAAACTGCTTGATGCTGGAGTCATATACCCTATCACTGATTCTCAATGGGGGATTCCTATTCATGTAGTACCTAAGAAAATTGGTCTAACAGTTGTTGAGAATAAAGAAGGAGAATTAGTTCCCACTAGAGTACAAAATGGATGGAGAGTGTGCATTGATTATAGAAAGCTTAATGCTTCTACCAGAAAAATATTTTCCTCTCCCTTTCATGGACCAAATGTTAGAGCGTCTACCTGGACGTTCTCACTACTGCTTTTTAGATGGTTATTCTGGGTACAATCAGATTGTCATAGCTCCCGAGGATCAGGAAAAGACCACTTTCACTTCTCCATTTGGGATGTTTGCATATCGAAGGATGTCTTTTGGTTTTTGCAATGCCCCTGCTACATTTCAGAGATGCAGATGCCTATTTTCTCTGATTATGTTGCTCACATTATTGAGGTTTTCATGGATGATTTTACTGTCTATGGTGATTCACTTGATACATGTTTGGACAATTTAGAACTTGTGCTAAAAAGGTGCATTGAGACTAACATGGTTTTGAATTATGAGAATGTCATTTTATGGTTGAAAAAGGTATAGTCTTAGGGCATGTAGTCTCTTTTAAAGGACTTGAGGTTGATAAGGAAAAAATTGATGTGATTAAATCCCTCCCGTACCCAGCTTGTGTTCGTGAAATTCGTTCCTTTTTGGGGCATGCTGGTTTTTATAGAAGGTACATTAAAGATTTTTCAAAAGTGGCACAACCATTGTGTAGACTGTTGCAAAAAGAAGTGTTGTTTAAATTTGATGAGAATTGTAGAGTGGCTTTTGATGCACTTAAAGAGAAGCTTGTCCCAACTCCTATTATACAACCACCTGATTGGAACTTGCCATTTGAAATAATGTGTGATGCTAGTGATAAGGCGGTTGGTGCAGTTTTAGGACAAAAAGTGGGACGAGTCCCCCATGTGATTTATTATGCTTTGAGGACACTTGATGATGCCCAATGCAATTATACAACAACTGAAAAAGAGTTGTATGCAATTGTGTTTGCTTTAGAGGAATTTCGTTCTTATTTGTTGGGTACTAAGGTGGTCATTTATTCTGACCATGCAGCTTTGAGGCACCTTTAAAAGAAAAAGGAGTCTAAGCCAAGACTTCTTAGATGGGTTTTGTTGCTCCAAGAATTTGACATTGAGATTAGAGATAAGAAAGGAGCTGAGAACTCTGTTGCAGATCATTTGAGCAGAATCATCCAAGACAGAGAAGTATTTCCATTGTCAGATTTGTTTCTTGATGAGCATTTGTTTGCATTGCATGGTAATTTACCTTGGTATGCTGATATTGTTAATTATTTGGTCACCAAGCAACTACCTAATGATTTATCTAGAGCTCAAAAAGATAGGATCAGACATGATGCGAAACACTACCTCTGGAATGAACCTTACCTGTTTAAAATATCTTCTGATGAAACTGTGAGAAAATGTGTGCCTGATCATGAAATTAAATCTATTCTTGAATTTTGTTATGCATTTGAATGTGGTGGACATTTTGGTCCAAAGCGGACTGCTCATAAGGTTTTAGAATGTGGATTATTTTGGCCTTCTTTGCATAATGATGCTTATCTGTTTGTAAAATCATGTGAACCATGTTAAAGAACTGGAAATATCTCCAAGAGAGATCAAATTCCCCTAAGATCTATTTTTGTGCTTGAAATATTTGATGTGTGGGGAATTGATTTTATGGGACCTTTTCCACCTTCTTTTGGCAATGTCCTATGTGATCATACTGAGCTAGTAAAGGATATAAACTTGTTGACTTTGTACTTATTACTAATGGATTATCCTTAACATGGTAGTCAAAATCATAAGAAATTTGTGTCAATGTTCACCTTTTGGATGTTGTTACTTGTTGAATTTCACTGATTACGTGCATGCATGGAACTGATTGAGGCATTAGGACTTTATACCACCACATAGCCAAATAGCTTACCATGACATATTTCCACTAGTGAGCCAATTTGAGCCTTTTTCGGCCTTCTCTTTGGTTGCACAACAAATAAAATTAAACTTAAAAATAAATGATCTACCCATCCTTACATTAGTATAGCATTTGAAGTAAGAAAGTGTGGATGATTAGGTATGGTATCGTTGTAATTATCCACGATTCAGGTGTGGTATATAATTAAAAAAAAAAGAGAATAAAAAAAAGTGAAAGGGAAAATAAATGTTTAAGGCTCTGCGTACCAATGTTTGGGTTTGAATTCCAAAGTATAAATATGAAATTCTACCCAATCATGTACGTGTGGTGTTTCCGTCTCTTTTTGAATATGGCTCGAGTAAGTAAATCTGAGGGGTGCCTTAACACCTAATGCTTTCGGCCAACTGGAACAAGAGTCATTGATTGAAAGCTCGATACATGGGTCAATTCAAAAGTGACAAAACATTAAGAGTCATGTTTTCCTAAATTGAAAAAAAAGAAAAAAAAAAAAGAAAAAAAAATATGACGTGGTGATAGTGATATGGTGTAATGTTCATAAATTTTCACTTGTGGTGTTGCTCTGCTCTACTATTTTTCGGATTTCTACCACCACATCTCAGATAATTTTCATATTTTCTTACCCTAGCCTTGTTACACCATTTGAAAAGTCTTCTTGATTCATGATATGCATATTTTCGTCACACTTCATGTGCATTAAACTTGAAAATCCACTACTTTGACTCGATGTTCTTTAGATGAGAAACCAAGTTAAGTATTTTGTATTAGTTAAAGGTATAAGTTGGTTTGATTAAGTATCCTCCAATACTCATCTATGCTCATAAATTATGATATGTACCACTTTCCATTCATAGTTAGGACTTTTAGTTTGTTTTTAGTGTGTTAGTAGTCAATTTGCCCAAGAATGAGCAAAAAGCTAAGTGTGGGGGAATTTGATGAGTGCCAAAATTACTATATATTTAATCCCTTATACTTTGTCTTTAGTGATTATTTTGTGCCACTAATACTTATTTTAGCTCATATTTTGACTTAGAGAGCAACCTAGTACATTTAGTGTAAATTGAGCTAAATTCGTATATTTTGGCAGTTTGACAGGTCTTCTGTATTTTTGCCATAACTCCCTCTTCTGAAATCTAAACGTGTCGATTTAAAATACTGTGGAAACCTTGCAACAAAGGATACAACTTTGATGTTTTGAGTAGTTTTCAATTCTGTGAGGAACAGATTCGAAATCGGGTCACAAGCAGTAGCTGTCCGAAACATTACGAGTTTATGTGACAAATTTGTATGACTTGTTCCAGCTCATGTTTCTTTTGCTTGCCAAGAATTAATCCAATTCTGAATCTGAAGTGATGGACCCTGATATGTTATTAGATGAAGGATTAATAGAATTGCAATTTTAGAGCAAAGAAAATATGTATAACAAGCATTACAAGGAGCACATGTCTTACGAGAGGCAAGAACTGGGATCCTAATGCCTACTGCAAGTACCATCAAGGAAAAGGTCATATGACTGAACAATACATACACTTGAAGCGCGAGATCCAAGATTTGATCGATGACGAGATCATCCATGCACCATGAACCCAAAAGTTTGAATTGGATGCCTATCCCAGTGAAGAAGCCCAAGCTCAATATCATAGAGTCATAGTCTAGTTGGAGAACTCCCTTTCCCCTTTCTTTCTGTTTCGAGTCCACGTCTTGTCTTAGGTTTTCCCTTAAAGCATTGTATTTCTTTCTTTTGATTGAATAAAATAGGCCTACATTTCTCTTTTCATTCATGAACTTTCTCATAATTGCAAAGCCAATGATGAATCTGAGTTGCCAAAATTGATCAATACAAAGGACCTTAACTATTTAGAAGAGGACCTTAAAATAAAATAAAAAAGAAAAGCAAAGAAAAAGAAAAAGAAAAGCAAAACGGTCACACATCCTGTAAGTCATTTCGAGGACATGAGGCATTCCCTTGGCACCCTTCATTATTATCCTTTCAGCCACAATGCAAATTACCACTTGGAGCCCATTTGAGCAATCAAACACAAGCCACGTTCTTTCTTAAACCATATTTATCCTAACCCAGCGGTATGGAAAGTGTTCAACAATATCTAAGTGTCACCAAAATCTTAAGAGAGGCGAGAAACTCCAAAAAGAGTTAAAAAGAAAAAAGATAAGCAAATGTCGAAAGTGCAAAAGAGAGAAAAAATAGTTTCAAACTCATCAAGAGAGCACAAAAAATCAAGAGAGTTTCCTCACCTCGAAAAATCAAGCGACACCCAGCACACTGGGGGCTTTTTTGGGAATTGGAGCCTTATTATCCATTCTTTGGCAACCCGCACCTTTGCCTGATAATACAACCCAAAAGATCTCATAGAAGTATGAATCTCAAACGATGTGTGTGCACAATAAATAAAAAATTAAGAGTCCTCTATGTTGAAACCCCCAGAGGGCGGCCTAGGCAAAAGTTAGGGAATAATCATTTAAAAGCTCGCTAAGTCTATTCATTCAAAGGGTTAGGCAAAAATGGCAAGCCCGCTGGGTCGATCATCCAAGATAATGATCCAGGCAAAAGTTAGGGCACTAAAAATCAAAGGTCCTCGAACTACGTTTTGGCTTGATTCCTCTTTGGATACGTAGGTAACCTCTTTGCATTGAGGATCGGCTGTACTCTAATCTTTCTCAATCTCAAGGCCCGTTTGCAATTACTCACGGGATTCATAAGAGGTCCTAACTCAATAACATCACTTCATTAATCTCAAGGCCTGAATTTACAACGATTTCCTGGGAGCTATCGACGTTGTTGTGCAAGACTTGACACCACTGAACCGTCCCAAACCCGAGGGGCGCTACTGTAACATTTTTCGCTAAGAAGTAAATGCTAAACAGAAAGAAAGTCTAGGCATCAAAGGAGCTTACTAAGGAAACTTGAACGAGCTAAAACAGTTAATATCAGATTTGTCTATATAGTTAGCTAAAACCATTAAACCAATTTATTACAACTTGCTTTCAAAGGGCACAAATCAAAAATCCCAACAATCTCAACTGAACTGAAAAGAGTTCTAAAAACCGACGCCAACTCAAGCTTCCAAACTGTACGTTCTCACTCGACTAAAGCTGCACTATAGTTTCCATGACGAAAACAAAATACAGAAGAAAAGAGAAGAAACAAAAGAGAAACAAAAATCAGATAAACTGAATAAAAGTCATTCGTGCCAAGTAAAAACATTTTGCGAACCTTACCTGAGGTTTTAGAAGAATCATTGAAATTCATTTGCATACGCACATAAGCATATAATCAAGCATACGCATAACGACTTTCATTTACAAGCAATTCTTGTATAGTGATCATACAAAATATGACATAGAGAATCCGTCTTGATTAGAGAGATGTAAGAGAGCGAATAGAACAGCGATTACCCATACTGTTTATCGAAAGATACAATCACGCCCATGGACTTAATGACTCTAGTGTGCACACTACCTCTAGTATAATAAACGAGTCTAGAGGACTTAATAAATGGGGAATGATCCCTCCAGGACACACTATGAGGTGTCCATAAATAACTTGGGAATCACGCATTCCTTGAACTACACCATTAGGTGTAATCCCAATTGCTCGACTACTCCTAGGGATCCAATAGGAGTAGTCTTACTCTCATTTAATTCAATTCACATAATTTGCATTGGTTGACATTGGTACTACGACACCACGACTCATTAATTCATTTCATGCTCTTGAAAATAAATAACGACGATAATGATAATTCAATACGATGAGAATTAAACATGCTTTAATTCAATAACGATAAGTCAACAAAGATGACATGCAATGTCTAGCACATTTTCGGCAGCACTTCGGCACGGTAATATGATATCCAAAAATCACATTGCATTCAAATACATCCAACGATAAATGAATAGGTGCTCACTAGCACTCAATAATACACATACCAATTCGCAAGTATTAAATAGCTTAATAATACTAGTAATTCGCCATTCAACAATTGTCCAATATTCAACATATGAACTAGTTAATTCTCGAAACATGAGAATATCAACATGCTCATTATAATAAATATTTACAGCAGTGACTCATGCTTAATAAACATCATAATAACGACGATATAATTTAATCATGCTTTGCATATTAAATTTACCACAATTTCTCAATTAGCACATAACACATCAAAATAGTTTTGATGGGGCTTTGGAAGAAGGTAGGCATGAGCGCTTACCACTAAAACGCTTCCAAACAGTAGCTACGCTCCAACAACCAAAGACTATCTCGCTTGCTCGTTTGGCCCTAATTAAAAACAATTACCGAATCAGTCATAATTAAATAAGAAAATCCAAACACTAACAAAATATTAATCTGATAATTATATTAAATTTCTTTCTTTATTTCAACCAATATAGGCTTTTAAAAATCCGATTTTCGATTCCAAATGAATGCACAATGATATAAACAATAAAAGAAAATCTGATGAAAATCGAAAATAATTAATTAGGAAAATAAATATCGAAATCCTAACTTCAAAACCAAGTGTAGGTCACGGTTACTCATGCATGGGGTCCATGACCTGACCCATCACCATCACCATCACCACCACCCACCGACCACCCAGGGCCGGTGAGGGCGGCGGTGGTTCGCCGTAGCCACGGCGGAGAGGAGAGAGAAGAGAGTTCCGAAGAGAGAGAGAGAGAGAGAGAGAGAGAGAGAGAGAGAGAGAGAGAGAGAGAGAGAGAGAGAGGTGGGGGGAGAGAGAGGCAACAACGCAGGCCACTCGCCGGTGACTCCTCAGGCGACGGCCTGAGGTCGCGGCGCTGGCACGGTGGCCGCGCGCCGGTGACAGGAGAGAGAGAGAGAGAGAGAGAGAGAGAGAGAGAGAGAGAGAGAGAGAAAGAGAGAGAGAGAGAGGGAAGGAGATGGTGTTACAGGCGGTGAGGAGGGCGGGCGGCGGCGATGGCGGTTCTCTGGTGAGAAACCCGAGGAGAGAGAGGGGAGAGCCTCCGTGATAGAGGGAGAGAGAAAGAGAAAGAGTGTCGTGTGTTTGTAAGGAAAGAAGAGAGAGAAAGTGGTGAGGGTTTGATCAGTTGTGAAAACTGACTACTTGCCCCATCTTTTCCTTTATATAGGCCCTCAGTCAACTAAAGTCAATTTCTAATAGGTTTAGGAAAACATTAAATAATTTTCTGATTTAAATTGCTAATTAAACTTAGTTAAAACTATATGAATAATTCTTATTCATATATAAAACACTTAAATTAAACTCCCCAGATTTAATAAATATAAAATGTGAACATCCCAGAATAATAACTAATATTATTATGGCTTTAATTGAATCCTTGAATGTAATTACGATTTAATCTCTAAAGTTATTTATAAATCATTTATAAATCAATATAATAAGTATAGAAAATATTGGGGTATCGCATATGGCAACTCAAAATTTTAAGGGTTTCGAATTCCCGTGATTTTACATCTTTTAGAGCCTAAGACTTGGATTCGAATTTGCTCCCGTACATCGCTCCCTATCGCACAAAATTTCCCTATTTTACACTTTTTTGCACCAAGCCCAATTTCATTCATAATTTAACATCTCTACCTTGGAATTCTCCAATTTAACATCAGATTTCTCCGCAAAAGCCCGATGACGAAAGGAGTAATTTATAAACTTGAATACTATTTTTGCTTTAATAGGTAAAATAAGGTCTCAGGACTTTCCTCGATCACTCCTTCATTCCGATCACATTCAAAAGCCCCGTTCAAGAGCTTTCGAACGACACCTCTCGTGTCCTTTTCCAACTCCCAGTTGCCAAGTTGCTAACCAGAGGTAAAACCGTCTTTTACCGCAGAAGGGTAAAACAGTCTTTTCCTATTTTTGGAATACTAAAATTCCCCGAAAAATTATAAATAGACTGGATGTCGTCATTATGACGAAATTCAGCTGGCAAGCTGACAGCCGCCAGCTGCGCTGGAATTACAGCCAGCGCCGCTAGCGGCTATGGCTAGAGCCGCTAGCGCCGCTAGCGGCGGTCGCTGGGTCTCCTTGCCCGTCTTTTTTTAAGCCCAAAATCCAATTTTCGGCCATTCCTTCACCTGTCCAACCCTATTTCCTTCCTTATAAATACGACCCTCGACCCTCAGTTCAAAACACACAGTCTACAGTTGACAACCTCCATTCTCGGTTGAGTACTCCTGAGCTTCCCCCTCTTTCTTCCAAATTCTTTACTTGAGATCTTGTCTTTACTATTTTTTCTAAACAGTCTACAGTTCAGGTACTAACTCCTGAGGGCTCAAATTAAATTAATTGCCTAATTGTTTATTTTCTAGTACTCATAATGTAGATATCATGCCAATCATATATTTTATTGCTTACTAAATATTGTCTTTCAATTCTAAGCATGTCTAGTCGTTGTAATGCTCAACTAGTCAATCGAATGCATTTCTAAACAAGGGTCATTAATAAATGTTGTGATGCTTGTGATGAACCAATTAATAGTCTAAGTCTAGGTTGTTAATCCGGTTTGTGTGGAAATCATGTCTTTAAATTATTAAGCAAACTTGAGTTAGTAGAGGCCATTATAAAACATGCGAACCTATTATTCTTGGGTACTCATATGTTCTATGTGAGCGAGAGTCTTTCTGAAAACATGATTAGTTCATTTATCGCGCTATTTGGTTGTCCCTTCGGTTTCTCCCTTCGATAAAACGCCGATAGCAGATTTGTGACCTCTTTCATAGTTTCAATTCAAGTCTTTACAAAAGCTTTTCTAACTCGATGGTCCCTTAAACTTATCTAAACTCCCAACTTACAAATTTTCTATAAGGACGCACTCCGTGGAGCTATGGTGAAAATCCCGGGTCCTTACAGTGGTGACTTCACTGGGGATTTATTTAAGAGGGTGAGACTCGAAAGTCAAGTTTGCTTAATTGTCTAATAACATGTTCCATATATTGCATCATTTGTATCATTTGCATGTGCTTTGTCACAACCTTTTGACCCTTATCGACCCTCGAGTAAGTTTGTGTCCTAACTCATAGACAACCCGTATATCTAAAAGAATATACAGTTGTCCTATCATGCAAACCGATGTTTCCTCACCCATGACTCTTCGAATCTTGTTGGTGAAAAAGAATTACAATTAATGTGTCGACTTTCCGCCGAATGGAAATTGTAATTTGTCGTGGTAACCTCACAGGAGCCAAAAGCCTCTAGTCCACATTCGTGCATTCGCTTGCTTGTCGTGCATGTATCGTTGTAATGCCTGTCTGATCACATGTTTGCATGTAACTGCGTCGTTGTAATGCTTGCCTGAATGCATGAATGTCGTGACTATGTGCCAACATGTACCTACGTGCTAAGAGTCTTTTTTCTTTTATTTTTAGGTAGTTCCGAATGCCCAAAAATGGTGCGAGAATTCTATTGAATGAGCACTCGTTTCCTCGATGACATATTCTGTCAAAGTCACGAACAATTTTTTAAGACCTGTTAAAAATAATGTCAGTCCCTCCAATTTTCTATTTCTTTATTCTTTTGTTGATGTTATTCAAATTCGCCCAAAAAAAAGAAAAGAAAAGCAAAAAGAAAAACCCGGTAAAAAAAAAACACCGCAAAACAAAAAAAAAAATTTGAAAAAAAAAAACAAATGGCCGAACTTTTTTTTTTTTTTTTAATTTCATCCCATTTTCCATTTTCTTTGAGTGTAGAAAAATAAAAAAAAATAGGATAGTTCGTCTTTTTTCTTTTCTTTTTCTTATTTTCGTTCATCGACTTTATTTGTGCATTTAGGCTTAAGGATCTTTTTCTAGGACAATGCGTTTTACTCTGTGTTGGTCGTCATTTTTCTTAGGTGAGAGTCTCACGGTCTTTTTCGTTACTAAGTGCTCAGTGCTTCATATTCAGGATAGGGGGTCCGAAGAAGAAAGGAAACCTTGAGAAAAGCTGGGTTCGGCCTTCGGCAAGGCTAGTTTGTCTGCAACCATCTACACCACCCAGTTCCCAATTACCACCACCACAGACAGCCTCACCATCAATAAATTCACCATCACTACATACTTTCTTCTCCACACCTATTACCCCTCCTAATTTCACGATGTACAAGACTACTGACGAGAGGCTGGATGAACTCATGAGTATGTTGGAAAGGGTGCGAATGAAGGTTGAGGACATGGAAAAGAAAAGAGAAGATGATGCAAGAATCCCCTCCGATTCTGACTCTGAGGAAGAAGGGCCGGATGCCATGGTAACTAAGATTAATTATGTGCTCAAGAGGAGCGGCCTGATTTCCAACTACAATGCCAATGTTGGAAAATTTGATATTAAAATCAAAGGTAAACTTTCTGCCAAATTCTCTATGCCCGAGGATGGTTCTACACTTTGTGTTTCGCCCGATTTTGAGGGTGTCGAACACTGGGAAGATGCTCAGATCTCGGTGCGAGGTTCGAGGTTGTTGTCCGCCTTCTGGATTGACCAAATGAACATGCACAATGTAAACAGAAGTAAACTACCTCGGGGGGTCGACCTGAGAAGACCCCTCCGATGTTAAAGTTAGATAGTGATTCGTACGTGAGGTACTTTGGTGTAAGAGCAGGTAAGGTCGGTTTGAGGGCGTAGGGATTTGATTGGGTGATTCAGTACGAGGGTCACGCCTGAAGGACGCAGTGTCAGAGCAAAGTGTCAGAGGATTTTCTCTCTGCTTCCTCAATCAGAGTGAATGTTCTCTGGATGGAAAAAACATACCTTTGCCTTGATTTCTGTGTAGGTATTTATAGGGCAAAAGTCGGCTAGCCCCGACGAATGAATAGCAGCCACGTAGCCTCGTCCGCAGGTTCCTCTCTTAGTCGATTTAGAGAGGGAGGTCACGTGAGCTTTGGAAGGACCCTCTGAGGGCGCTCCACGTCAGGAATGGTACAATTGATGTCGTGATGGTCCTCCTTTGAGCCTCAAAAGAGTGGGCGCCAAGGCATTGACCCGAATTTTTCAAGGAATATCTGTTCAGTACATTTTGCTGGCGTCACCTCTATGTTCTAGAGGTCTTTTGGGTCGACGCTTATGTGGGTCGACCTTTAGTTCATACAGGGAGCATAAAGTCGATCTTCTGGTCAGTGTAGATCATCTCGGGTCTGACGGGGATGCTGAGCGATAGTCGAGGGAATCTTTGACTCGGGATTATCCTTTGATGTAGGAAGTCGATTGTTTCATGGGTCGAGGGTGGCTTTTACTCTACATAGGGCCGTAGACGTATCTCCGAAGAGGGAACAATGGTCGATTCCTCGACCCTCGATATTTTGGGTATATCATTTTGCCCTCACATCTTAGCGGGAGGAGGGTCACTTTCCGTCGAGTCCTGCTGAGATGTTGTTGGGCCGTTGATGAAACGTTTGCCCATTGGGCTTCTTATTCGGGTCCATCTCCTTCTAGGAAGGGCCCCTTGTCGGGATAAGTAATCGGTGGACGTAGTTGGGCCGTCCACCCGTCAGTCATGCTGATACCGTGTTTTTCTAGGACTCTTCGTCTATAAATAGTCAGAGCCTGCCTTACTTTCCTCTTTTCATTTCTGATGTTTGATTTTCTAGAGAGAGAAAGCGGGTCTTCAAGATTTTTGTGAATCTTCAGTTGGTTCGTTATTGTCTGTTCGATCTGCCGTTGTTAAATCGTCTTCCACCTTCCATAAGGTACAACGTTTGTCTTTTGGTATTTTTCTTGTCTGTGTTTAATTGCTTTTCTTTCATGTCGATGTCTTCGCCCATTGATATATCGTCTGGGTCTGATAGCTCGCATGAGTTGTTCCGACCAGGAGTTCCGGGATCCTTTTTCCCAGAATGTTCCAGTCGGGGTTCGTCTAGTCAGGGGCCTGGTCCGTCGTGTGAGGAGTCTTGCCCTCATTCTTCGAGTGATCCAATTCCCCCGATTCCGTCGGGGTTCCCCTTTTCCGAGTTTCGTCCGGGTTTTGAGTGGTTCAGCCCGGACGAATTGCTTCTTTCGGACTCGGTCACCCTGTTCCGGCTTCGAGAGGAGTCTTTGTATGCCAGGGTCCTGTCAGACCTCGACATTCCACGAGGCTTCAAACAGGATGTTTTGAATGTCTTTCAAAGTGTTGCGTTGGGAGAAATCCTTATTTAGACTGGGTCGAACCCTTACGCTCTGTCTCTCCCCTGCAGGGAGACAAAGACGAGATGTCAAAGGCTCATTTTAAACAAACTTGCCGTTCGGGCAAATGGGATCTTGATTGCCCCTCTCCTTTAAGCGAATTCGAGCAGATAGGAGAACGACATTTCTGCCCTCATATCATGAAGTATGTCTTTGCTCTTCGACTATCTTCTCTTGTGTTTCTGTTGATGCCCTGCCACAAGTTTTGACTAGTCTCACTTGCTCGTTTTGCAGGGAGCATAGGGAAAAAAGTTCCTCTGGGCAGATAGTGGGCCAGTCTAGTACTTCGGGCGTTTTTCCCGATTCTTCAGCTGATCTCTTAGCTCGATCTACCGACCATACGGCTAGCATCTCTGGTTCGCCTGGTGGTACGCCCGAGCCAGTCGAGTCAGATCCTGTTGAGGACGAGGCTTCTCGTGATCCTCTGGAAGATGGTGAGATTAGGACTAAGGACTTCTCTCCTGGAGAGGAGGAGGAGCCTGTTCTTCGTTCTTCAGAGAGGAGGAGGAGGAGGAAGAAGAAGAAGAAGAAGAAGAAGAAGAAGAAGAAGTCGAGGTCTAGCAGGAAGGAGGCTTCCCCGACTCCGGAGCCTCTAATTGAAACGGAAGTGGTCGATCATGGGGACATGGGGGTGGAGCCGGAGCAAGACCCTGCGGATGAAGATCTAGAGGACGGGGGATCGAAGCAGGGCAAGAAAGTCGATGTTGTTCCCTTCCATCTGAAACGGTCGATTTTGGCAGACAGGTCGATAGAATTTATCGACTCGTTAGCGGAACGCAAAAAGGAGGGGTATCATCCTGCCCCGTAGCACTGCATTCCCTTCTCTACGAAGGTTTTTGATGAGGGTTTAAGGTTCCCCCTCCCTCCTCTTATGAAAAGGATAGTGGGTCATCTGGATGTTCACTATTTCCAGCTCCAATCGAACTCTTGGAGGTCACTAATAGGTCTTGCGGCTATGGCCCATGTTCATAAATTGGAGGTGACATGCCGTTCTGCGTCACCTATATAACCGGGTGAAATCGACCAAACTCGGGTACTTGAGCCCTAGGAAGGGCTTTTCCATCTGCCGGTCCTTGAGCAACGTCACCCTGTGGAAGGAAAACTTCCTGTTTCTGCATCGTGAGCAGGGATGGGATGGAGAGTGTCCTCCTTGGAGGGAGGATTATATAGAGGATGTAGGCGGGAGGTTGTTTGGCCCCAAGCGTGAGGCTTTGGAGGCCCTGTCTACCTCCGAGCGTAGAACAGTAGAGTATTTCCGCTACCCCAACAGGGATGAGGGTATGTGTGAGGGAGTTAAAGCCCCCCCCCCCCCATTGAGAGATCGAGAAACCCTGGTTTTCTTATGAGGCTTCCCAGGTCTTCATTGGTTTTAGGTCGACCATGACCCATGGTATAACGATCTCGAAAATGTCTTCTTTTGCTTCGAGTCTGTTCGTCAAGTGGTGATTTTGTCTGATTCTTTTTCCTTTTTATTTTGTAGAGGCAGCCCTTGCCGCATTGTTAAAAATGCCAAACGGGCGGAAGATGTTGGCTGGGACGACCTCTCAGGCCTTTCTTGGAGTCATTGAGGACACAGTCCAGGGTCAGAAGGCACTCGCCTCGGTAACCAAGTTTCTTCTTGCTTATTTTTTGTAGTCGATTATCCCATAGTCGATATTGAAGATTTTTTTATCTCCACAACCTCCCAAGAAGAAGAAGGCGACGGTCTTCAGGAGGAAGGTCGGGTCTTCGTCGAGGAACGAAAGTTCCTCGTCTTAGGCCGCATCTGGGGGAGATCCCCCTCTCAAGAAAAGATCAAGCGATGAGGCCTTGGTATCGCTTGGGAGGGTGTCTCCCTCAAAGAAGAAGAAGGCCGACCCTGCTGGTAGAGGGTCGGTTCCAATGAGCAAGCCTGCTACTAACTCCTGGGGATAGTTACCCCTCGTGTCGAGACTCAGAAAGTGGATGTTGCTCCTTCCACTTATATTTTAGAGGGAGTGCTCTCTCCGCCTAGCTTGATCAGTATTGATGAGATGGTGGCGGTGAGGTCAACCCGGAGGGACAGCAATGAATTCATGGGCTAAGCGTACATGGTGAGTAGCCAGGGCCCCGAAGGTCATGCCCTCAAGATGCCCATTTTCATGGATGCTCGTCCGGTCGAGCAGGCCAAGATTGCTGAGGCTGTCTACCCCAATTTCTTCCATCAAGGAGACATTGAGCAAGTGTCGTTGGAGGTGGGGTCGACTGATGCTGTGACTGCTGACCTGAAGCGCATAGCTATAAGCCGGTTGAAGGTATCCTCGTGCCTATTTTCTTTGTCTGTTTTTCAATTGGCTCTGCAAGCGCTAACCTTTATTGCTAGTTTCTTTCAGAATGACGTTCTCCTGTGTGCGATTATCAAGGCCGACGAGGCTCAAAGACATCAATCGGTCCTCCAGTGTCAGGGATGGCAGGCGAATTCGAGGCTAAAGCTCGAGAAGAGGCCCTAGCTGAGCTGTCGGGACTTTGCGCTGAACTAGAGAAGGCGAAGGCTGACCTCAAAGAGGGGAGGTCTCTAATTTCTGAGAGGGGACGTTCCCTTGAAGAGCTGAGAGAGAAGCTTGAGGCGGCTAACAAAGCCAACGCTCAAGTCACCGGACTTCTCGAGGGTGCCAAGGATGATGTTGATGAATGAAAGGCCCAGGCAACTCGGGCCAAGGCCGACTTGAAGGTGGTCGTCGACCGTCAGACTCGATTTTGGACCGAGGCCTTGGTCCGGGTGTATGGGGCCGGCGACGTGGGAGCTTTGGTGGTCTAGGACCTGGCCAAGATTCGGAACCTCTGAAACTCTGGTGATCATGCTTTTCAAGTCGAGGCGGACCAAATCGAGGCTTCCATTGCTACTGATCTGAAGGAGATGGAAGAGATAGCCGCCCAGAAATGGGCAGAGGAGGAGGAGCAGGCAGAATAGGCCTGGATGTCTGAAGTTTTCACCCCCGGTAATGGGGTTTGTATTTGTTTTCTTAGGGTGCTTGGTCACCCTTGTTGTAAAATGTTTGCGATTCCTTCGCTTTTGAGGATCGACTAATGAAGATCTTGGTGTTTGTAGATTAGACTTCTTTTGATTTTCTATTTTACCACCCTCATTCATTGATCTTTTATTGCTAAATAAGGTGTCATTGCATGTGTGACAGCTATCGCGTACCACTGTTCATGCCTTTTATTTTCTTCTTATAAATAGGCTTGTTTTTCTCATTGGCGTCATTATTCCAATACTTCAAAACGTCTTCATCATCAATTGAACATATAGTCTTCGATCGGATAGACGTGTTACAAAGGCACCTCGGTGGGGAAAACACAGGATCGTAGGCCTTCAGAGCCCCTTCATAGCGAGGTTTCACCTAACCCTGACGAGCATAGCAAGGCTGATCTGGCCAAGCTGAAGGTTCCTGACCTTGTTCGCCTTTTTAAGGACGCTTCTTTGTCCGAGCCTCATCGTACCCAAATATGGATGGTGTTTCAGCAACTTCAATCCCAGAGAATCCTGGAGTGCCTTGAAGTCGAGCCTCTAGCTGTGAGGCTGCCTGGTGAGGGGGGAAGTCGGCCCGACTCTCCTCCAATTCCTTCTATGGTCGGACGGCCCCGTTCAGCACGAGGGTCGCCAAGAGTCAGAAGCTGAGCAGATTCGTAAGGCTGAAGAGACCCGCCGGCGAATCTTGAAGCATGAGTTTCAACAGGCCGAGAGGGCCAGGAAGGAGGTGTTAGATGAGCAGACGCAGGTGGCTTGGAGGATCGATCAACTCATGAAGGACCTTAAAGAGGCGAGGCGAGTGGTCGAGAATAAGACTCTCGCCCTCAACGAGATGAGAGTGTTCCATCATTCTTTGGTTCAAAGGCAACAAGCTTGGAGCAGGAGATCAAGCGCAAGCGTGAAGCTTTAGGCCTGTATGCTCTATTTTAGTTTAGCTGTTAATTCTTATGTGTGGGTTTTTTCTAACAGCTTGTACCCTTCAATTATTCTCAATGAACGCCTTGTGTTCCATCTATGAGTGTTGAATGATCTATGCTCGTGCCTTTGTTTGTGTTGCTCTTTTTCTTTTTCCCTACGTTAGTCGAAGGACGAATAGGGTAGCTAGAGCATTTTTTCTTTCTTCAGGTGGGATTGTGATCCGGGCCCACACCGTATCTGGAGGCCACGTGTCTTCTGAAGAGAGGCGTCGTTTGGTCTTCCCTGGTATTTTACCTATAAATACCTGGGTGAGCTTTTCACAATTTCACCCATCCTTTCTCATATCACTTTCTCTCTCTAGAATTATCCTTTGTACCTTCAGTAATTTCTCCTGAATTTTACTTTGTCTTCGTAATGGATGGTTCCAAGAGGAAAGTTGTGAACATCGAGTGTGGTGATCCTAGTAGGCGGGCTCGGAGGGCCGATGATGCTGGGAGGAGTCGTGCTTCGACTTCCTCCGAGTCTTACACTCCAGCTACCCCCGGATCCAATTCTGGGTCAAGCATGGGTTCTGAACCTCGAACCCTGATTGCTGCTATCAGAAGATCTCAATTGGAGTATAGAGAGTTTGATGGTCGGGTACTCCCTACCATCGATGTGCCAGCCCCTTCATCTACTGTTAGGGAGCCTGTTCCGCCGCCTCGATTAGTTCCTCCAGCAGAGCAGTTGGATAACCGTCTCCAAGAGCTTCATCGAAAGATTGGTGGAGCTTGTGAGCGGGAGGAGGCTACTCGAGCTAAGATTCGTCGCTGGGAGCAGAGGGACAACGCCCTCCTGGATGCAAGGGCCGAGCTGGCTACTTAGATTACTGGTGGGGTCGAGGAGTTGAATGGCCTTTGGGAGCGGAGAGAGGAGCTCCTTGATGAGGTGGGGGTTTTAAGCAGTCAGCTGGAGGGTCCACCTCCTACTTCTCCCCCTAGGTCCCTTTAGGCTTTGTTGGTGGGCGGCGATCTCCTCCCTGACCTCCTTCTTCTCCTCTTCCTTGGGAGCAAGTCGGGGAGTCGGCCTTTTTACTGCTTTCGTAGGTAGTTTACTTTGCAATTTCCTCCCTGACCTCCTTCTTCTCCTCTTCCTTGGGAGTGGGTAGGGGGGTCGTGCTTTTTAATGTTCTTGTAGGTAGACCTTTTGTCTTTGTCGAGCTTGCATGCCGACAAGGAATCTTGTAGATGAACTGTGTAGTTTCGATCTTCGTGTTTACGCAACCATTTTCTCCGATTAATCAAAGATCGCTTGTTGAACAGGTCGATTTTGTCGAATTTCAAAATTGCAATTTGTTTGACTTTTTTCCGATTAATATAATCATCGATGCTTGTATGCTCATCGCACCTCGAGTGTAGAATGTGACGAGGTAAGTATACCCTGCCCCCACACTCGAGGTGCGATTGTTTGTTGAATCGAGCTCTTTCTTTCTCTTAGAAGTTGTACAGTTTGACTTTTTTCGAAGTGTCCCTTGCTTTTCTTTGCAATAATTGCTCCTAACAGATGTGACGGTTGGCAAACCCCACCGTCTCCCCTCGTGATTTTAGACGTGTCAGCTTAGTACTGAGGCTCTTCCTCTCCCAGACACCGGTTGGAGGTTACGGTTCGTCTTCCTTGCGAGGATTACAAATACCCCCCAGGGGTTCTTGGAAACTCCGTCATTTTCAAAATCACTTCTTACTTTAACTTTCTCTCTCTAGACTCATAAGCTCCAAATAAGCTCTCAACGCAGCCTCTTAGTCGCCTTAGCATGTCTTCTCCACCTCCCAAGAGTCGTAGACTCAATTCTGGGGGTACATCTACCCCTCGTCTGTCTATAATGATGGGGGGGGGTCCTAGTTATTCCCAAGGTCGAGCCTCCAGCTAGGCCAAGTGGGTCGGCAGTGACCCATGTGCCCCTGGAACGGCGCCCGGATGAGGAGCGTTGTTGGCGCACCTATTGCGTCTCTCTTGACGCCCTCAGATTTACTAGGAGGGAAAAAATTTGTCTCCCTCCCTTGCCTGCTGATGTCCCTGCTGACCCCAAAACCCTTGAGGTTCGGGTGGCCAATGCTCTGTATGATCGGAAGCATCACCGAGCTAATTTTGCCACAGCTTGTGAGAAGATGGCTGTGGCCGATCACAACTTGGAAGAACTGGCCATCGAGCTGAAGACGGCAGAGTTGAAGGTGGCGACCATCAAGCTAGAGATTGCGAGCGAGAATGCTCGTATGGAGGCATTCCCTCTTCCAGGAGCATGGCCGTCGTCTTGGAGAGAGCGGTCAACATCCCGAGGTTCCTGGCAGTGATCCTGCTCTACATCCTGCCCCTTGATATGGCCTCTTCTAGTCTTGTGATCTTTTTTGTTTTTTTGTTTTTTTGTTTTTTTTTTTTTGGCCTGTTGAGGTCTGTAACTTTTTGGCCTGATAAGGCTTGTACATTTTGATCCGATGAATAAAATCGAACTTTTGCTAATCCCTTCTTGTCTTGTTTGACTGTATTGTATAAATTGTGTGTTTTTCCATCGTAGAGTCTTGGCTTGGCTAGTCGACCCTGCGTTTCGTAAGTATGAAAGGCTTTTAGCCCGATTAGGCATTTAGGTCGTTGGACCCGTTTAGCCCGATTTTGTAGGCACTTAGGCGTTTGGCCAGGTGTGCTTGTCTGCGAGTCTTGGGGCTTGCGCCCCTGAGTTGTGTGATTTTGCGCACAAGACATAAAGCTTGTGTAAAGGCTAGGTTCGTCGACCTATCTTGCCCGCAGTTAGATTTAGGCCGTGTGGACCTTGTAGGGTTTTAAGATCATTAGATCAGTTTAGCCCGATGTAAGGCTTAGGTCGTTTGACCAATTTAGCCCGATTATGGTGGGTAGATGCGTAATGGTTTAGAGTAGGGTTGTCAAAAAATTAGATACTTTGCCCCCCATTACGTGTTTATTCCATCATTTCGACGTTTTGATTAATTGACCGACGACCTTGTTATGGTATCAAAACGCATATGCGTATGCCCCCAAGCTTGTTGGTTAATTAATTTCCTTTGAGGAATCGAGCCAGTAGTGGCCATGTAGACATGATTTTGATAGAAGATGTTGTAGGGTTCCCACCCGTTTGTATTGATAGAGGTATTTTTTGGGTCCTCACTCATTACAGAGATTGATTTTTACAAGGATCGTCGAACCCTTTGCAATGTGAACAATTTTGATGGGATTTCCAGGAAACCCGTTGATGAAGTAAACAATTTTTGAAGGGGTTTATGAACACTAAGGTCGATTTTTGCTGGGATTCGCCAACCCATTTTTGCCCGATTTTAAGGGTTAATCGGCCAACCCATGTTAGATGGGGAATTTCCTCAGGTTGTTGAGGTTCCAGGCTCTTGGTAGTGGGACGCCACTCATATTTTCCAGTCGGTACGTCCCTGATCGAATGACCCCAGTGATTTTGTATGGTCCTTCCCAGTTGGGAGTCAGTTTCCCTTCTTCAACTTGTTTGCCTGTACTCTCAGTCTTTCGTAGTACCAGGTCGCCGGCTACCAGGTGCTTGGCTTTCACCCTCCTGTTGAACTTTCCTATCAGCGCGTTTTTTTCTATTTGCATTCGTAGGAGGGTGTCACCTCTTGTTTCAGGCAGTAGGTCGAGGTTGAACCTCAACTGTTTGTCATTTTCTTCGGGATCGTACGAGATCACTATAGGAGTTGGAGTAACAAGCTTAATGGGTAGGACGGCTTCCGATCCATAGACTAGGCAAAAGGGGGTTTCCCCAGTCGCGCTCTTTGTTGTAGTCCTGATCGACCACATGACCTCATAAACTCTCTCTTCCCATCGTCCTTTAGCTGCTTCCAACTTGCGTTTTAACCCACTGAGGATTATCTTGTTTTTTGCTTCGGCTTGATCGTTGGACTGGGGTCGGGCTACGGCTGTGAATCGAGCTTTGACCCCTAGGTTTGAAAGATATGTTTTCAATCCCGGGTTATCGAACTGAGGCCCGTTGTCGAATATATTTCCCCTGGGGACACCAAAATCGGGTGATTACGTTCTCCCAGATGAACATCCTGACGTCTTGTTCCACGATACTGCGCAGAGCTTTGGCTTTGATCCATTTGGTGAAATAATCAATGGCTACAGCCATGAATTTAAATTGCCATGGTGCCTCGGGAAAAGGTCCCAATATATCCATCCCCCAAAGGTGAAAAGAGAGTGGCTCCAGGATTGGGGATAAGTTCATCGCTGGCTGCCGCTGTACCATCGAGTGTATCTGGCATTTCCTGCATCGGGTAACCAGAATTAGCGCATCAGACCTTATGGTTGGCCACAAATACCCCGTTCTGAGAGCTTTTCGTGCCAACGCTCTTCCAGCAATGTGAGATCCGCACATGCCACTGTGCAGATCGTCCAAAATATCCGATCCCTCAGTGGGCGTGACACTTCGAGGCAATGGTTGATTAAAGGCTTGTTTGTAAAATATGCCACCGATCAGGACGAACCATTTTGCTCATTTCTTCACTCGTCCCTTTTCCTTTTCATCCTCCAGTAGGACCCCGTCTCTTAGGTAGTTGATTATGGGATCCATCCATGTCGTCGATCTGTCGAGCAAGTTCACTTCCTGATGTTTTGTAAAGCTTTTTTCTGTAAGGACTTCCCTGAAGATCGATCTTGGAAGCCCGTTGATGGCTGAGCTTGCCAGGTTGGCCAAAGCGTCTGCCCGTTGATTTTCTGATCTTAACAAATGTTTAATCGAGAGTTCCTCGAATCTTGAGATTTCTTCCTTTTCTTATTGAAGGTATGCCTTCATTGACTCTTCCCTAGCTTCATAATCCTCTGTGATCTGAGATACCACCAATTGGGAAACCATGGTGACTATCACTCTCTGTGCCCCTACCGTTCTGGCCATCTTCAAGCCAGCTAGTAAGGCCTGATATTCTGCTTCATTATTGGAGGCCGGGAATTCAAATCGGAGGACTTACTCGAATACTCCTCCCCTGGAGTTTTTAAGGACCAATCCTGCCCCGCTCCCGTTGCGGCATGATGATCCATTCACAGCTAACTCCCATTGTGATGACCATAGTACTGGTTGGTTGTTGATCGAGGCCATTTCCACTGCGAAATCCGCCAGCGCCTGCCCCTTGATAGCTCGTCGAGGTTCGAATTCTATTGAGAATTCGCCCAGTTCTGTGGCCCAAGGTTTCAATCTTCCCGCCCTCTTCGGGCGCTTCAAGACCGTCTTTAATGGTTGATTGGTGAGCACAATAATTTCATGGGAACAGAAATAAGGCCTCAGTCGACGTGCACTGATGATTAGCACTAGAGCAAATTTTTCGATGTCAGGGTAGTGTGTTTTAGCATCCAGTAGGACATGGCTTACGAAGTAGACTGGGTGTTGTACTTTTTCCCGTTCGCACACCAAGGCGGTGGCTATCGCTCGGTCTGAAGCTGCCAAGTAGATGAAGATCTTTTCCCCGACTTCAGGGCTCACCATTCTCGATGCTTTAGCTAGGTATGCTTTCAATTTCTCAAAGTCGGCTTGAGCTTCATTCGATCATTCGAACATTTCCTTGTTCTTGATGGCTTTGAAAAATGACGTACATCGATCAGCCGATCGTGAGATGAAGCGACTGAGAGCTGCGACACAGCCTGTCAAGCGTTGTAAGTCCTTTAGACACTTAGGTGGTTGCATGTCTAACACCGCCGCCTATATTTTCTCAGGATTGGCGTCGATCCCACGTTGGCTTATCATAAACCCCAACAGTTTCCCTCCCGGGACCCCAAACACACATTTTTTGGATTGAGCTTCATATAATGCCGCCACAGTGTGTCGAAGGTTTCTTTCAGATCTGAGTGGTGATTGGCCGCCTCCTTGATCTTGACGACCATGTCGTCTACGTAGGCTTCTACATTCCTACCCAGTTGTGGGGAGAAAACCTTCTTGACCAAACGTTGGTAGGTTGCTCCCGCATTTTTTAGACCAAAGGGCATCATATTGTAGCAGAAAACCCAATAGTCGGTGATGAATGCGTCCTTTTCTTGATCTTCCTCTGCCAATCGTACCTGGTGGTACCCTGAGAAAGCATCCACAAAGCTTAGATGTTCGTGACCCGCCGTAGAGTCGATCAGCTCATCGATTCGAGGCAGAGGAAAATCATCCTTGGGACAAGATTTGTTGAGATCTGTGAAGTCGACACACATTCTCCAAGTACCGTTGTGCTTTTTGACTAGCACTACGTTGGCTAGCCATTTCGGGTAGAGGCATTCTCTGATAAATCCCGCTTTTAGTAGTTTCTGAACCTCGGTTGTTGCCGCTTCACTTCTTTCCTTCCCCATCTGCCATTTGTTTTGATTCACTGGCTTGAAGCCGGGCCGTATCCCCACTTTGTGGACAATCAGATTGCCATCTATTTCGGGCATGTCAGATGGGGACAACGCGAATTCGTCGGCATACTCTCGGAGTAAGCCTGTGATGTCTTCTTTTTGGGGCTCGGTTAAGTCTGCCCCCACATGTGTGACCTTATCTGGCTGATCTTTGTTCAACCTAACCTCCGAGGTTTCCCCTGAAGGCTCTGGTCGATTCTCTGGCTCAAATCTAGCCTCGATATGATCAGCGAGGTACATCTCCAAAATCATGCACCCTGCTATCTTTCTTTTCCCTTCTCTCCCACTCTTCTTTTTTGCTTTGGCGATTCCGGCAGGGGTAAGGGCAACAGTCAGTGTTGTCCCCACCTCTGGTGCTATGACAACCGATTTGGTGGGTAGTAAGGGTAGATCCTCCTCTTCTTCAGAGTCATGTTTCTTGTTGTCTAGACACTAAACATAAGATTTCCTGGCCGTTTCTGGTCACTGACGACCTGTCCAATCAGGCCATTTCCTATGTCGAACTTCATGATCAGCCAGGACATGTGTATTACGACATTAATGGCGGCCAAGGTAGGTCGACCAATAATGGCGGTGTAGGCCAGCTTCGTATCGACCACTAGGAATTCAATAATTTGCCTCCGACGTGCCTTCTTCTCTCCGATACGAACAGGGAGAATGATCGTGCCAATGGGGTAGACTTTGTGCCCGCCAAATCCGAAGACTGGCAGTGATACCAGGGTGATATTATCTTTGTTGTATCCTAGTCGTCGAAGGCACTTGTACGTAATAATATCAGCTGAGCTGCCTGTGTCGATGAGGATTGGCTCGGTGAGCAAGCCCGCAATCTTTAGAGTTACTACCAACGGGTCATCATGTGGATGATGAAGTGCACGGGCATCCCGTTCATCGAAGGTAACTGGTGGGATTTGACCCATGGTGGGAACTCCCACCGTCATTACCTGCTCGGTACTTCGATAATGGTCTTGTCGTTGCTTCTTTGTCGAGCCTCCACCACCAAGGCCTCCGTAAATCAGTTTGACGACATTTGCCAAGTCATCTTCTTCAGATTCTTCTTCCTCAGCGAGCTCGGCCACTTTAGGCCATTTGTAAACGTTTTTCTTTTTCAGAAACTGTTTTGCTTTCCCTCAACTAATTTTTCGAGGTTCTTGACAATCTTGGGTCGTGTGTCCCACATCATCACGGTATGTGCATCTGAGCTTCAGGTTTCTTTCTGAGATGTCCTTGACGATAGGAGGTGGTGTGTCGAGCAGTTTTCTATCCATCTTGTTAAAGATGGTCTGTTGATCCAGGCTGAACGACCATTGATCGTCGGAGGGATCTGTTTTCCTCCAATCACTCCTTTTGGGAGGTCCTCTAGACACGGCGAGCGCCTCTGCTGGTCTCTTACCCTTGTCTGTTTTGGTGCTTTTGCTCGACTTGACCTCTGGTTTTGGGTTTGTCTTTCCATTACCTGGATTGTATCGACCGGACTGTTCTTGAGAGTTGGCGTATGCCACTGTGAACCGCCGAACATCCAGTAGGGTCAAATACCCCTTTTCTTCTCGCTTCAAATTGATCTGAAACTTGAAGTGCGACCCTTCTATTAACCCTGATACAAAGGCCGCGCTAGCGAGCCTCTCATCCAGGTCGTCTGTTTCGAGGGTCTCCGCGTTAAATCGGGCGAGATAATCTTTCAGGCCCTTTTTCTTATCCTGCTTGAGTTTGTAGAGATGTTCCGTGGTTTTTCTTTACTGGATGTGTGCAGCAAAGTGGTTCTTGAAGCTTTTTTCCATCTGGGCCCAAGAGTATATACTCTTTGGAGCCAGCGAGGCATACCATCGGATGGCAAGCCCCTTTAGCGTCATTGGAAAATTCTGGCATATGCTGCGTCGCTCAAAGTTTGGTTCATCATGGTTGCCCTATAGGCCATGATATGATCTTGTGGGTCCTAAGGAACCTCGTATTTGTCAGCCATCGTTTTCAGCTTCGACGGCATTAGAGCGGTCATAATTTCATCGCTGAATGGGGTTAATCCCACCGCTGGTGTTTCACTTCCGAGGTTTTCGAAGGTATTAGATACCCCGGCATCCCGAACAGTCATAGGGCTTGGGATCCGAAGAATCGGTGGTTGGAGGACAGTCGTAGCTTGAGGGGGACTGATTCCCTTAAGGAGTTCCTGATCCCTTCTTCGTTCTTCCTCATACCTTAGGTGCAGCTCCTTAGGTTTCTGTTCTTCAGCTTGGCACTCGGCCTCCCGGTATTCGATGATGTTCCGGAGATCGGCCTGAGTACGTCTCGATCCTTTTATTTTCTCTTTCTTTAGAGTTGGTACAACTCTTCGGGCTGTTTCTCTTCAGCCCATCGGGCTATCTTCTCTTTTCCGTATGATACCTCTCCAATCGACACCATACCTGCTAGTTTCTTTCTCCGCTCTTTTCTTTTCTAGGAATTTCCTTAAATCGTCCGAGTTAGTCGGGAGATTTGAGTGTTTCCCTTGAGTTGTTTTATGCTCCCTAGATCCACCGGTACTACGAGTGGACCATCTGTACCTCATAGATCAGGTGGTTAGAGATGGAGAAGGTTCCGGGTAAGGAGGAGGAGGAGGGTGCCTGGTCTCTGATGGGGCCTTGCTTCCTTCGCGTGAAGTCTCCCCTCTTTCCCGATTCCGTGGAGGCCACATTTCTTGGACCAAGCATTCGAGGGTTTCTTTCATTGTATTCTGCAAATCTCCCATGATCTGTTGCAGTTCATCGCTAGTGACGAGGACTCCCGGATTTCCGTAGCTGTGACTTTCATCTCTGTCAGAGCCGTGGAACACCTCTGGATTGGGTATGGCTTCCATTTGAACCGTAGGTCACTTTTTTGTTGGATATGGCGGGGTAAGTAGTTTGGTGGTTATGAGATCAAGGAGTTCAATAGAGTCTAGTGTCTCTGGTCGTCCACTCATACAAAATCATGCACCTTCCTCACAGACGCCGCCAAATGTTTCGCCCGATTTTAGGGGGGTCGAACACTGGGAAGATGCTCAGATCTCGGTGCGAGGGTCGAGGTTGCTGTCTGCCTTCTGGGTCGACCAAATGAACCTGCACAATGTAAACGGAAGTAAACTACCTCGAGGGCTCGACCCGAGAAGACCCCTCCGATGGGAATGTTAGATAGTGATTCGTACGAGAGGTACTTTGGTGTAAAAGAAGGTAAGGTCGGTTTGAGGGCGTGGGGATTTGATTGGGTGATTGAGTACGAGGGTCACGCCTGAAAGACACAGTGTCAGAGTAGAGTGTCAGAGGATGTTCTCTTTGCTTCCTCAATCAGCGTGAATGTTCTCTGAATAGGAAAAAATTACCTTTGCCTCTATTTCTGTACAGGTATTTATAGGGCAAAAGTCGGCTAGCCCCGACGAATGAATAGAAGCCACGTAGCCTCGTCCGCAGGTTCCTCTCTTAGTCAATTTAGAGAGAGAGGTCACGTGAGCTTTGGTACGACTCTCTAAGGGCGCTCCACGTCAGGAATGGTACAATTGATGTCGTCATGGTCCTCCTTTGAGCCTCAAAGGAGTGGGCGCCAAGGCATTGGCCCGAATTGTTCAAGGAATATCCGTTCAGTACATTTTCTGGCGTCACCTCTATGTTCTACAGGTATTTTGGTTCGACTCTTATGTGGGTCGACCGTTTAGTTCATGCTGGGAGCATACTGTCGATCTTTTGCTCGGTGTAGATCTTCTCGGGTCTGACGGGGATGTTAAGCGATAGTCGAAAGAATCTTTGACTCGGGATTATCTTTTGAAGTAGGAAGTCGATTGTTTCATGGGTCGACGGTGGCTTTGACTCTGCATAGGGCCATAGCCGTATCGCCGAAGAGGGAACAATGGTCGATTCTTCGACCCTCGATATTTTGGGTATATCACTTTGGATCTGGAAAATTACCCAACCTGGTCTGATTTTACCACAATCTTCTTGGCTCGGTTCAAAGATAATGCTACACTCCCCATCCCTTTGAGAAAGCTTGAAATCACCACTCAAGAGAAGAACGAGGGATTCACTAAATTCCTCCGTCGATGGAAGTCTAAGATAGTTGAAATGGTGGAAAGGCCTTCTGAAGCTGAACAAATTAGGCATTTCATCAAGAATCTGTAACATGCCTATAAGAACCATCTTCAATATCAAGCCATTGAATCGTACCAGCGTCTTTATGATGTTGGCATTCTCCTTGAAGATGATCTCAACAAAAACAAAGATCATGCAACTCTTGAGCCCTTTACTTATGGGAGAGACAAGAGGACAACTACTGGAGCCTCTTATGGCACTAAAGTCAATGAGGTAGCTGTTGTGAATACCTTTGCTGAAAGGAAGCAGCCGAGAGAATTCACCCCTCTCGGCATGACCTTGTCCCATGCTCTCGAAAGAATGATCAAAAATAATCTGCTCCGGAATCAGCTATCAGGGGCCGTAACTGGAAAGAGGACGAATACTGCAAATACCACCAAGGGAAGGGACATCACTCCAATAATTGTTGGGCTCTTAAGCACGCTATCTAAGATAGAATTCAGAATGGCACCATACCCTTGCCCAAACCTGGACAGGCACCCAGCAACTCCAGTAACCCTTTAGGTGCCATCTTACATATAAGTGTCGAATATGCTCTAGCGCTTGAGATCGCTGGAATATGGGACAGCGACGAAGAAGATGTATGGGAAGTCCAAACCAGATCTCCCGTAGGTGTTGCCCATTTGACACGTTCTGGTTGTCATTATAGGCCACCTAACATCTACAACGATAGGGTTCAGCCTCCAACTGAAAAAGAAGTGGAAGAAACTCTTGCCATGGACAAAGAGTCTCTCCTCACAGGACAGCTCAAAAGGATCAAAGCCGAAATCTCCATTTGGCAACTTTTAGCCTCTTCCTATGAACACCGACAAGCCATCCTGGAGGCCTTGTCAAAGGTTTCAGTATCACAAGATATGAGGCCTGACGAGCTAATCAGCTTCTTAGTAGGGGATAAACCACAAGCGATCATTGCCTTTTCTGACAGTGAACTACCTCCCGAGGGATCCTTACACAACAATGCCTTATACTTGACTGTATTCGCTATGGGCAAGTATGTGCCTATGACCTTGTTAGATATTGGATCCGAAGTGAACATGTGACCACTGAGAACTACGCTAAAATTGGGCATAGACATCAAGAACTTGGCATACTCAGTGCAAGGATTACGAGAAGGAAACCAATGTCTTTCAACAGGAACCAGGCTAGACAAGATTGGGAGTGGAGAAGAATGGAGAAGGGTCAGAGCAGTAAGAGTGTGAACCGTGGTAGGAGTGGGAGGGATGAGAACATGGAGAGGGGAAAAACTCTGTTTGTAGACAACCTGCCTATGAACATAAACAATAAAGGGGTTCGAGATTTATTTTGCAATCACGGGAGAGTGGTTGATGCTTTTGTTCCATGGAAAGTGCGGGAAGGTAGAAGATTTCGCTATGCGTTCGTGAGGTTTCAGAACCATATGGAAGCTGAAAGAGCAAAGAGGATGGAGAATGGAAGGAGGTTTGAAGGGGCTATGTTGATTGTCCAATTCTCCAAATTCAAGAGAAGCGAGTATGTTAAAAAGGAGAATGGTGTTTCTATTGTATCAGGTAGGCAACCGCTGAAGACTATGGAGGATGAGGTTGAGAAGATGGTAGAAACGAAAGACAAAAAGAAGGAGGAGACAAAGGATGAGGGTGTAGTTTCCTCTCCTGATACGAACGAGGCTAAGGCGGAGGAGTCGGAGTAGAAGGAGGGGGTTCCCCGCACTGAGTACCGTCCCTGTGAGATTGAAACAAATGAGGGGAAGAAGATGGCAACTGTAATTCCAAAATACTAGGAGTTTAGTGAGGATCTTAAGGTTAGTAATTATGTCCTTGGTGCAGAGGTGGAACAAGCTTGGATTGAATTAATTGCTGTGCAAGTAGATGGGGAGGAGATAGGTTTGATAGAAGGAAAACAGTGTGAACAGAATCTAGAGTGGCTGGCGAGAAGTCTTGTCTATACTGTGCATGATGCTACTTCGGCAGATGTGATCCAGGCAGAAATATTGGCAGAGGGAGGCCGTGGAATTAGAGTGAGGTCAATGGCGGGAATGATGCTTCTCCTTACTTTTGATTCAAAAGAAACTCTAGAGCTTTTTCAGAGTGAACATGGAGAATGGATAGACCAGTGGTACAACCATCATCAACTATGTAGTGGGTTTGATACATCAAGATGGAGAGTCACATGGCTTTCGATATATGGACTGCCTCTTAATGAGTGGTCGCGTGAAAACATCACCAAGATTGGGAGTTTGTCTGGGAAGTTTATATCCATTTATAGGGACACATCAAACCTATCGTCATTAGAGAGGTGTCGTGCAATGGTGATTACTGATAGATTCCATAGAATCTCTGATAACCTGTTGTTTCTTATGAATAATAAGCACCATGAAATTGCAGTGGTCAAGGAGATTTTTAATCCTTTCGCATGTGATGCGGTTGGGAGTAAGGAAAGTGCTGGAGGGGAGATCGTAGGAAAAAGGAAAGAAACTCATGGACCCCAAATTCATGAGGAGGATGAGTTCAATGAGGGATTTTACCAGATACATAGTAATGATGAATTCCAGGATACAAAAATAAATTTTGTTGATAATGGTGATGAGAAGGATGATAATGATGTCAGCTTCTATGGTGTTGCACAAGAATTTGTCAATGAAGATCAGTTAGAAGACGAGAAAGCAAAGAGCCATGATTCAGACACCGAGAATGGCGAGAAAAGGTTTTTGGGAATGGTGATGTGGATATGCTTGGTACTGGGGAACAACAACAGACAAACCAATTATTAGAGCAGAGGAATGTTCACGAGATGAGCCATAATGAGGAGATAAGTCAGAGTATTGCTTTTATTGAAGATGGGCAGGTGAAAAGCCTAGGGGATTTTGAAAATCAAATGCAGAATATTAATTTATCGGGCAGGGCAAGCGCAGGGTACAATGAAGATGAGACTAGGCCAATTTTGAATGATGAGGGTGGGCCGGCCCAATTCGAGTTCAATAATAGGAGTGTGGAGTCTATTAGCACTACGGAAATTGGGCCAGTTATCCCGCCTAGGTTTAACAGTGATATCCCCGTTAAGACGTTGGTGGAATATCACAAGAAAAAAATGGACAAAAGGAGGCGCAGGGAGGATAGACAAAGGGCCTTAATTATGGTTCAGGAGTGCGGGAGAGGTGTTGGACCTATTGTTATGGGTCGAAGGATGCCAAATAATAGTAAGGAGGCGGATACGATGTTAGAGGGTGATTAGGTAGAGTCAAATAATCCGTTCTGTAGCCTGAGCCTGGCAAAGAAATTGGGAATGACGTACAAGGAAAGCGATCAAGAGATGATGGAAAGGATTTAGAAAATCTTAGATGAAGGGAAAGACGAGTAGGAGAGGTCAAAGACTGCGTGAACCTGGTAGTCGTGATCGTGATCAGAGTTGTTTGTGTGATATTTGTGTTCTTATGAAGATGATATCGTGGAATATTAGAGGATTAAATAGCATGGGAAAAAAGACAGCACTGAGGCAATTGATTAGGAAAATAAAATCGGGGTTGATTTGTATCCAAGAAACAATGTGCGAAAGCTTCAGTGAGAGAGACATGATGTGAGTTTGGAAGGAAGATAAACTGGACTGGAGATTTGCTTCGTCTCGTGGCAGCTCAGGGGGTATTCTGGTGGCGCGGAGTTCACTATTTTTTAAAGTAGAACAGGAGGTAATTGCAACAAGATGGGTGGCGTTGAGGGGTACCTTAATAGAGAACAACTTTGAGTGCTGTATTTGTGGGGTTAATGCACCAAATGATGTAAATGAAAGAGCTGAGGTATGGCTGGAAATTGAGACGAAGTGGTGTCAGTCTAATTCCCCATGGCTGATTATGGGGGACTTTAATGAGGTGCTCTATGAAGCAGAGAGAAATAGCGGTCACATTAACACAAAGGGAGTGAATGATTTGAAGAGCCTCATGACCCGTATGCAGCTTATGGATTTGCAAATTAGGGGTGGGCAATTCACCTGGGTTCGGGGTTCGTCAATGAGCAGGATTGACAGGATCATGATGAACACAGATTGGTCAGATAATTTTCCGTTCATTGTAGCACAAATGATGAGAAGAGGACTGTCAGACCATTGTCCGATAGTGGTACACTCTGAAACACTTGACTGGGGGCCCAAGCCATTTAGATTCCTGGATTGTTGGATGGATCATCATGATTTTATGAAGACATGGTTGTTGGTACTGCTAACTCATTGCTGCGAGTTGGTGACAAATTAAAGCAATTGAGAGAGAAGTTGAAAAGCTGGAACAAGAATGTGTTTGGTGATGTAAACACAATAGTGGAAAAATTGGAAATTAAGGTGAGCAAATGGGGATAATATATCTGCATCAAGAGCTCTCACGATTGAGGAGAAAGTCGAGCGCAATTCTGATGTTTCCGAGTTATGGAGATGGTGTACGAAAAGGGAACAGTACTGGGCGCAGATGGCTAGAGTAAAATGAAGCCAAGCAGGGGACAAAAATACTAAGGATTTCCACACAATTGCATCAAGTAGAGAGAGAAGAAATGGGATGACGAGCTTGGTGATCAATGAGCAGCGAGTACATGAACCCAGAATTATTACACGAGAAGTTAGAGAATATTTTAGGTGTGTATTTAAGGAGGAGTACGAATCAAGGCCTTTTTTTGAAAATATTGAATTGAAGAAGATCAGTACTCATAGTGCTGACTTATTGGTGGAGGAGTTTAGCGAAGACGAAATAAGGATGGCAGTGTGGGATTGTGATGGGTCGAAAGCTCCGGGGCCAGATGGTTTTAATTTCAACTTTGTGAAAAAAGCATGGGAGACAATCAAGTGTGATGTGATCAGCTTCATGAGACAATTTTGGGAAACAGGTATAATGCCTTAGGAGCTAAATGTGGCCTTCATAAGTTTGTTGCCGAAAGTGAATAATCCTGACCAACTAAAAGATTACCGCCCCATTAGTATGATTGGTGCCATGTACAAAATAGTGGCAAAAGTACTTTCGAACAGGTTGATGAAGGTGATGAATGAAGTTGTGGGTGTTACGCAGTCGGCGTTTATCGGGGGAAGGCAGATTTTAGACAGTGTGCTTATTGCTAATGAGCTGATTGACTCGTGTAAAAGAAGAAGACAAGAGGTTTGTGTGTCGAAACTAGACTTTCATAAGGCCTATGACTCAGTATCTTAGTCGTTTTTAGACAAGGTACTGGTGGGTATGGGTTTTCCACATCAATGGTGTGTATTGGTTCGCCTACAAAGCCATTTATGCTTGAGAAAGGGTTACGCCAAGGGGATCCATTATCCCCTTTCCTACTCAACTTTGTAGCCGAGGTCTTGAATTGCTTGTTGGTAAAGGCAGTGAGCAGTGGTGATCTTCAGGGGATTAATGTTAGTGGTGGGGAGTTGGCGATTTCGCATCTACAATTTGCAGACGATGCTATTATTTTCTTCCCATTAAGAAGATCATATATGGGGATAGTAAAACAGGTTTTGATTGCGTTTCAGCTAGCTTCGGGGTTAAAGACAAATTTCCACAAATGTTCATTGATTGGTATTAATACTGAACCATCTTGGGTTGAATCCGTAGCAAGAGATCTCCACTGTAAGGCTGCTTGTTTGCCTATACAATACTTGGGAATGCCCCTGGGTGTTACCTAAAGAAAGGTGGACTTTTGGAAACCAGTAATCTCAAGAATTGAAGAGAGGCTTGCATCATGGAAAGGAAAATTGTTATCTCAGTGTGGCAGACTGGTGTTGATTAAGTCAGTACTTAATAACCTCCCATTATACCACCTGTCTTTGTTTAAAATCCCTGTGGCTGTGGTGAATAAAATTGTTAAACTTCAGAGAGACTTCTTCAAGATGGGTCAGGTTGATGGGAGGAAAGCGTTGTTCATGGTTAGCTGGGACTTAATCCAGAAACCAAAATCATTGGGTGGGTTAGGAGTCAGTTCTTTGATGGATATGAATACTGCTTTCCTGTGTAAATGGTTTTGGAGGTGGTTATTTGAGAAGCGTGCTTTGTGGAAGGAAGTTATTAGAGATAAATATGGATTAAGGGAGATAAAATCTTTTGAAGATTTACCCAAGCCAGTGAGAGGTGGTGCGTGGAAGGTCATTTGCACTTCCCTAAAAAATAGCAATGAAATTTCGGAAATTTGGAAGAAGGGACTATTCTTCTCCGCGGGAAGTGGAACTGAGACGAGATTCTGGGTAGATGCGTGGGTGGGTGAAAGCCCTCTAAAAGATAAATTCCTAAGATTATATTCAGTAGCAGTTGATCCTCTAGCCTCTGTTGATAGTATGGGCTTTTGGGACGGCTTTGAATTGAGATGGAACCTAGCATGGAGGAGGCCTTTGTTTGTTTGGTAGGAACAATTGAAGGAACAACTAGTTGCAAGTTTTCAGTAGAATCTGTGAGAAATGAATTGGCTATAATGGGAGAATCTCGTGTTCATGAAGTCGTTAAGGGTGTATGGCGCGGCCTCGCTCCACCAAAGGTGGAAACTTTTATGTGGTTTGCTATTTTGGGAAGGCTCAAGACCAAAGATCGACTCATGCGTATGGGAATTCAAAGCATTAGTGATGCTAAATGCTGCTTGTGCGAGACTGAGAATGAAACAGTTGATCACTTACTAGTCCACCGCACGTTCACAAGAAAAGTGTGGGAAACGTGGCTTCAATTGTGGTTAGTAAGCTGGTGCCCTACAAGAACTTTGGCGGACGTGTTTGAGCAATGGTGTAGTTTGGTTACTAGAGCTCTATTTCGCAAGGTTTGGATTAGTTTTATTTATGTTTGGGTTTGGTCGGTATGGAAAGAACGAAATATGAGAATTTTTGAGAATAAATCATGTTCAGAAAAGGAAATTTTTGATTTGATTTTGTTAAGGCTGGGTTTTTGGGTTCGTGCGTGGGATGATGAATTCCCTTACTCACCACAAGAAGTTGTCCGTAATCCTTTATGTCTCAAGCGTCAATATGCAGTAACAAGAGTCAAGAAGGTGGTGGAGTGCGAAGCACCAGATGAGGGAAATTGGAAATGGAATACAGATGCATCACTAAACAATGGTATGTTTCCTGTTGGTGGGCTGTTCAGGTCTTCAGATGGTCTATTTCGCTGTTTATTTTCTTGTCCCATTCAGTGCAGCGAGATCAATGAAGCTGAAGTTATGGCAATTTTTCAAGCTCTTCAGTTACACCTAAGCATGGAGTGGGCAGTCCAGGTAAATGTGATCTTTGAATATGATGCCCTTAATGTAGTTAGATGGTGCAATTCTAGCATTGGAGGACCTTGGAATGTCAGATTTAATCTTGCTCATATAAGAATTGCGCTGAAGAGACATCCCAATATGGTGGTTAAATGTAAATCTGGAAGTGCTAATGGTGTTGCAGATGGTATGGCGAAGCAAGGTTTAACTAGGCAGGAGAAGTTTGTGGCTTGGATGTGAGTGGCATTAGCTAAGTTTTAACTGGTAGAAGTAGAGCTCCTTGTTTTGTTTTGCTGGTGTGAATGAAGAAGCTGCGAGGAGTATTAGCGTAGGACTTTGATGTAGTGGTTGGAGGTAGGTAGGAGTTTGTTCTGTGTAATTTGTGTTTGTATTTTGTTTAGCCATGCTCAAGCACATGATTGCAATGTACCCTCCAACCCTTCCTAGAAGGTGGGGATGGTTTGTTGAATGATGTTATGATGGGTGTGTGCTCCTTGTGTATTCTATTGTTAACTACTATTGGTAGTTTATCTTTACTTCAATAATAGAATACATAAATTATTAAAAAATAAATAAATAAATAAAAGGGTTTACGTGCTTACAATAACTCTAGCCGGAAGGTCCTTGGCACTATAACTATGAATGTCACCTCAGGAGCTGTAGAGAAAATGGTCCAGTTCTATGTCATGGATATCCCGGCCACCTTCAATCTGATGTTGGGACGACCTTGGTTCCATGGTCTAAATGCTATAGCCTCCACCAGAAAGTCAAAATGATGCTAGAAGGAGAAATTGTGGAGATTGAAGCCAATCCTATCAAAGCAATTATCGACAAGGCTCCTGTCTTGAAGATAGAACATGACAGTGAAGATATTGATCTTTGGGGCTTCTCTCCGAAAGAAGTGGCCCTCATAGAGGAAGACACTGAATCTTACACCTCCATTGGTTCTGAAAATCTTGAAACCTACCCTCCTGAAGAAACAGGGGAACCTGATGAGTTCGAAGAAATAAAAGACACCGTTGAGGGGATGTCTATCTATGTGGCACAACACCACAATGCAATTCGGCAAATGAAGGAGAAGATCGCCTTACTAGACAGACCCACAATGTGCGACGTTATCCTGGCTAAAGAAGAAGCTTGCTTCCAACAGGATAAGATGTTTAGCAAGATGGTCAAGTACGGGTATGCTCACCCAAAAAGGCCTACCCCTCGAATGCTTCCAAGGGACGAGAATCCCTATCTTCGGTGCAATTATTGTGAAGCTAATGGGCATTATACGAACCAGTGTAAACGCCTAAAAAAGGTAATCACCTGCTTCATTGATCAAGGAACCATGTTACCTCCTAGCTCTTGGGCTATAAAAGGATGGAGTCGCTTTGATCAAAAGCAGTATACTAAGCTATGCGCCCCCATTGGAAACGTTATGAATACCCTCATATGGAGAGGAGATCTCAAGCCCGGGGTTTCCTCTAACGACCTCCAGGAGATAAATAATTAAAGATAAGGATTTCTATTGTCGCTACCACCAAGTCTTCGGCTACTACACGGACGACTGTATCTGCCTGAAAGACGATATACAGAATATCACATACAGCAGGAAGATTCCACCACCTCTGAAAGAAGAAGATGATACATTGGGAACCTGGAACTAGGTGTCTACAAGTAAGAGCTAGAGGAATCGAGTCTGAGTCCCCAAGTTTTGTTGAGTTAGGATCTTAGCTAAATCTTTAGGTTGAGTCTTGAACAGGGGGTGTTCCCCTTTTTGCTTTTTTCTAAGTCTAGTTTCTTTTTTAGTGACCCTCTTCTCTAAAGTTATGTGTTCTTATTTTCTTGCAAATCAATAAAAATTTCACTTGCTCATTTCTTCCTTTGTTTAGCTATTGATAAACCCAATGAACTCAAAGTTGCACAAATCATTAACTAATCAATTTAAGCAATGTAAGTAAACTTCGCAAAGCAAGAATACAAATTGTTCTTTTTAACAGTAAATTGGGCAGCTAAAATCTCTCAACGACGCCACTCCGCATACAAAGAAGAAGTAAGCCCGCCTTCTGCAACAACCTCGACACATGTCTAATCCTAGCTCCGATTGAAGAAGATCCTTGGTACCAAGATGGATTCAACTACACCACCCAAAGGCACCTACCCTCCAAACGCACCAATAAGAGCTCAACGGGCAATCTGTTTCTTAGCAGCACAATACATAGAATACAAGGGGGTTCTATACAAGAAATCCCACGATGGAGTCAACCTCAGATGTGTAAACGCCAAAGAAGTCGCAGAGATCATGGATGAGGTACACAATGGGGTATGCAGACCACACATGAATGGTCGAATGCTCTCTAGAAAGGTCCTACGACTGGGATACTACTGGACCACCATGGAAAGAGACTGTTATGACTATGTCAAGAAATGCAAGAAATATCAGATATATGCCAACCTGCAACATATGCCACCCTCAATGCTCCATAACTTTACATCCCCTTGGCCATTTTCTGCATGGGGAATAGATATCATTGGTAAGATCACCCCCAAAGGTTCTTAAGGACATGAATACATCCTATTAGCCATAGACTATTTTAGCAAATGGGTTGAAGCACAATCCTATGCCATCCTCACATCCAAACAAGTGTCCAAGTTTATAAGGAACAACATCATTTGTCGATACGATGTTCCGCATGAAATTATTAGCGACCATGGATCCCACTTCAAAGCTGAAACAGCCACCCTACTAAAAAAAATACAAAATCCGGCACCACAAGTCATCCCCATACCGACCCCAAACCAATGGCGCAGTGGAAGCCGCCAACAAAAACCTCAAACTTATCATTGAAAAAATGATAGAAAACTATAAAGATTGGCCTGTAAAACTCCCATTCTCCCTTTGGGGGTACAGAACATCCATAAGATCATCCACTGGACCTACACCTTATTCCCTAGTCTATGGGATGGAAGCCGTACTACCCATAGAAGTCCAACTACCCTCCATGCGCATAGCCTTAGAAGGTGAACTTTCAGAAACACAATGGATGCAAGCCCGTTATGACGAACTCAAGTTCACAGATGAAAGACGCCTACGGGCCCTAGACCACTCACACATGTACCAACAACGCATAGCAAGAGCCTTCAACAAAAAGGTTCGACCTCGAAATCTGAAAGAATAGGATTTTGTTTGGAAAGAGTTACGTGCACCACATACAAACCCTAGAGGAAAATTCCAACAAAATTGGTCCGGACCGTTCATCATCAAAGACATCTTATCCGGAGGCGCAGCCTGCTTATGGACATTAATGGCATCGAGTTCAGTCAGCTCACCAACATGGATCAACTGAAGAAGTGCTACGTCTAAAAAATAAAAAAAATAAAATAAAATAAAATACTACTACTACTACTACTACTACTACTACTACTACTACTACTACTACTACTACTACTACTACTAATAATAATAATAATAATAATAATAATAATAATAATAATAATATTAATATTAATAATATTAATAATAATAATCCAAAAATTAAAAAGAAGACGTACACAAATTGAACGAACTACGCTGGCCTGATTCCACACTGGATACGTAAGTAATCCTTTTAAGGGGCCTGGCCAAAATCAATCCAAAATTCCATTCAACTCATTCAAAAAGGGATAATTTTTTATCAAACTGAACGAATAAGCTTACATTGCATAAATTAAAATTCCTAAGGTTACAAAAAAAAAGTGCTACTACGAGGGTTTAAGCTAAACAAATTCTTACTACTTTTTTTTAAAACTAGACTGGCCTTCTAAAGAAAACTACTTTAATCCTTCTTCCCTTTAGAAGGCTTCGTTGAAGAGTTCTTTGAAGGATCTTGGCTTGAGGACGACTTATGATCGCTTCCTTGAGCTGGGGGCTTGCCTCTTTTCATTACATGATAGCCTTCCTCGTAAGGTCCTTCCTTTCTTTTCTTGCTTCCTGATCCTAAGTCATACCTAGGTACTAGTTGGTTCCACTGCTCATGGCGAAGGGCTCGCCTCGCTTCTCCATCACTACAAGAAAGCCAGTTTAAGTAGGTGTCCGAAACTTGAGTTGGGGCAATCACCCGGGGTTCTGTCCAGCTATCCCTGCCACACCAATATTTGCCCCAGTCCTTAGCAAATTCAGTGGTCAAAGCAAAGGTAGGTTGTCTCGTGGTCTTCTGACGAGGGATAACCTGCTTTAACCCATATTTCCTCATGACCCTAGAAGGAAAGAAGCATGTACTCCTGTACAGACCTACTATAGTGGTATGAGGAACAAATTTGCAGCAAGCAACCAAAGAGGTTAAAGCCCACCAAGTTACATGCCAATGAACAACAGGTCCAGCATGGAAAAAGGCAACCCATTCAGCAAGGGTCTTCTCCTCATATAGCCTTTTCCTAACCAAGAAGCTAGCAGCAGTATAGGTCTTCTTCTTCCAAGCTTGAGAGGTACGAGCTATCATCTTCTCTGGTGATTCTATCAGCCTTAGATGCTCGCATAACAAAATTTGAAGCAGCAGGGTGTAGGCTACCGGATTTTTCTCCCCTTTTTTCCTGATTTCCGAGCGGCCGGATGGATAGCCTGGGAGAGCGCGGTGCTTGTGTTTCGTGAATCTCTTGAGTGTGAATGCACATAAAGATTTTCCTTTCATACTAAGGACATGATTAAGATTGTCGGAAGTCGCCACCAAATTTAAGGAAATTTGGAAACCTTGGAATCAAGTCGATAGTCTAGAAAGACGTCAACTCAATTCCTGTGCAGCCCAATCCTTATTGGGGAAATTGACTTCATAAATGAGTTCGGGGGCGTGAGTACGAGCTAGAAAGGTGTTAGGCACCCAACTCGCCCGTTGACAACAACGGCCTTTACTAATAAATTCAATGCGATTATTAATGCTACGATTCCAAACAAGGTTCAATTTGTCCAAATTCCAAGTTTTAACTAATGGGTTGAACAAACATTATTATTGTGACCATTTTTAACAATTTATCAAATTACATGCTTTTATTGCTTGAAAACGATAAATATGCTAGAACCTGCGAATTAGAAGGCAAACAAGTAATTCATCCACCATTTCACAAACAAAGCATAATTAAATATAAAAAGCAATAAATAACAAAATATGCATTCATTCATCCATTCATTAGGCTTAATACAAGCCCTTTTGCTCAAAACGCGCCATGCATGTACATATCACATAAACCAAATTCGTTAGTAATAATAAGCAATATAAACTTTATTGAAAACCCTCAGGTTGGATTACCTGGAAACTCACAATGAACTTATTGGGTTTTTATACTTGAATTATTGCTCTTGATGAAGTATGAAGTTTTATTTTGTGGTGCTAGGGCTAGCCTAAAGAAGGAGTAGAATCAGAATTTAGGGTTTAGTATGAGAGAGAATGTCTAAACTCTTAAAAATCTCAACCAAGAGACCAACTTCAGAGAGAAACTGCCAACCTCTCCAACTGAACCCTAAGGTTTGTTTACATAGAAGAGGGGGAGCTGCCAGGGTTTGGCACGGAAATCAAATGGGCCTCGAATTCGTCGTCCACGAGAAAAGGTCCAGGCGGCCATGCAACTAGGCCGCGAGGCTGAGCCGGAAGAATAAGCGGTCAAGCCGCTTGCCAAGCGGCTTAGCTTCTAGGCACGCGGTTAAGCCGCTTGGCCTAACGGCATAACCGCTTGTCCTAGCGGCCACCGCTTGAACTCAAGCGTGGCTGCTTGGACCTGGAGCGGCCTGCCTGCATAGGCGCCTGACGTGCTTTTCACGCGGAGGAGGATTTTCCGAGGGGGTTCACGCGGGATTGACTGAGCTCCCTTGTTTGACCAATGGTTGACTCAAGGGTTTGGGGTCCCTTTCTGGCCCTTAGGTTCAAAGAGGCCTATCTCAAAGAGGCCTATCTCTCTTAGGTTCAAACTGGTTTGGATCACCTGTACAAAAGGCTTCCACTAGTTAATTAAAATGAACTGGGCTAATCATCATAGCAATTATTCTCGCAACCCAAGTTCGAGCAAAATCCAATCCTTTCATCATCGGGTTTTTATGGGGACTTATCATTGACAAAATTTTTGGTGTCTACACAGACGGCTGCCAGAAAAGACTTCGTGAGGCGAAGTTTTCAACCTTTAAGCCCTAAAATAGTTTCTCCTACAACCAGATGCAAAGGAGAATGCCTTTAATCCATTTGATTCACCACTTGCAGCAACGAGGCTCTACCAGGTTAGAAGATTCCGCATTAACAAATAATAGGCGATTCAACTGGCAGAGTACAAAAGCATGTCGGCGGCAACGCCTAGATATTGCATCCTGTTCAGAAGAAGGAGTAATTTTTTCATAGATTTGTGGTAAGTCCACACCGACACGAAGAAATATCCTTTTGGCTTCCGCAGATGACAAGCCTAGAGATATCCTGTATTGATTATTAAAACCATCCCTCAAATAAAGCACAGCAGGGGAAAGAATATCAGACATATTAGTGATCGCAGCAAATTATTCTACTAAAGGGCATAATTCAGAATTAACAAAACAGAAAACATGTAAGTTTGGGTCCCAATAGTTCAATGCATATCGAAGAAGAGGCCACAAGACTTTGGTTGGTTTCAAAACTAATAAGGTTGAGATATCATACGGAGTCAGTTCTAGTTTATCTTCCACGGTCAGATTTTTGCACCAAGCATCAAACAGATTTTCGAAAGATTTCACCATGGTAGGAGCTTTGAGAAATTTGGGGAGCTAAAGGTGTGAAAAACAGATAAGACATTGGACATACCGTAACTCCTATTTATATGCAAAGAGTCGGATCAGAAGGAGTCAGAAATCCAAGAAAAAGGCCCAAAGCCAGCGGCTCTGACCAGTGCCGCTAGCGGCCCTCACCATTGGCCCAGCGCCGCTAGCTGCCCTGACCTCGGCCCAGCCAGCTGTTCCCATTTTCTCTCGTCCGCACATCTGGCCCATTCCACCCGGTTTAAGCCCGATTTTCCAATACACAATGTGGTTACAAGGCCCGAGACTCTCTTAGTTTTATTTCTTTTCTATTTTCTTTTTTATTATTTTATTCTTTTTTTTAGGGGGTATAATATGTGTAATTTTTACTTTCTCTTGCAATTTTTACCCTTTCATTTATTTCATTCCCTAAACTGTGGCCTACTCTTAATAGCATAACATATTGCATACTTAGAGATCAGACGGGCTTAATCAAGTCATAATAGCATACATATCACATAAAATGCATAAAACAGGAGCTCAATGTTCTGAAGACCAAGGTTTACAAATCAAGCCTATAATGTTCAGGTGTGGTCGTCCTTACCATTGCTATCATCCCGACAAAAGGGGCCCTTCCAAGGGAAAAAGGGACCCGAAAGCAAAGCCCACTGAACGAAAATCCCGTCAACGGACCAACCACATCTCAGCAGGACTCGACGGGAAATGACTCTCCTCCTACTAAGATGTGAGGGCAAAATGATATAACCAAAATATCGAGGGTCGAGCTATCAACCCCCGTCCTATCTACGCAAGAAGAATCCTGACCTTCTGCAGAGCCAGGATCACCGACAACTCTTTAAAGGTATTTCTTCACCTCGAGGGGCAACCCCTGATCGAGGGTTCCCCCGCCCGCTGCTCAACATCACCAACAGACCCGGGGAGATCTAGCTCAACTACCTGTCTCGTACCGACCCAAGGACTACAATTATGCTCTGGCTCGACTACGAGGGTCGGCTCAGCCATGAATCGACCCTTAGGCTTTCTGTACGCTCAACCCTGACGCCAGCACATGTACTATGCGAATATTCCTACAAAGATTCGGAGGACTGCCTTGGCGCCCACGCTCTCTAAGCCCCAAGGACAGAAGTGACGACATCAAATTTACGAACCCCTACATGGAATCATCCCAAGGGATCGTACCACAACTCACGTGACCACCCCCTTTAAGCCGACTTAGAGAGGGACGTACGTACAGGGGTACGTGTCCACTGTTCATTCGACGAAACTAGCCGACTTTTGCCCTATAAATACCTGCGCGGAAATCAAGGCAAAGGTAAGGTCATTCTGTTGAGAGAATATTCATGCTGTCTGACATTGAGCTCTGACATTCCGTCTTTCAGCTCTGATTCCCATAGTCTAACGCTCAATCAAATCCTCACGAAATTACTCCAAATATACCTGCCTGTACAAAAGTACCTCTCGTACAGATCTCCATTTACTAACTTAAGCATTGGAGGGGTCTTCTCGGGTCGACCCCCCGAGCTAGTTCACCTTTGGTTGTCTTGTGCAGGTAGCAGTGGAGAGGGCCAGGGGAATAGACAAACAGCCCCCGCTCGCACATCTCGATCCCAACATCTTTCCAGTGTTCGACCCCCCTTCAAATCGGGCGAAACATTTGGCGCCGTCTGTGGGAAAGGTGTATGGTTTTGCATGAGTGAGCGGCCAGAAACCCCAAATTCAATCGAACTCCCTGACCTAATAACTACAAAATTGCTTACACCCCCATATCTACTCAAGAAACACACAACAGTTAACATGGAAGCTATCCCGGATCTCGAGGGATCACAACATTCTGATGAGAACGGGAGCCAAACCTTTGGAAATCCCGAAGTCCCTGTAACTCGGGGGGAACTACAGCAGATCATGGGGGATTTACAAAATACGATGAAGGAAACTCTTGAGTGTCTGGTGAAAGAGTTGAGGCCTCCTAAAAACCAGGAAAAGGGGGAAACTTCGAGGGCCGGGAGCAGAGTTCCATCAGAGACCAGACGTCCTCCCCCTCCTCCGCGACCCAAACCATCTCCATCTCTAACAACTAGGTCTATGAGGGACAGCTGTTCCACTCATAGCACTGGCGGATCTAAAGAACGCAAAACATCTCGAGGGAAACCCTTGAATCGCCCGACTAACTCGGACGACTTGAGGAAATTCCTCGAGAAAAAGAGAGTGGAGAAAGAGGTCAGCATGTACGGAACCGACCTTAGGGGTATTATACTCAAAAGGGAGGAAGCCCGGCGAGTGGAAGAACAACAGCTCCAAGAGCTATACCAACTCTATGAAAAAGGGAAACAAAAAGGGTAGAGTCAGACACCAGCACGGCCTTTGTGTCAGGGTTAACCGAGGGGTCGCACTTCAAGTTCCAAATAAATTTGAAGCGAGAGGAAAAAGGATTCCTAACCCTGTCAGAGGTTAAACGATTCACCGTGGCATATGCCAACTCACAGGAACAGTCGGGTCGATGTACTCCAGGCAATGGGAAGACAGACCCAAAGCCCGAGACTAAGTCGAGTAAAGATACTAAAAGCGACAAAGGCAAGCGACCAGCAGAAGCACTTGCTGTGCCCAGGGGGCCTCCTAAAAGAAGTGACTGGAGGAAGACTGACCCTTCAGATGATCAGTGGCCGTTCAGTGTCGACCAACAAACCATCTTCAACAACATGGATCGAAAACTGCTTGACATCCCACCTCCCATTGTTAGGGATCTCTCTGAGAGAAACCCAAAGCTTCGATGCGCATACCATGACGATGTGGGGCATACGACCCAAGACTGTCAGAGGCTGGTAAAAAACCTTGAGAAACTAGTTGAGAAGGAAAGTTAAAGCAGTTCCTCAAAAAGAAAAATGTCTACAAAAAACCCAAGGTGACGTGGTTGTGGAAGACGAAGAGTCGGAAGAGGATGATATGACCAACGTCGTTAAAATGATCTATGGTCGCCTAGGTGGAGGAGGGTCGACCAAAAAGCAACGACATGATCATTATCGCAGTGCTAAACAAATAATGGTTGTGGGGGTTCCCCCCATAGGCAAGATCTCGCCTGTAACCTTCAACGAGCGTGATGCCCGAGCATTGCATCATCCACATGACGATCCATTGGTCGTAACTCTCAAGATCGCAGGCTTACTCACCGAGCGAGTCCTCATTGATACAGGAAGTTTGGCCGACATCATCACCTATAAGTGCCTCCGACGATTGGGGTACAGTGAAGACAAGATTACCCCCGTATCACTGCCCGTCTTTGGTTTTGGTGGGCACAAAGTCTACCCTATCGGCACCATCATTCTCCCAGTACGAATAGGAGAAACGGGGGCTCGTTGAAGGCAGATCATTGAATTCTTGGTGGTCGATACGAAATTGGCCTACAACGCCATCCTCGGTCGACCCACTCTAGCAGCTATCAACGCAGTGATCCACATGTCCTGGTTAATTCTAAAATTTGATCGGGGGAACGGCCTCATCGGGCAGGTGGTTAGCGACCAGAAGACCGCCCGAAAATCGTATGTCGATTGTCTGGATAGCAAAAAATTGGAAAACGAAGACGAAGACCTTCCTTTATTACCTACGAAGTCAGTGGTGATAGCGCAGGACATAGGGACAGCACTGACTGTTGCCCCTACCCCTGTAGAGATCGCAGCAGCAAAAAAGAAGAGTGTAAGGGAAGGCAAGAGGAAGATAGCTGGATGCATGCTCCTAGAAATGTATCTTGTTGATCATATCGATACCAGGTTTGAGCCTGAAGTTCGACCCGAACCATTGGGGGAAACCTCGGAGGTCAGGCTGAATGAGTCACAGCCAGAAAAAATCACATATATCGGGGCAAACCTAGTCGACCCTCAGAGAAGAGACATAACAGGGCTACTCCAAGAGTATTCCGACATCTTTGCATTCTCCCCATCCGATATGCCAGGCATAGATGGTGATCTAATCATCCATAGGGTAGGGGTACAACCCAATTTTAAGCCTGTAAAGCAAAAGAAGAGGCAAATGGGTAGGGAGAGAAGTGAAGCTACAACAGCCGAAGTTCAAAAGCTGCTGAAGGCCGGATTTATCAGAGAATGCCTTTACCCGGAGTGGCTAGCAAATGTGGTGCTAGTCAAAAAACACAAAGGGACTTGGCGGATGTGCGTCGACTTTACAGATCTTAACAAGGCATGCCCGAAGGACGACTTCCCCCTCCCTCGAATTGACGAGTTGATTGACTCCACGTCTGGGCATGAACTTCTCATCTTTATGGATGCTTTTTCAGGGTACCACCAGGTAGGGCTAGCAGAGGAAGATCAAGAAAAGGCAGCCTTCATCACTGACGATGGAGTATTCTGTTACAATATGATGCCCTTCGGTTTGAAAAATGCGGGGGCAACATATCAACGCCTGGTAAAAAAGGTTTTCTCTCCTCAGCTGGGGAGAAATATCGAGGCTTATGTAGACGACATGGTCGTCAAAAGCAAGAAAAGCGACTGTCACTTTTCGGACATAAAAGAAACATTCGACACCCTACGTCGGCACAATATGAAGCTCAACCCCAAAAAGTGTGTGTTCGGGGTCCCAGGGGGGAAATTGTTGGGCTTCATGATACGCCAGCGAGGAATCGATGCCAATCTCGAAAAAATATAGGCTGTAATAGACATGCATCCACCCAAATGCCTAAAAGACGTGCAGCGGTTAACCGGCTGTGCCGCGGCTCTCAGTCGCTTCATCTCACGATCGGCGGATCAATGTGCCTCATTCTTCAAGGCCATCAAAAACAGAGAAAAGTTCGAATAGTCGACGGAGGCCCAGGCCGACTTCGAGAAACTAAAAGCATATCTAGCTAGAGCACCACGGATGGTAAGCCCAGAAGTGGGAGAAATTTTTTTTATCTACTTGGCAATCTCAGAACGGGCAGTTTCAACGGGCCTGGTATGTGAGCGAGATAAGACTCAGCACCCAGTCTACTTCGTGAGCCACGTCCTTTTGGACGCGGAAACACGATATCATGATATCGAAAAGTTTGCTTTGGCTCTGATCATAAGCGCACGACGGCTTTGACCTTACTTCTGTTCCCATGAGATTACTGTACTCACTGATCAACCCTTAAAGGAAGTTCTGCAGAGCCCAAAGCGAGTTGGAAGACTAAAGCTATGGGCCACCGAGCTGGGCGAGTTCTCCATAGGATATGAGCCCCAGAGAGCCATAAAAGGGCAAGCATTGGCGGACTTCACAGTGAAAATGGCATCTATCAACGAACAACCAGTGTTGTGGTCGACGAAGTGGGAACTGGCAGTCGATGGTTCGTCCTGCCGTAACGGGAGCGGGGCAGGTCTGGTACTCAAAAACCCCGAAGGAGGTGTGTTCGAATACGCCATGCGATTCCAATTCACAACATCTAACAACGAAACAGAATATGAGGCCCTGCTAGCAGGCCTACAAATGGCTCGAATGGTAGAAGCCCAGAGTGTGGCAGTAATCATGGATTCCCAGTTGGTAGTATCTCAGATCACAGGAGACTATGAGGCCAGGGAAGACTCCATGAAGGCGTACCTCCATGAAGGCGTACAACCAACAGGCAGATGCCCTGGCCAAGCTGGCCAGCTCTGCTATCAACAGACCCCCACGATCGATTTTTTGGGAAGTCCTGCAAGAAAAAAGCATCACAAAGCCTCCTGAAGTAAACTTGCTCCATAGGTCGGAAACTTGGATGGATCCCATAATCGACTATCTCAAAGATGGGACTCTACCGGGGGATGAAAAGGAAAAGGCGAAAGTAAAGAAGCGAGCAAAATGGTTTATCCCGGTTGATGGAGTATTGTACAAGCAAGCTTTCATCCAACCATTACTTAGATGTGTCACTCCCTCGGAGGGAGCCGATATCTTGGATGATCTGCACAGTGGAATGTGTGGGTCACACATTGCTGGAAGAGCCTTAGCCAGAAAAGCTCTCAGAACCGGATACTTTTGGCCGACCATAAGATCCGATGCTGTGAACTTGGTAACCCGATGCAAGAATTGCTAGATACACTCCACAGTACAACGACAGCCAACTATGAACTTATCCCCAATACTAGAACCACTCCCTTTTCAGCTTTGGGGAATGGACATATTAAGTCCCTTTCCAGAGGCACCAAGACAATTCAAGTTCTTATTCGTAGCAATCGACTATTTTACAAAGTGGATCGAGGCTAACGCCTTATGGCGTATCGAGGAATAAGACATCAGGAAGTTCATCTGGGAGAATGTAATCACCCGCTTTGGAGTTCCCAGGGGGATTATATTCGGTAATGGTCCTCAGTTTAATAATCCAGTATTGAAAACATACTTGTCGGATCTTGGCATAAAGGCCCGATTGACCGCTGTGGCCAGACCGTAATCGAATGGTCAGGCTGAAGCAGAACAAAATCATCCTCAATGGTTTGAAACGCAAGCTCGAGGCAGCCAAAGGACTCTGGGAGGAAAGGTTGTATGAAGTTCTTTTGTCGATCAGAACCACCACAAAAAATGCCACGGTGGAAACTCCTTTCAGATTGGTTTATGGATCAGAAGTTGTCCTACCCATAGAGTTGGTTATTCCATCTCCCCGAGTAATTTCATACGACCCTAAGAAAATGACCGACAGTTGAGGTTAAACCTCGACCTACTGCCTGAAACGAGAGGAGACACCTTCCTACGAAAGGAAATAGCGAAAAATCAGCTGATACGACAATTAAATAGGAGGGTGAAGGGGAAACATATGGCTGCAGGCGACTTGGTACTCCGCAAAACGGAGAGTACGGGAAAACAGTCTGAGCAATGGAAGCTGACTGCTAACTGGAAAGGGCCCTATAAAATCACGGGGATCATTCGACCAGGCACATATCGGCTGGAAAACATGAGTGGAATGCCACTACCTAGAGCGAGGAACCTCAACAACCTGAGGAAATTCCACATCTAACAGAGGTTGGCTGATGTTTTCCTAAAAATCGAGCGAAATGGGTTGGCGAATCCCAGCAAAAATCGACCCCAGGGTTCACAAATCCCCTTAAAAAATTGTCTATCTTTCTCATGGGTTCACAAATCCCTACAAAAATTGTCTACTAAATCAAAGGGTTTTTTGGCGATCCCACCAAAATTGTCCAGATTGTAAAGGGTTAGGCGATCCCTGCAAAAATCGACCTCTGTAAGGGGTGAGGACCCCGACAATACCTCTATCAATGACAAACGGGTGGGAACCCTACAACATCTTCTATCAACATCTCTTATCAACTACTTAATTACTAAAAAAAAAAATTCAATTAACCCGCGAGCTTGGGGGCATACGCATATGCGTTTCGACTCCATAACAAGCTCGCAGGATAATTGATTTAACAAGACTCGATGGTCAGACGCGTAATAGGGGGCAAAATATCTAATGTTTTGACAACCCTATTTTAAACTATTACGCGCCTAACCACCGAATACTCGGGCTAAATAGGTCTAACAACCTAAAAACGCCTTACATTCGACTAAGATAATCCGACGATCATGAAAGTCTCACAAGGTCCAAACGGCCTAAATCTAATTGCGGGCAAAAACAGACCCACAAAGCCTAAAGCCTTTACATGAGCTTCACGTCTCATGCGCAAAATACTACTACTCGGGGACGTAGACTTGAGATCTTACGACCCTCCACAGCAGGCCAAACGCCTAAACAATCGGGCTAAATAGGTTCAGATAACCGAAACGCCTTACAGGGCTGAAACGCCTTACATACCAACATGAAAAAGGATCGATTAGCCAAGCCAAGACCTTTGTAAAAACAAACGATGCTAGCAGATCAATACAGTCATAAGAGACATAGCAAAAGGTCGATCTCATTCATTGAAACGATATTTACAAGCCTCATTGGGCCAAAAAGTTACAGACCCCAACAGGCCAAAAAAAAAAAAAAAAAAAAAAAGTTGCTGACCACCAGGGGCCTCAAGCTGTCGGCCGCCCTCGGCAAGACGGTGACCGTACTCCAGGAAAAGAGGATGTCGACCATTGGCAGTAATAAGGGTAGTCTTGTGAAGGACCGCATCCTTCTCAATAGCCTCTACTCGAGCAGTCTCATTAGCAATCTCCTTTTGGATGGTCGTCACCCTCGACTCAGCCATCTCCAACTCGATGGCCAACCTCTTCAACTTATGGTCGGCCATCGCCAGCTTCTCACAAGCCTTTGCAAAGCCATACCGATGATTCTTCCGGTCATACAGAGCTTTGGTTGCTTGAGCCTCAAGGGCCTGAGGGTCGACAGGAGCGTCAGCAGGCAGAGGGGGGAGATAGCCTTCCCTCCTCCTAGCAAATCTGAGAGCGTACAGAAAAACGCAGTAATCACACCCACAATGCTCCTCGTGGGAACGGGGGTCAAGGGGCATATTGACCATTGTCGACCCACTGGGCCCAGCGGCAGGCTCGACCTTAGGGGTGACTGGGACCCGCCCATCGTTATAGAGAGACGAGGGGTAGATCTACCCCCAAGATGGAGCTTACGACTCTTGGAAGGCGGAGAAGACATGCCACGGCGACTACTAGGCTACCTGGAAGAGCTTATATGGAGCTCAAGAAATCTAGAGAGAGAAAGTGAAAAAGAGAAATGACGATGAGAATGACGAAATTTCAAAGCAACCCTGGGGTATTTATAACCTTTCCAAAAGAAGACGACCCGTCACCTCCAACCGATGTCTGGGAGAGAAAGAGCCTCATTTCAGAGAGGACACGTGTGGTATCCCGAAGGGTTGAATCTCCCTACCGTCACATCAACCTGAAATAATTATGACAAGGGAGAGTAACCGACGTTTTGAAAAACACCAGACTATACAACTCCCAGAATAAAGTAAAAATCTGACCCAAACAGCCGCACCTCGAGTGTGGGGGCAAGGTATACTTACATCAGTACATTTTACACTCGTGGTACGACGAGTAAACGAGTATCAATGATGGAACGATGGAAAAAAGTCGGGCAAAATTTTGAAATTTGCAAACAGCGACAGAATCGAAGCATTCAAACCAATAATCTTTAGATTGATTAAAGAAAAAGATTACACAAGATCGAAGGATGAAACTACACAGTTTGAGTTCATCTACAAAGTTCCTAGTCGGCATGCAAGCTAGTTAAAGCCAAAAAGTCTACCTACGAAAAAGATAAGACTCGACCCTTCGACCTAACTCTGGAAGAAAGAGGTTGGGGAAGAGATTGCCAAGTACAAGACAACCTCCTGACCTGCCCATGGAAGAAAGAGGTCAGGGAGGAGATCTCCAAGTACAAGACATGCTCAATACAGAGCCTAAAGGGATAGAGGGGGAGAAGCAGGAGGCTGACCCTCCAGCTGGTTCCTCAGAACCCTCACTTCATCGAGGAGCTCCTCCCTCCGCTCCCGAAGGCCGTTCAACTCCTCGACCCCTCCGGTAATCCGAGCCTCCAGCTCGGTCCTAGCGTCCAGGAGGGCATTGTCCCTATGCTCCCGGCGGTGGATTTTAGCTTGGGTGGCCGCCTCCCTCTAACAAGCTCTGCCGATCTCCCGATGAAGCTCCTGAAGACGATTGGTCAACCGTTCCGACAAAGGAACAAGTCGAGCAGGCGGTTTAGGCCCCCTGGCAGCAAGAGAGGGAGCCAGAACCTCAACGGTAGGAAGTGCCCGACCATCGGACCCTCGATGCTCCGCTCGAGATCTCCTAATAGTAGTGATCAGATCCCGAGCCTCCAAGCCCAAGCTCGACCCAGGAGAGGATTGGGGAGTGGCTGGGGTGTAAGACTCCGAAGAAGTCGAGACACGACTCTTCCCAGCACCCTCGACCTTCCTAGCCTGCCTACTAGATTCTCCACGATGAATGGACCGTAGCTTTCCTCTTGGAACCAGCCATCTCAGAAACAGAGAAAAGCTCGAGAAAGATCACTGGAGTCTGGAAGAATATTTCTAGAGAGAGAAAGTAATGCAAGAAGAGTTGGATGAAATTGTGAAAAGTTCACTCAAGTATTTATAGGCAAAAAAACCAGGGGAGACCAAGCGACGCCTCTCTTCAGGAGACACGTGGCACGGAGATATAGCGTGAACCCGGTTTGCGCCCCCGCCTGAAGAGAAAAGAAACGCTACGGTTACCTCACCGTTCCCTCGAGTGGGAAAGGCAACTACACAAGCTAGATTCAAGAACATAAAGTCATTCATTCATTCAAAATATCGAGGCTACAGATTATTACAGAGAAGTTACATAACAGATCCAAAATAACTGCAGTAATGGAAGAGGACGAGGGTCTAGGAGTCTAGAGCTTCACGCTTGTGCTTGATTTCCTGCTCCAATGCTTGGTGTCTCTAAACCAGAGAACGATGGAGTTTCCTCCCCTCTTCAAGGGCCAGGGTTTTATCCTCGACTACCCATTTCGCAGCACAAAGGTCTTTCATGAGTTGATCGACCCTCCAAGCTACCTGTGTCTGCTCCTCCAATATTGATCTCCTAGTCTCCTCAGCACGCTGAATCTCTCGCTCCAAAGCCTGCCTACGGGTTTGCTGAGCCTGACGACCCTGCTCACCCACTGTCTCATGCCGACTTTCGCCTCAAAGGGGGGCTGTACCTTCATGATCCCTCACTCCAAGAGAAGGAATATCTGGATCAGGGTCGACTTTAGGAGGAATGGGGGGAGGAGAGTCAGGTCTACTTCCACCCTCACCAGGCAACCTTACGGCCAGAGGCTCAACTTCGAGACATTCCAGGACCCCCTGGGATTGAAGTTGCTGAAACACCATCCAAATATGGGCACGGAGACGCTCGGACAGAGAAGTATCCTTGAAGAGGCGAACGAAATCAGGAACTGTCAGCCTAGCTAAATTAGCCTCACTGAACTTATCAGGGACTTTCAAGGGCTCGTCATGAGCCGACTTCGAAGCACCTTCCTCACACGCTTTGTTTGATCGATTATTCCTTACAACGCGCCTTCCCGACCGAAGGTGATACACTCGGGATACCGACTCGGTATCCATGGAGGACTCATCACTAGAGCCTGAAGAAATGAAAATGGCTGAGGAAGACATCTCTCTAGAAAGTTGGATGACGAAATCAATGAGCTAGACAAGCCTATTTATCAGCAAAAAAAGAAAGGCACAAGCGGTTACCCGCGACAGCTGTCATACATGCAATGACCTCTCAGAAAAATAATAAATGATCAATTATTGAAGTTGATGAAAGTATGAGCTAGAGAAAAAATAGATTCGAGTTTACTGAGAATCGACATCTCCATTAATCAACCCTCAAAAGCGGAGGGGGCGCAAACAAGTTACAATAAGGGTGTAGGCCTCAGACGGCCCTGATCATTCCGCTTCCTCCTCTGCCCGCCTCTCAGCAACAATGGCCTCCATATCCTTAAGATTCGAGGCAATAGAGTCCTCGATTCTACTGGCCTCGGCTAGATGATCGAGGTCGGTAGAAGTTAGGAGGTTCCGAATTCTAGCCAGGGAGCTGACCACAGAAGCTCCAACATCTCCTTCTCCATACACCTGGAGCAGGGCTTCATTCCAGAATCGAGTCTGACGATCCACAGCCACCCTCCGGTCAGCCTGGGGCCGAGCCTCCTTGGTCTTCCAATCTTCGGCTTCAGCCTTGGCAGTTTCGAGGAGACCTGTAACTTGAGCATTGGCCTTGTTAGCCTCCTCCAGTCTCCCTCTCAACTCCTCAAGGGAACGCTCTCTCTCAGTAAGAAAAGACTTCCCCTCTTTAAGATCGGCCTTCACCTTCTCCAACTCGGCACGAAGACCCGACAACTCAGCTCGAGCCTCCTCCCGGGCTTTAGCCTAGGCGTTGACCTGCCACTCTTGACACTGGATGACAAACCGATGCCTTTGAGGCTCGTCAGCCCTAATAACCGCACTCAGGAGAATGTCATGCTGAAAAACACAAACAAATTAGTAACATCCGAAAAAACTTGTCTGAAAACAGACAAAGGAAACGGCTGTGAAAGTACCTTCAGTCGACTTGTGCCCATACGCCTCAGAAGGGCCGTCACGACATCTGTCAACCCCACCTCCGAAGTTACCTGCTCCATATCCTTCTCATGGAACAAGTTAGGGAAGACGGCCTCGGCAATCTTGGATTGTTCATCCAGCGGAGCCCCCAGAACAGCCGGCATCTTGAGGGCATGACCTTCAGGACTCTGCCTGCTAATCATGTACGCCTGGCCCGTGAACTCATTGTTGTCCCTTCGGGTAGATCGGACAGCCTGCATTTTATCAATGCTCCTCAGACTCGGTGGGGAAAATTCTCCTGCTACAACCGAGATAGAAGGGCCAGCACCCGTCTCTTGAATTCCGACAAGAGGGGTAACTATCCCCCAGGCAACAGCAACGGGCTGACTCGCTTGGATCAACCCGACACCAGGGATATCAACCTTCTTCTTCTTCGAAGGAGACACCCTCTCCTGTGACACCGGGACCTCGTCACCCGACCTCTTTCTAGGGTGAGGGTCGACGTCAGATAAAGCCTTAGTCGAAGAACCTCCCTTTTTCAAGCTTGCCTTCGTCCCGAAGACCGTTGCTTTCTTCTTCTTGGGAGGCTGCATAAAACAAGAAAGTCATCAGCATCAATTATGGGACTATCGACTACAACAGATGGGGGGAGAAAAGATCTGTTACCGATGCAAGCTTCTTCTGAGCCTCGGCCGTATCCTAGAAAGCTCCAAGAAAAGCCTTGGAGGTCGTCCCGGCCACCATCTGATCTCCCTCCGGCATCTCTAACAGCTCAACAACGGCGGCCTCTGCAAAACATGAAGAAAGGAAGAGAGTTAAGCAAAACCCTCGACCAATAGAAAACATTCAGAGCAAGGAAACAATGAAAACAAGGCCATTATACCATGGGTCATGGTCGACCGAAAACCAATGAAGACAAGGAGAGCTTCATTGGAGAACCAGGACTTATCGATCTTCCAATGGGGAGGAGCTTTGACCTTCTCACATACACCCTCATCTCGGTTAGGGTGACGGAAGTACTCTACCGTCCGACGCTCGACCAGGGACAAAGAGTCTAGGGGCTCGCGGTCCGGACCAAACAAGTCACTACCTACCTCCTCTAGATAGTTTTCCCTCCAAGGAGAGCACACTCCGTCAAAAACTTTTATGGAAAAAGGGATGCAGTTGGGCGGAGCAGGGTAGCACCCCTCCGACTTGCTGGGACAGATAAAAGACATCCCCGGGGGCAGGTGATATCGCACCACAAGCGATTCGATATCCTCAGTCGACCTGCCAGCCAAAATCGACCGTTTCAAATGAATAGGGACAGCATCGGCTTTTTTCCCTTGCTTCGATCCCCCATCCACGGGATCCTCCTCCACATGTTCCAGGCCTGGCTCTATCTCGACGCCTTCCTGATCAGCCTGTTCCACCTCCTCCAAAGGCACAAAAGTCGGTGAACTCTCCCTTCTACTGGACCTCGACTTCCTCTTCTTCTTCTTCTTCTTCTTCTTCTTCTTCTTCTTCTTCTTCTTCTTCTTCTTCTTCTTCTTCTTCTTCTTCTTCTTCTTTTTTCTCTCCTTCTTGTCCTCTGAAGAAGGGGGAGGAAGATCTTCATCCTCAACTGGAGAAAAATCCTCGACCCTGATCTCACCGCTCTCCAAAGACCCTTGAGAGGCCTCAGCCTCTTCATATTCCGACCCAACAGGCTCGGGCATGCCACCAGGCGAGCTAGAAGTACTAGCTACATGATCGATAGACCTGGTCAACCGATCAGATGAAGAGTCGGGTAAAACACCCGAAGCACTGGCTTGACCTGCCATTTTCCCCGAAGAACTTTTCTCTCTATACTCCCTACAAAATAAGCAAATGAAGAAGGTCAAAATAAGCAACAGGACATTGGCAAAAATACAAAGAAAACTACTCAAAGGATAAAAAACATACTTCATTATATGAGGGCAGACAAGCCGATCTCCTATCAGCTCAAAGTCACTCATGGGAGAGGAGCAGTCAAGACCCCCTCTGCAACGGAACTAGGTTAATTTGTAAATCTTTCTTCCCGAATGTTATTGATGCTGAAATTGCAGTTGGGCATCATAAAGGAGAGCGCGTATTTATACCTCGCATTCCTTTGCAGCCATCTCCTGCAGATAAATATCCCTTTAACTTCAAGAGGAAGCAATTTCTGTACGTCTTTGCTATGCTATGACAATAAATAAAGCACAGGGTCAGACACTTGATAGAGTTGGTATTTATCTTCCACGACCGGTATTCTCTCATGGACAATTATATGTTGCCTTATCTCGTGCAAGAAAAAGTTCAGAAATAAAAATTGCAATCAATTCAGAAGACAGTACTAATGACGATTGGCGGAAAACAAAAAATATTGTATGCTATGAAATTTTAAGACGCGCATGTATCTTACGAAGGTATACCTTCTTTTTTTTAATTATATATTTTTTATTTTTTATTTTGTTAATACGTTTTGTAAAATTTAGTATACAATTACAAATTATTCGAACAAATTATTCAATATTTCATGCAATAACATTGTGTGTGTGTATATATATATATATATATATATATATATATATATATATATATATATATATATATATATATATATTGCTTACTATATGTTTTTTTATTTTCTCCAGATAATGGCAACTCCTGAAAGAAGAACTTTGGAAGATCTTAACAGTGCAAGCCGCAACTTTATTACTACAATTTGAGTTCTAAAAAAGTCCATGCCTAAACATTCTTGCGCTAGGGATAAATTGCGTCAAAACTTGTACGATCTTCTCGCGAGCGAATTGCTAAATTGCAAAAAAGAAAATATTAATTTTCACTTTCATGATTTCATATACAATATAGAAATAAATAAGTGTTGTAATCCATTTATCTTTAAATTTTTTCCAAGGGAACGGAAATGCAGGCAACGATATTTGATGATGATATCGACTTATTTTCAAATACACTAGAAGTTGATAAATTGTACGATCTTCGCAATCCATACATCAACAGAATTCCAACTGTCTACCAAAGAGGCTCCCAACATTATCAGATGATTATTGGAGCAAGTACTCAAGTTATTGAAGTTGGTTCATCTACACAAAAATCACCTCAGTCGTATCTGATATCACTAGACATGGTGCCTAATTACATTGACATAAGTGATCGTATTGGTAAAACTTTTTTTAATTAAAATATTACATATTAAAAATAATCAACAAATATTATTTGTAGATGGCTTATAATTTTATTTATTTTACTTTTTGATTACAGATGTTACCGCAATTGCAGTTCACATTGAAAATACAAAGACAGTGCAGACAAAGAGAACAGGCAGGACGACTAGCGTTCGTGAAATAGTTATTGTTGACACATCGTATGTTTCTGCTATATCTTTTCCAACTATACTACATGTATTTTATTTCATTCATACTTACAATAAAAAAAAATTTGCTAAAATTATTAGATCGAAAGGTATCGTGCTATCCCTTTGGGGTGATCTTGCATCAACTGAATATGAAAAGATAGCGGAAATCATTGACTCCTTTCCTATTCTTGCTGTTACTCATGTTGAAGCAACAAATTTCCGAGGTTCATATGAAATATATTTTCGTTTTATATATCTAATAATTTAAATAACTTATTTACCTATTGATTTTATATTTGCTACAACTTTTTCTTGCCACAGGAGGGTCTCTACAAACACTATTTTTTTCCGGCCTCACTTGTCATCCACAAACATCAATTGCTGAATATCTTTCCGTATGGTATATATATACACTACAAATTTGACCATATGATAGTATGCATTTCGTTCTAACATCATAAATATATATAATATTTTTTTAACAGGAAAAATGAAAACATGGCAAGAATTTACGAAATAAGAGACCAATTTGCTTCAACATTTGAGGCTGAAAGTTTGGGTCCTACTAATAACGTTGTTATACCTATCAGTACTTTATCCGAACAAAAGGTAATTTATTTTCACTCCATTTCTCAAAACATCGTTTAGCATGAATAGCAAATTGTCATAAATATCTTAACAACATATTGCTAACATATAAATTACGCTCTACACATGTAATGCAATTTTATTATAGGAAACCTCGCAAGTATGGATAAAAGGAAAGATTTCAGCAATAAAGAGCAACAACATATTATATGCCGCTTGCAACATCTGCAAAGAAAAAACTTGATGAACCTTATGACCACACATTTACTTGCACTGCCAAAATGCCTCATAATGCAACATGTCAACCCAGGTATGTAATTCTTTTTGTAATTGTTCTTTTTATTTTAACTTGTATATTGAACTAACATTTGCATGAAAATATTTTACGGTACAAGATGTCGCATGAACGTTGAATCTAATGACGAAAGCGGAGCACTATCAATAACCTTGTTTGGGAATCATGCAGAGCTCATTTTAAAAAAAAAAAGCAGCCGAAGAAATAAAGAATTTACAAGCAGAGGTTTTAAACTTACCTTCCTTTTCATTTAATACGTATAACATAAATATTCAAATCAAACTGCACTTCTTATACAGTTCGTTTAATAACTTTTACCAGGAAGTACACAATTTGATCATAGAAACATTACAAGAACTGAATATCAGAACCTTTTACGTGCTTTTGGCATCGGAATCAGTAGAAGCATATGGAGTTCAACAACTGCGATGGAAAACAAGGCACAGTTGAAACATAATACTAATATTCGTATGACCACATTAGTATAATCCTATTATATCATATATTTTATATGTACTTCTTACTTGTTTTCGAAAGTTTATGTAGTTTTTTCTTATATATTATCACTTCTGTAAATGTGTATCATGTATGTAACTCCAACAATTTCTTCTTCGCAAGTGCTTCATTGTGATACCCCAATATTTTTTATAATTATTATATCGATTTATAAATGATTTGTAAATAGTTTGAAAATTAAATCGTATTATAAATGGTTTATAAATAGTTTCGGAGACTAAATCGTATATTCATTTAAGGATTCGATTTATTCAATTAAAGCCATAATAATATTAATTATTATTATGGGACTTTCATAAATGGTATTTATTAATTTTGAGGAGTTTAATTAAAATATTTTATATATGAATAAGAATTGTTCATATTGTTTTAATTAGTTTTTAATTAGTTTAATTAGCTTTTTAAATCAGAAAAATTATGAAATTTATTCCTAAACCTAGTAGTATTTGACTTGGGTTGACTGATGGCCTATATAAGGAAAAGGTGAGACAATTGATCAGTTTGGCAAACTGAGCCAAAACCCTCAAGCTCTCTTCTCTATCTCACCGTCCACTCTCTCTTTCTCTCTCCTCCACCCGAGTTCTCCCTCTCCTCGCCAGCCGCTCACTCGCCGGAAAACCGACCTCCTCGCCGACGGTAATGCCTCCCTTTTCTCTCTCTCTTTCTCTTTCTTTTTCTTTCTCTCTTTCTCTTCGCGTTTTCTCTCTCCCCTCCCCTGTTTCGGCCCCACGCCACTGCGAGCCACCACGACGCCACCAGGCTGTGCCTGGGTGGTCGCCGGTGATGGTCCATGGCGTCAGCTGGGCCCCCTGCTCTCTCTTCCTCTCTCTCGCTCGCTATCTCTTTCTCTCCCTCTCTCACGCTCGCAAACTCTCTCTCTCTCTCTCTCTCTCTCTCCTCCTCGCCGGTCACCGGCGAGCCACCACCGCCGGCCAAGGTGGTCGGTGGGTGGTGATGGCGGTGATGGGTCGAGTTATGGGTCTCATGCATGGGTACCCGTGACCTAGACCTAGTTTTAAAGTTAGGGTTTCGTTTTTATATTTTTCGTAATTATTAATTCGATTTTCAGTATTTTTGATTTAATATTTTTATTTTCTGCACTCATTCAGAATCGGAATTCGGATTTTCAAAAGCCTAGATTGGTTGAAATAAATCAAGGAATTTAATAAAAATATCAGATTGGGAGTTCGTTACTTTTTGTATTTTCGTATATAATTAATACTGATTCGGTAATTGTTTTTAATTAGGACCTAACAAGCAAGCGTGATTATTGTCGATTGGTTGGAGCATACTTGCTCTTGGTAGCGTTGTAGTGGTAAGCTCTCATGCCTACTTTCTTCCAAAGCCCCATCAAAACTATTTTGATGTGTTATGTGCTAATTGGGAATTTGTTGTGAATTTAATATGCAAAGCATGATTATATTATATCGTCGTTATTATGAAGTTATTAAGCATGATTCACTGCTGTAAATATGAGTTATAATTAGCATATTGATGTTAGCATGTTTTGGGAATTAATTAGTCCATATGATGATTATTGGACAATTGTTGAATAGCGAATTATTAATATTATTATGCTATTAATTATATGCTAATTGGTATGGGTATTATTGAGTGCTAGTGAGCATCTATATATTATCGTTGAATGTCTCTGGTGATTTGTGAATTTTTGGATATCATATTACCCTGCCGAAATTTGGCTAGACATTACTTGTCTTCATTATTGAATTATCGTCGTTGTTGAATTAAAGCATGTTTAATTCTCATCGTATTGAATTATCATTATCGTCGTTATTTACTCTTCATTGTCAAGAGTATGAAAGGAATTAGTAAGTCGTGGTCTCGTAGTACCACTTATGTCAACCAATGCAAATTATGTGAATTGAATTAAATGAGAGTAAGACTCCTTATGGATCCCTAGGAGTAGTCGAGCAATCGGGATTGCACCTAATGGTGTAGTTCAAGGGATGAGTGATTCCCAAGTTACTTATGGACACCTCACAGTGTGTCTGGGACGGATCATTCCCATTTAATAAGTCCTCTAGGCTCGTGTAATTGTACTAGAGATAGTGTGCACACTAAAGTCATTAAGTCCATGGCGTGATTGTATTTTCGATGAACAGTATGGGTAATCGTTGTTCTTTTCGCTCTCTTACATCTCTCTAATCAAGACGGATTGTCTATGTCGTATTTCGCATGATCACTATACAAGAATTGCATGTAAAAGAATGTCGTTGTGCGTATGCTTGATTATTTGCTTATGTGCGTATGCAAATGAATTTCAATGATTCTTCTAAAACCTCAGGTAAGGTTTGCGAAATGTTTTTACTGGGTACGGATGACGTTTATTCAGTTTATCTGATTTTTGTTTCTCTTTTGTTTCTTTTCTTTTCTTCTGTATTTTGTTTCCGTCACGGAAGCCAAAGTGCAGGTTTAGTTGATTGAGGACGTACAGCTTGGAAGGTAGAGTTGGCGTCGGTTTATAGAACTGTTTCTATTAAGATAGATCGTGGGATTATTTTTATTGGATTTAGCCCTTCGAAGGCAAGTTGTAATAAATTTGGTTTAATGATTTTAGCTCACTATATAGACAACTCTGATATTAACTGTTTAGTTTGTTTAGTTCCTTAGTAAGCTCCTTTTGATACCTAGTCTTTCTTTCTGCTTAGCATTTACTCCTTAGTGATAAATGTTGCAGTGACATTTCCCCCGGGTTCGGGACGGTTCAGCGGTGTCGAGTCGCGGACAGCGACGTCGATAGTTTCCAGGAAATCGTTGCGAATTCGGGGTGTTACAAATGGTATCAGAGCCCTAGGTTTAAAAAGGTTGCTTCAGATTAATTAATGAATTAAGAAAGATTAGTTTCATTTTGGGGAAAATAAAATATAGTTAAAGTCGTTGAGCGTAGAAGTCCTAGAAGATAGGAATTATTTGAAATCACTTTGCTTGTGATTTATAATGTTCTTATTGTTTGATTGTCTACCTGTAGATGGTAAGGACAAGAAAGACTGCGTGAATGACGACCGCACACCAAAGGGCACGCGCCCTAGCCCATCGTGCACCATCTGTGGAATACGTAGCTTCATCGGATAGCGAATCGACAGGAAACGACGCGAACGTACGCCGTGAACCCGCGCAAGACCGCGCCGTGCACGCGATTGCCGCACGCGACGAGGCCGCACGCCCCGCGCCAATTCCCGCGCCTGTACTTGCCCCAGTTGCCGCACCTGCTGCATATGTTGATGAAGAGGAAGATCCCTCTGAGCATACAGCGCCGGAAGAGCATGATGACACGCCGGAATTGGAAGATACTAGTGCCGAGAGCGATAACGACATCGCACCTACTCCTGCACCTATTGCTGCACCTACTCCTACTGCAAATTGGTCTCCTCCTGTGGAGCCGTTCTTTGCTACTGATGCTGAGCTGGAGGATATACGTATCTATATACGACGTGTGTACACTACGATCGAGCGTTATCAGTACGAGAATCGCACAAGTCTACATGAAGGCTTATGGGTAGAGCTACTGCTGGCTGGTCTGCCTAACATCCATCCTTGGATGGGACTCAAGGAGAAGTACGACGACGTAGTGTCCAAGAGCGGTCACTTGCACGAGAAGAAGTACGGAGAAGGTACGAGATGGTCTCTTTGCTTTAGAGGCGTCGCAGCTGAGTTATGCCTATCCGAGTTCGAGTGGAAGGTGAACCACGTGCTAGTGCCTGCGCCGAAAGGTATGTGCGAGTACTGCTGGACCAAGAAGCGCAAGCATGCGGATGATTTTAGGAAGCGTTTCATGCCTCAGAAATTCGGTGGATATGCTTATCCATACACGCCCTGCAAAGAGGTGAAGCCTGGGAGGAAGGACGATCATGACGAGTCCCCTAGCGCGAAGAAAATGTGTGCTGGTGTCAAGTAGAACTAGATTATTGCCTTATTAGTTTTACATGAGTTTTATTGAACTTTAACTATTGTGATGGCCCTGCGTGGTCAATTTTGATGTTGGTGTAGTTGCATAGGCAACAAATATTTATGACTACTATTTACTTGCAATTTGTCTCATTGCAAGACTACTTTATTTAATTATATGATATCGTTGAGAATTTGTTTTATATGATCGTTTTATCACATAATTGCATGGTTGACTCATAGCTTCGTAATGCTATCTCTTATTGCCTAGACATGATGGGAAATCCATGTCGGAATTATGGCAAAATTTTCATTGAGCATGATCATATTAATTGTGAGCCAAAGGCTAAGCATGTATTGTATGCAATCAAATGTCATTGTTTATTGCCCTACTAAAAATAGTATGGAGCCTCGATGTGTGAATTGTGAATGTCATTGCTTATCAATCGTGTAAGACCAATGTGTCTACTTTGTTATTGCATATCGAACTATTATGCATGGGAACTGAGAACATTCAAAGCAAGTATGTTGCTTAGACCTACAATGTAAGGTCGATCATTGAAACTTATATGCTATTTGCTAAATGTCAAGATATTGGTTTCAATTATAACTAATACCTCTCAATTAGACCTCGAACCGGGTCGAATGTGCCAATTTTGCTGAAATGGTGATCAACCATTGCTCTTTTATGTCTCAGATTTGTAATAATGGCAACCAACGACCGACTCGCGAGACTATAAGTAGGTCTTACCAACGTGGTCGAGCACATCACGCGCCAGCTAGAGCGCCAAGAGCAAGATCACAACGAGCAGAACCCTGAGGCGCGCAACTTTAGGGATTTTGATGCACTCAAACCTCCGACGTTTGAGGGTGGCTCGGAGCCCACCAAGTTGGAGAATTGGATAATAGAGTTCGAGAAGTTGTTTAGGGCGACTAATCGGCCTAACAACATGAAGGTCAACACCGCTACGTACTACCTGAAGGGTGAGGCTAACAAGTGGTGGCGCGATGTGGGCACTAATCTACTCACCATTGAGGAATATGGGTGGACCGAGTTCAAAGAGTCTATTCGTGAACGGTTCTATCCAAGATCTGTCCGTCACCAGAAGCAACGGGAATTCGAGAGCATCTATCAAGGAAAGCTATCTGTGGCTGAGTACGCAACAAAGTTCAACAAGGTTGCTGCTTTTGCAACTAACTTGGTGACGATCGAAGCTGAACGGGTCGAGAGGTTCGAAGATGCCCTGAAGTGAGATATTCAGCGTTATGTTATGGGAAACTCGCTGGCGTTCCAAGGATCTTACGAGAAAGCCTTGAACCAAGAGCGTGCTGTGGATCATCGTGATTCGTTGCTCGGAAAGCATAAACGTGACGAAGGGAGTTCTTCCCAATCGAATGGCGCAGATAAGCGGCCAAGACCGAAAAACGGCAATCACAACAGCCAAGGTGGTCAGAACCACAACGGAAACAGGAATCGTGACTCGAATAGTCATAGAGCTACGATCTTAGCTACGAGAAATACGCCTTGTAGTCACTGCAACAAGACGCATCCTGGCAAGAACTGTCGCGGCGATGTACTTCAATGCTACGAGTGCAACAAGCCTGGTCACAAAGCTTCTGAATGCTGGAGTCGTGGAAGGAACGACAATGGTCAGAACCGCTATAACAACTACAATCGTGGTGGAAATGGAAATGCGAATCGCGGAAACGGTGGTAACTACCGTGGAAATGGGGGTTACAACAACAACAACCACAACAATACTGCTGCTCCTGCTGCGAATAATCAAGCACTACTTCCCGCACCTGCCAACCCCGTGCAGAACAACAACAACAATAGAGGGGTAAATGGAAGGGTCTACGTGCTGAACCGATATGAAGCTGAAGCGAACCCGAATGTGATCGCTGGTACTTTTCTCGTTAACTCTCAACCTGCTTTTGTTTTGTTTGATAGTGGTGCAACACACTCTGTTCTTTCTAAGAGCTTTGCATCTAAGATAGGTTTAGAGCCTAGTTCTGTGTATAGTGCAAATATTAGGATGCCAGATGGAACTATTGTTAATTGTAAAGCGTTGTATGAAAAGTGTCCGATTAGGATAGCTGGTTCCGATTTGCCTGCGGATTTGATTCAGATGGATTCGAAGGATTTTGACGTGATTTTGGGAATGGATTGGTTAGCCAAGTATAGGGCTAAGATTGAATGCTTTGAACAACGTGTGTCGTTGCGTGGACCGAAGGGTAGGAGGATTACCTACAAAGGAGTCGTGGTGAAGCCAAAGTTGAAGGTAGTGGCAACCATGAAAGCAAAGGAGTGTATGACTAAAGGTGAAGAGATTTACCTATGTCATATAGTGGATACAAGTCGAGAAGCCAAAGTTTCAAAACCTATTCCAGTTGTTTCGGAGTACGCTGACGTCTTTCCAGACGATATTCCAGGAATGCCTCCGCAACGCATTATTGACTTCACGATTGGCTTAGCTCCAGGTTCTGCTCCGATCTCGAAAGCTCCGTATCGTATGGCTCCTGCAGAGATGAAAGAACTGAAAACACAACTCGAGGAACTACTGGAGAAGGGATACATACGCCCGAGTGTATCGCCTTGGGGTGCTCCTGTTCTGTTCGTACGTAAGAAGGACGGTAGTATGAGACTGTGCATAGACTACAGAGAGTTGAACAAAATCACGATCTAGAATCGTTATCCACTTCCGAGGATTGACGACCTATTTGACCAACTTCGTGGAGCGACTGTTTTCTCCAAGATTGATCTACGTTCAGGATACCATCAACTCAGGATTTCCGAGCCTGACATTGCAAAGACCGTGTTTAGGACGAGGTATGGACACTACGAGTTCACGGTGATGCCTTTTGGGTTGACGAACGCACCTGCGAAGTTTATGGATTTGATGAACCGTACGTTCCAACCTTATCTCGATGAATTCGTAGTTGTCTTTATTGACGATATCTTGGTCTATTCGAAGAACGCTGATGAGCACGAGCGACACTTGCGAACTGTTTTGGAAATTTTGAGACGACATCAAATGTACGCCAAGCTGTCGAAGTGCGAGTTTTTGTTAGAAACTGTTTCCTTCTTATGACATGTGGTGTCTAAGAGTGGAGTTGCTATTGACCCCGAAAAGATTAGAGCTATTATAGACTGGTCTGCACCGAAGAGCATGACCAAGGTCAGAAGTTTTCTTGGGTTAGATGGTTACTATCGTAGGTTTGTGGAAGAATTTTCGAAGATAGCGCAGCCTATGACAAACTTGATGAAAAAGACGACGAAGTTCGTATGGTCTGAGAAGTGTGAAGCTGCTTTTCAAGAGTTGAAGAAACGTCTTACAAGCGCGCCGATTTTGACTTTGCCATCGGGAACTGAAGGATACGAAGTCTATAGTGACGCGTCTAAGCATGGCTTAGGCTGTGTTTTGATGCAACATGGTAAGGTAGTGGTTTATGCCTCAAGACAATTGAAGAAGCACAAGGATAATTACCCTACTCACGACTTAGAGCTCGCTGCTGTCGTATTTGCCTTGAAGATTTGGAGACACTATCTTTATGGTTCTGCTGTTAAGATGTTTATAGACCACAAGAGTCTCAAGTACATATTCACGCAAAAGGAATTGAATATGCGACAAAGAAGATGGCTAGAGTTATTGACAGAGTACGACATCAACATACGGTATCATGAAGGGAAAGCTAACGTGGTAGCTGACGCTTTGAGTAGAAAGACTCGTCATACGTTGAATACTGCTTTAGTACTTTCGAAGGAGATCATTCGTGACTTACAGAGTCTTGACGTGGAGATTGTGCTGAAAGGTGACGTTCAATGTACCTTAGCACACATGTCAATTCGACCAACTTTGCTCGACGAGATCAAGGGTAAACAGAGTGCAGATGAGGATCTTCAGCGGATTCTACGCCACAAGGACGAGGGTAGATCCGAGGACTTTTCTATTGGTCAAGACGGTGCCTTGAGATTTCGTGATCGTGTCTGTGTGCCGAATGACCCGGAGATCAAGAGTCAGATTCTGGGTGAAGCTCACAATACACCTTATTCTGTACATCCTGGTGGAGACAAGCTTTACACAGACCTTCGCCAAATGTTCTGGTGGAAAGGTATGAAACAAGATGTCGCTGAATTCGTGGCTAAGTGTCTGACGTGCCAGAAGGTCAAGATCGAACACAAGAGACCTGGCGGAATGATACAATCAATTGAAGTCCCTACGTGGAAATGGAACTCAATTTCAATGGACTTTGTCATGGGTTTACCATTGACACAGAATAAGAACAACGCCATTTGGGTAGTTGTGGATCGTTTGACGAAAGTTGCGAGATTCATCCCAATGAATGACACTTGGGAAATGGAGAAGCTAGCGGATGCTTATGTTAAGGAAGTCATGAGACTTCATGGTGTTCCAGAGGATATCGTTTCAGATAGAGATTCGAGATTTCTATCACACTTTTGGCAGAAATTGCAAGAAGCTTTTGGAAGCAAATTGAAGTTCAGTATTGCTTTTCATCCTGCGACTGACGGTCAGACGGAAAGGACGATTCAGACCTTGGAGGATATGCTTCGAGCGTGTGCTCTCGAGTATCAAGGCTGATGGGATACACACATTCCGTTGATCGAGTTTTCTTACAACAATAGCTATCATTCAAGCATTGATCGAGCACCATATGAAGCATTGTATGGTAGGAAGTGTAGATCGTCAGTTTGTTGGAACGACATTAGTGAAACTGCAGTGTTGGGTCCTGAGATGATCCAGCAGACCGTCGATGTGGTCAAAATTATTCAAGCAAAGATGCATAGTGCACAAGATTGCCAGAAATCGTACGCAGATAGAGGTCGTAGACCTTAAGAGTTTGAGGTAGGAAGCAACGTACTTTTGCGATTATCTCCTACCAAAGGTGTCATACGTTTTGGTCGTAAAGGGAAATAGAGTCCTCGTTACATTGGTCCTTACGAGATCCTGGAAAGTATTGGTGAGGTTGCTTATTGATTAGCTTTACCTGTGGAACTTGCAAAAGTCCACAGTGTGTTTCATGTCTCTCAGTTGAAGCGATACGCACATGATCAAACTCATGTTGTTTATCGCTTTGCACGAATTGCATGTTCAAGCATTGCATGGTGCATGCTAGTCAACTTAGAATCACGATCGTACTTGCTCATCTTGCATATGTTAGTGTCCTAGAAATTGTTTTATACCTTCGTATAGGTAAACTCGTTTTGTTTTGGGAAGTGATTACTTCATGTCTCAAGTTTCGGGACGAAACTTCTTTTAAGGAGGGTAGAATGTGATACCCCAATATTTTCTATAATTATTATATCGATATATAAATGATTTGTAAATAGTTCGAAAATTAAATCGTATTATAAATGGTTTATAAATAGTTTCGGAGATTAAATCGTATATTCATTTAAGGATTCGATTTATTCAATTAAATCCATAATAATATTAATTATTATTATGGGACTTTCATAAATGGTATTTATTAATTTTGAGGAGTTCAATTAAAATATTTTATATATGAATAAGAATTATTCATATTGTTTTAATTAGTTTTTAATTAGTTTTAATTAGTTTAATTAGCTTTTTAAATCAGAAAAATTATGAAATTTATTCCTAAACCTAGTAGTATTTGACTTGGGTTGACTGAGGGCCTATATAAGGAAAATGTGAGACAATTAATCAGTTTTCCAAACTGAGCCAAAACCCTCAATCTCTCTTCTCTCGCTCACCGTCCACTCTCTCTTTCTCTCTCCTCCACCCGAGTTCTCTCTCTCCTCGCCAGCCGCTCACTCGCCGGAAAATCGACCTCCCTCGCTGGCGGTAATGGCTCCCTTTTCTCTCTCTCTCTCTTTCTCTTTCTTTTTCTTTCTCTCTTTCTCTTCGCGTTTTCTCTCTCCCCTCCCCTGTTTCGGCCCCGCGCCCCTACGAGCCAACACGGCGCCACCAGGCCGTGCCTGGGTGGTCGCCGGTAATGGCCCATAGCGTCGGCTGGGCCCCCTGCACTCTCTTCCTCTCTCTCGCTCGCTATCTCTTTCTCTCTCTCTCACGCTCGCAAACTCTCTCTCTCTCTCTCTCTCTCTCCTCCTCGCCGGTCACCGGCGAGCCACCACCGCCGGCCAAGGTGGTCGGTGGGTGGTGATGGGTCGGGTTATGGGTCTCATGCATGGGTACTCGTGACCTAGACCTAGTTTTAAAGTTAGGGTTTCGTTTTTATATTTTCGTAATTATTAATTCGATTTTCAGTATTTTCGAATTAATGTTTTTATTTTTCTGCACTCATTCGGAATCGGAATCCGGATTTTCAAAAGCCTAAATTGGTGGAACTAAATCAAGGAATTTAATAAAAATATCAGATTGGGAGTTCGTTACTTTTTGTATTTTCGTATATAATTAATACTGATTCGGTAATTGTTTTTAATTAGGACCTAACGAGCAAGCGTGATTATTGTCGATTGGTTGGAGCATACTTGCTCTTGGTAGCGTGGTTATGGTAAGCGCTCATGCCTACCTTCTTCCAAAGCCCCATCAAAACTATTTTGATGTGTTATGTGCTAATTGGGAATTTGTTGTGAATTTAATATGCAAACCATGATTAAAATATATCGTCGTTATTATGAAGTTATTAAGCATGATTCAGTGCTGTAAATATGATTTATAATTAGCATGTTGATGTTAGCATGTTTTGGGAATTAATTAGTCCATATGATAATTATTGGACAATTGTTGAATAGCGAATTATTAATATTATTATGCTATTAATTATATGCTAATTGGTATGTGTATTATTGAGTGCTAGTGAGCACCTATATATTATCGTTGAATGTCTCTGGTGATTTGTGAACTTTTGGATATCATATTACCCTGCCGAAGTGCTGCCGAAATTTGGCTAGACATTACTTGTCTTCATTATTGAATTATCGTCGTTATTGAATTAAAGCATGTTTAATTCTCATCGTATTGAATTATCATTATCGTCGTTATTTACTATTCATTGTCAAGAGCATGAAAGGAATTAGTAAGTCGTGGTCTCGTAGTACCACTAATGTCAACCAATGCAAATTATGTGAATTGAATTAAATGAGAGTAAGACTCCTAATGGATCCCTAGGAGTAGTCGAGCAATCGGGATTGCACCTAATGGTGTAGTTCAAGGGATGAGTGATTCCCAAGTTACTTATGGACACCTCGCAGTGTGTCTGGGACGAATCATTCCCCATTTAATAAGTCCTCTAGGCTCGTGTAATTCTACTAGAGGTAGTGTGCACACTAGAGTCATTAAGTCTATGGCGTGGTTGTATCTTCGATGAACAGTATGGGTAATCACTGTTCTATTCGCTCTCTTACATCTCTCTAATCAAGACGGATTGTCTATGTCGTATTTCGCATGATCACTATACAAGAATTGCATGTAAAAGAATGTCGTTGTGCGTATGCTTGATTATATGCTTATGTGCGTATGCAAATGAATTTCAATGATTCTTCTAAAACATCAGGTAAGGTTTGCGAAATGTTCTTACTGGGTACGGGGGATGACGTTTATTCAGTTTATCTGATTTTTGTTTCTCTTTTGTTTCTTTTCTTTTCTTCTGTATTTTGTTTCCGTCACGGAAACCAAAGTGCAGGTTTAGTTGATTGAGGACGTACAGCTTGGAAGGTAGAGTTGGCGTCGGTTTATAGAACTGTTTCTGTTAAGATAGATCGTGGGATTATTTTTTATTGGATTTAGCCCTTCGAAGGCAAGTTATAATAAATTTGGTTTAATGGTTTTAGCTCACTATATAGACAACTCTGATATTAACTGTTTAGTTTGTTTAGTTCCTTAGTAAGCTCCTTCTGATGCCTAGTCTTTCTTTCTGCTTAGCATTTACTCCTTAGTGATAAATATTGCAGTGACATTTCCCCCAGGTTCGGGATGGTTCAGCGGTGTCGAGTCGCGGACAGCGACGTCGATAGTTCCCAGGAAATCGTTGCGAGTTCGGGGGTGTTACATTCATAGTCATGTATTTAGCTTTTCATATAACTTCCTTCATATAAATTATCTTTTAATAGTTAATATAATATTATCTTACATATTAAATTACAATCATTTTCAAAATTAAATTATACATCTTCAAATTTACGAAAGACATAATACCATTTATCTACAATAATCCGCCTTTAAAATATATTTTTACAAAAATCTACCTTTTTATGTAATTAAGTTTTCCTTTTTATAAGTTCTCTACACAATTAAAAACATAAACAATTTGAAATTTTTATCTTCATCAATTTCAATATTACCATTTATAGTAACAAAAATATAAACAATAAAAATATAATACAATATTTACCAACTCTTTTTTTAATAATATAACATACAAATATATCATATATGGCATTTATTTAATGAAGCCAATCTTATCGACAACCATTATCCAATAATCTTATTTTAAATACACGACATAAAGAATCACATTCACATGCACAACCTGTTAAACCCCACTCCCTCGAATACAGTCATATCAGTCATTCAACGTGACAACGTACGCCCATCAAACAACACATATCACTTTAATACCAACAATCTCATGTGAACATGAATGTACTAAATGAAATACAAGAAAAAAATTTAACCGACAAACATCACTATATAAGTGAAGACCTATTAGAATAACCACTCTTCATTACTAACAAATGCTTCCCCTCATACTTCGAAAACATTGATATATTACTAGCTATTCAAAATTTCACATCAGATGAATTGGCAACGAACAGTATTGGAGGTCAACATTAAAACTATTCTGGGTGACATAGCCACGCAACTACACATCCCTCCACCCAAATATGACATTCATGCAGTCACTGATGATGAATTTCGTGCATATGTTGAAATAAAAGGATGTCAAGGCGAACCAGATTCAGCGAAATTCATCGGCTCATCTTCAAAGATATTAGAAATATCGGAACAAAATGCAGCTCGCCGTGCAATTAGATTCCTCAAAGATCTATATGATTGCGATATTGCAGACATCAACTATTATCAGTTCAAAAAATTGCAAGAAGAACATAAGGAACTTGAAAATGAATATGAAATGATACTCAAACAAAAAAATATGAACGAAATCTTCATGGAATCACAAGGCAGTTAGTGTAGATATTTCTCTAAATAGTACACGTACTTTTAGGTGTTCAACATTAACATTCTCGTATGTATAATTATTATTTTTACTCGTTTGTACAAATGTAATATACTTTCAATTGCATAAAAACTTTATTATGTATATCAAACTAATAACTATCCAATAAATAAAATAAATTTATTTGTACTCTCATCACATATTACAATATTTTTTTCATAACACGCACGCGTCGGTCCAACTAGTCTTTTTAAAACAGACAGTGAGGGAGAGGAGAAGTTTTACTTCACTTTACCCAAAACACAATTTGAAGCACATAAAACAACTTAAAAGCTGATTTTTAATATATTTAAAATAAAATCCGAATTTCCCTTTTTTTTCTTCTCTTTAAAAGCTAAATCCAAAATCAATAAATATTTCACCAAAATAAATAATCAAATAGATAATTATTTAAAAATGAATAATTAGCGGGGTATTACAGGAGTTGTATCCACCGGGTACCTTATGGTTCATGGATAGCCAATAACCACATTAAATTCAAAATTTTTATATATAAATCGAATTAGTTATTTTTAATAATAAAAAAATAAAAATAATAATATTATAGTAAAAAATTTTAGTTTTCAAAATTACAAACAAAATAAATTCAAATTTTACAATCAAAATACTTAACATTGTAAATTAAATTTAAAATAACGTATACAATCATTTAATCATTAATATTAAAAATATAATTATTAAAACATTTACAAATACAATTTTTTAAACTACTAATCTTATTAGAAAATCACTATTCTTTATTTTAAAAAAGGAAAAAGTCTTATAACTTTTTTTACACTGAGTACCCAATCAGCTTCGTTTCCCAAAAGTCAGGAATTGGAATTAGTTACTATTGTTTCCTATTTTTGAGAATTGAAATTAAAATTAGTTGGATCGATTTCGATCCCGGACCATCGATTCCAAAACAATTCCTATTCCAATTCCGATAGTAAGTACCTGAATTTTGTGCAAACCCCTACAAGTACTATTATCATTTTCCTAATTCCCTGTCATTGCATCATAGTCGTATCTACAATTTCCAAGTCTCACAATGGAATAACAATAACAATAATATACTACACAACACATAGAACTCTCTAAGAGAGAATGCTCCCAAGAAACCAAGCCCCTCCGCCCCCTTGAACCCTCGGATACTCCGCCTCCCTCAAGCCCACAATTCGCCTCTTCGTCTTCCTTCTTCTGCAATCTCCATGCTCAATCTCTGCATTATGATGATTATATCCCTAGTTATTGCTATGTCCCTTCGTTCCTAAACCTAGATCCCCAAAATCGCGATTCTAGGGTTTACTTTTTGGGCTGTTTATCTCGAAACCCCCAATTTAATTTAAGCTCCAATCCTGATGATTCCTCCCTAATCAGCCTAGCCCCTAATAGCCCTCTTAAATTAAGCCATAGATCTTCGCTTTTTAGTCTCAATTATGACTTTGCTGCTCTAATTACGTCACTCTTTATCAAAATCCATCTCAGAGATTTTGAGGGGTCCCTTCAAATCCCCCCACTCAAGATCCTTGTTTGTCGGGTTATTGGTTGTTGTTCATCTAAATCGAATAGCGTATTGGTTTATCATCTCAATCGTTATTGGTCATGGGTGTATTGGCGTATTGATGAAGCTGGTAGTCTCTTGAACAGAGTCTGCTGTAGATCACAGGAACGCCTCCTCTTCTCAACTCGAAAGTGGCGTACTACCATTAAATGCAATTATTATTGCTATGTTGAAGACCTCTATGAGTTTTTAATTCAAATTAATGTCAGATTATCTCCTTACCTGCAATTTGGATGCGTGTTAATTGCATTCTGTTCTGGGTTGGTTTCTTTTCTGCTCAATTTGATTTTCCCCAAATTCGTGTCCTTACATGTTTTGTTTTTTTGGAGAATGGAAGGATCTTTCATGCAGGCTTGCATTTATTTTACTCAAATTTTGCTCTTATTAAAATTGCTTGTGCTGGGTTTTTTTTTCTGGAAGGAACTATCACTATGAATTGGAGGCCTTTGAGCTCTTGTTGGCTCACAATTCCCGCTCACGAAATACTCTCTACCTTTCTCTAAATATGAGCAGTACTCCTTCCAATCTCTCTCTCTCTCCTGATTCCAATGGAGCCTCTTTATTTCCAATTTGCCTACCTCTCATCTCACTCCACCCACGAACCTCTCTCTGGGTTGCTCGAGTGGAGCTATTGATGGTGATAGAGATCATGGAGTTTCCCAACTCCCCCTCTCCTTTAGTTCCGCCCTCCGAGGTGGAATGGGTCATTCAAATCACCTTGCTTCTTCCTCTACCCCTACAAAATCTCTATCTGGTTCTCATGACCAGTTCCCTCACGGTGGTGGCAACCTAGACCCACCTGGGCCTGAGCCTGAGGTAGAGGACCCTGACTTGAGTATGTTTTCTCTTCATGCTATGATTTGGGGAGGCATTTTGCCTCTTTCTGTTATCCGTACTAAAACTATAAGGGATTGGACTGAGGTTAAGGGGGATGTTAAGTTTGTGGAGCTTGGTAATGGTTGGTTACTTATTCGCTTTGCTGTTTGTACTGATAAGAGTTTTGAAAGGTGCAAAGACCTTGGTTTGTGCAAGGTCTCAATCTGGTTTTACGTGAATGGGAAGCTGCTTTTGATCCTTATAAATGTACTATTGATTTTATAGATCAGTGGGTGAGGATTCCTCGCCTTCCCATTGAGTTGTGGTCTGCTAGTATGCTGTCTGATATGCTTAGACCTGTGGGCACTTTGATTCGTCTTGATAATTTCACTAGACTCAGACTTCGTGGTAGATATGCTCGTGTTTGTCTACATTTGGATATTTCCCAGCCTTTAAAGGCTTCTATATCTGTGAATTTTGTTACTGGGTTGTCAAGGACTTTTGCTCTCTGCTATGAAAGTCTTCATGTTGTTTGCTCTCTATGTGGTAGTGCTGACCATGATACAGATTCATGTGCCCTGGTGCAACACAATGACTGTAGGGTCATTGTTGAGCAGCTCAATGCAGCTACACTCTCACCCGATGTTGTTGTTGCTACTCCTGAAGTTGATAGCACTGATAACCCACCTGGGTGGGTGACAGTGTTACCACAACGCAGGACTAGAGCTCTCCCTCTTGTGGTAAGAATAAGTTGAGATCTTCTATTTCTCGTGGTGGAACTTGTAAGGACCAGGGATTTCTACGGCCACGGAGTGCGTCCTTATAGAAAATTTGTAAGTTGTGGGTTTAGATAAGTTCAAGGAACCGTCGAGTTAGAAAAGATTATGTAAAGACTTGAATTGAATAAAAACCATGAAGAGGTCACATATCTGCTATCGCCGCTTTATCGAAGGGACAAACCAAAGGGACAACCCAATAGCGCGATAAGTGAACTAATCATGTTTTTAGAAAAGACTCCCGTTCATATAGGACATATGAGTACCAAAGAATAAAGGGTTTAGGGGCGAAGGTACGAGGTGGGAAGGTGTTAGGCACCCAACTCGTCCGTTTATGCGGGCCTCTACTAACTCAAGTTTGCTTAATAATTTAAAGACATAGTTCCCATGCAAAACCGGATTAACAACCTAGATTTAGACTATTAATTGGTTCATCACAAGCATCACTACATTTATTTTAACACTTGTTTAGACATGCATTCGATTGGCAAGTTGAGCATCACAACGATTAGACATGCTTGAAATTGAAAGACAATATTTAGGAAGCAATAAAAGACATGATTTGCATGATATCTACATTTTGACAACTAGAACATAAATAGTTAAGCAATTAATTTAATTTGGGCCCTCAGGATTTAGTACCTGAACTGTAGGCTATTTACTAATTGAATAGTAAAGAAAGATCTCAAGTAAAGAAGGAGGGAGAAGCTCGGTGTCAATACTCCCGATGATAGAATAGAATTGTTTATGGAAGAAAGAGAGAGAAGCTCAGAGTCAATACTACTGAGAATAGAGGGTGTCATTTGTAGACTGTGTGTGTTTTGAACTGAGAGAGGAGGGTCGTATTTATAGGCGCAAGAAATAGGGTTGGACGGCTGAAAAGGAGCCGAAAATCGGATTTGGGCTGAAAAAATAGTCGGGCTTGAAGCTGATAGTTGTCAGCTGCCACCTGGATGTCGTCATAATGACGACATCCAGTCTATTTTAATTTTTCGGAGGAATTTTAGTGTTTCGAAAAATATGAAAAGACCGTTTTACCCTTGGACGGTAAAAGACGGTTCTACCCCCGGTTCACAACTTGGCGACCGGGAGTCGGAAAATGGCATGAGAGGTGTCGTTGGAAAGCTCTTGACCGGGGCTTTTGAATGAGACTAGAATAAAGGAGTTATTGAGGAAAAACCTGAGACATTATCTTAACTATTAAAGCAAAAATAGCGTTCAAGTTTATAAATTACTCCTTTCATCATCGGGCTTTTGCGGAGAAATCTGAAGGCGCTTTTTGGCGTCTACAGAAGCCCCCCCTATTTGATCGAGCTTGAGTAAAAGCGAAGATTAAAGTATTCCGAAGGCGACATGCAGGATGCTGATGTGCACACGGTGTGTGAGAGTGTACAGTATGTATGCATATGAAGACAAACCTGAGTTGGGACATGCTTGCAGCGTGCTAAGATTTCATCTCTGTGAACACAAGAGAAATAAAGGTTATGGTTAGCAGGATAGAATACCGCTTGTAGATGGTATAAATGTCTGCTGGGGACCTGTATTCAGAGTGAATGAAAAAGTTAGTAATACTTTGAGAATGATCAACGTGGAGTGCTTCGACAAACAGTGACTAAACACCGCTCGGCGAGTGTCGAGATTCCGTCCCTGTATGAGAAACGAAAAAGTCAATGAGATAGCACGATTAAAAATATCGGCCGTAAAAATGGTTAGTAACGTGAGAGTGAATAGTATAAATGCTTTATTCTGAGCAAACAGTGACTAAGCACCACTCGGCGGGTGTCGAGATTCCGTCCCTATACAAGAAACGAAAAGGTGAACGAGACAGCGCGATCAAAATGACGACTGTAAAATGGTTAAAACATATGAACAGTTTAAATGGAATAGCTTAAGCAATCATTGACTGAAACATATAAAAAATAATGGACAATATAACCGCAACAGTTTAAGCAATCATTGACTGACACATAATAAGTAACCTCGTAGAAGAACAGTTTAACCGCAATAGCTTAAGCGATCATTGACTGACCAAAATTTGTGACCTTGCAGAAGGACAGTTTAACCGCAATAGCTTAAGCGACCATTGACTGACCCCAAAATTTGTGACCTCGCAGAAGGACAGTTTAACCGCAATAGCTTAAGCGACCATTGACTGACCCCAAAATTTGTGACATTGGGACATTGGGACATTTGTGACTTTGGGACTTTGGGATATTGGGACATTGAGACATTGGGACATCGGGACATTTGGGACATTTGGGACATTGAGACATTGGGACATTGGGACATTTGGGATTTTTGGGATATCGGAACCTTGGGATATTTTTTGGATATTGGGACATCGGGTCATTGAGATTTTTTTTGGATATTGGGACATCGGGTCATTGGGATTTTTTTTTTTTGGATATTTGTCAGGCCGACAGATTTACCAGGATTAAGATAATTTGACACTCCGGGCGATAAATGTTGTCGGGGCATATATCCGGGCTCGTGTATTTGGGACCTGCAAAATAATTGGGTTAGTTTTACCTAAACCTGATCAAAACTGGCCCGACCCGCCTAGCCCGCCCAGCCCGGCCCTATTTTGGGACGGGTTTGGGCGAAAAAGTCTAGCCCGAAACCCGAAAACCTGCCTGCCCAATTGGCCCGAAAATATTTTGGGACGGGTTTGGTTTTTAAACGTGGCCCGATGGGCAGCCGGCCCGGCCCGAAATTTCAGAAATCGAAAAAAAAAAACATTTCGGAAAAAAAAAAAAACTTGCAAAACCCTAACAAACGTGTAAACTGATGTAAAACAAAACAGCCGCTCAAGAGTCAAGACACTCTTTCTCTCTCTTCTATCTACATTCTAATTCTCTCATAAACCACCATAATCATAGCTATTCCTTCAATTGTTCATTCTTTCTGTCTCACATCTCACCCAAGTGCTATGGTATGTTCATTCACATCCCTCTCTTGTTAATTGACAGTTTTATTAAAATTTTGGTCTTATAATTATATTTTTTTCGATTTGCTGCTTGTATGTTCTTGTTTGATTAAGTTATTAGATAATTAATCAACCAACTTGTTTTGTATTCATTTTTAGTTTGTTTTTCTGTTTTTAGTTGAGTTTTGTGATACAAAATTATTTTTTTTATTTGGGTGCGAATTTGTGAACTCGAATTTAAGAATTAAGTGTTTGTAATCTGTTTTTTTTTTTTCCTTATTGTTTTGAGTTCTTATATGTAAATCATTTTTAGTTTGTTTTTCTGTTTTTAATTGAGTTTTGTGATTCGGGTTTTTTTTTTTTTTTTTTGGTGCGAATCAGTGAACTCGAATTTAAGTAGATGTAATCTTTCATTTAATTTTTTTGCATTGTTAAATATTCTTTAAATTTTTTTTTTAATGAAGGATTGTCCATTTTTTCTAACCCCTAAGAAGAAGCTCAAGAGGAGGAAGAGGAGGATGACAATGATGTTGAAGATTTGACTATGTAACAATAGATTAAAATTTGGAACATGTTTAGTTGTTTTAAATTTGTAATGGTTTGAAAACTACTTTGTATTTTATTGTTTCTACTTAAGTTTAGATTTTAGAACATTCGATTTGTAATATGTTTTTGAATTTATGTTTGAGAACTTTGAACTTGTATTTTTTTTTGAGGGAATATTACTAGATAATAGATATTATTAAGTCACTCAACTACTCAAATCAACAAAAAGTCACCAAAATTAGCTAAATATATTAAAAATGAAAACAGAATAATAAACAAAAAGTCAAAAATTAGAAGAAGACTCCAAAATATACTCTCGGCCCGATGGGCAGCCTGAACTCGGCCCGAAGCCCGTAAGGGCTGGGTATGGGACACAAACATTCAGCCCGTTTTCTTGGGTGACTTTTTGGGGGTCTGGCTCTGCCCGGGCCGAGGTTTGATCAGGTTTAGTTTTACCTGAGAATAATTGGTACCGGAAGATGGGCCAACTGTTGAATTTTGAATTAGTGGGCCAAAGGGACTCGCTCCCGCGCGCTCGGTACTGGCCTTCAACGCGAATAAACTGTGCGAAATAACAGTTTTTGAGCTGGAATTGAAGTGGGGGGACAGCGGGGGTCCCGCGCGTGCAAACTGTTGTTGGAAGGTTATTTCTATTCTTGGTTGTAGTCAAAAGGTCGCTTTTGGGCTTGATCATGAGTTTCGGGCTTGCTGGTTTCGATGGAGAGCGGGTAGACTCAAACCTGCAGTGGAAATATGCACATAGGGAAAAGATGCAATAGACATGCCCGACCGACCATGACAAGATGCACAAGACATGACATAGTAATATGCACGGGACAAAAGGGGATTGACATGTAAACCCGCAAGGACTCAAGACACTGAGAAATTATGTACACATGGATGTCTTTGAAGGCGACTCTAGTACTTATGCAAAATATGATGTATGCAGACTCTATTGACTCACAGCTCCATGCGGCCTAGCCTAACATGCACGACTCTCCTATAGGGTCTGAAGTGGGTCTTCATATGGGAAAAGTTTTTGTGATCAATAATTTCATTCTGTGGTGATCTTTACAGAGTAAGAGACAAGTGGACAAGACTGGGTGCAGTCAAGGGAGAATCAGCCCCCAGTTTGATGTGTGGTTCTTGATGATTATGACCTAATCAAGGGGCTAGGATGTTGATGCAGCGTTACAAAATATCCTAACTTAAGGTATGGGGACGAAATGGACAACTTGAAACGTAGCGGACAAAGAACCGACTCATTCTGAAAAAGCCCCAGTTGGGAAATTTATGTGCAAGCCTACGAGAAAGGTGATGAGTATGACTCTAGATGACTGACCAAAGAGTTCTTAAATGAGAAACAATGTTCTACATCCTCGAAAACTTAATTTGCCTCAAGATGTTGAATTTGTTTTATATATATATATTTTTGGTTGCTCTAACTTTTGCCTAGGCCGCCCTTTCGGGTTTTCAACCTACTGGGCTCAATTTTTTTAGCCTTAGATGAGCATGGTGGAATGGGAAAACTCCTTATGATCATGTGACAAAGTGGTTGTTGTGGGCGGACCTCCTTGAGGTTTCCTACGTATCCAGTTTGTGGAATCAGGCCAACGTAGTTCAGGACTATACAATTGAATGGTCGTACGGCTCGTACCTCTTGGAGGGCTTTTGGGTTGTAATGTCAGGCTGGGTTGAGGTGTCAAAGAAAGGATAAAGGCTCAAATAAACCCAATGTAATTTCCCTCCCCCAAGTATGCTGGATGGAAAAGAAGTTTGTGATAATGGCAAGGTGGTTTAGGAATCAATGTTTAGGTAAGGCCACCGTTTGGTTGTGCATGAAGTGTTTGCACTCTTTTGGATCTTTGATCGCTCTCGAAATTTTTTCTCTCTTTTGTTTTTTATTTTTTTTCTTTTGAACTTTCGAGTTCTCTCTTTTTATTGGTAAATCTCTCGGTGGCTCTTTTTGTAGGTCGGTCCACCTTGCCTAGAAGGTTGCTTCTATTCCCATGTCGCACACACCCATTCCCCGGGTAAGGATGATGTGGTTAACAAATGAAAGGCTATGTGTTTAAAGATCAAAGGGTTGCAAGTGGTACATCATGTATAGGGGTAGTAAAGGATATTGATGTGAGGTGCCAAATGAATGCCTCCTATCATCGACACGGACGGTTCAACTATATGTCCTCTATGGGGATGATCATTAGGGAGTCTTTGTTTGATGTTTTCCACAATGAAGGCTTTCTTTTGAAATTTTTTTTTTATATTTTTTTTTCCGTCATAGGAAACTTAAGTTCGTCATAGGATTGAACAAAGAACAACGATGGGAATCAAAACGCAATCTTTATTGAATCGAAGAAAAGCATTACACGAAAAGTAAGCTAGACTCTATGGACGAATTGAAAAGACATACTAGACATCATTAGACTTGATTGGACTCAACTAGACTTGCACACTAGGAGACTTCGACTCTCTTCAACTTCTCGAGCACCAGCTATTCATAGGGATATGATGGACAGCCCCCTGTAGATAATCACGTTGTTTATGACTTAAGTGGAATTCTTAAGAAGGTTATCTTCAATTAGGATGCCCACGGCATAGAGCCGGTTGTAGGAGTCAATCGCTTGATACTTGAGGTGTTCCTTGTAAGCAGGTTGCAGATTCTTGATGCATTGGCGGATTTGATCAATTTGCGAAGGTCGCTTGACCAATTCGGCTATCCTTAGCCTCCAACGCTGAAGGAAGGCAGTGAATCCCTCATCTTCTTCTTGCTTGGTGATCTCTAACTCTCGAAGGGTCATAGGTAGAGCAACATTTTCCTTGTGGCGTGCAAGGAAGACTGAAGTGAAATCTGACCAAGTATAGTAGTTCTCTAAATTCAAGGTATAGGACAAACGACGAGTCGGGGCATCAAGAGTCTGTGGGAATAAGTGAATGTAGATGTTTTTGTCAACTCCTCTTAAGCCCATGGCAGTAGTGAAGGCCTTGAGGTGGTCTTGTGGATTATCAATTCCAGTGAATGTCGGAACCTCGGGCATGGAGAACTTGGATGGAAGCTTGCCCTTGACTTGGGGATTGATTTTACCAACATTAGCATGGCAGTTGGCAAACAGGCCGCTGTTTTCGAGCACAGAATTAATCTTAGCCAGCTTGGCATTTGGTCCTTCTTCCTTAGAGTCGGAGTCAGAGAGGATTCTTGCTTCATCCTCTTTCTTCCTTTTCAAATCTTCAACCTTGAGTCGCACCCTTTCCAACTCACTCATGAGCTCATCAAGCCTTTCATCAGTGGTTTTGACCATGGTGAAGTTGGGGGTGTGATTGGTGAGATAAGGGATGTATGGAGTGGTTGCGAGCTTTGTGGTGGTAAGTTTTGTGGTGGTGATGGATTATGGGGTAATGGCCTTTTCGAATGTGGTGGTGTCTTGGATGTAGCTTGTACACGAACCAATCTGCCGGACAATCGAGCCCAACCTTTGTCACCGTAATTCTTCCTCAAGCCCCCAATCCTAACACAAGTCTCAACTTAGAAAGACGCCAAAGAAAGGACTTGAAAATAAAGACTCATGATTTTTAGAAGACCCTCGATAGCTCCTAAGGTGAATGAATCTAAGGACGTCTATATGAACTCGAAGGCATGCTGATGACAATGCAATGACAGAGTTACGACAACAATATGCAAGATGCATGGCGGATTGACCTTGACATGTATGACAATGAATTGTCGCAAAATGACCCTGACTTATGATCGACTCGTCTAGACTTCTAGTGCATGAGAGGTAGTGAACAAATGGAGACATTAATGAATGCAAGACTTGGACTTTTGTACAAATGCAGATGCAAAATGACGACAATGTATGCATGACGATTATTTATGAATCCTAGCATGGAGCGTCTAATACGTACAATGCAATGCAATGTAAAGAAATGGAAAAGAAGAAAGTAAAAACCTAAGCCTAAATGCCCGATTATTTCCCCTCATATTAAAGGAAAAATGAAGTCGATGAACAAAAATGAGAAAAATAGAAAAAGACGGACTATCCTATTTTTTAAAAATTTTCTAGACACAAAAAAATGGAAAATGGGATATATAAATGAAAAAGAAATTCGGCATTTTTTTTATTTTTTGATTTTTCCGAAATATTTTTTTTTCGACGCCCTTTTTCACGCAATTTTTGTTTTTTTTTCGCTTTTCTTCTTCTTTTTTTTTGCCGAATCTGGATTACATCAAAACAAAAAAGAGAAAAGAAAAAAAAAGGTGAGAGAGGGGAATTGAAGAGACTAACTTTTTTTTTTTTTTTGGCTAAAAGGTCCTAGAAAATTGTTCATGACTTCCACGCTATATGAAAATATATCATCGGGAAAAATGACGAGTGTTCATTGAATGGAACTCTCACACCGTCTTTGGGCATTAGGGACTAGCTAAAAAAAAAAAAAAGACTCCTAGCACGTAAGTACATGTTGGCACATAGTGACGACACTCATGCATTCAGGCAAGTATTATAACGACGCAGTTATAGACAAACATGTGATCAGACGGCATTACAACGATATATGCATAACAAGCAAGCGAATGGATGAATGTGGGCTAGAGGCTTTTGGCTCCTGTGAGGTTACCACGACAAATTACAATTTTCGTTCGGCGGATGGTCGACACATCAATTGTAATTCTTTTTCACCAACAAGAGTCGATGAGTCATGGGTGAGGAAGCGCCGGTTTGCACGATAGGACAACTGTATATTCCTTTAGATATACTGGTTGTCTACGAGTTACGACACAAACTTCGTCGAGGGTCGATAAGGGTCAAAAGGTTGTGCCAAAGCACATGTAAATGATGCAAATGATGCAAAATATGGAACATGTTATTAAACAATTAAGCAAACTTGACTTTCGAGTCTCACCCTCTTAAATAAGTCCCCAGTGAAGTCGCCACTGTAAGGACCCGGGATTTCTACGGCCACAGAGTGCGTCCTTATAAAAAATTTGTAAGCTGGGGGTTTAGATAAGTTCAAGAAACCGTCGAATTAGAAAAGATTTTGTAAAGACTTGAATTGAATAAAGACCATGAAAGAGGTTACAAATCTGCTATCGGGGCTTTATCGAAGGGACAAACCGAAAGGACAACCCAATAGCGCGATAAGTGAACTAATCATGTTTTTAGAAAGAATTCCGCTCATATAGGACATATGAGTACCCAAGAATAAAGGGTTCGGGGGCGAAGGTACGAGGTGGGAAGGTGTTAGGCACCCAACTCGCCCGTTTATGACGGTCTTTACTAACTCAAGTTTGCTTAATAATTTAAAGACATAGTTTCCATGCAAAACCGGATTAACAACCTAGACATAGACTATTAATTGGTTCATCACAAGCATCACTACATTTATTTTAACTCTTTTTTAGACATGCATTCGATTGGCAAGTTGAGCATCACAACGACTAGACATGCTTGGAATTGAAAGACAATATTTAGGAAGCAATAAAAGACATGATTTGCATGATATCTACATTTTGACTACTATAGAACATAAATAGTTAAGCAATTAATTTAATTTGGGCCCTCAGGAGTTAGTACCTGAACTGTAGGCTATTTAGCAATTGAATAGTAAAGAAAGATCTCAAGTAAAGAAGGAGGGGAAATCTCGGTGTCAATACTCCCGAGGATAGAATAGAATTGTTTATGGAAGAAAGAGGGAGAAGCTCAGAGTCAATACTACTGAGAATAGAGGGTGTTAACTGTAAACTGTGTGTGTTTTGAACTGAGGGATGAGGGCCGTATTTATAGGCGCAGGAAGTAGGGCTGGACGGCTGAAAAGGAGCCGAAAATCGGATTTGGACTGAAAAAATAGTCGGGCTTGAAGCTGAGACAGGGCCGCTGACGGCTGTCAGCTGCCAGCTGGATGTCGTCATAATGACGACGTCCAGTCTTTTTTACTTTTCCGGAGGAATTTTAGTGTTCCGAAAAATATGAAAAGACTGTTTTACCCTTGGACGGTAAAAGACGGTTCTACCCCCGGTTCACAACTTGGCGACCGAGAGTCGGAAAAAAGCACGAGAGGTGCCGTTGGAAAGCTCTTGACCGGGGCTTTTGAAGGAGACTAGAATAAAGGAGTTATTGAGGAAAAACCTGAGACCTTATCTTAACTATTAAAGCAAAAATAGCGTTCAAGTTTATAAATTACTCCTTTCATCACCGGGCTTTTGCGGAGAAATCTGAAGGCGCTTTTTTGGCGTTTACAGAAATGATTCTGTAACTGGAGATGGTGGTAATTCTGAGGGTCTGGGTTCAGAGCCTAGTGTGATGCCCCCTGCTCCTCAAGCTTCTTATGATTGCACCACCAACAACTTCTTCCAAATCCTGGAAGAAGCTTCTGCTGGGGTAGAGCTACCTGCTGCTGATGAGGATGGGTACAGTCCCATCCGTGAAGGAGTTATTTCTCCTCCACAACCATCTCTTGCTTTCTTATCTCCTCTGAATGGGCGAACTGGTGCCAGTTCTTCTGCTCCTGTGTTTTAAGCTGGAGCTGGAGATGATGGTATGGAATGGGAAGATGGAGATCAAGAGGAATCTTCCCTCTCTACTGACTCTGCAAAGAGAAGGAAGAGATTTGATGATGGTGATACAGCGGCTAGTGGAGAGCAGGATGGTGGCAACCACGCCTGAATTGCTCGATGATGATCCTTTTTGGGTCAACCCTCCAATCAGTTCTAATGATTATGATGTTTATGCTTATTTATCTTTTCTCTTTTAATTCTGTCTGCTTAATGTTCAATCAGTCTGCTACTTCCATCTCCTATATTTGGATACTCAGTTTGTTAAGCTTCACGGATATGGGCTTTTGTATAATTTGGACTGTATTTGATGTGAAATAAGTAACAAAATGGAATTTAACCTTTGATAGTATCACACAAAGGGATCTTGTTCAAGAATCACTCAAGAACAGCTCACGAATCACTCGTAAGGGTTTCAACCTGAATCACTCAGTTTGAGGGGTAAATACTCACGTATTCAATTATTAATCATCAAAGCACGAGTTTACAATAGCAATGCTCTCCCCTATTTATAGACAAAGAAATCTAAAGCTATTCGGAATCCTAATCCTAATCCAAATCGGAAACTAACTATAAAACTGATTACAATTGTAAAACGAACTAACTAACAGCTTTTCTAATACTTAATGGACTCCTAATGCTACTAATAATTAGATTACTACTTTCCTAAACATATTCTAACTAATTAAGGAAATAGTCAAACGAAATCAAACTTAAATAGCTAATTACTTCGCGCCAAAGGCTAAAACCTATGGAACAGTTTTGCACCGCAAGTTTAATTGCCTTTTCAACCCTGTTACGTTCTGAATATGGGAAAACTCAAAGCATGGGAGTTTTAGATTTCGTTTCCAACTTCCTACAGAATTTTGAATCACCACGATCACATGTCGTATGAGTGAGTTATGATCGAAATACGAACCAGTGTAGAAGCATTCAAAATTACGGGAATCCTTATAACGAATGTGATCATATAATAAGAGCTTTAATCCCGACCTTGTATGAAAACTCCATGTAATTATCTTTATAGGAACCTATTTAATGCATAACCACCAAAGGAAATCGATGTAAACAAGAATGGATGTTCGCTTGCTAGTTCCTTGGTTGTTTTGTTTACTTTGCACACTTGCTCCCGCATCAGTATTGGTTATTTTATGGATTGTATTGGGCTTGTTTTATCTCTTTTTGCGAATCTTGCTATTGAATTATGATTACTTTGTATGCAAAATGTTACAGGTCATTCAAGCCCGTCTTGTGTGCGGCTTGATGGACCGGGCTAAGCCCAAATGCCATGATACCAAGCAAATTGGTTACTTCTTCGTCACATTCGATCTTTGGGCTCTAGACCCTTATCTCTGCTCGGTTTTTTGGCAGAATCCAAAATTGGACTTATTTTTTGCACCTTTGGATTCTAAAAGGTTTTTTATATAATGCGATTTCTATGTTGGAATGTTAACGGAGCAAAAAAGGAACAAGTCGTAGGTGAGGTTTGTTTCCTTCGCAAGCATATTCAACCAGATGTTATGTTTTTATTAGAAACTCTTACAAACACTTCAAATTCTACTAGAATTATCAAAAGACTAGGATTTTCGAATTTTGAGTACGTTAATCCGGTTAATAATTCAGGGGGGATTTGGGCATTATGGAATGAAAAGGATACGGAAATTAAACTCCTAGCTAAAACTGATAGGATCATTATTTTGGAAGTTAAAGATTTAGATACAAATCTCTCGTTTGTAGTGGCCGGTCTATATGCCCCTGCTCCCATAGCTTTAAAAGAAGCTTTTTGGGCACAATTAGAATCACTCGTTCATAATATCTCAATTCCGCTGTGTCTAATGGGAGACTTTAATGAGTTAATGAACCCTAGTGATAAAAAGGGGGGCCCCCGTGCCCTCCCTCACGCATGGCACGGCTCAATTCATTTTGCGCACGAACTAACTTCGAATCAATTTCCGTCAATGGCTCTCCATTCACCTGGCGTAAAAAATTTAATAATGAATTTACTTTTGAAAGATTGGATCGTGCCTTGGCCTGCTAAGTCTGGTTAAACAACTTTCCAGAGGGAATTGTCAAACATCTCCCCTTTTCTTGTTCAGATCATGCACCGATTATTGTAGATACCAGCCCTCGAGCTCGGTCTAAACCTAGACCTTTTAGATTTCAGCCTTTCTGGAACCAGTTTTCGGATACAAAGAAACTGGTCAGTGATGCGTGGGGAGTTCACTACCCCGGCTCCCGTATGTTCTCTATAACAAGAAAATTAAAACAACTCAAAGTCAATCTCAAATAATGGAATCATTCATATGTAGGGCACATTCACAATAATGCTAGCAGGAATCTGGATAAAATTCAACACATAGAGGGGAGACTTCTGCATCAACCACATAATTATAATCTGCATGCAACTCTGGATAGATTAATAGCATAAAGGGAAAGGATATTGCTCTTTTCCCAAAAATACTGGAATGTGTACGCAAAGCGAAAATGGCTCACAGAAGGAGACCGCAACTCGGCTTTCTTTCAGCGCATTCATAATCAACGAGCCAAGAAAAAGAAAATTTTTAAAATTAGGGAACCGTCGGGAGTTTGGCTAGAGGAGGAATCCATGATAAGGAACCATATTTCGAACGCCTTCGAGACTCGTTTTACTTCAGATTATTTTCAAGCTCGCCACCTCAACTTAGACGACATCCCACAACTCATCAATGCGGACACTAATTACTAAGCCTATTAGCAATGAGGAAATTAAGGACGCTTTCTTTCAAATGGATCAAACGAAAGCCCCTGGTCTCGATGGGTTTGGGGCAGGCTTTTTTCAGAGCTATTGGCATATAATTGGGGACAGTGTGTGCGACGCCATCAAGGCATATTTTCACAACAAGAAGTTGTTAAATGAAATAAATCATACTTTCGTTGCTCTTTTGCCCAAAGTTAAGGTCCCAGAAACTGTTAGTCACTTTCGGCCTATTAGCTTATGCAACACTTTGGTTAAGGTTATCTCCAAAATTCTAGTTAACCGTCTCCGGCCTTTTTTGGATGAACTTGTTTCGCCCTTGCAAGGTGCCTTTGTCCCGGGTCGGTCTATTCATGACAATATTCTGCTCACGCATGAGATCATGAATTTCTTTAGGAACACTAAGAGTAAAATGGGGTGGTTATCTATCAAATTAGATATGGAAAAAGCGTATGATAGAATAGAGTGGGATTTTCTTTTTAACTGTATGCACAGGCTGGGGTTCTGCGAGCTATGGATTGAGTGGATTCGTCAATGCATCACCACTGTCTCATATTCTATTATGATTAACGACGAACCGACCTTACCCTTTAGCCCCTCCAGAGGTTTGCGGCAAGGCGATCCGTTGTCCCCGTATCTGTTCATTTAATGTATGGATGTTTTGCTTAGAAGAATTAATCTTGCTAGTACGGATAGGAAATCTGGTATAGGGATTAAGATTGCACCACAAGCGCCGGTTATTCCTGGTCTCTGCTTTGCGGATGATAACATCCTCTTTTGCAAAGCCAGTAAAGAAACATGCCGCTCACTCATGAAGATTCTCAATGAATTTTGTGCGCAGTCAGGCCAACTGATTAACTTTCACAAGTCTAGTGTTGTTTGTTCCCGGTCTGTCACTGAACCGACAAAACAAATGATCAATGCTATAGTACAAATTCCCATCAAACAGAACTTGGGGAAGTACCTGGGTTGTCCCGTTCTTAATAAACGCGCTTCGAAAGATAAATTTCAGGATCTCATAAATAAAGCCTGAAATCGAATGAATGCTTGGACGACCAGCTCTCTCTCCAAGGCCGGACGCTCGGTTCTTATCCAAGCGAATCTAGAATCCATCCTGTCTCATATTATGCAATGTTTTTCAGCTACCCAAAACCACGTGCAATGAACTGAATAGAATTAATCGTGATTTCTTTTGGAAAAAAGAGGGTGATTCTCGTGGTTTCCCTCTCATCAGCTGGGGGGAAAATATGCCAACCGAAGGTTGTTGGAGGGTTGGGCCTTCGTAAAATTGAAGCAGTTAATAGTGCTTTCATATTAAAACTTGCGTGGAAAATTCTCACGGAGCCCAAAAATATATGGGTCAAAACAGTTACAGCTAAGTACCTGCAGCATGGTGGGTTGATGGATTGCAATATCAAAGCCTTTCAATCTTGGGGTTGGAAGAGAATTTTACACAATAGGGAACTGTTTAGCAAAGGTTTACGGTGGAAAGTAGGGAATGGGAAAAATATCCACTTTTGGACAGACAACTGGTGCACCAACCGCCTGCTTATAGAGATGCTAGACATCATCTGCCTACTTAAGGAGGCTCTAGAGTGGAAGGTTTGTGATCTCATCACTCCTCGGAGAACGTGGGATAGGGGCAAATTAGTCCCAGTGCTCCCTCAGGACCTGTTGAAGTTGGTGCTCAGTACACCCATTCCTTGTCACGATATCGAGGATGAATTTTGTTGGGGGTTGTCTAGGAATGGTTTATTTTCGACTAAAACAGCAACGTGGTTAGCACATGGACTTACTATGGAAACTGCCACAAAATGGTGCTTCCACTGGATTTGGAAGCTCCCAATCCCCCAAAAAATTAATTTTTTTTTATCGCAGCTCTGTCATAAGTCGATTGTTGTGCGCAGAACATTGGCTTCTCGGGGGATACCTTTGGATATGCAATGTCCTTTATGCCAAGGAGGTATTGAATGTATGGACCATCTGTTTGTCGAATGTCCCAAAGCCAAACAAGTGTGGGCCGGTGCATATGATGGTGGATGGTTAGAGTTGGTTCCACCTACGAATAACCTTCTACACTGGTTTAGTTTGATGAAATCTGATCAAGGGACCAACCCAACGAAAATAGCTAAAGCCGCATTTGTGTTGTGGAGCATTTGGCGCGAGCGTAGCGAAACGATGTTTAGAAATAACCCTTTTAATCCTACGGGGTGCTGGCTCAAAGCCAAGAGCTATTTTATTGAATGGGCGCATCGCACCAAACTGACAGTTTTTTCATCATCTACTAATGATCAAACTGCTAAAACAGTTAAAGTTGTGGGATCACACCTAGTCCGTTGGCAGCTACCCATTCCAGGACACCTCAAGATCAATTTTGATAGCTCCAGAAAAGGTGACACTGCAACGGCAGGGTTTGTCATTCGCGACACACAAGGCCAGTTTTTGAATGCTGGGGCATGCTGCGTTGGCAAGACTTCAATTCTTGTTGCTGAGGCTACGGGGTTAAAAGAGCTATTGAACTCGGGTGTGCTAAACTGGAAGTCGAAGGGGATAACCTCACGGTCATTAAAGCATTACGTGGGGAAATCGAAATTCCTTGGTCTATTTACTCTCTAATTATTGACACTAGGTGATTCTTAGCTTTAAGGAATCCAGTGGCCGTCCAACACGTCTTTCGCGAAGGCAATAGAGTTGCGGACTGGATGACTAATTATGGTTACTCGTGCCAAGATGAGTGTTCTTTCTCTGTACCTCCGGTTAGAGAATTCCGCAAATTCTTTATAAGGATTCATTAGCGGTCACTTTCGAGAGGAGAGTCTCCTAGTTCTTCCCTTCATCCTACTCCTTACCTTACAATTTTTTTTATTTTTTATTTTTTTCCCAAGTATCACAAGTCACATCACCAATCCAAAATAAATCTCAACCATCCAAACACTTTCATAACCAATGACATCAAACACATCCAACGGTTGACAACACCTCAACGCAACACACTAGGGTTTTGGTAGCCACCGTGCACTGCCCCTCCAAATCTTCCTCTCACTATATAAACCAAACAGTTATCAAATCGCCGGTTGCGGTGCAGTCCCGTCTGCCCTCCCCTTTAAAAAAAATCAAAACCAATTTCACATCTTTTTTTCTCTGTCGTTCGCCGTCGTCAATTTGTCCTTCGACAATTATCCCCTTCTTATCAATTCTCTCTCTATCCAAAACCTCAAAAAAAAATTACATAAATTTTCCTGTTTAGTGTTAGTGTGGTGGTGTTTTGCTTTTATTTTAGCGGAGAGAGAACAAATCAACAAACCCTAAAAAAAGTTGTAATTTTGGAAAAAAATTTACCTGAGAATGGCTCAAGTTCAGTCTCAGGCGGCGGTCTCAGGACCAAATGGTGGTGCGACGGCTAATAATGCGGGTTCTGGTGGTGGTGGTGCTTTCGTTACGACGTCGCTGTATGTGGGTGATCTTGACTTTAATGTTAATGATTCGCAGCTTTATGATTTGTTCAACCAGATTGGGCAAGTTGTTTCTGTTAGGGTTTGTAGGGATTTGTCTACAAGGAGATCTCTTGGTTATGGCTATGTCAACTACAGCAACCCTCAGGATGGTATGTCTATCTCTCCCTTTTCTTAACTGGTTTGATCAATATTTGACATATGAGTAGACCCAGAAAGATTAATGTTTGATAGTAAAGTATTGTGTATACTGATTTTTGATTGTATATTGATATTATTGTTATTGGTATGCTGTTTTTGTGACTTGGGTTTGTGGTTTTTAGGAGATTCAGTTTACTATTATCTGTACTGAGGTCGATTAGAGACATACGGGAAGACTCAGAAAGAACGTTCAGACTCAGGAAGAAGTTACTTGGCTGATAGATAAAAGCATTGTGATGTTATTTTTACTTGTTTTTTTTTTTTTTTAAGTGGGTTTATGGTGGTTAGGTGATTTTTTTGGCACTGTCTATACTGAGGCTGATTTTTTTTGGCACTGTCTCTACTGAGGCCGATTTTGGAGTGACATAACAACACACTTTTTGAGAAAAAAGAATGTGTTTTGTTTGAAGGAAAGGGTTAGTGTTTGATGATGTTAGATTGGTTATCTTGTTGGTGAACATGCAGCTTTGTACTAGTTTTATATGTAGTTAGTTGGCTAGTTTGATATAGTGAAAAATAACAGCATAAAGATGTTCTTTCCTCACCGAGTATTTGTTACAATTTGGCAGTATGGGAAAACATTGTTGTGTAGGATTAGCAAATACAAAGTTGAAGTTCTTGTCTTCGATATGGGTCTAGATGTCTGTGATGGTTGAGCTCTTAGGGCTTTGAACTTTATATTTCTGATGAAATTTGGTATAACACTTCTGCAAGTAGACATTACAATGAAACCCTATGTGGGACTCTGAAGATTCTTTCCGGTGTGTTAAGACAATTTTAGCAATAAGTTATTGCATTGTCGGACTGCTGCCAGAAGTATTTTATTAAAAGTTGAAATCCATGTTATTTCGGTGAATGACAGTCGATGCCTACAAATTAACTTCTGTGTGTTTTGTCATGTTTAAAGTGAAATCAAAGTTTTCATGATGAAAGCTTATATGTGCCCATATGAGTATGGCCTAGGTTCTTCAAACTTAAACTTTTTCTTCTCACATTTCACTCTTTCCTGCATTTCCACCTCCACCTCCACCTCCAAGTGGGTAAGAGGGGTGGGAAAGAAGGATCATGAGTAATCAGATGAATTTGGACAAGCTAGGTTAAACATGATAGATTTAAACCTTCTCTACAGTCCGAGTCTTGTGAAGGCATACTCTTCACAAAACTCGATTTTTAGAGAAGGTTTCTGGGTAAAATTGTTGAAGTTGATTTAAGGGCATATTGTGCTCATGATTAATTATTTCAATTGCATTCTTTTGTATGATGCAATTGTATTTATCATCTTATCAAATTTTGACTTCACAGCTGCGAGGGCATTGGATGTGTTGAACTTCACCCCACTCAATGGAAAGACTATCAGAATCATGTATTCACACCGTGATCCCAGTATCCGGAAAAGTGGATCAGGGAACATTTACATCAAGGTATTTGCTGTTTCTTAGTCTTTTTTCTTAAAAGAATTAAATGGTTTATTTTAATATTTTGATTTTGAAGGTTGCCTTTATGGGTTATAGACACCTACTTCTGTTAATTTCATTTGTTGCTGCCAATCTTTAAGTGTGCTGTTTTTCCTTCAATGTTACTTGTGGCTTGGACACCTTTACTGTAAAGAGTTCACATTTCATTATGTTTCTGACTTATATTTTTTTTTCTTATGTGCTTTTTTCTCATGACAGAACTTGGACAAAGGCATTGACCACAAGGCTTTGCATGATACATTTTCTTCATTTGGAAATATCCTTTCATGCAAGATTGCCACGGATGGTAATGGTCAGTCTAAGGGATATGGATTTGTTCAGTTTGACAGTGAAGAAGGTGCTCAAAAAGCAATTGAGAAGCTGAATGGTATGTTGATCAATGATAAACAAGTGTTTGTTGGACCCTTTATTCGCAAGCAGGAAAGAGACACTGTTTTGAGCAAAAGTAAGTTCAACAATGTCTATGTGAAGAATCTCTCAGAAACTACCACAGATGAGGACTTAAAGAAGAGTTTTGGTGAATATGGGCCTATCACCAGTGCTGTAGTGATGAGGGATGCAGATGGCAAATCAAAGTGTTTTGGATTTGTCAACTTTGATAATGCAGATGATGCTGCTAACGCAGTGGAAGCATTGAATGGTAAGAAATTTGATGAGAAAGAGTGGTATGTGGGGAAGGCCCAGAAGAAATCTGAAAGAGAGCAGGAACTTAAGGGTAAATTTGAGCAGACCATGAAGGAGGCTGCTGACAAATATCAGGGTGCAAATTTGTACATCAAGAACTTGGATGATACCATTGATGATGAGAAGCTGAGGGAGATGTTTGCAGATTATGGAAAAATCACATCTTGCAAGGTGTACAAATTAACATTTTGTACTTCCCTTTGTTACTTTTAGTTCGTTAGTAAACTTAAATTGTTCTATCTTATTGTGCAGGTTATGCGTGATCCTAGTGGAGTAAGCAAGGGCTCTGGATTTGTGGCCTTTTCCAACCCCGAGGAAGCTTCTCGCGCTGTAAGTGATGTCTTCAAAAATGTGGCAAGAAGCTTACTGGTGATGTTGGGTTTTTGCCTACACATTGTATCTTTCGAGATGCCTTTTTCTAAATGAATGTAATTTTTTTTTCTGTACTCAGCTTGCAGAGATGAATGGTAAAATAATTGTCAGCAAGCCTTTATATGTCGCCCTTGCCCAGCGGAAGGAAGAAAGAAGAGCTCGTTTGCAGGTAAGATTCTCTCAGATGCCTGTTTTAAGCAGTACATGTAAAAGATTGTAATGTCTTGTAATAGTGTTCTTTGAAACTAATGGTTTGATGAACTTTGGTCGTTTTCGCTTTACCCTGATCTTTATATCTTGTGGGTTATGTACTGAAGTAGTTCCAAAGCATTTGTTGGTTATTTCTGTCTAATGTTGTTTGGTAAGAGATCTAGGGACTTGTGTAAAATTATTGAATTAGACTTCAAACTAGTATGGGACAGTTGGTACTTTTGTGACCATTATTGTGAGTGACTTTCAACAAAGCTTGTGCATTTTTTTGTGCATGATGAGGGGGGGGGGGTGAAGATATTAAAGCATTTATACATCTATCCTGCGGACTAACAGATCATTTTTATACTGCAGGCACAGTTTTCACAAATGAGGCCACTTGCTATGACCCCTTCTGTTGGTCCTCGTATGCCAATGTATCCACCAGGTGCTCCAGGTCTTGGACATCAGATGTTTTATGGTCAACCACCACCTATGATTCCTCCACAAGTAGGAACCCTGTTTTACATGTAAATTTTTACATAAGCATAGATTTTTTTCCCCTTGTGATGATTCAAACAGGGGGAGGATGACCTCAATATGTCATTGACTAGTTCTTGTTTGTGGAGCTTACTTTACATGTGCTACTATATTTATTGGCTTTACTTGATCTTTCTTGGTAAAATGAGGGGAATTTTTTTATCCTTTCTTGGTAAAATAAGGGGAATTTTATTTTATCCTTTCTTGGAGGGGATGTGGGTGTGGAATAGGGGGTTGCAGTTCTTATTTTATGTTTATGCTGCCTGGTGGCTGTATACGTTTTCAACAGCTATTGCATTTGTCATTGATGAAGGCCATTTAGCTCAAAACAAGATTAAGGACGCAGCATTGCAGCAAACTGTGAATTGTAAAACTACTTGTTAACTTCTGGTAGGGTGGGATACAAAGCTGTTTGTTATACTCTTAACCGTCTTCGTTAGTACTAGCAAGGTTACTGTGTGTAATTTGTTTTATCTGATTTAGTCAGGTTTGGTTAATAAAGTCAACTTGCGTTATTCTAGGCTGGATTTGGTTATCAGCAGCAGCTTGTCCCTGGAGTGAGGCCTGGAGCAGCACCAATGCCACCCTTTTATGTGCCATTTATGCAGCAGCAAGGACAGCAGGGTCAGCGTCCAGGGGGCAGACGTGGTGCTGGTCCTGTGCAGCAGAATCAGCAGCCAGTTCCCATGATGCAGCAGCAGGTTGGCTACCCTTACTGTTTCTCGTGTTCGATAGGAAATTGATTCGAGTTATTTCTTTTTTCATTGTAAGTAATTTTTTATTAATTGTATATTCAGATGCTTCCTAGAGGTCGTGTCTACCGTTATCCTCCTGGGCGAAACATGCAAGAGGTCCCTATGCCTGGGGCTATGGTTCCTGGGTATGAAATGAGCGGTGTGCCTATGCGTGATGCGGGAATGACCCAGCCTGTTCCCATCACTGCTTTAGCAAGCGCCTTGGCCAATGCATCTCCTGAGCAGCAGAGGACTGTATGTTTCTTGTGATATTTTCAAGCTTTTATTTTGCTTACAAAATATTTAAAAGAATAGATCTAGGCATCCAAGGAAATCTAATATCAATTTCCCTTATTTGTAGATGCTTGGAGAAAGCTTGTATCCCCTGGTAGATGCCATTGAACACGATAATGCTGCTAAGGTGACGGGGATGCTTCTGGAGATGGACCAGACTGAGGTTCTGCATCTGCTGGAGTCACCTGATGCCTTGAAGTCCAAAGTTGCTGAGGCAATGGAGGTTTTAAGGAACGTTGCACAGCAGCAGGGTAACAATGCAGCTGATCAGCTGTCTTCATTGTCTCTTAGTGAGAACTTGGTTTCTTGAATGCTACCACTCAAGGCGGAATCTTCTTTTGGTTGGATAGGCTTTAGTTTTTCAAAACACAAGCTCTACATTTTTGGGTTCTTGTTCTGTTATTTTGTTAAACTGTGTTTAGTGTTTGTTTGCTAACTGCTGTAATTCATTCAGTTAGCTTTTGAGATTGCTTCATGAAACTCAAAGCTAGAAGGATTAGTTGCCTTTTAAAAATCTTTTGACTGTTGGGTTTTGAGTACATGTGTTATGTGAGGGTAGCTGTTGGGTTTTGAGTTTTATCTTTGGCGGTAAATGGTAGTAAACTAGTGATCGTTGATCTGGTCACGTTTGTACATTTAGGCATTTGCCTAATTACTAGATCGGATGCCTAGTCAATGGAGTCATGATTGGTGATGATTGACGATTATGTGTCAATAGGCCATCGTTTGACTGCTTCCGTGGCACAATTATGTTTCTTCCAAGCTAGGTTGCACCGATACCTGGCCCAACAGCAGTATCCGGTATCCGATACGTTTCGGATACCGATACTTTTAGGATACACGGTCGATACTTGGGAATATGCACCTGGTACGTATCGGAGACGTATCTTATTTTTTCGTATTAGTTTTTTCCCAAAATAATTACGGATACACGGTGGATACTTTGAGGATAAGCCAAATCAGCAAACACTTTAATTAATTATATTTTTTGCAATAAAGATTAAGTGTTTCTTTAAATATATCTCTATGCAACCTAAAATAAATGACATTTCTCTCTCATCATAACCTCCTTCTTGTCTAATATGAAGGCTTACGCCTACCGGAGCAGCTGGTCGGTTTGCCAACTCTCTATCTTTCACACATCCATACCAGCAAATAATTAGTCATCAACTTACTCACGTGTTTTAGCTCCGATCTTGTATTTTTAATGGAGAATGTTATATAGATGTTGACCCAATGTCAGTAAAGGTCATAAATTGAATTGTACTTAACTTTTTTTTTTTAAAGTTGTTATATTATATTTTTAAATTATATTTTTCCCATACCCGTATCCTAGGAAATTTAGAATTTCAGTATCCCGCACTCATTTCCGTACCCAAATCCGTATCCGTATCCGTTTTGTCTAATCTCTGTACCGTAGAACCTAATCCGAGGAGTGGAGGAGAGAGAGTGGGTGGGGGAAGAAGAGAGAAAGGAAAATGAGAGAGGGATGCATCTACAATGATCAAGAAAGTAACATTTAGCTATTGCCTAAGAACTCTCCTAATATAGTATTTTTCAGAAATGTTTACCGATCTCTTAACATAACTCCAATAACCTTAGAGTAAATAAGGAACATATGATTAACTTTGAAAAACCACTCTTTGTAGCAGAATGAAATAGGAAAATTGGCTAATACGATGTTTGGGCCGTACGCCACGAATAATTCCAAGTTTACTTTCATCCCTAGATAATTCAAAGTTTAAACCCACCTGCTCACAATAGTTTAAATGAAGACGAAAATAAAACTCTATTAACCGCTTTTAATTTTTGCACTCAAAACCTTGTTTTTTCCATCCTCTCTCTTCCCTTCATCTTCAACCTCTCTCCCTTCATCCTTAACCTCTTTCATATTCAACCTCACTTCTCCCTCTAACATACATACCCACTTGTACTCCCAACCACCATTGTCACCCCCTCAACCCTGGAGTTTGTACTAGAAAATAATACATAGCTAATTCATGTCAAATTGACCAAATTAAAGATATTATCCCCATGTCAAACTCAAACTCTCTCTTCCTCCAAATCCCAAATCTCGCCCAAAATGGTCTTGACCTCAACTCAAAATGCTTAAAGAACAAGGAAAGAGAGGGGGGAAAAAAAGAAAAAGAAAAAGAAAAACAAGGGCAGCTCTCAACTTCTTCATCTCTTCAGCTAGGTGAGAGAGAAAGAGCATGAACCTACTCTTTTTTTGGTAAATAATAAGAAGCTTGTATTACCAATTAACGAAACATTACACAATTTGAAAGAGGGGCATACCCCCCCTTTGCTACATCATACCACATTACTTACAAGTGCAAATTACACAAATAAGCTATTAAACCAATTTCTATCTAGCTGGTTTGTTTTCTTTGGCATGATACCCATAATTCTGGTTTTCACAGCAAATTTGAGTTGTTTTAACAAAACCGGCTGGTGCTTGATACATTGCTCCCAAACTGCTTGAGTGCGTGTCTTCCACATGAGGTAAACTAAGGCAAAGATCCTTGCATATGCACAATTTTTACGAAATGAGCTCCCCTGCTGCCTTCTATTGATCCACATAACTGCCCAAAGTCATTGGTATCAGCTTTGATATCCAGGCAATTCTTCAATATATCAATGCATATTCTTTTGTACGCACATTGGAAGAACAAACAAGGAGTAGATTCAGCAGCAACCCCAAATAATGGGCAAAGATTATCACTGCTCGCTCTTGTTGCATCCAACCTGCCTTTAGTTTGTAGTCTCCCTTGTATTGCCAGCCAGCTAACAAAGTTGTGCTTAGGAAGGTTCATTCTGTTCCATACCCAAGCTGCCCATTTTACCTTATCTGCAGGGGGTGAAAGCCATTTGTAGCCACTTGAGATTGTGTACTGCCCTTGGCAGTCTATTTGTCGTTGTTATATCCAGCCTGCAACTTATCCTTGCAATCACAAATCTTTTTCCATGCCCAACTAGCTGATGGGAAGGTTTGTAATCCCCCCAATCCTTACCACATAAATACACATGGTGTACCCATTTAACCCGAGTGTGTCTTCTTCTTCTGCAATGAACCAGACATGTTTCCCCATAGCTGCAACATCCCATAACATACAATTTTATATACCCAGATCATCAGCACTCTTGTGTTTACAGATGAAATCCCAAGCAATGGGTGGCGCCCTGATATAATCTGCTATTCCATCCCACAAATATTTTCTACAAATGGCAGCCATCTTTTTCAGTACAATTATTGGCAAAATAAAAATAGAAGACTGGTAAACATTCATGCTCATGAGAACTGAGTTGACTAGCATAGCCCTACCTGCATAAGAGAGATGCTTGGCACCCCATAGCCTTATCTTTGCAATCATCTTGTCAATAAGTATGTCACAGTCAGCTGCACATAATTTTTTAGAAGCAACTGACACTCCCAAATATTTGAAAGACAATTTTCCAACTGTAAACCTAGACATTTGCCTATATATTATATTGATTTACCAAGTCTTGGCATAACGTGATATTTTGAACAATACTTCTTTTAGCAACAACAAATCCTTGAGCATCATTAATCAAGTTTAGAAGAACAGTCTTCAATCTGGCACACAACAACTTTGAGATGCATATGTAGATTGTAGAACAACATGTTATAGGTCTATAATCTGAGACAGAAACATGATGAGAGGTTTTAGGCACTAGGGATATCAGAGTGGTGTTAATCTGCTTCAACAACCATTTTCAATGAAGTCTAGCACTGCATCACAAAACTCAGTTCCCACTGCATCCTTAAAGAACTATGAGCCATAACCATCCGGGCCTGGTGCCTTGTCCCTAGGAATAGACCATAAAGCTTGCTTCACTTCAGCTGCTGAAAAAGGTTGACATGATGCAGTATCTTGATCTGGAGAGATGACTGAACCAACATGTACAATATGTTCTTTAACAAACAATAGATAGGGATTTGCAGCCCCCAACAATTCAGTATAAAAGTTAATGAAACAACTGATTACCCGGTGTGGGGAAACATACACCTTACCAGCTAAGTCTTTAATAGAAAAATATTCTATTCTGAGCTCTTCTAGCTCTAAGAGAACTATGAAAGAAAGCAGTATTCATATCATCCTCATTAAGTCAGTGAATTTTAGCATTTTCTTTCAAAAGACTATTTCTGGCAGCATTCAGAACTCTATATTCTTCAGCAGCTACACATTCCTTACTAGCAAGTGCAGAGTTATCAGGAGAGTTTTTCAAGGAACCTTAAATCTGCAGCAGCTTCTTATGAGCCATGGTAGCATCCTTGTCAATATCACCAGCACCATGTTTACTGATTACTTTGAAAACCTGCTTGAGAAGCTACACCTTGGTTACCATCTTATACATGGGAACCCCATATACATAAGTGTCTCAACCATCTTGAACCTACTCTCTTTTTTTCCTTTTTTTTTTAATGATTTTGGGGGCTACTGATGCGTTAGCAAAACTGAAGCTTTTAGCTCGTTTTCGAACAATGGATGTTTTGATAATATTTTGTTTGTTTTTTGATTATAGAGATTGAAAACGAAGTAAATGAAACGAAAAATAAGAAGAGGGAGGATAGATAGCACCACCACCAGGACTATAAAGGATTTAACCACCAAGTCAAGGCTAAAGGATACTACTTGTTTCACCAAATATCCCTAAGGACATTATAAAGAACAACAAGGTTTGTAAGCAAAAGGCAGCAGCCATTTCATATTTTCATTCATCATAATCTATCCGTTAAATCAGCTGTGCTTACATATTTATAGGGGTTACAATTGTGCCCTAATAACCTAGGAATACTCTAGAATGGGTGAGCTGTCCAAGAGTAGTGCCCAAGCAACTTGAAACTTCAGTATTCTGCCCAAAAACGAGCCAAATACATGTAGTACAATTGAGAGCTGATTTCCTTGCGATTTAAACCACTTGACAGCTGTTACTTGTCCTTGTACAAGGACAAACGTAGGTGAGCTGTAAGAGGAGCCTCAAGCTTCATCATTATCCATCCCATGTGCTTTTAGACTCTCCTCATTGAGCAGCTACTTAGGGAATTCAAAATGCAATTAAAACTTCCTAATTAACTAATTACATGCAACATAATTAAGCTAACTAAGTACGAACATGTGTAGGAACATTTGTACGGACAAAAACCATGTTAATTAACTAATCATGATAATTAAGCTAATTGCAAGGTTATTTGTATACGGGCATGTGCACGGCATGTTGTACGGACTAATAATGTACGGACTAATCAGGTTAAGCCATTGAAAGGACATTAAGGCCCCTAGGACCATTAATGAAGCCACCATGTACTAAAAGTGTGCCATAGAACATGATAGTATCATTGATGGACCAAGAACAGATTGTATGGCACTTAAGTGAAGAGAGGAGCTTGATGCCAACGCATCATACACCCGGTGTTGTTTAGGACTTGCCCTCAAGTCCTAAAAGTAGAAAGCTTTCCAATGTAGCTCAATGAAGTATGTGCTGAATTTTCCACCCCGAACACGGCCTCTAATCCAAGCCCCAATTGATCTCGTCACATCTTTGCAATGTAGCTTCATTTGCTCCTCAAAGAACAATGGCAATATTGTATCTATCCCCACTCTAGGAAAGTGATTGAAATCCGTCCAATCTGATTTTTACCTTCGAGATACACACTCAAACAAAGAGAACTTCAATTGTTTGATCATTTCAGAACAAGAAGAAAATAAGCAAGGTAATATTCTTTTGAGCTTAAGATTTTGAAATGGCTCTTTCATGATGCACATGCTGATTTCTTCAGATTGGGGTTGTTCATTGATTGTAAAAGAATTATAGGAGCCATTGTGACCTTTCCCGAGGGGTTGTCTAACAATTTCTTCTACCACCTGTTTGCTTGGGGTTTCACATTGAGAAGTAACAAAGGCGCTTGTCTTAGTTGTTTCTTGCATAACCTCATGAGAAATGATAGTTATATCACTAGAGGATTGTAACTCTTGTTCAAGAGCTGCTGATTCAAGAACAATTTCGAACTTGCCCTTATCTTCCTCTTGAGCTAAAGTTGGCTCTTCAAATGTTTCTCTAATCATTCGCCATTCCTCTAGGCTCACAATTGTGGGAGCTTCATTTTCAGGAGCTTTCATGTTAGCCACATGCTCATGGTTGTGTGGACTGTAAGAAGCTCGTGACGTAAACTTTGGCACAAACTTTCTAATGAGTTCTTCTCTCATCTCACTCCAACTTTGGATTTTTTCCTTTCCAATCCTTCTCCTTCTGATTTCTAAGAGTTCCCACCAAATCAAAGCATCACAATCAAAAGAACTCGTCACTAGTTCTATTTTCTTGTGATTAGAAAACTCTAAGACTTTAAACCATTCGTCCACCGTCTCAAGCCACGTATAAAAATCTTCAGAATAGAGGAACCCACCAAATTTAGGAAAGTCAATCTCTAAGTCATCATCACTATACTTGGTATCATAAAGACGAGGCATTTTTGTGGAGTTAGGTTGTGTTTGAGTTCGGATGGTGTTTGGGCTGTTTTGGTTTCTTTGTGGACTTTGTGTTGGGGAGTGATGGGATAAGAAAACCAAATACAATGAATACTCAAAATTATCCAATAATTCAACACCCAATTCCAGTTTCAACAAAGATCCATAAGAGAACAAACGCCAATCACTCACAACAGCTCAACTTCAAACAGAGCAATTCCAAATTTTGCGTGTACACGAACAGCTCAACAAATCTCAAAATTTCTTACATACAAGGGTGACAAAACCCGAAATCTACCAAGATAATTTGTAGTATAAGGTATTAGGAGGCTATAGGAGTAAGAAAGACATAAACTTAATCTCTAGATCTTGAGATATGAGCAAAATGCCAACATGACTCCTATTTGCAACCCAGCAGGACCAACAAAATGTTTGAGCACCAATGAAGGCCAAAGACTCAACCTTTTAACTTCAAACCACTTGGATAACAAAGATATAACCCCAAATAAGATAACCAGGTATAAATCCCACAAGACTCACCACAACGTTGCAGAATAAATTCAGAACAAACAAGCAATGCAACAAATAAGATCCCAGTTCACGCTCAGCACATTTAGCAACTTCTCACAATAAACTGCTCCAACCCACAATGATTTAAGCAAAACCACCAAGATATTCCGAAAGATAAATATCTAAGGAACTCAGAAAAGTATCAAAGTTGACACCTTTACCTTTTGAAGCGCCTCCAAAAACCAAGACCCTCAGGTGGTCCAATCGCACGTCCAGCAGAAGTCACCAAGGGAAAATGATTACTTGAGTACCCAAATCTCAACCTTTTTCCTTGAAACCAAAACCAGGTGAAAGAGGACTGTTTAATGAAGAAAAACCTCTGAATTAACGAGCTAAGAAAATCAAAGCTCTGATACCAACTGATGCATTAGCAAAACTGAAGCTTTTAGCTCGTTTTCGAACAATGGATATTTTGATAATATTTTGTTTGTTTTTTGATTATAGAGATTGAAAACGAAGTAAATGAAACGAAAAATAAGAAGAGGGAGGATAGATAGCACCACCACCAAGACTATAAAGGATTTAACCACCAAGTCAAGGCTAAAGGATACTACTTGTTTCACCAAATATCCCTAAAGACATTATAAAGAACAACAAGGTTTGTAAGCAAAAGGCAGCAGCCATTTCATATTTTCATTCATCATAATCTATCCGTTAAATCAGCTGTGCTTACATATTTATAGGGGTTACAATTGTGTCCTAACGACCTAGGAATACTCTAGAATGGGTGAGCTGTCCAAGAGTAGTGCCCAAGCAACTTGAAACTTCAGTATTTTGCCCAAAAACGAGCCAAATACATGTAGTACAATTGAGAGCTGATTTCCTTGCGATTTAAACCACTTGACAGTTGTTACATGTCCTTGTACAAGGACAAACGTGGGTGAGCTGTAAGAGGAGCCTCAAGCTTCATCCTTATCCATCCCATGTGCTTTTAGACTCTCCTCATTGAGGAGCTACTTAGGGAATTCAAAATGCAATTAAAACTTCCTAATTAACTAATTACATGCAACATAATTAAGCTAACTAAGTACGAACATATGTGGAACATTTGTACGGACAAAAACCATGTTAATCAACTAATCATGATAATTAAGCTAATTGCAAAGTTATTTGTGTACGGGCATGTGCACGGCATGTTGTACGGACTAATAATGTACGGACTAATCAGGTTAAGCCATTGAAAGGACATTAAGGCCCCTAGGACCATTGATGAAGCCACCATGTACTAAAAGTGTGCCATAGAACATGATAGTATCATTGATGGACCAAGAACAGATTGTATGGCACTTAAGTGAAGAGAGGAGCTTGATGCCAACGCATCTTGAACCTACTCTTTTTTTTTTCCTTTTTTTTTAATGATTTTGGGGGCTACAATAGTATAACCATTGATAATTGTTTTCTCCCCTTAGAGAGGTGAGAGAGAAAGAGAGGCAAAGAGAAAATGTGGGGAAGGGGAAAAGTGGTGGTGGAGTTAATGGTTGGCAATGGTGGTTGGGGGTTTAATTGTGTATGAGGGAGAAAAGAGGTTGAAGATGAATGAGGTCGGTGATGAAGGGGAGAGGGATGATGGAAAAATGGGGTTTTGGGTGAAAATATTAAACGGTGGCTCACAGAGTTTTAACTCCATCTCCATTTAAATTGTTTTGGGCGTGTGGGTCCAAACTTCAGATTATTTAGGGTTCATATCAAACTTGAGATTATTCGCAGGGGATGACCCAAACTTCGGATGATTTGCTGCCAATTTTCCTGTGAAATATAATTCAATAAGGATACTATTTCAAAACATACAACCATTAATGAAAGTATCTACCAATACTATTGCTTGAAATCAATTTCTTTCATGGCTATGTTGAATTTTTGGGTGACCTCGTATTGTCCCTGTGATTGGAGCTGATCACCAAAAGTGATGCAACTGCAGGTATACGAAAATAGAAATTCACTTGATATAAAAGATCCAACTTACCATCTAAATAGGCAAAAGTAGCAATTAAACTAACCCCGACTTCCCATAAATCATCACTATAAGAAAATCTGTTTTTTGCAACGACGAAAGTCGTTGCGAAAAACACTGTGTCATTGCGAAAATATTTTTCGCAACAAATTTGATCGTTGCAGGATTGTTGCGGGTTTGGGCGTTACAAAAGAACAACGCAACGACTTTAGTCGTTGCAAAAAATACATTTTATGCGACGACAATTTTTCATTGCAATAAATATGTCGTTGGCATTCCTCTCAACATTCATATGTTGAGTTAACATATTTCGAACAATTTTTGTTGTTGCAAAAGATATAATCTCTTTTTTCTGCAACGACACCTTTTTATCCAAAAAAAAAAAAAATTCAAAATGCGCACATGTAAAATTAACTCATCAAGCTCCAGTATCCACATCTAAATCTCCGATTCTTTTCTATCATTAGTATAATATACAAAGTACATACATATCAGTACAATCCATGTCCAAAACGTTACATTGATTATAGTACACGCAAAGAAAAGAACTCGTAAAGTCAATCAAAATACTATTTTCCCATCTTTGTAGCTTCTAAATCATCATAATGCATATATATATGTTCACGTGCTTAAGAACGAGATTTCCACAATAATATTGACAATCTACCACCTGCATAGCGGATTAAGAAAAGTTTGAGCCAAGAAATCCAAATCAGACATGTAGGTAACAAGTCCAATCATAGATAAGCAACACCAATGTAACTAGGAGATAAAATGACGTAAAATAAAGCTGGAAAACAGTTCAAAAATTGAGTTCATAAGATCATATCAAGATACATGTGAAAATCATCTTAAACATCAATCTGAGCTTATCTCCTTTAAATTCCCACTGTGATACCCCAATATTTTCTATAAGTATTATAAATTTATAAATGATTTATAAATAGTTTTGAAAACTAAATCGTATTTATATTCGATTTATTCAATTAAAACCATAATAATATTAATTATTATTATGAATCTTTCGGAATTCATAACTGACAATTTTTCTTGAGAATTTCACTAAATTGTTTATATGAAATTGAATTATTCATAATTGCTTTATATTGTTTTAATTATCAAAATAAATCAGGAAATTTATTTAAACCTTCCTAAATTCTCTTGTATTGGCTTCCTTTGACTGGAAACCTAAACAAGGTCTATATAAACAAAGTTGGAGGGTCAGTTAGTTTGCCTCTCTCTCACACACAACACACACACACACATGCACGCACGCACGCACGCACGCACGCACGCACACACACACACTCTCTCTCTCTCTCTCTCTCTCTCTCTCTCTCTCTGTGGAATCACCAGCCCTGCCGTCCCCTCCTCGTTGGCGGCCTCTCTCTCTCTCTGGAATCACTAGCCCTGCCGTCCCCTCCTCACCGACGCTCTCTCTCTCTCTCTCTCTCTCTCTCTCTCTCTCTCTCTCTCTCTCTCTCTCTCTCTCTCTCGCACTCCCTCTCTCTCTCTGTCGCGCTCGCCGATCGTCTGGCGTCGCAGCTGCCGCTGGCCGAGCAGGAGACCACCGTGGCCTGGCCAGCGGTCGTCCTCCCCCACCCCTATTCTCTCCCCCCGCTCTCTCTCTCTCTCTCTCTCTCTCTCTGGATCTCCCTTTTGCTCTCTTTCTCTCTCCTCTCGCCGGAGCTCCGGCAACCACCCTCACCGGCCATGGTGGTCGGTGGGTGGTGGTGATGGGTCCTACCATGGGTCCCCTTTTGGGTGACTATGGTCAAGACTTGTTCTTGAAGTTAGCATTTTGGTTTTTATTTTCGTAATTATTTATTATTGATTTTCGGCAGATTTTATTTCTGCGCTTATTCGAAGTTCGATTTGGGAATTTCAAAAGCCTAGATTGATCGATGTAAATTAAGGAGTTTAAATAAAATATCATATTAATATTTTATTACTGTTCAGATTTTCGTATTTAATAAATACTGATTCGGTAATTGTTTTTAATTAGGATCTAACGAGCAAGCGTGATTATTTTTGTTGCACTACAAGAAATAAGATCAAAGAGGGCATTTTGTATGAATCAAAGAGGGCGTTTTGAACTTTCCTTCTTTATTCATATCAAATAGGGCAATTTGAGTTTTCCCTATTTGTTTACATCAAATAGGGTGTTTCAAAAAAAATTGCCCTCGTCTTTAATTATGCAGTGTCTAAGAGGGCATTTCCTGAACAAATGCCCTATTATTCAACTTTACAGTGTCTAATAAGGCATTTTGTAAAAAAAATGCCTTCCTAGTTACTAAATCTTAAGGCAATAAAACAGATAATATTACTATATAACTTAAGCATAATACAAAGAACAAGATAAGGAGAACAAAGGATTAAAAAAAAAAAAAAAAACCAGAACCCAAGTCCCAGCCTCACTAGTTCATCCTCTATCATTTCATCATATAGCCATAGTAATAATAACAATGGACAGTCAGAGATTTACACCCCAAAAAAGAAGGAACTAAAAATTATAAAAAAAAAAATCATCAAAATTTAGAGATTTTTGTCTCATGGTTCTTAAACGACATTGTACATTCGATTGTCGTCGTATTATTGTTTTTTTTTTGGTTCAGTTTATCGTCATATTATTGTGACTTAAATCTTCGTATTGTGGCATTTTTTTATTTTTAAAAGATGTCCTCGAAATTGATGAAGTCTCCCTATTATCAATTTAATTATATTATCTGTAATAGTTGGAATAACATACCTGATCCACACTGTTGATGTACACAATCTGGCAAAAGACCTCCCAACTATATACTGTGACACGCACCAAAATGACCAAGATAAATATGAAGATCATGGGTAACTTTATGTCCCACATCGACCCCGTAGAAGTAAACATGTGCTCCAGACGTCTCTAAGATAGAGCCTTGGAATTCATCATTTGCAATTTGGGCGAGCTCAGCTTGTGGGCCCTTTAAGTGCCAGCTATGGTCGGCTATCAAAGAGGGCGTTTGAAATAAAAATGCCCTGTTTGATAAGGGTTAAAGAGGGCGTTCGAAATAAAAATGCCCTCCTTGATAGGGGTCAAAGAAGGCGTTCGAAATAAAAATTCCAAAAATTCCCTCTTCGATAGGGTATCAAAGAGGGTGTTAAATTGCCCTTTTTGAGAATAAACAAGAAGGGGAATTAAAAATGTCCTTTTTGAGAATAAACAAGAAGGGCAATAAAAAATACCCTTTTTGTTCTCTATCAAATAAGGCATTTTCAAATAAATGCCTCAATAACCTAAGACAACGAGATAAATAGGGTATTTTTAGGGCATTTTAAAAAACGCCCTCTTAACCTAATAGGACGTTTTTTGGATTAAATAGGGCATTTTAAAACGTTCTCTTTGAGCTGAAATGTTGTAGTGTTGTTGGAGCGTGTCTAATGTCTTGGAAGCGTTTGATAGGTAAGAAAATGTGCCTACCTTCTCCTAAAACCCGATCAAAACGGTTTTTACATGCTATGTGCTAATTGAGAAATTGTGGTGAATTTAATATACAAAGCATGATTAAATTATATCATCGTTATTATGAAGTTTATTAAGCATGTTTACTGTTGTTCATAATTATGGTTTACGATGAGCATGTCGATATTATTATGTTTCGAGAATTATTTAGCTCATGCAACGGTTGTTAAACAATTGTTGAATGGTGAATCGTTAATATTATTATGCTATATTATACTTGCTAGATGATATGTGTATTATTGGGTGCTAGTGAGCACATATTAAATATTATTTGGATGTATTTGGATGATTTGTGATTTTTGAATATTGTATTACCCTGCCGAAGTGTTGCCGAAATTGTGCTAGACATCGCGTGTGATCCTGACTGAATTACTATTGAAGTAAAGCATGTTTACTCTCATCATGTTGAATTATCGTTATTTTCGTTATTTACTATTTATTGTCAAGAGTATGGAATGAATTAGTAAGTTGTAGTCTCATAGTACTACTAAGTCAACCAATGCAATTATGCGAATTGAATTAATTGAGAGTATGACTCCTAATGGATCCCTAAGTGTAGTCGAACAATCGGGATTACATCTAATGGTAGTTCAGGGATGCGTGATTCCCAAGTTACTTTATGGACACCTCATTGTGTGTTTGAGACGGATCATTCCCCATTCATTAAGTCCTCTAGCCTCGCTTATTATACTAGAGGTAGTGTGCACATTAGAGTCATTAAGTAAATGCCATGATTGTATCTTTCGATGAACAGTATGGGTAATCGCTGTTTTATTCGTTCTCTTACGTATCTCTTTAATTATGACGAATTGTCTTTGTCGTGTTTTGAACGATCATTAAACAAGAATTGCATGTATAAGAATATCGTTATGCGTATGCTTGATTATATGCTTATATGCGTATGCAAATGATTTTCAATGATCTTTCTAAAACCTCAGGTAAGGTTTCTGAATTGTTTTTACTGGGTATGGATGGCGTTTACTCAGTTTATCTGATTTTGGTTTCTCATTTGTTTGTTTTCTTCTCTTCTGTATTTTGTTTCCGTCACGGAAACCAAAGTGTAGGTTTAGTCGAGTGAGGACGTAGTGTGACACCCCAATATTTTCTATAATTATTATATCGATTTATAATTCTTTTATAAATAGTTTCGAAAATTAAATCGTATTTATGATCAAGGACTCGATTTATTCAATTAAAGCCATAATAATATTAATTATTATTATGGGACTATCATAATTTATATTCATCAAAGCTGCAGAGTTTAATTAAATTGTTTTATATATAAATAAGAATTATTCATATTGTTTTATTTAGCTTTAATTAGCAAATTAAATCAGAAAATTATGTGAAGCTTTCCTAAACATTCTCTCTCTCTCTCTCTCTCTCTCTCTCTCTCTCTCTCTCTCTCTCTCTCTCTCTCTCTCTCTCTCTCTATATATATATATATATATATATATATATATATATATATATATATATATATATATATATATATATATATATATATATATATATATATATATCTCCCTCACCCGACAGCTCTCTGTTTCTCTCTTCCCTTTCTCTTGTTGTCGCCGGCTACCAGGCCAGCCACCGGCTCTCCTCCTCCCGCTGGTAATCTCTCTCATCTCCCTCTCTTTTTCTCTCTCTTTCTCTCTCCCTCGTTCGCTCCCTCTCCCCCTCTGTTTTCGTGGTCGCGCCGTCGCTTGGATGGTCGCCGGCAAGTGGCCGGCGTAGCCGCCCCTTCCCCGTTGTCCCCTCTCTCTCGGTCACTCTCTCTCTCGCGTACGATCTCTATATATCTCTCTCTCACGCGCAATCTCTCTCTCTCTGTCGCACGATCTCTCTCTCTCTCTCTGTGTCGCGCGATCTCTCTCTCTCTCTCTCTCTCTCTCTCTCTCCTCGCCGTGACTCCAGCGACTCACCGGCGACCCTCACCAGCCCTGGGTGGTCGGTGGGTGGTGGTGATGCTTATGAGTCCGACCATGGGTCCTCTTGTGGGTGACCGTGGTCGAGACTTGCACAATCAAATAGGGTTTCGATTTTTAATTTTCGTAATTTAATTATTTCGAATTTAGCAGTTTTTAATTAATTGTTTTTATTTTTCTCCACTCGTTTGGAACCAGAATCTGGATTTTCAAAAACTTATATTGATTCAAATAAATCAAGGAATTTCAATAAATTAGATTACTATTTTCCTACTGTTTGGATTTTCGTATTTACTGATTATGTCTCGGTAATTGTATTTCATTAGGACATAACGGGCAAGCGTTATCGGGTCGTGATTTGGAACTTGTATTCTGTTAAGTGAGCGTTTGTTAGGTAAGCGATTGTGCCTACCTCTTTCCAAAACCCATAAAAAGGTTTTGACTTGTTATGTGCTAAATGTCAACTATTGTGAATTTAATATGCGAAGCATGATTAAATTATATCGTCGTTTATTATGAGAATTAGAAATATATTCTTCGCTGTAATTATAAGTTATAATGAGCATTGAGTTTATGAAGTTTTTTTAATTAATTAGTTCATATGCTAATTACTGGATAAGTTTTGTGATGGAAAATATTAGTATTATTATGTCCTATTATATGTGCTAAATGGAATGGGATATTATTGAGTGCTAATGAGCACGTATTATGATATTGATGAGTGTAATTGATTGATTGAAATTTTGGTTAGCATGTTTTACTGCCGAAGTGCCGCCGAAATTTCGTTAGACATATATGTGAGCATGATTGCAATATTTACTCATCAAAGCATGATTATTCTTAATATGCATAAATGCCATTATCGTCGTTGTTGCTATTCATTGTCATAAGCATGAAATGAAGTAGTGAGTTGTGGTCTCGTTGCACCACTAAGTCAACCAATGCAGATTATGTGAATTGAATTGTAATTGAGAATAACACTCCTAATGGATCCCTAGGAGTAGTCGAGCAATCGAGATTATATCTAATTGATGTAGTCTAGGGATGCGTGATTCCCAAGTTACTTATAGACAACTCGTAGCATGTTCGGAATGGATCATTCCCCATTAGTTAAATTCTCTACGTATCGATTATTATGTTAGAGATGGTGTGAGTATACACTAGTGTAAGTCCATGGTATGTCAATATCAATCGATGAACAGTATGGGTAATCACTGTTCTATTCGCTTTCTTATTACTCTAATCAAGATGGATTGACTGGTTGTATTCAATTGATCGCTAAACAAGAAATGCATGTAATTGAATATCGAGTATGCGTGTGCTTGAACGTATGACTACTTGTGCATGCAAATGTATTTCAAAGATTCTTCTAAAACCTAGGTAGTTTGCGAAAGTATTTTTACTGGGTATTGTAAGGACCCGGTATCGCCTACGCCACAGAGTGTGTCCTTATAGAAAATTTGTAAGTTGGGGGCTTTAGATAAGTTTAAGAAACCGTCGAGTTAGAAAAGCATTTGAAAAGACTTGAATTGAATAAAAACCACGAAAGAGGTCACAAATCTGCTATTGGTATTTTATCGAAAGGACAAATTGAAGGGACAAAATCGAAGAGACAACCCAATAGCGCGATTCTAAGGACCCGGATTTCTCGCCACGGAGTGCGATGGGGGCTTTAGATAAGTTCAAGGGACCATCGAGTTACAAAAGCTTTTGTAAAGACTTGAATTGAATAAAAACCATGAAAGAGGTCACAAATCTGCTATCAGCGTTTTATCGAAGGGACAAACGGAAGGGACATCCGAAAGGACAATCCAATAGCGCGATAAGTGAACTGATCATATTTTTAGAAAGACTCCCGCTCATATAGAACATATAAGTACCCAAGAATAAAGGGTTCGGGGGCAAAGGTACGAGGTGGGAAGGTGTAAGGCACCTAACTCGCCCGTATTATGACGGCCTCTACTAACTCAAGTTTGCTTAATAATTTATAGACATAATTCTCATGCAAAATCGGATTAACAACCTAGACTTAGACTATTAATTGGTTGATCACAAGCATCACAACATTTATTAATGACCCTTATTTAGACATGCATTTGATTGACAAGTTGAGCATTACAACGACTAGACATGCTTGGAAGGACAATATTTAGGAAGCAATTAAAGACGTTATTTAGCATGATATCTACATTATGACTACTAGAAAATAAACAATTAAGAAATTAATTTAATTTGAGGCCTCAGGAGTTAGTACATGAACTGTAGGCTATATTTGACAAAAATAGTAAATACAAGATCTCAAATTTGGAAGAAAGAGGGAGAAGCTCGGGAGTACTCAACCGAGAATAGAGGTTGTCAACTGTACACTGTGTGTTTTTGAATGAGGGTCGAGGTTTGTATTTATAGGTGCAGGAAGTAGCGTTGGACGGGTGAAGAGGAGCTGAAATTTGGATTTTGGGCTGAAAAATAGTCGGGCCTGGAGACTTAGCGGTACGTCATAATACAAACCTCGACCCTGACGTCAGCATCCCTAGGTGAAAAATGGACTGGATGTCGTCATTATGACGACATCCAGCTGGCAAGCTGACAGCCGTCAGCGTCCCTGGGTGAAAAATTTTCGGCCCTGGAGACTTAGCAGTACGAAATCCAGCTGGCAAGCTGACGGCCCTGAATTTTCACCCAGGGACGCTGACGGCTGTCAGCTTGCCAGCTGGATGTCGTCATAATGACGACATCCAGATGTCGTCATAATGACGGCATCCAGTCCATTTTAATTTCGGGAGGATTTTTAGTGTTCCAAAAATGTGAAGAGACAGTTTTACCCTTTTGTGGTAAAAAGATGGTTTTATCCCCGGCTCGCAACTTGGAGACCCAGAGTCGGTAAAAGACACGAGAGGTGTTGTTGGAATGCTCTTGAATGGGGCTTTTGAATGGGGTTGGAATGAAGGAGTGGATCGAGGAAAAACCTGAGACCTTAGCTTATCTTACCTATTAAATCAAATATAGCCTTCAAGTTTATAAATTACTCCTTTCATCATCGGGCTTTTGCGGAGAAATCTGAAGGCGCTTTTTTGGTGTCTACAGAAGCCCCCACTTTGATCAAGCTTGAGTAAAAGCGAAGATCAAAGTATTCCGAAGGCGACATGCAGGATGCTGATGTGCACATGGTGTGTGAGAGTGTACAATATGTATGCATATGAAGACAAACCTGAGTTGGGATATGCTCGTAGCGCGCTAAGATTTCATCTCTGTGAACACAAGAAAAATAAAGGTTATGGTTAGCAGGACCAACACCGCTCGTAGATGGTTGAAACGTCTGCTGGGGACCTGTATTCAGAGTGAATGAAAAGGTTAGTAATACTTTGAGAATGATCAACGTAGAGTGCTTCGACAAACAGTGACTAAAGACCGCTCGGCGGATGCTGAGATTCCGTCCCTGTACGAGAAATGAAAAAGTCGACGAGATAGCGCGATTAAAAATGACGGCTGTAAATGGGAAACAACACTGGTGAGAGTAAATAGTATAAATGCTTTATTATGAGCAAACAGTGACTAAGCACCACTCAGCGGATGCCGAGATTCCGTCCCTGTACGAGAAATGAAAAGGTCGATGAGACAGTGCGATCAAAATGACGGCTGAAAAATGCTTAGAAAACATATGAACAGTTTAAATGCAATAGCTTAAGCAATCATTGACTGATACATATAATAGACAAAGGACAGTATAACCGCAATAGTTTAAGCAATCATTGACTGAAACATATAATAGACAAAGGACAGTATAACCGCAATAGTTTAAGCAATCATTGACTGACACAAAATGAGTAGCCTTTTGTTCAACCGAAATAGCTTAAGCGATCATTGACTGACCCACATGAGTGACTTCGTAGAAAAAGGACAGTTTAACCGCAATAGCTTAAGCGATCATTGACTAACCCATAATTTTGGAAACTGAATGTCCTATAAAAATTTTGGATGGTGCCAGCGAATTTACTGGCCTTAAAAAAATTTGACCACTCCGGGTGATTAATATTGTCGAGATATACCCGGGCTTGTGTATTTGGGATCTGCAAAACAACTGGGTTAGTTTTACATGATAATAGTTGGTACTGTAATATGGACCAACTGTTGAATTTTGAATTAGTGGGCGAAAGGGGACTTGCTCTCGCACGCTTGGTACTGGTCTTTGCTGCGAACGAACTCGAATAACGATTTTTGAGCTGGAAACGAAGTCGTGGGACAGCAGGGGGCCGCGCGCTTGGCTGTTGTTGGAAGGTTATTTCCATTCTTTGTTGTAGTAGAAAGGTCGCTTCTGGGCTTGTTCATGAGTTCCGGGTTTAATGGTGTCGATGGAGAGCGGGTAGACTCAAACCTCCAGTGGAGATATGCACATAGGGAAAAGATGCAATAGACATGCCCGACTGACCATGACAAGATGCACAAGACATGACATAGTAATATGCATGGGGTACAGGGGGATTGACATGTAAACACGCAGAGACTCAAGACACTGAGAAATTATGTACACATGCATGCCTTTGAAGGCGACTCTAGTACTTATGCAAATATGATGTATGTAGACTCTATTGACTCACAGCTCCATGCGGCCTAGCCTAACATGCACGAATATCCTATAGGGTCTGAAGAGGGTCTCCATATGGGAAAAGTTTTTGTGATCAAGAATTTCATTCCTGTGGTGATCTTGACAGAGTAAGAGACAAGTGGACAAGACTGGGTGCAGTCAAGGGAGAATCAGCCCCCAGTTTGATGTGTGCTTCTTCATGATTATGACCTACTCGAGGAGCTAGGATGTTGATGTAGCGGTACAAAATATCCAAACTTAAGGTATGGGGACGGAATGGACTACTTTGAACGTGGTGGACAAGGAAATGACTCATTCTGAAAAAGCCCCCAGTTGGAAAATCTATGTGCAAGCCTACGAGAAAGGTGATGAGTATGACTCTAGATGACTGACCAAAGAGTTCATAAATGAGAAACAATATTCTAAACCCTCGGAAATTTAAGTTGCCTCAAGATGTTGAATTTGTTTTATATATTTTTTTTTGGTTGCCTTAACTTTTGCCTAGGCCGCCCTTTCGGGTTTTCAACCTACCGGGCTCATTTTTTTTAGCCTTAGATGAGAATGGTGGAATGGGAAAACTCTTTATGATCATGTGACAAAGTGGTTGTCGTGGCCGGACCTCCTTGAGGTTTCCTACGTATCCAGTTTGTGGAATCAGGCCAACGTAATTCAGGACTATAGAATTGAATGGTCGTACCTCTTTGAGGGCTTTTGGGTTGTAATGTCAGGCTGGGTTAAGTTGTCAAAGAAAGGATAAAGGCTCAAAGAAACCCAATGTAAATCCCTTCCCCAAAGTATGTTAGATGGTATAGAAGTTTGTGATCTAGGCAAGGTGGCTAAGGAACCTATGTTTAGGTAATGTCACCGTTTGGTTGTATTTGAAGTGTTTGCGCTCTTTTGGATCTTTGATCGCTCTCAAATTTTTTTCTCTTTTGTTTTTTTTTTGCTGTTGAACTTTCTGGTCCTCTCTAATTTTTTCGGTATTTCTCTAGGTGGCTCTTTTTGTAGGTCGGTCCATCGTGCCTAGAAGGTTGCTTCTATTCCCATGTTGCACACACCGATTCCCCGGGTAAGGATGATATGGTTAAGAAATGAAAGGGTGTGTGTTTAAGGCTCAAAGGGTTGCAAGTGGTAATGATGTATAGGGTAGTAAAGGATATTGATGTGAGGTGCCAAATGAATGCCTGCTATCCTCGGCACGGACGGTTCAACTGTATGTCCTCTATGGGAATGATCATTAGGGAGTTCCTGTTTGATGTTTTCCAAAATGAAGGCTTTCTTTTGAATTATTTTTTTTTGATTTTTTTTTATTCCGTCATCGGCAACTTAAGTTCGTCATAGGATTGAACAAAGAACAATGATGTGAATCAAAATGCAATCTTTATTGGATCAAATAAAAGCATTACACGAGAAGTAAGCTAGACTCTATGGACGAATTGAAAAGACAAACTAGACATCATTAAACTTGACTGGACTCAACTAGACTTGCACCCTAGGGGACTTCGACTCTCTTCAACTTCTCGAGCACGGGCTGTTTGACAGGGATATGGAGGACAGCCCCCTGTAGATACTCACATTGTTCACAACTTAAGTTGAATTCTTAAGAAGGTTATCTTCAATTACGATACCCACATCATAGAGCCGGTTGTAGGAGTCAATTTCTTGATACATGAGGTCGTCCTTGTAAGCAGGTTGCAGATTCTTAATGAATTGACGGTTTTGATCAGTTTGCGAATCCCTCATCTTCTTTTTGTTTGGTAATCTCTAACTCTCGAAGGGTCATAGGTAGAGCAACATTTTCCTTGTAGCGTGCAAGAACACTGTAGTAAATTCTGACCAAGTGTGGTAGTTCTCCAAATTCATAGTGGAGAACCAACGACGAGTCGGGGCATCAAGAGTCTGTGGGAACAAGTGAATGTAGATATTTTTGTCAACTCCTCTTAAGCCCATGGCGGTAGTGATGGCCTTAAGGTGGTCTTGTGGATTATCAGTTCCAGTGAATGTCGGAACCTCAGGCATGGAGAACTTGGCTGGAAGCTTGCCCTTGACTTTGGGATTGACTTTACCAACATTAGCATGGTAGTTGGCAAACAGGCCGCTGTTTTCGAGCACAGAATTAATCTTAGACAGCATGGCATTTGGTCCTTCTTCCTCAGAGTCGGAGTCAAAGAGGATTCTTGCTTCATCCTCTTTCTTTCTTTCCAAATCTTCAACCTTGAGTCGCACCCTTTCCAACTCACTCATGAGCTCATCAAGCCTCTCGTCAGTGGTTTTGACCATGGTGAAGTTTGGGGGTGTGATTGGTGAGGTAAGGGATGTATTGAGTGGTCGTGAGCTTTGTGGTGGTAAGTTTTGTGGTGGTGATGGAGTATGGGCTGATGGCCTTTTGGAATGTGGAGGTGTCTCGGATATAGCTTGTACACGAACCAATCTACCGGCCGATCGATCCCAACCTTTGTCACCAAAATTCTTCCTCGAGCCCCCAATTCTGAACACAAGTCTCAACTTAGAAAGACACCAAAGAAAGGACTTGAAAACAAAGACTCATGATTTTTAGAAGACCCTCGGTAGCCCCTAAGGTGAATGAACCTAAGGACATCTATATGAACTTGAATGTATGATGATGACAATGTGACGACGCAGTCACGATGACACTATGCAAGATGCATGCAGGACTGACCTCAATATGTATGACAATGAGTGAATGCTTCCTAGAATGACCCTAGAGCACTTAATGAAAGACTCGTCTAGACTTCTAGTGTATGAGACATAGTGAACAAATGGAGACATTGACAAATGCAAGACTTGGACTTTTGTACAAATGCAGATGCAAAATGACGACAATGCAAGCATGACAACTAATTATGAATCCTAGCATGGAGCGTCTAATACGTACAATGCAGTGCAATGCAAAGAAATGGAAAAGAGGAAAATAAAAAAAAACCTAGGCCTAAGTGCCCGATTATTTCCCCTCATATCAAGGGAAAAATGAAGTCGATGAACGAAAATCAGAAAAATAGAAAAAGACAGACCATCCTATTTTTATTTTTCTAGACTCAAAGAAAATGAAAAATGGGATAAATAAAAAAAGAAAATTTCGGCATAGTTTTTTTTATTTTCCCATTTTTTTTAATGCCATTTTTTTTGCTTTTCTTTTTTTTTTGCCGAATCTGAATTACATCAAAAGAAAAAAGAAAAATAAAAAAGTGGGAGAGGGGAACTTGAGAGACTGACTCTTTGTTTTCTAAAAAGGTTCTAGAAAAAAAATTTGTTCATAACTTCGACGCTATATGAAAATATATCATCGGGGAAATGACGAGTGTTCATTGAATGGAATTCTCGCACCATCTTTGGGCATTAGGGACTAGCTAAAAATAAAATAAAAAGACTCCTAGCACGTAAGTACATGTTGGCACATAGGCACGACATTTATGCATTCAAGCAAGCATTATAATGACGCAAATTACAGGCAAACATGTGATCAGACGGGCATTACAACGACACATGCACAACAAGCAGGCGAATGCACGAATGTGGGCTAGAGGCTTTTGGCTCCTGTGAAGTTACCACGACAAATTACAATTTCCGTTTGGCGGATGGTCGACACATCAATTGTAATTCTTTTTCACCAACAAGAGTCGTTGAGTCATGGGTGAGGAAGCGTCGATTTGCACGATAGGACAACTGTATATTCCTTTAGATATACGGGTTGTCTACGAGTTGCGACACAAACTTTCTCGAGGGTCGATAAGGGTCAAAAGATTGTGTAAAAGCACATGCAAATGATGCAAAATATGGAACATGTGTTATTAAACAATTAAGCAAACTTGACTTTCAAGTCTCACCCTCTTAAATAAATCCCCAGTGAAGTCGCCACTGTAAGGACCCGGGATTTCTATCGCCCATGGAGTGCGTCCTTATAGAAAATTTGTAAGTTGGGGGCTATAGATAAGTTCAAGGGACCATCGAGTTAGAAAAGCTTTTGTAAAGACTTGAATTGAATAAAAACCATGAAAGAGGTCACAAATCTGCTATCGGCGTTTTATCGAAGGGACAAACCGAAAGGACAATCCGAAGGGACAACCAAATAGCGCGATAAGTGAACTGATAATGTTTTTAGAAGACTCCCGCTCATATAGAACATATGAGTACCACAAGAATAAAGGGTTCTGGGGCGAAGGTACGAGGTGGGAAGGTGTTAGGCACCCGACTCGCCCGTATTATGACGACTTCTACTAACTCAAGTTTGCATAATAATTTAAAGACATAATTCCCATGCAAAACCGGATTAACAACCTAGACTTAGACTATTAATTGGTTCAACACAAGCATCACAACATTTATTAATGACCCTTATTTGGACATGCATTTGATTGAAAAGTTGAGCATTACAACGACTCGACATGCTTGGAAGGACAATATTTAGTAAGCAATACAAGACGTTATTTAGCATGATATCTACTATATGACTACTAGAAAATAAACAATTAAGCAATTAATTTAATTTGAGCCCTCAGTAGATAGTACCTGAACTGTAGGCTATATTTGACAAAAATAGTAAGGACAAGATCTCAAATTTGAAAGAAAGAGGGAGAAGCTCGGGAGTACTCAACCGAGAATAGAGGTTGTCAACTGTAGACTGTGTGTTTTTGAATGAGGGTGGAGGGTTGTATTTATAGGCGCAGGAAGTAGAAATGGACGGGTGAAGAGGCGCCGAAATTTGAATTTTGGGCTGAAAAATAGTCGGGCCTGGAGACTTAGCGAGGGCTGCTAGCGGCCCTGGATTTTCATCCAAGGCCGCTGATGGCCCTGGCCACAGCTGCTAACGGCCCAGGCTATTAACCTAGGGCCGCTCACGGCTTTCAGCTTGCCAGCTGGATGTCGTCATAATGACGACATCCAGTCCATTTTAATTTCCGGAGGATTTTTAGTGTTCCGAAAATGTGAAATGACTGTTTTACCCTTCTGCGGTAAAAAGACGGTTTTATCCCCGACTCGCAACTTGGCGACCGGGAGTCGGAAAAAGACATGAGAGGTATCGTTGGAAAGCTCTTGAATGGGGCTTTTGAATGGGGTTGGAATGAAAGAGTGAACGAGGAAAAACCTGAGACCTTATCATACCTATTAAAGCAAAAATAGTGTTCAAGTTTATAAATTACTCCTTTCATCATCGGGCTTTTGCGGAGAAATCTGAAGGCGCTTTTTTGGTGTCTATAACGATAAATGAACTAATTATGTTTTTAGAAAGACTCCCACTCATATAGAACATATGAGTACCTAAGAATAAAGGATTCGGGTGCGAAGGTACAAGGTGGAAAGGTGTTAGGCACCCAAGTTGCCCGTTTTATGACGGCCTCTACTAACTCAAGTTTGCTTAATAATTTAAGGACATGATTCCCACACAAACCGAATTAACAACATATACTTAGACTATTAATTGGTTCATCACAAGCATCACAACATTTATTATTGACCCTTGTTTAGACATGCATTCTATTGGCAAGTTAAGCATTACAACAACTAGACATGCTTATTTACAGAATTGAAAGACGGTATTTAGGAAGCAATAAAAGGCAGGATTAGCATGATATCTACATTTTGACTACTAGAAAATAAACAGTTAAACAAGTAATTTGGTTTGAGCCCTCAGGAGTTAGTACCTAAACTATAGACTATTTGGAAAATGAATAGTAAAAATAAATCTCAAGCAAAGAATGAATTTGGAAGAAAGAGGGGGAAGCTCAGTGTTAATACTCCTGAGACTAGAGCTTGTCAACTGTAGACTGTGTGATTTAAACTAAGTGAGGAGGGTTGTATTTATAGGGAGAGAAGTAGGGTTGGACGGGTGAAGAGATGCCAAAATTTGGAGATCAGGCTTGAAAAAAGACGCCTCAGTAGACCCAGCGAGGGCCGCTGAGGCTCTCGCCACAGTCGCTGACGACTCTCGCCACAGTCGCCAGCAATCCTTACAGCCAGCTGGAACTTTGCCCGGCCATATCCCACTCGTATAGGCTCCAAATTGGATGATTCAAGATGCGTTGGAATGCTTATTGAGTCTAGTTTCAAATGAATTTGTGTCAGGCCCAAATGATTTGTGGATCTCGAGATATACCCGACAGAGTAAGAAGAGGTGAGTTTTAGAGCACGCACAATTGTTGGGCTCGTAACTCCTTTGTTGGGAATGTGGTGTGAGCTCATAATATGTCATTGGAAATATATTTGAATAAGGAATCCAGAAATATAAGGCTCGTAAATTAAATCAACCTAATGAACTCCCAAATTGGGCTTGAATCACGGCCTACAATATTTGGCTACATCTGTTTTGACCCTTAACTTTGTTTGACCATAACTCTTAGGTGCGGAATCGTATTTGGACACGGAAGGAAGCAATAGAAAGGTTTTGAAAGGGGATTTTAAATGAAGTGGAAATGGTAGAAACTTTCATAAGACTTGAGATCTCATTTACTTATCAAAGCATAATAGCACACAGGTACATAAATTACTCATTTCATAATCGGGCATTTGGGGACATCTGACGACACTTTTTTATCGTCTACAGAAGCCCCTACTTTGATCGAGCTTCAGTAAAGGGAAGATCAAAGTATTCCGAAGGCGACATGCAGGATGCTGATGTGCACTTGGTGTGTGAGAGTGTACAGTATGCATGCATATCAAGGCAAACCTTGATTAAGACACGCTCGGTGGATGCTAAAATCTCATCTCTGTGAACACAGGAAAAATAAAGGTAATAGTTACCAGGGGCAAACAACGCTCGTGGTAGGAATTGACACATGCAAGGGACCTGTATTCAGAGTAAATGAAAAAGTTAACATGAGTAACACTTTGAGAGTGAACAGTATAGAATGATTTATCCTTATCAAATAGTGACTAAACACCACTCGGCGGATGCCGAGATTCCGTCCCTGCACGAGAAACAAAAAAGTCAACAAGACAGCGCAATCAAAATGACGGCTATAAATGATTAAAACATATGAACAATTTAAATGCAATAGCTTAAGCAATCCTTTACTGAAACATATAAAAAAACAAAGGACAACATAACCGCGTTGGCGATCACAGGCTGTCACAAAATAGTGCCAGATAATCAACTAGGCTTGAAAATAATTTGACCGCGCTGGTAATCCATAAATAGTGCCAGAAAATCAACTGGGGTTATTGGCCGTCCTGGCGGTCAATAAATGGTGCTAAAAAATACTGGGTTTGAAAATAAATTGACCGTCCTGGCGGTCAATAAATGGTGCCAGAGAATCAACTGGGCTTGAAAACAAATTGACCGTCCTGGCGGTCAATAAATGGTGCCAGAGAATCAACTAGGCTTGAAAATAAATTGACCGTCCTGGCGGTTAATAAATGGTGCCAGAGAATCAACTGGGCTTGAAAATAAATTGACCGCCCTGCCGGTTAATAAATGATGCCAGAAAATACCTGGCTCGTGCATTTGGGGACCTGCAATGTAAACGAGTTAGTCTTACCCGATAGTAGACGGTACTGTAAAATGGACAGTCTGTTGAATTTTGAATCTACGAGCTAGGGGTCCGTTCCCGCGTGCTTGAAACTGTTGTTGGAAGGTTATTTCCATTCTTGGTTGTAGTCGAAAGGTCGCTTCCACTGTTGATTACTATTGGATGTTTGCTCCCGTTCTTGATTGTTGTCGGGAGGTTTCTTCCGAGCTTGATTGTGTGTTGAATACTGAGTTCCAGGCTTGCTGGTTTCAATGGAGAGCGGGTAGATTCAAACCTGTAGTGGAGATATGCACATAGGGGAAAGATGCAATAGACATGCCCTACTAATCATGACAAGATGCACAAGACATGACATTGTAATATGCATGGGGCAAAGGGAAATTGACATGTAAACACGCAGAAACTCAAGACACTGAGAAATCATGTACACATGCATGCCTTTGAAGGCGACTCTAGTACTTATGCGAATATGATGTATGCCGACTCTATTGACTCACGGCTCGATGCAAACTAGCCTAACATGCACGACTCTCCTATAGGGTTTGAAGAGGGTCTTCATATTGGAAAAGTTTTGTGACCAAGAATATCATTCCTGTGGTGATCTTGACAGAGTAAGAGACAAGTGGACAAGAATGGGTGCAGTCAAGGGAAAACTAGCCCCCAGCTTGATGTGTGACTCGAGGAGCTATGGGTGTTGATGTAGCGGGGCAAAATATCCTAACTTAAGGTATGGGGATGAAAATGGACAACTTTGAACGTAGCGGACAAGGAACCGACTCATTGTGAAAAAGCCCCCGGATGGGAAGTCTGTGTGCAAGCCTACGAGAAAGGCGATGAGTATGACTCTAGACGACTGACCAAAGAGTACTTACATGAGAAACAATGCTATAAATCCTCAGAAATTTAAGTTGCCTCATGATGTTGATTTTGTTCTGTTTTTTGTTGCCCTAACTTTTGCCTAGGTCGCCCTTTTGGGTTTTCAACCTACCGGGCTCAGTTCTTTTAGCCTTAGATGAGAATGGTGGAATGGGAGAACTCCTTAGGATCATGTGACAAAGTGGTTGTCGTGACCGGGCCTCTTTGACATTTTCTACGTATCCAGTGTGTGAAATCAGGCCAACGTAGTTCATGACTACACAAATGAATGGTCATGCCTTTTGGAGGGATTTCGGGTCGTAATGTCAGGCTGGGTAAAGGTGTCAAAGAAAGGATAAAGGCTTAAAGAAATCCAATGTAAATCTCCTCCCCAAAGTATGCTTGATGGAAAAGAAGTTTGTGGTCTTGGAAAGGTGGTTTAGGTACCAATGCTTAGGTAATGCCACTATTTGGTTGTGCTTGAGGTGTTTGCACTCTTTTGGATCTTTGATCGCTCTCGAATTTTTTCTCTTTTTTTTTTTTTTTTACTCTTGAACTTTCGAGTTCTCTCTCTTTTTTTTGCATTTCTTATGGTAGCTCTTTTTGTAGGTCGGTCCACCTTGCCTATAAGGTTGCTTCTATTCTCATTTTGCACACACCCATTTCCCAGGTAAGGATAATGTGGTTTAGAAAGGACAGACCATGTGTTTAAGGATGTATTGGGTAGTAAAGGATACTGATGTGAGGTGCCAAATGAATGCCTCCTGTCCTCAGCACGGACGGTTCAACTGTATGTCCTCTATGGGGATGATCATTTGGGAGTTCTTCTTTGATGTTTTCCACAATGAAGACTCGTTTTTTTTTTTGTTTGAAATAATATTTTTTTGTTATTCCGTCATAGGCAACTTGAGTTCGTCATAAGATTGAATAAAGAACAATGATGAGAATCCAAATGCAATTTTTATTGAATCGAAAAAAAGCATTACACGAGAAGTAAGCTAGACTCAATGGACGAATTGAAAAGACAGACTAGCCATCATTAGACTTGATTGGACGTGACTAGACTTGCACACTAAGGGACTTCGACTCTCTTAAACTTCTCGAGCACGGGCTGTTTGACAGGGATATGGAGGACAACCCCCTGTAAGCAGGTTGTTGCAGATTCTTGATGAATTGGCAGATTTGATCAGTTTGCGAAGGTCGCTCGACCAGTTCGACTATCTTTAGCCTCCAACGCTGAAGGAAGGCAGTGAATCCCTCATCTTCTTCTTGTTTGGTGATCTCTAACTCTCGAAGGGTCATAGGTAGAGCAACATTTGCCTTGTAGCGTGCAAGGACAACTGTAGTGAAATCTGACCAAGTGTGGTAGTTCTCCAAATTCAAGGTGTAGAACCAACGACCAGTCGGGGCATCAAGAGTCTGTAGGAACAAGTGAATGTAGATACTCTTGTCAACTCCTCTTAAGCCCATGGAAGTAGTGAAGGCCTTGAGGTGGTCTTGTAGATTATCAGTTCCAATAAATGTCGGAACCTCGGGCATGGAGAACTTGGCTGGAAGCTTGCCCTTGACTTTGGGATTGACTTTACCAACATTAGCATGGTAGTTGGCAAATAGGCCGCTGTTTTTGAGCACAGAGTCAATCTTTTTGAGCTTAGTGACTTGCTCATCCTCCTGAGTGTCAGAGTCAGAGAGGATTCTTGCTTTCTCCTCTTTCTTCCTTTCAAAATCTTCAATCTTGACTCGCATCCTTTCTAACTCGCCCATGTTCTCATCAAGCTTTTCGTCAATGGTCTTGACCATGGTGAAGTTTGGGGGTGTGGTTGGTGAGATAAGGGATGTATTGAGTGGTGGTGATGGATCATGGGGTGATGGCCTTTTGGAATGTGGTGGTGTCTTGGATGTAGCTTGTACACGAACCAATCTGCTGGAAAATCGAGCCCAACCTTTGTCACCGTAGGTCTTTCTCGAGCCCCCCAATCCTGAACACAAGTCTCAACTTAGAAAGACGCCAAAGAAAGGACTTGAAGACAAAGACTCATGATTTTTAGAAGACCCTCGATTGCCCCTAAGATGAATGAATCTAAGGACGTATATATGAACTCGAATGCATGATGATGACAATGCAATGACAGAGTTACGACAACAATATGCAAGATGCATGACGGACTGACCTTGACATGTATGACAATGAATTGATGCACAATGACCCTAGAAGACTTATGATCGACTCCTCTAGATTTCTAGTGCATGAGACGTAGTGTAACACCCCCGAATTTACAATGATTTTCTAGGAACTATCGACGTCGCTGTGCACGACTTGACACCAATGAACCGTCCCAAACCCGAGGGGCGTCACTGCAACATTTATCACTAAGGAGTAAATGCTAAGCAGAAAGAAAGACTAGACATCAAAATGAGCTTACTAACGAAACTAAACGATCTAAAACAATTAATATCAGAGTTGTCTATATAGTGAGCTAAACCATTAAACAAATTTATTACAACTTGCCTTCAAGGACTAAAACCAATAAAATCCCAACGATCCAAACTGAACTAAAGAGAGTGCTAAAAACCGACGCCAACTCTAACTTCCAAGATGTACGTCCTCATTCAACTAAACCTGCACTTTGATTTCCGTGACGAAAACAAAATACAGAAGAAAAGAAAAGAAATAAAAGACAAACAAAAATCAGATAAACTGAATAAACGTCATCCGTACTCAGTAAAAACATTTTGCAAACCTTACATGAGGTTTTAGAAGAATCATTGAAATTCATTTGCATACGCACATAAGCATGTAATCAAGCATACGCATAAACGACATTCTTTTATATGCAATTCTTGTATAGTGATCACACAAAATACGACATAGACAATACGTATTGATTACAGAGATGTAAGAGAGCGAATATGTAATACCTAGTAATTTTAATAGCATTTTCTAATAAAAAAAAGAAGAGAGATATAATTTTTTTTATGACTAATAGTTTATCATCCTTGCTAGATGTTAATTCTATTGTACTAGTAATGTCTTTACACTAGATATGAAGCCCGTGCGTTGCACGGGTTAGGTGTTAAAATTTTAAAATAAATACACTTATAGATGTTAGTAAATATGATATAGAGAATCGAAGTATGTTGGCAATTTCACTTCAATAGTTTGAATTCGTGTTGGACACGAAAGTAATCTTGTGCATTGCAAGGCTTAGTGGAAAGTTACATTCAATATTTTCAGTCATATGCATATATTCACCAATAGAAAAATAAATAAATATAAAATTGCCACAATCTCTTTGTTTTTCTTATATATTTGTCATTATTTTTTTTACAACTTTTAAAGTAATTTTTTTTCTCTTACGTGATGCTCTATGGACCATGAAACTTTGTTAAAACTCTAAAACTTATAAGTCAAACTCTTTTATCATCCTAAACTTTAATTGTTTGTGAACTTTACATATTCGTTTATGTGGCGATATGTTTATGGCCGGAGACTATGTAGTTATTCATATTTTTGAAATAATTTGTTAAAATGACATAAATTATATGCTACTTTGATAGTTTTATACTTGTATATAAAATTTAGTGGAATTAGCGTTGTATACCAATTAAGTTAATCTGAATCGTTCCTTTTCAATTTGCACTGTATCTCATTTTGTATTTTATTTTTTCTCACATTCTGTGTCCAATATGTCGTTTTGTTCCGTTATCTTTCGTGTCATTTTATTATGTTCCGTTCCGTTCTGTATTACACCATTTCGTTGAAAAGAATAGGACCTTAGGGTTTGTTCTTTTCACATGAAAACTACAAAATACCTGATATTACAACTTAATAACACCAGAAAATATCTCCTTAGCATTTGAAGTTTTTTTTCAAATTTTGTTTAAGGTTCTTCTTGTCCTATTTACCTTTTATTTCTCATGTTCTCACCAAAAAAAGATTCGCTTAGGTGGACACGTCCAATGTTGTTATACCTCTAGTATTAGGTGGATGCACGTGCGTTGCACGGTTCGTGATTAATGTCGCATGGTGAAAAACAAAGTGTAATTACCACTTCTCAAAATATTATTACTAACATATAGTTAAGAATTAATATAATTCATTTAATAACATGGCCATAAAAAAAGATTATTAGTCTTATAGGGGGTACTTTGTATTTATTTGACAAATCAAAAGTCACATTTTGTAAATTTTAACTCAAAAAGTCCAACAGAAAGTTCAATTTAAAATGGAGGGAGTATTCATCATGATCGCGCAAGACCCTGATATAAATACTGTCACCATTATACTTTGTTATAATTGGATCTCATGATAGATTACTGTTATTCAATGCTTTCTTACTTGTGCGGATTCTAACTTGGATTTAAGGTCTCTTATTCCAACAAAACTATAAATGGTGAATATCTAATTGAGGTAAGCATTCGTGAAACTTAACATCCATAGGTGCTAGAGTAGACTGCTAGTGACCAGTGGCGGATTCAGTGTAGGTGCGCGGAGTCCCGGACAACCAGTTTTTTTGGAAATTTTTGCTAAAATACCCTTGTTTTTGGATATTTTTTTTTGGAAATTATTGCTAAAATACCCTACGAATTTAGTTTTAGCACCCATATTATTTAATAATTCAGTTTTGTCACCCATATTATTAATTTTCTAGATCCGCCACTACTAGTGACTCATTTGAAACTCATATGGGAAACAATTTTGTGGTTTGGTAATGAACCTTGATAGACTTTAGTAAATTCGGTAAGATTTGGAAACAAAAGGGCTTCGAAGACTTGTTGCTTGGTAAGCACCACTATGGCGCTTGTGGCTATAGTTTTTTATTATTTATAATTATAATAATTCTACGCATCGAGATGCTATGCATATATGCACCATACATATAAGCAAAGAGATTGAATCAAAATCATATGGCAAGTCACATTATCATGCCATATATTGTCATCCAACTTTGGCCAAAAAAAAAAAAAACTTTGGCCAAGCGATGTACAATCATTTCTATTTTGGCGAAGAGATATAAAATGAGATATTTTCTAATAGATGATGAAATAACTTTAGACGATCGAGTTTTTTTTTTAATATTTTAATTTAACTCGCTTAAGGGTTACAACTCTAACATGCTAGCTTAGGTAGACGCATTCTATGGTATTAGAAAATGCGATATGTGACAAATATATCTTATTTTAAAGTGTGTTTCACGCTCTTTTTATTGGTGTAAGATATTAGAATTTTGAAAGTGTGAAACAAAAGTTTCAGGCTTCTTAATATTTCATTATCTCCAATAATTTACTTCTATAACTATAATATTCTCTCTTTCCTAAATTCGATTGTTTATTATTATTGTTATTAGATTGTATTTATTTATTTATTTTAAAACCGCCTCCAATGCTGTCAGAAAATGCATGGAACAACTAATTATCCAAAAACATATTCACAGTGAGCATATATGATCTTGAAAAAAACACGTGACAAATTTATGTAGGGAGAGGTTTGTTTGACTCGTTAAGTGCATAAATATGTTGATCAAAATTTTAGTGTCAATTGTCAAGGTGTACAAAATAATTAAAGCATCTCCAATGCTACAATTTTTTAATTGGGTTTTTAGGTGTGCCACATCATAAATGCAAAAATCCTCTTTTATGAACCCCTTTCTTCCAATGTTACAAATCTTGAAAAACCTCATTTTAAGGGGCCTATAAAAAAAGAACATGTTAAAAACCTGATTTGTCTAGACAAACCACTCTGTAAAAACTGTAGATTTTTAAATTTGTCATTTTGGGATAAAGGTTTATTGAGAAGGTTTTTAACTTCACAAACCTCTACAAAAACCTTGCATTAAAAATGCTCCAAAGAAAGGTAGCATATTGTGCATTGTATGATATTGATCAAACACCTAAAAGATGGCTGGAGCGGAAATGGGACCATCAATGTCAATGTGCAATATCACGATTCACGACAAGTCGGACAACGATAGCCAAACAATGCCGTTTTTTATTATTTTTTTTATTTTTTATTTTTTTTTTATTATTATTATTTTTTAACTTAGGATGGGGTTTGGAGTAATAGGTACATAACTACATATTGGCAATAAATAAAGGAAGGTTGGGTCTTTAAATTGAACTATTGAAAATCTTAGCAATAGATTTTTGCCGGAATAATAATAAAATTATATGTTGCTTAGTATTTTGTTGTCCCAAATAATTTACTGCTATAATTTCAATATTTTCTCTTATTCTATATTCTATTTATTATTATTGAATTATATTTTTTACAATTATATTTTTAATGCTCAACTCAGTTGTCTCGCTTAAGTGATGCGTCCTATGCTGTTAGAAAATGCCTATTTTATACAGATTTTTTTTGGTGCTGATTTTATATAGATATTAGATAAATGACAAAATGGGTCTTGTTTTAAAGTGCGTTTCGCGCTCTTTTCATTGGTGTAATAAATTTGAATTTTTGAAACATGAAACAAAAGTTATACTGTTCTTAATGTTTCATTATCTTCAATGATTTACTGCCATAACTCTAATATTCTCTCTTTTCTAACTTCTATTTATGATTTATTATTGTTATTTAAAAAAAAAAAAATTCGCTTAGGTGGACGCGTCCAATGCTGTCAGAAAATACCTCTAATATATAGATACTAGTTTGAAAGCCCGTGTGATGCACGGGTTCATGTTAATATGTTCCTATAGTCGTGTATGATGTTTTAAATATACTATATGCTTTAAACTATTGTTTCATTTACATATTCAACATTTTTTTTTTTGTTCAATATACAATAATCCAACTGTCTAATAAGGCTCCGTTTGATTCACCTGGATAAAACTGATCTGAACTGAATTGAAATGAATTGAATTGATTTTTTAAACTTAACCGTTAACCATTTAAAATTCGTCCAAACATAGTCAATATTGGACTCATTTGAAAGTATGCTTGGAGATCTTTCCGATGTCATAATTATCATCATGATTATTATTTCGGAATAAAAAGTTATATGAGTTATAAAGTTAAAGATGAACTGAACTGGACTGAATTTAAGTAAAATTATTGTGAATAAAACAGAGCCTAAGTTGTTATTAGAATATTAACTTTATGCCTATCTTACAATAATAAATAAATAAATAACTCAACTTATCCATAAACAAATCCTCCTTTCCCCAAAACACCAAAAAACATGTTATTTTCATTAAGAGTTGTTCCAGTTCTAAACTTCTGATTACTGGACGCTTAACTTGTGATAATATGCTTATGGAGAAATTTGCCCAGTTTTTCCTCCTTGCTAACTCTGAAATATATCCAGGCTAGGAAAGATGAGTAAAAGAGGAGTTGCTACTTGCTTCAGCACCGTAAGCTTAAGGTCCGTCATATAGGAGGATTTTAAGAAGGCATCTCAATTGATGCAGAAAAGAAACAGTATATGAAACTGTCTGAGGTTAATGTGGCAACATCTGCCGCTGATATAGAGTCAGAGTTGGTTTGCCTAGTAGCATCCATGTCAAAAGGTGTTGATACGTTTAGTTTTGAGATGAAATTGCATCCATATATTTTCACCTTAACTTAAACTCTCAATTATGATTTTCACAAAAAAAAAATCTCAATTATGATTAACTAATCAACATATAAAGTAAACATGTGTAATTTTTTTTAAAAAAAAGTAATAACAACATACAATACTGTGATTCCACTCCAGAAATAGTAAATAATATAAGGGTGCAATTTCATTCCGGAAAAGTGAAACCCAAACATGTGCAATCAAGGCAAGCAAACATACATGATTGATAATACACCAATAATACTATAAATCTAGTACTCTACTAAAATTTACACCCAAAAAAAAAATCTACTACTAAAATAGTATTACCTACGGCTACAAATATCATCTACTAAAATAGTACGCGGTAGGCCTCCCTGTAGTTACAAATTAGTGAATTTCACCTACTCTTAAAAGACCAAAACTTTCTCCAAGCAAAAAAAAGACCAAATCTTTGTGACAAAATTTTAAAAAAAAACATATTTCGTAAAACTCATACAAAGGCTTACATAATGTAGATGCGTATTACTTAAGTGTAGCGAAGAACCATTGAGCATCATCTTTGTTACCTATTACGTAGCATCATACAATCGAGAGATCCAGGTACATGAAAAGTGAAAACAAAATAAAGCACCAATTAAAAAGAGAAAAACAAAGCACAAAAAAATAAAAACGTAAGGGAAAGTTAAAATCAAAGCATGCCCCCACGTTACACACAAGAATGAATTAAATCTATGGAGATCAAAAGTGAATAGAGAAACAATATGAAAATATTCAGCCATACTCCAACAGCTAAGAGGAAAAAAAATAAAAGAAAAGCATACTCAAACGATCATACACGACAAACAATAGTCAATACACAAGCTCCCAAAGGGAGTCATGGTCTATTTATATATTGGCACATAAGAGTACGTTATAAAAATACCTAATTGACTTCCATTCAATCACTGGTTGTCATGTAACTAAAAATTAACTTAATTTTGTCTATGGTTATCAACTAATTAATCCTACTTGTTCTCAAATTTTACGACTCATGCTATTGCTATTCTGTATTATCTTTTAATTTCTCATGTTTTATAATAAATAAAATAACAAAAATAATGGAAAAATTAATATAAATGATGATGTAGCATGCCTCAAAACTCTTGAAAAACGCCAGCTTTATCAAGCCCGTGCGATGCACGGATTCATACTAATACACATGTATGTAATGAGATTAAATTTTTTTTTTATATGGACATGTGTCTATCTAACTTAAATGGACCCTGAAGTAGTTTTGTAATTTATTAAAAAAGTGGGGGTACATCGCTTCGTTCCTATCAGTAATAATATTCTATACCTTTCTGTAATGGCAAACAATTTAGTTACATTATTATCTCTTAGCTATATATATTGATTATAATTTTATCGATTATCTAGAAATATTAATTTTTAATCTATATATTATTATTTATAATTCTCGCTTAGATTAGTGGTTTACGGTGCGGAATTGAGACCATACATTCCTGGATATTGGCATCCATTCATTCATCATTACTAACCACAAAATCTAGTGATATACTCTCACCAAAAAAAAAAAAAAAAAAAAAAAATCTAGTGATATACATACTCATATTTCTTGTTCAACAAAATTAATGCGTAGGCATAAATAAGTTGAACAAGTATAATTTGTATTGATTTGAATGTATGAGTTATAATCTCTGTATTTTCCATCTGTTACAATGAACAAATAATATAAATCCTTTGATTCTGTCTCTCAGTTTGAATGCTCTTGAGCAAGGGTCCTTAAAGACTTAAATCTTGATCAAGGTAGCAATTTTGATGGATGAAATGCTTTGGCAGGGCTTTCTGCTTGTAGATTTTCCAACCTCTGGAATGAAGTGAGACTTTGGTATTTATAGAGAGGTTCATGGAGTTCCGATCCCCTAACGGGCTTGGTAGTCATAGACTGGCCCAACTTCTTGACTTGATAGTCTTTTCTTATAGGTTTGGCCTGTTTAACTATTTACTTGGTCCAATAAGCATGGGTTGGCCCAAGGATTAAATAAAAGCCCATTTTGATGGCTTTTGGCCCATCTTAATTTTCGGGATTAATTAATTAAATTAAGCTAGATATATTTTAACCCAAATTAATTAATTCAATTCAATTAAGGCACTTAATAAATTTTTAGTGCCTACAAATTGCCCCCTCGAGACCGAGTCACGCACATGACGTCGTGTTTCATTGTGACGGGGTGTCGAACTGGACTTGACATATCAGTCTACCATGTAGTTGACTCCATTCTAAGGGAGCGGGGAAATATCTAGATTCAAGGGCTTGGAAGCGTTTTCTTGAATCTAGCAGAACGAGGGTCTTGTCGACTTGTTCCCGAACTGCCAACCTACTTTTTTGTGGTAGGGAGGTGACAGGGCCTTGTTGTCTGGCTTGTTCCATCATGTCTGACGGGGCCTTTGTGGGTTGTTCCGTCTCGCCTGGTCAACGATAACATGGTGTTATCACTTTATTGAACTTTTGACTTAGCAGGTAGACGAACTAATTTGCAGTGTGTAATAAACACTTTTAGTCGTCTCCTTGTCAAATTTTGACTTGACTGTCCCATGATAAGCGCCTGTTAAATATGTCTTGAATAATGTGACCCATGCTAAGTACCGACTTAATAGGGTTACACTGTACTAGACGCACCATATGGCTACAAATTTTGTTAGCCCCAAATGCCGAGGTGTCATGAATTTTTTTAGTGTAGCTAGCTTTATTAGTTGCCAAGCCGTTATCACGCGCTCATGTTGAGCTACCGAGACTGAATACTGTTTTAATTGGGTAAGGAAACCATAGCAGTAGATTACTAATACAATTTGGAAAGTTGGTAATATCCCAAATTAAATTAGAAAAGTGATAATATAAATCACTAAATTAGCTAAGCTGACCTGACCAAGTTAGGGAAACAAATCCCAATCGGTCTCGGATTCTAAAAAGCCGAAGACTATATAAGTCTTGCACGCCCGAGGTGCTTCTTGACAAAAATCCATCTTGAGGTGCTTCTGCAACGTTGTCTTAGGTAAGATTCACGATCTTCCATGCTTGCTTTTATGGGTTTTGACCTTCAATTTCCATCATGTAATGATATTAACTTTGATTGCTTTTATACTGATCAATTGCCCTCTTAACCTTTTAATTCCAATGTCTTTCTTTTTTTGTCTTCACATATAAAGAGGGCCAAGAAATATTGATCTGTGGGTTGCAAGTTGGAAGCATCTTTCTTCAATCATATGTACTGAAGCAAAGAAAGTTAGGTAAGCCCCCTTTAATCAATTATTGCTTTGTTTTTACCACTTCCTTTGAACTATTATTGCTGCCTAGTCGACACCTGTAGCCACTAATTCTTGAGCAAATTTATTTGTGTGTTCTTTGCATTGCTTTAGAGATTCTCTCACGTAAATTTGCTGAATTCAATCTTGTAATCTTCAATATCTTAGATTGGTCAACCTTATGCTTCTTTCCATTTAATATAGATCAATGCTGTTTTTGTCTATATAAATATGTAATCCACCGTGGCTTCATGTGAACTTCTTGGAGCTTTGACATGTATAGACTTCACTGAACAATGTAAATAAACAAAGCCAGGAAACTTTTTTTTTTTTTTTTTTTTTTTTTTTTTTTTTTTTTTAATTTTTATGTGCTGATCACTACCAACTATTTTGTCTTGTCTCTGGTTTTTTGTGTAGCTGGTAAAATCAAAGACTTGATCTTGGCTATTTTTTTTTTGTAATTTACCCCCATAATAGACGCACGTATGCTAGTGAGAGCACTATGGTCCAGTATCTTGTACATGTGTAGTCCTGCATGTAAACAATCTTTTAGCAGCAAATTGACAAGTCCTAATTTTCTTTTTTGCTTTGTTAATTCATTTATAGCCATCAATTAACAACCCCTTCAGTGGCTTATGTTGGATAACGTCAACCAAATTTTGACTTTGTACATGTATTTCTTTTGTATGAACACAAAGTCAGAACCAAGCAACTGTATTCTGGCCGCAAACTTGGGCAGTGTGAAAGAAAATTCAAGGGTCCTCTTCTTTGCTTGCCTTTGACTCTTTTCTTATTTGGAGGTTGTCATGTCCCAAAATAAGGTAAAGTGTTCGACACTTTTTTCTTTTTTATTTATTTATTTATTTTTTTATTTTTTTAGCCTTGATTTGCTCCCTTTTTATATGTGTGTTTGTACTTGGTATTTCTTGCATTTTATTTTAGGATGCCACGCATGACGTCTCGGAGAGCAAAACATAATACATGGGATCATCTCGGATTTGTGAACTCATGCGTTGTAACCGTTAGAGGCCATCTCGGGTTCACATCTCTATGCGTTGTACCTCATGTATTTGAAAACCAAGACATAGTGCATAGAACCATCTCGGATTTATGACCTCATGCGTTGTAATCGTTAGAGGTCATCTCGGGTTCACATCTCCATGCGTTGTACCCTATGTGCTTGAAGACCAAGACATAGTGCATAGAATCATCTCGAATTTGTGAACTCATGCGTTGTAACCGTTAGAGGCCATCTCGGGTTCACATCTCCATGCGTTGTACCCTATGTGCTTGAAGACCAAGGTCCGCCGCCGTACCCTAAGTCATCTCGGATTTGTGAACTCATGCGTTGTAACCGTTAGAGGCCATCTCGGGTTCACATCTCCATGCGCTGCACTTAGGTACCAGATGAAAACGACACACATGATCCTGAAGGCAACAACGAGTCCTCTAAAAAGTGCAACCACAATACGCACGTAGAGTCATTAGTGCAACAATGATTCCTTTGGCATGTGCAATCTAAAAGATTATAAGAGTGCTGACACCTTTTTTTTTTTTTTTTTTTTTTTTTTTTTTTTTTTTTTTCAGGGTATAACCATGATACGATTCAAGGAGCATATGCAAGACGGTCATCTTTACCTCTTAGCAACTACATCTGAAGGTGGCAAGGCTAAGAAGGATGTAACTTTTCGTGTGCGTCACTCTCTCTTGCGACCTCGGGGACCAGCACTACAAATCGATCGCTCACTTGTTCAACTGGAGATGTCAACCATGATTGAACAAGGAGCACATGGCGGGACCACTGCTCATATCCTGAAAAGCCCTAATCATGATTGTTTATCTTCGAATGATACTTTTCCTTTACTTGGTCGCAATATCATCTCTGGCACATCCAAGTGGAGTTCTCATAGTTTGAATATTTCGGGAGAGTTTAATTATATTCCGAAGTATTGGGAGTGGACTGAAGATATTCTTTCTCGCTTTGGAAATATCTTGGCAAAGTGTTCTCTCCGCAGTGTTGTATATGCTTCCCTTTATACCTATGACCGAGAGCCTAGTGTTTTCCGTGCATTTTGTGAGGGTTTGTGCCCTACTACTAATACCCTCCACATTTTGGTAGGCGAGGTATCCATTTCTCTATGGGATCTATATAAGAGTGCTGGTTTACCTATTTCTTGCTTACCTTATGACGAGACAGTCCCTAATTGCAGCACATTGCAAGGGAAAGATAACGATGGCCAAAGACTAGTCCCGCAAACTTGTGAGTACTTATTTGCTGCATACCATCACCTGGAAAATCACTCTTCCCATGGAGTTTCTGCTGAGAGATGGATTGATTTTTGGTGTAAGAAGAAGTTAGTTTACAAAGCCCCAACTACACGCCGACGCCGACGACAGGCCGCGGGTGCTCCGAAACTTACTCACAATCCAGATGGCAATTTCCAACTTCAGTTGAGGGAGTGGAGTGAAAAGAAACTTAAGATTTTTAATTCTCTTGGGATTGTAGAGACAGAGGTACAAGAGAAAGTGTACTTGGCAACATTTCTTTCTTGTTGGTTATGCACCTTTGTTTTACCGGACACTAAAGACAGGTTAATTAGACCTAAAACTTTTGAGATTGCGGCATTGATGGCGTCGCAAAAGAAGTTTAGTCTCGTTGTCCTAGTATTGGCTAGCATCTATCGTGGTTTGAATGCAAGAGCCAACTCTGCCAAACCATCATTTAGCAACTGTCTTTTTCCTGCCCATTATGTTTATGCTTGGCTTGCTTATTATTTTGACACACATTACTCTCTTGATCCATCTCCTACTGGTCCTGGAATGACGCAATATTCAGGCGCCCAGTTTGCTAGATTTAAGGAAGATGCGGAGGCTCGAAAGCTTATTCATGTGGGGGGAATCACTAAATGAAAATGTAATATCTTCAACAAGAATCGGAATGAGGACTTATGCAATGATGGTGATTTGGAAGCCTCGAGGCATGACTACATGGTGTCCCTACGTTTTGCCTATTTACCTTTGTGCGATGGAGATTTCTTTCATGTTGAACCTTACAGTCCTCTTCGGTTCAGTAGACAGTTTGGTTTTTGTCAAGATATTCCTGGCAAGCTCCTGGATAATCCTATTCCCAATGAGGTATCTTATAGCAAAGCGTTGACATACTGGGATACGCTACTATTCATGAATAGCAAGTCCAATATCTTTCTACCTTGCCCTTCTTTAAACCTATCACAATTTGTCACCAGTCGATTTAAGGATTGGTGGACCAAGATGAATGTTCACGACCTTAGGGACAATGTTGCTATCCTTCAAAGAGGACTTGAACCTGATATGTCTTGATCGCAGAAGGATCAGAAAGATAAAACATCAAAGAAAGGTACTGGACACGACATCGTGGTCATAGATGGTGCTAATACAAATGAGACCTCAAGCGTTGTTGCTACTACGCGAGATGCCTCTTCCCAGTCACAATCACATTCAAGGCACATGATAGATGCTGACAATGAAAGTAGTGATAAAGAGTCCGAAACTAACTTTAAGCATCATAGAAGGAAGCGAAAGTCCCGAGCTGACGATGTGGAGGATACTAAGACAATTTGTGCTGATAACATTTTTGCTGACATTCCCGATTTTTCGACCACACCAAACGACCTTGAATTGGTATGCTTTTCTTCTTATCCGTTCTATTCATCTTCTTTCTCTTTCTTTGTTTACTCATTATTCTTATCTATTTTATGCAGACAGGGGATTTTCATCTTGACAAAGAGGTACCAAATGCGGTCAATGAGCCCCTTCTTAATGAGATGAAACCAAGAGCGAAGACTTATGGGGCCCCATCGTCGACCTGGAAAAGACTACAACTTTGTGAAGGGTTTGACCGCTAAACTCGATAAAGAGAACGAAGATGAAGCAGACTCTCTATCCACCCATAGCCAAGCTTCTATTGAGGGACCTCATTCCTTGGAGACAGCAAGCAAGAAGCTTGTAGATGTTTCAAAAAACAACTCCACTGTTGAATTGTCTCCCGCAAAGAAGAAACTTCTTCCTTCATATTCAGTTGCTTCCTTTCGACCTGGTCCTCATTCAAGAAATATATTTGCAGAAGCCATACGCGACATTGGAGCAAAATATTTAGCGAGCTTACGCGATGCTCCTTTCATTGAGGTTGAGAAGAGGTATTGGGAGGCTTCCACAGTATATAAGGGCATTGCAAACCTTAAAGGAGATCCTGCCTCACTGAAGCGTAAAGTGGACTCATATGTGGCTTCTGTCAGATCTTACCTTGCACTGGAACATGCTGTTGCGCAACGTAAGTGGCCTGACGAATTAGAGCGAGAAATGACAGTACATACAGTAAAGGTCACTGAAGCAGAATCAAGCCTCAATACTGTGCGGGTTGAGCATGGTGACTTAGTTAGGAGACGCTTGAGAGTCGAACAAAAGGTTGTGAATCTAGAGGAAGAGCTACGCAATGCTCGAGAAGAAGGACGTCAATTGACAAGTGACCTGGAGGCTAAAACAACTTTGGTGAGCCTAGTCGAAGCACACGTCGTAGAGATGCGACGGGTTCTAGCTGAGATAGAGGCGAGCCAAACTTTAACACCTGAGGAAGCTGCCCAATTCGAGGAGCACAAGAAGAGCTTTTTGGAGCTTCACTCATCACTTAAACCCGAAGAGTGGATGAACTCAGAATGATTGCTCTTATGCTTATTTCTTGTTTATTTATTTTACTCACCCGCAAACATAGACTTCCCTTATGTATTGTCAACTTCATTCTTTTATGAATAAAGAACGTTTTTTTGTTTATTTGTTTGATTGTACTTGGTTTTATGTTTCCAAGTTGCCTACGTACTTATAAGAGCATGCAATCTCTAAATAAGATTAAGTCATAACGTAGTTCAAGAAAAGAAATTATTTTATCTAATTTTTTTGCCGTTCACAGTTTATACTCTTGCAGGCCAGGAGTGATGATTTTTTTTTGTTTGTTTAGCCGTTCACAGTTTATACTCTTGCAGGCCAGGAGTAGTACAATGTTTTTTTGTTTTTTTTTTGTGTGTGTGTGTGCAGTTTAAGCTCTTGCTTAGGAGCATTGCAGATGCACTCTTCAGGGATAGTAATGTTTCAAGAACCTTCCATTGATAGGGCCAATTCTAAGTCCTTCACCATCAACAATCTTATAAGCACCATTTGTGTAGACCTCTTGAATGACATATGGGCCATCCCACTTAGAAGTAAACTTGCTTTTAGTTTGCGTGAGACGATGATAGGCCTTCTGACTGGAAGGATCATATCCCCAACTTGGAAAGAGCGAGGACGGACTTTCTTATTGAAAGCACGTGACAAGCGTGCTTGATAACATTGCAACTTTTGTTGAGCCTCCATCCTTTTCTCGTCAAGGGTCTCCAACTCTGTTAGGCGAAGCTTATCTTTCTCATCATTCGTAAGCCCTTTCTGTATAGCGACTCGCAAGGATGGGATTTCAAGCTCCAAAGGCAAGACAGCCTCCACACCGTACACAAGAGCATAAGGAGTTGATTGAGTTGGCGTCTTATAAGTAGTGCGGTATGCCCACATGGCTTCATCAAGTCTTTCATGCCAATCTTTCTTTTTGGGCTTCAAGACTATCTTTCTTAACAAGTTGCAAAGCGTCTTGTTGAAAGCTTCAGCCAAGCCTTTTGCAGGGGCGTTGTACATCGAGAAGTTGTGTTGGGCAAACTTGAATTTTACACACAAACTCGTCACCAACTTGTTGACGAATGACTTAGCATTCGTGGTACGCCATATCGATATATGATGTGAGTTTGGATGAAGTCGACGACATCCTCCTTTTTCACTTCACGGAGAGGGACTGCTTCTGCCCATTGAGAAAAGTAATCAGTTGCAGCCAGGATGTATAAGTGACCAGCCGAAGACTTACGTGTGATGGGTCCTACTACATCGAGTCCCCAAGCTTCAAAAGGCCAAGACGCCACTGTTGGATGCAATGGTTCAGGAGGTTGATGAATGAAGTTTGTATGGAATTGACAAGCCTCACATCTTTTTGCATAGTCCATGCAGTCTTGTACCATGGTTGGCCAGTAGTATCCCATTCTCTTGATACTATCATAGAGTTTTGGACCGGATTGATCGGCACCACATATTCCTGAGTGAGCATCTTTCACTGCTTGAATTGCCTCTTCTTCTCCTAGGCATCTCATCCAAATTCCAAGGAATGATCGAAGATAAAGGATTTCTTTGTAGTATATGAAGCGACCAGCCCATCGACGAATCTTTGTTTTGTGCCTTGGGTCATTTGGCAACCTTGCGTGTTCCAAGAAGTCGATTAGTGGTTGGCGTCAATCCTCTTTGTCAATTTGATATACAAAGATGAGATTGACTTTTGCATTAATTTTTTCTTCAAATGGCACCACAACCCACTCTTTGCATATAGGGATGGACATGTGATCCTTTGCCCCCAGTGCCAAAGTGGCTGCGAGATTTGCAAGTGTGTCGGCCATCTTGTTGGCACTCCTTGGAACATGTACCAACTTGACTGTGTTGAGCTTATCCAACAATTGCGAGTCGTATTGGTGATATGGGATCAAGTCCTCCTTCTTGACTTCATAGTCATTGAGAAGTTGGTTTATCACCAATTGCGAATCGCCATATATATCAGAATCCTTGACTCCTATTTCCAGTGGCATTTGAAGACCCAAAATGAGAGCTTGATACTCGGCCACATTGTTGGAACATAACTGAGTAAGCGTAAAGGAGTATGGCAATACATGTTTTTCTGGAGATATGAAGACTACTCCCGCTCCAGCACCGTCTTGGAGTGCGGCCCCATCAAAATACATTTCCCATGGAGACACTACTTCAATAAGGAACACTTCTTCACCTGGCAAGTCAACTGTGAGTTCCCATTTTGCAGGGATGGGGTGATCGGCTAGAAAGTCGGCAAATGCTTGCCCTTTGATGGCCTTTTGAGACACATACTCGATTTCGTGTTGCTTAATCAGTAATCCCCATTTGGCAAGTCGCCCTGACAAGACCGGCCTTCACAATATGTACTTGATAGGGTCGACTTTGGATATGATCTCACTTAGTGCGCTTGCATGTAGTGCTTCAACTTTTGGATTGCGAAAATGAGCGCCAAGCACATCTTTTCAATTGGTGAGTAGAGGATAAGTGGATAAGTGGTTTTCCATGAATTGGTGCGCCCAAAACTGGCGGTGTAGACAGATACTTCTTGATGCTATCGAAGGCGGCGCGACACGAGTCATCCCAATTAAATGGAGAATCCTTTTTCATGAGATGACTAAATGGATGACACCGTCCTGCGAGGTTAGAGATGAATCTTCGACTGTATGCAAGACGACCTTGAAGGCTCCGAAGATCTTTAAGATTCTTTGGTACGGGCATGTCTTGGATCGCCTTACTTTTAGACTGGTCAATTTCAATTCCTCTATGTCTGACAATAAAGCCAAGGAATTTTCCCGAAGTAACTCCGAATGCACATTTAAGTGGGTTCATCTTCAATTGACATCTTCGGAGCCTTTCGAAGATTTGGTGAAGGTCTTGCAGATGGTTTTCTCATTTCTTGGACTTGACCACGAGATCATCGACATAACACTCAACTGTTTTATGCATCATGTCCTCAAAAATTTGCTGCATGGCTCGTTAATAAGTGGCTCCAGTATTTTTTAAGCCAAACGGTACCACCTTGTAGCAAAATATTCTCTTCAGAGTACGAAAGGCTGTGGCTTCCTGATCTTGTGGCGCCATATGTATTTGGTTGTAACCAGCGGTGCAATCCATAAAGGATAAGGCTTCATGACCAGTAGTAGCGTCGATCATTATCTCTGTCACAGGAAGGGGAAAGTCATCATTTGGACATGCTTCATTTAAGTCCCAAAAGTCGACAGAAATTCGAAGTTGGCCATTTTTCTTCCTAACGGGAACAATGTTTGCAATCCATGTCGGATATTTAACCTCGCGAATGAAGCCGGCTTCGATGAGCTTGTTGACTTCTTTCTCAATTTCAGGAAGTAACTCTGGTCGAAAGCGACGCAATGATTGATTTCTTGGGGATACTCCCTTTTTGATTGCCAAGTGATGAACTACGACTTTTGGCTCAAGTCCGGGCATCTCTTCATAACTCCAAGCAAATACGTCTTTGTACTCTGAGAGAAGCTTGACATATTCCTCTTCTTCTTCAGGCGTAAGTAAAGCACTTACGAAAGTGGGGCGTGGTTCTTCTAGAGTTCCAAGGTTTAACTCTTTTAGATCATCCACTGTAGCTTCCCCCCCCATCCTCAAGAGTTTCAGGAGCTTCTTCGGGCTCTATGTCAGTTGCAGAATTCACATTTGGCACTTCTTGCACAGATATATGACAAGATGTAACGATTTCCTCTTCAAGTTTCACACCTTGTTGAGATGACTCTTGTTCATTGGTATGAACCATTGTACGTGTCCTTATCTTTAGTGCACCGTTTGTGTTCACTTCTAATGTTGAGAAGCGTTTCATGCGAGAAGGGACGACGCTATTGATATCTTTATCGGACGTGACGTCTTCTTTCACCCTCTCAGTGTGATCTCGTCGTCGTCGCCGTTGCTTGGAAGGTGTCCTTGCAGGTTTATGATCATGTGACACTTGATCGTTTGAATTATCGTGTCGGTCACTTAACCTACTAAACACAGATGGGCGCACTGTAGAAGGTGGGCGCAATCTGTCGAACACCGAGGTTCTTGTACTTGGCTCAATCCTTTCACTTTCATCATTGGTAACCTCCTCTACAGTAATGTATTGAGAGGTTGACCTTTTTGTCTTGCGGCGGCCAGAGATCTTGATTGGTTCAAGGGGAGTGTATCCAAGACCAACTTTAGGGATCCAAACGCGTCCTCCTTGTTGCTGCAACTTTGTTTGCGTTTTGTTAAGCCCATAAGGTTTAGCTTCAAGAACCTTTCCCAAAGGCGGAGGATTATCAAAGTTATAGCCCGAAATCTCCATAAGTTTGTATGCCTTAGGATCAAAGTTTCTGCTTGTAGAGACTTCCTCGTCATTCAACAATTTAGAGGAGGAAACAAATCCAAGCGTAGAAGGCCTCTTCACTTGAGTTTGTTTTGGATCAGCCAAGGGAATGGTCGCATTGGCTTTTAAAAGTTTGACACTTTCTTCACTCATTTTCAGAGTAGCTTTCTGTTCACACCCTTTACCTTTGCATTCGGAAAAAGGTGATTCTCCCTCTTTGCGACGCGACTTTGGGATGTATCGCAAAAGAGGGGTTGACAAGGGTGAAGGTGTTGAAGTGGTATTCTTTTCGAGAAGGTTTGGGCTTTGCCTTTGATTCTCTTCCTCTTTGATTTCCCTCTTCTCGCTCTTTGGTGTTAGTACAACACTCGGAAGAGAAGGAGTATCCTCTTTCTCTTTGACACTTCGTTTACCTGTCGAGGAGATTGATTGTGGCAAAACCTCACTCAAGACATCATTTTCTTGGTAGAATTTGGCATCAGCAAAATGTGAATCCGCCTTGGTGAATGGCTTGACCTCACCCAATATCTTTTTCTCGCCTTCCCTATAATACTTAAGGCATTGGTGAAGGGTGGATGCGATAACACCATTTTCATGAAGCCAAGGACGTCCAAGGAGCATCTTGTAGGACGTCTTTGAATCTATGACGTGGAACAAGGTAGTAGAGGACATGTCACCTGTAGCGAGGTCCACTCGAATCATGTTAATTGCACGTTGACTATCGAGGTTAAAACCCTGAATCACAAGTTGGCTAGTCATAAGTTCTCCCATAGAAATGCCAAGCTCCAACATGGTTGTCTTGGGCATAATGTTGACGGTTGATCCTCCATCAATGAAGATGCGCTTAACTTTTTGCCCCCGAATGTATCCAGAGATGAACAATGGACGATTATGGGGCTTTGACCCCAACAACAAATCCTCATCTGTAAAAGTCAACATGGTACTGCATGAAGAGCACTTATTGGAGATTTCAGAAGATTCTCCGAAGTCTTTCACTTTGTCAGCGTAAAGCTTTGGATGACTTAGAGCTAACGCTAGCAGCTAGCGCATCTCTTCGGGTAAGTGGAAGGTTTGTCTCCACCCCATGTGTGAAGGAAGAGCTTCTAACACATCAAGGATTTTGGCATCTCTCTCAGGATTTGGGAAATATGAGGACCTTTTAACAGGTGTTTCATTTTCCTTTTCCCCTTTTTCTTGCTCGTCGTCTATTGTGTAGCACGAAACCACATGCACAGTAGCTGGAGTGAAGAATTTTTCTGGGAAGAACTCTTCCAATGTTACAGGCTTTAGAGGTTCTTGCTCGAGAAAATCAATGGGCAATGTGTGTGGCTTGATGCATGCCTTTGACTTTTTCTTTCCTTTGGAGCGACGAGGGTTCTTCCCCTTATTTTGCCTTTTCTTATGACGAGGTGGGGGTGGTTGTGCTCGCACTTGCTTCCTTGGCCTTCTTCTAGTCACAAGGGTCCAACCTTCACCATCATCATCATGATGAGAATGCTTAGCACGGCTGTTAGACTTGACTTGTGGGAGTTGCTTCGTTACAGACACGACAACAGGTTCCAGACTCCCAAACTGAATTAGGCATAGTTGAGAAGACTCAAAAGATCCAAGTGTTGCTGAGGCATGATTAGATTCCACAGTCTCATCAACATCTAACAAGATCTTTCCTTCCTTAGCCAACCTCATGATACGTTCCTTGAGCGTTATGCATTTCTCAAGAGGGTGACCAAGGACCCTGTGGTAACGACAATAGTTTAGGTCTGTAGTCTTTCGAGCTTCCTCTGGTCGCGTGGATTCTGATAACTCGTTGACCTTCTTCTCTAACAAATCGTCTAGCATACCAGACAAGTCAGAGTCCGGAAAAGGATACTTTTTTGCTTGAAGTTCCTTAAGTGTGGGACGGTTATTTTCAATCTCCCTTGAGTATGAGCTCGCTCCCTTTTCAAACTTTGGCTTGGCAGAGATTTTCACAGGCATGGTGGAGATGCTCATGGATTCTTTAGTAGAACTTTTCGAAAACTTGTCATTCTTCTTATAGTCCTTTTTCTCTTTCCTTGGCTCGGGGGAAGGAATGAGCTTGCCCCCATGACTGGCGATGGTGATCTCCATGTCATGTGCCCGTGTTGCCAGCTCTTGAAAAGTTTTAGGCTTGATACCTAGCAAAATGTAGAGCAAGTTCCACTCCATTCCTTGGATGCACATTTCAACCGCCTAGGTCTCAGTGAGGCGATCCTTGCATTCTAGACTTAGTGCTTGCCACCGATTGATGTAATCGACGACAGGCTCTTCTTTCCATTGCTTTGTGTTAGTCAGCTCAGTCATGCTGAGGATACGCCTCATGCTGTAGAAGCGATTCAAAAACTTCCCTTCCATTTGCTCCCAACTATCTATGGATTCAGGAGACAAGTCTGTGTACCAATCGAAGGCGATACCTTTGAGAGAGCGAACGAACTGCTTGACTAAGCGGTCACCAGCAGTTCCAGCATTATTGCACGTCTTTATGAAGTGCGCGACGTGCTGTTTAGGATTACCCTTCCCGTCAAACTGCTGAAACTTGGGAGGTTGGTAACCAGTGGGCATCTTTAGAATGTCGATCCGCTTGGTGTAAGGCTTAGTGTAATGATGGGAAGCTTGAGAACCTCCACCAAATTGTACCTTAACTGCACTTGCTATCATTTCCTGAATCTGTTCGACAGTCAGCGAGCCAGTGTGGGATTCAGGATTTTTCTTTTCACTATGCTTGGAATACACAGACTCGTCGCCGTCGCTGTCGTCCTCAGACTCGACAATCGGTTTCTTTTCCAGTTTTTTGGTCAAGGCAGCGATGTGCTCGTTCTGACGCTTAATTTCAGCATTCTTCTCCTCGCTTTCCTTAGAAAGCTTTGCAAGTAGCTCCTGTATGTCTTTCAATTGTTCTTCCACAGTTTTGGCTTCCATCGCCATAACAGAAGCGACGTCAGACTGAGGAGGTTCAACAGTTTCTTGAGGGGGTGTGTCTTCGCCTGAGGAAGGAATTGAAGAATCGTTACTAGTAAAACAATCTTGTACCTGGGGTGACGATTGATACGTCGGATTGATGTAGGTAAGGATTTTCTCCGCTACATCATTTAGGTTTTGCTTCAATGTTGAGGTAGCGGTAGTTCGTTCCGCTTCAGCTGAATGTGTGGAACCGAACACAGGGGTTTCGCGAGACCTTGTAGGGCCTAACGAGAGTGTCTGAAAGGCAGTGAAGCCAGCTGCTTTCGCCATGCTCTTGGTGAGCCTTCCTGATTGCGCTCTAGAGGCAGCAGCACTTGTGGATCGCGCAGCAGTGGATCCAGATGGTTTCTTGAGTGATCCAGCAGCGGATCCAGATGATTTCTTCAGAGACTGAGAGACATTGCCTTTTGAGGCCATGTCAACCACAGCGAAGTTGATGTTGATGATTTGATGAAGAGACAGAGTTGAGAGGCAGAGAGGTCCCACTGGGCGTGCCAAAATTTGTAGACAACAAAATTAATGCGTAGGCAAAAATAAGTTGATCAAGTATAATTTGTATTGATTTGAATGTATGGGTTACAATCTCTGTATTTTCTATCTGTTACAATGAACAAATAATATAAATCCTCTGATTCTGTCTCTCAGTTTGAATGTTCTTGAGCAAGGGTCCTCAAAGACTTAAATCTTGATCAAGGTAGCAATTTTGATGGATGAAATGCTCTGGCAGGGCTTTCTGCTTGTAGATTTTCCAACCTCTGGAATGAAGTGAGACTTTGGTATTTATAGAGAGGAACAGGGAGTTCTGATCCCCTAATGGGCTTGGTAGTCATAGACTGGCCCAACTTCTTGACTTGATAGTTTTTTCTTATAGGTTTGGCCTATTTAACTATTTACTTGGTCCAATAAGCATGGGTTGGCCCAAGGGTTAAATAAAAGCCCATTTTGATGGCTTTTGGCCCATCTTAATTTCCGGAATTAATTAATTAAATTAAGCTAGATATATTTTAACCCAAATTAATTAATTTAATTCAATTAAGGCACTTAATAAATTTTTAGTGCCTACAGTCTCAAACATATATTCATTATATGAGATTTATATACCATTATAAACATTACTTTCTCTACCATAATATCATGATGTTATCTATCATGATCTCCAAATAAATACATTTGTGCCATTACGAACTCCCCATAGCTATAGGGTCATATTTCCACCATCATCCTCAATCATGTAAATCAATTAAGAAAACTTTTCGTCAATATATAGTTGAAAGGACACAGGGTGCATTTGTTAGAGCTTACACGGTCAGTTCAGGTGTCAATTCAGTTTTCAAATTCAGTTAAATGATGTTCAATCCAGTGTTGGTGAGTTCAGAAACATACTTTTTGGCTCACATATCAAGTTGTGTTCAATTCAGTTCAGTTGTGTCCAGTTCAGTAGTGTCCAGTTTACAAATATCGTAACCGATGATTTCCCTCTCTAAGATATGTTTGCAGAAGAATAATATACAACTGTTTCTCTATCCTAGATAACATATGGCATATGAGTATCTATAATGTTCCTATATTTCTAATTCAATCTATCTGAAATTGCAATGTAAAAGAAAATGAAAGGAAATAACGTTGCCATGAATTGGTTGAAGGAAAAACAAATAAAACTTACTAATGTTGACCTGTCCATTGTTGAACAATTCAATCATCTACAAAACCTGTAAAAAATACTTTACAAGTTAATCAATAGTAGTTTTCTTCATAATTAGTGTAAAGTGAACTAATAAATAACATAAACAAAGAGTTTGCTATTGAATCATAGAGAAGGAAAATAACAAAAACGATGATGTTTAGCCCAAAAAAAAAAAAAACGTTGAGGGGGGTGAGGTGTGGGAGAGGTTGTTACGGTTAAATATTTATGGGTTGGGATTTTGGGGGAGATTAGTTATCGCGTTATATATAGATAGGTTAATAAAGACTCCTATAAAAACTAAAACATATATTTTACCCGTTCTACATCAAATTCAATTCTATCTAAAAGTCTTAGGAGCTCATTAATAACTAATTCTAGTAGTACTCATGCTCTTCATTTATCATATTATCTTTCATATAAAATTATTGAGAAAAAAATATTTTGCCTATGTGGCATGCCTTAGAACTCTCGAAAAATGCCAGCTTTATATATATACACTAGTTTGAAAGCCCGTGCGACGCACGGGTTGGTGTTAATACTATTTTGTTTTTAGGCCCGTGCGATGCCCGAGTTGTGGGTTAATAGCATGTTAGTTGTCACTAAATAAAAATAAAGATTATTTTTGCATGAGAACTTAAATCAATTAAAAAGTTTATATACTATTCTATATATTTTGGGTTTCGATGGGGTGACCCGTATAACCATTTTAATTATTATTTCAGTATGAAGTGCCACCCTATAAAAAATAATGATTCCAAACCATCCCGTCATCGATCAACCCTCCACCCAACCATTCCAAGTGCCACCCTAGTAACCATGCCCGTGCGATGCACGGGTTAAAATCTACATGTTTTTGTTCTTTTCTTTGTTTATTTAATTCTTAAATATCATATTTTAAAATCATAGTGGGAATTAACATTGGATACAACTTATACGTGTATTGTAAACATACCATAAATGCATCTCATTTTGAAGTACTTTTCGATGTGAATATGATAGTGGGTTTTTTGAGATAGGTTGTAAGGTAAATATTCGATAAAGATCAAATTATAACGCCAATAAAAATTCTAGCTATTTATCACAATTCAAGTCAAACTCTACTTTTCATCATCAGAAATTTTATTTTATTTTTTTTACAAAAAAATACTTGCTTCAATCCTATGTGGTATGTTATTATGTTTAGCGACCGCTTGATTTCATCGAAATTAAATGAAACTTTTCTATACATGAAAAAACGTACCATGTAACAAACCAATGGTATCGCTATCGATCTCATGATAACATTAAGTTTGAGTTGATATACAATTTGATCTTATATTAATTATATGATATATATCAACCTACTTTTGCTTATCAAATGTTTTGTTTTATGTAAGAGAAACGCAATTGTTATCAACGATATTATTAGTTGGATGAGCTTATACGTAGAAATGTAAAATTGCTAGAATTCTTAGAACGATCAATTTCTAAATGGGATGACTTGTAAAATTTGCTTGAGGCAAGAGTCCTTGCAATTATTATTATTGGGGTCAAGACATACACTTGTGACTCATGCTCTTTAATTAATAGCCAATTATAGTGTTATGCTTATCCTCCCTCTCATTTCAAACACTCCGGATTTTTTATTATGATGAGGTGTATTTGTAGTGTAAAATTAAGTGAGTTTTCTAGTCCCATACTAACTCAAATTATTCAATATCAGGCTTTTAGCTAAAACATATACCATTTAAAACTAAAAGAGTTCTTTAGTGTAAAGTTACTTGTTGAGGGATAGTGAATGACTGAACCAAAATCAACTTGTATAACTCTTATAAAACTCAATAGATCTATCCCAACTTAAACCCGTGTAATGCATGAGCTAATTACAATATTTTTATATTTATCGAGTACTTAATTACTTGCCAATTTATTAGGGAAGTATTTTCCCGATTTACTTACAAATAGATACTTTACAATAATTTGATTGGGATTCTTTTCCTCTCTCTAAAAAAAACCTAACCACCCTGTCTTCTTTAATTCATCTTGCGGCTACCCCCGAAATTTATGTGGTACCAATTGTATATCCTGAAACAACAATAATTAACTTATAAGTAAGAAAGAACAATTACAAAACATGTAGGACTCTACAACGAACAACTCGATGCAATCGATCTTATTCTAAGAGTAAATAGAAGTAATAAATTCAGTAAAGGACTCTGGGAGTCGTTTCACAATCATATAAAATTATATGTGCAATAATATTGTAAGCAATAAGCAATATAGAGGAGAAAGCAAGCAAAACGATTCACACTAATTTTGTATGTCGAACATTGTAAATTGTAATGCAAAGTCAACAAGAACTCATAGTCATAACACAGCCAAAATCCATTATATGATATAATAATTCCAGTAAAATGTTTCTTCTCCTCACTGGGAGGATGGGACACAGATCTTCTTGCCAGAGTAGTTTCTATAGACACTATTAAAGTTATTTTGGGAATACCAATTCCGTACAATGAAGTCCCTGATAAATTTTATTGGGGTTTTTCTAGCTCGGGCGAATTTTCCTATAAGTCGACAGCATGGATAGCACAAGGGTTACAAGATAGTTATCAAAAATCCTGTGATTTTAGTTGGATCTGGGATATCAATATTGCCCCAAATCTTAAAGTCTTTCTTTGGAAACTTTGTCTTGATGGATTACCAACAAAAAAACGTCTTCAACAAAGCCACATTTTTATTCCTCGGGAATGTGTCTTTTGCAACTATCATAGTGAGGATAAATTTCATTTATTCTTTCATTGTCCATTCTTCTTTCAAACCTTAAAAGAAATTGAGATACTATGTTCTAGGAAATTTAATTTGGATATTGATCAGGACTTATCCTTCATTGAGAGTCTAAATTTCCTTAAAAAGAAACTATCAGAATGGGACTTGGTACTTCTTATCACGACCTGGTGGATGTTTTGATTTGCCCGGAATAAAGTATAATTTGATGAACTATCTACTACCCCACTACAGATTGCAGTTTCTGCAAAAATTAGCTTTACAGAATGGAAAGCCTTAGCCCATAAAAGCTTTGATTTTGATATTAAAGGGGCGTTCCGTCACAAACATATCCAAAAGGGACCAAGAGTCAACATTTCTTGGGTTCCCCCACGCAAAGATTATATCAAGCTTAATTTTGATGGTTCCAAAGTAAACAACTCAGAAGCGGCTGCAGGTTTCATTCTTCGTAACGAGAACAGTGAACCACTTTTTATGGGAGCGCGATCTTGTGGTACAGGATCCATTCTTATGGAAGAAGCAATCAGATTACGCGAAGGAGTCAAGTTGGCGCGAGAAAAGTGGTACAAGTGCATTACAATAGAAGGCGACAATCTAGCTGTTATAAAGGGAATCAGAGCGGAGTGGCATATACCTTGGGAGATTGAAAACATCATCATCGACACCAAAAAGGACTTACATTTCTTTGAGAAAGTCGAGGTTCTTCATTGCTTCCGGGAAGCAAATGCGGTGGCTGATTATCTCGCTCATATGGGCCACTCTGTTTCCTCGCTCCACATTTGGTCAAATCCTTTTGACCTGTCCATTACCAACTTATTGGTAAAGGACACCTTAGGTTAACCTTTGGGTTACCTGGTTATCTTGCCTTATCGAAGAACCAAAAAAAAAATAAAAAAAAAAAAAAAAGCCAAAAGTCATGATTTATATATCTAAGGTAACAATTACATAGCTTATCATAATATGTTTAAGTTTATCCTTTAAAAATATTAACCCATGCTGTGAGCAAAGTAGTTGCACTTTTCCAAAAAAAAGGATATTGAGTAGGTCTACACATAACATACTTTCGCTTTTGCTCCGGCGGGCTAGAGAATCCTCACATCATACAAATTTAAATGTTTTATAGCACTATAGCAATATCACTCCATATATGCATAATTAACAAATATGATTACAACCATGCAATAAAAGTACTCCACTTTCGCTTAATATTGATCCAAAACTTCAACTCCGTTTGATTAACCCAAAGATAAAAATACTACTCATAATTCACCTAACACATCTAAACACATTATGTGACAAATTAAAGGAGAAATATATATATCACGATGAAAGTGATGAAAAATATAATACCTTTTATAAGTTTGAATTTGCAAGTTTTACCTTGTTACTACCTGTTTATATTCAAATACCAAAATAAATTTGTCAGACAAATATGAAAAGGATAAAAAAAATCAAGAACAGAAAATGTGAGATATGTATGATATTCACTAATTGATACACTAATTGAAGAACAATAACATAGAAACATATAGGAAAAAAATTATCAAAAAAAGAGAAGAAGAGAAAGAAAAAAAAGAAAAAACAAAACGTGGGGAATAATGTAAAACGTGGGAAACTAAATTAGGGGAGGGGGTGGGTTGAAATATATAAAGAAGAGGCAGGTAGCTTTTTACTTAAACCCAAACTCATTGCCTAACTTGAGTTTTAATAAAGCTCCATTTGTTTTAATAAAGCTCCATTTGTATATTGGTTCAGTTGTTCCAATGATATCAAATTGTAGTGGTACTCATATTATCTTTCACATTAAATTGCTGAGAAAAAAATTATTTTGCCTACGTGGCATGCCTTAGAAGGCTCGAAAAATGCCAGGTTTATATATATACACTAGTTACCAAGCACGTGCAATGCACGGGTTCATGTTAATACACTCGTATATAATATTTGACCTATTATATACTTAAACTATTATTTCATTAGCTTCTACAACATTCTTTCATTAAGCTTGCCTCATTGCTTGGGGAGTGTGGTTCAGCCGCAACCTGTGGGTATTTCAATCTCAGAAGCTCCCTTCGCAGATCATTATTGATCGTGCTTACCGCCAGCTTGATAATCACAACACCTTCACTCAGAAGCGTGACATTGGTAGAGTTCCTCGTAGCTTTGGAGGTGGTTTTGTGTGGGTGGCTCCCCTGCGTGGCTCGGTTAAAGTGAATGTCGATGCTCATGTTAACGAAGAGGGGTGGATTGGGCTGGGTGCTGTCGCTCGAGACCATGCTGGTGAGGTGGTTTTTGCTGCAGTGAGACGGATTGAAGCCCTTTGGCCTCCCCTGATCGCAGAATGCAAAGCCGCGTTGTTTGGACAACAGCACTGAAGTTCGCATACAGCAACATCCTCGTGGAGTCGGATAGTCTTCAGCTTATTTCTCGCTTTGTTACTAGTTCCTTTTCATTAGATGAAGTCGGTCTTGTGTTAGATGATATTGGCAATGTGGTCTCGTGTTTTAATTCAATAGGTTGGAGTCATGTTAGAAGGGATAGTAATTCAGTTGCCCATCACCTTGCTAGAGTCTGTTTAGTCGAAGCTGAGAAGGTTTGGGTCCATTATTACCCGGAGTCTGTATCCCCGTATGTATTGATGGATAAGTTATCAATATAAAACCTGCTAAGCTTTTCCCTCAAAAAAAAAAAAATAGACTATAATCCAACATAATCCAACACTCCCTTAGTCCTCTTTCATTCTAACGTACTTATCACGTTCTCCATATTTTATGGGCTAAACATATTTGCTCAAATTTAATTTCAACCTTAATTAGTAAATAGTTCTTTTACCAACCCAAAACCGTATTATTTTTATTTTTTGACATCAAATCTGTAAAAAACTTAAAGAGATATTAAACACTTACCTTCCTCAGAAAGACAAATATATACTGGTGCCATGGCTCACAAACTTTATAATCGCCCAAATGATAGAGTCTCAACTCTCAGTAATACGGGTATACCTCTAATTTTCACGAATATGATATCTGGTTCATCAATGGACAATATTCAATTATTTCTTCATTGGTTGCTTACATATTTGCTTCATAGGATCGAACAAAAACAACTCTAATTACTAACATACCTTTTTTCTATGAACAACTTGAAAGGAGTTAGATGTAGAAATAAATTAAAACAAAAACTAACGTTTAACATTAGTATGACTCATTCTAAGAGCATTCTTATTGGTAGCACTACCAAAAGTTGCTTAAAACACTATTGAAGTTGTCACCTCACTTTTTAAGCACACCTCCCCAAATAAGCACACAATCAATTATTCCTAATGTGCTTAAAAGGCCCCACCCATCTACCTCACAAAAAATGTATACCACCTATCTCTTCCACGCCGTCCCCGCCTCCTTCTTCCATCCTCCCCGTTGTTGCCCCCTTTTTCATCTAAGCAAGTGTGCTTAAAGAAGCACTATGCTTATTTGAAAGTGTGCCTAAGAATCCCAAATATTGGTATAGCATACCCTAAGCACACCCTCTCTCTCCTCTCTAAGCACACTAATAAGGGTGCCCTAAGACTCTAACAGGAGACTTGATGAGTTTTAGTTTGATGACTACAATATGGGTCGCTGCAAGAATCTAACATCAGTATGTTATATACTTTGCCCGTATCGGACCATATTATAGATATTGTAGTGTGCCAGTATCGAACCATATTATATAAAAATAATTTTATCACAAAATGTATTAAAAAATACTTTCCAATCTTATCATCTTTGCCAAATTAAAACATCACACAGTACTCTGCCAATCTTTTATTTTTGAAGGATACTCTACCAATCTTTTAGGAAGGATGATTAAAGGTAACCTAGTAAAATCATTGCTATAGTTACCCCGGCCCAAAGAAATCTCCATTATCTCTCCCTTGTCCTGTATAAGGAAGTCAAAGTACATTTCTTTAATAAGGCTTTTCGAGGTAATGTCCTATTATTCTAAATCTAAATTCTATGCAATTTCTATTTGAACCATAGATTGTGAGAAAATGTTCTATCTATCCACCACCAAAGTAACTAATATAATTAAAAAAATCCGCGCTGTTCCGTTCCGCATTTTGTAATTTATTTTGTCTCACATTTTCTTCTATTTTCCGCACCGCGCCGTTCCGTTCCGTTCCAATCCGTTCTGTTCTAATCTGTTCCATTCCTCACGATCCCGCAAATAATAATAATAATAATAATAATAATAATAATAATAATAATAATATATAAAGCTGACATTTTTCGAGACCATTGAGACATGCCACATAGGCAAATAAATTAAAATTTTAATTTTTTTGCAAAATATAAGATGATAATTAGGTTGTTAAAGAACTAGAATTATACTAGGAAACTAATGCATACAAGATTAACTTGGATGAAATTCTATCTACAAAAGACCACTAGCTAGCCTATAAAACCCAACCCTCCCTTCCCTCACGTTATCACGTATCAGTTATCGCGTTCATATCCGCCCCACCATCCCCACTACAATTATTATTTTTTGTTTATTTTCCCTTCTCTAGATCGGTCAAATATTTTATTATAAATTTATGATTAATGATTCTGATGATTTTTTGTGTTGTTACTCTGTACAGATCTGAATTGTGATTACGGTACATCCCACTTTCATTTCAACGTTGTTTTCATTTTGTAATCCCCCCTCCCCTAATATTAAGGTCTTTCGTCTCTTCTCTTTCTTTTTGGTGAATTTAAGTTTGAATATAATGTCCATTGAAAAATTGTTTCTTTGCCTAACTCATTAATTTTTGCAGATATAGAAATCTACTATGTACGCAACATGTTTTGCGGGTTCGGTAAGTTTTTGTTTCCTTTTTTTATATTGACATTAACCTGTTTTATTATTAATCTTCCATTCTTTGTCTTAACAAATATGATTGTATATTGTCTCTATTGTAGACATAAACGGTGGATTGATGACTCTTAAGTCTTAACTACGTACCCTCAGATCTTATACATAGTTTAATTCTAATTTTAATATCATATACCCCCCACTAATAGCCCTATACCATTGTTACCCAAAGCTAAATATAAACCCAACCCCTTCCCTGCTCCCTCCCCCCAAACCTCTCTTCCATTATGTTTTAGTTGTTCATATGCAACAAATATGCTTATTTCCAACTAAAAGCTTGATAATGTTTTCTTCTTATGGGACTAATTAATTCTATTATTTTTGCAGGTTGCTATATCATACTCTTTTTCCTTTTCGATGTTGATGGTATGCGTTCTTATGTGAATCACTTAATTGGTGTGCATACTAACATTTTGATGTGTATATATGCATGTTTCCCGATAATATTTATCATTTTTGTAATCTTATATTATGGTTATAAACTTATAATTGTGTTATTGACAACGTGACATTCATGGTTATTTTTATATTAGGGGAAAATTCTAACGGTAAATCTGATCTTTGGACTAACAAGACACTTTTACAACACAATTTATGAATTTATTGATGAAGTGTTCTAAAAGGTTCAGCAAGCATTTAATTTTATGTGATTTTTTTCTCTTATATCAGTTCATTTTATTTTCTGGGATCTCTCTATCTATCCATTCTTGATTTTAGTATTTTAATTTCATAACAGATGATTACAAACTTTTGTCATTCCAATTTGGTGGGGGGAGGAGGAAGATCAAGTTCAGACGAAGCATGAGCATATAGTTATCAACGATCAAAAAGCTTATAGTACTCTCTCTCCCAAACTCTCTTTTCCTTTCCTTTGCTTTATTATTATTATTATTATTATTATTATTAGACAATATACACCGTATATGTTAGACAAAGAATGGAAGATTAATAATAAAACAGGCTAATGTCAATATAAGAAAAGGAAACAAAAACTTACCGAACCCGCAAAACATGTTGCGTACATAGTAGATTTCTATATCTGCAAAAATTAATGAGTTAGGCAAAAAAACAATTTTTCAATGGATATTATATTCAAACTTAAATTCACAGACGAAAGACCTTAATATTAGGGGAGGGGGGATTACTAAATGAAAACAACGCTGAAATGGAAGTGGGATGTACCGTAATCACAATTCAGATCTGTACAGAGTAACAATACAAAAAACCATCAGATGAATCATTAATCATAAATTTATAATAAAATATTTGACTGATCTAGAGAAGGGAAAATAAACAAAAAAATAATTGTCGGGATGGTGGGGCGGATATGAACGCGATAACTGATACGTGATAACGTGAGGGAAGGGAGGGTTGGTTTTTATAGGCTAGCTAGTGGTCTTTTGTAGATAGAATTTCATCCAAGTTAATCTTGTATGCATTAGTTTCCTAGTATAATTCTAGTTCTTTAACAACCTAATTATCATCTTATATTTTGCAAAAAAATTAAAATTTTAATTTATTTGCTTATGTGGCATGTCTTAATGATTTCGAAAAATGTCAGCTTTATATATATACATTGATTGATTATGATTATGATTGTTAAATATTTATATTATTGGATTTTAGTGATACTACTAGCTATGCCCATTTAGAAAACAAGACAAAATTCAATTAGGTGCAAGACAATGAAAACCCATAAAGGAAGGGAAGTTCCCCCTCAAAACCGACTCATTTTCTCTTTTAAGGCCCTTTTTGCCTTTTCATTTTCTCTGTTTCTTCAAACTCCCATCAGCACCATCGTCTTCATCTACCAACAGCACATCGTCACGCACCACCACCACAATGTATCACCATCAGCTCACCCACCACCCACAAGCTACACACTGCCAGGCGCAACCCCGCCTCCCTCTCTACTCCTGTTCAGCCGTTGTTCGCAAACGGTAGCAGTAGTAGCCACGCGGGAGACCCACCGGGTCACCGTCCTTGCCTTCGTGTCCAGCCATGAGGAGCCGCTTGACATCAAATTGGGAGTAGTAAATCGTGGGTAATGTTAAGTAAGAGGCCAATTGGCCTGTGAGGTAACTTTACATCCATTTTGTACCGTACCATTTTAGATTTATTTTGAGTATAGCATGTGTATGTGCTTGGGGGATGGATTCTGTCACTTAATGGGATTACGTGACAGTAGCAATTTACTTGACCAGTTAATCGAATAACCTTATTAATTTTAATTAAGTATGCTTAAAGTGATTTGGGTAGAGTATAAGGATTTGAATTGAATTAGTTTTCTGGATTCTTTAATTCATCTTTAATGTTAGATAGCTCGTTTTCATGCTTAATGAGTTTCTGGAAACAAGGACAAAGCTGGTACCTATATTGAAATCAGTTACAAGTATGTAGATGTTGTGTATGATTTACTAGTTGGGGTAATCAAGTATTTAAGGATTGTTTTAAGTTAACTAGTTATGTTGTTTTCTATTAAAGGCCCCTTTTTGACATGTTCAAGGCCCTAAGTGAAGATACAAGTTAGTAGCAAAGTTCCCAATGTAAATTTAATAAAATGAGCACCTATCTATTAGTTAGAACACAACCCGCAGTGCTGCTGTCCAGATTTTTATGCATGGACAAAGATGATCTTAGAGGCATGTATTTGATAAAAAGGTAAAGAAGTACCTAGGTCATGAATGAAACTGTATGTGAAGGAATGTTAAATGTTTTAGTTGTGGTTATCTATTTATAGAACTCATGTCACTTAAATTAGATACATGGAGAGCTTTGCTTAATGTCAGTGTTAGTAAGCTGTTACCATGAGGCGATTTCTTTGAGGTGCTGGGTGGTTGTCATGAATGGCGTATAAATGGAGATGATTTAGAATGCTCCACAAATAGATACTAAAAGTTAAAGTGATTTGAGTGCTTATAGTTAAAAATCTGAATTGAGATGGAAGGATGTTATTAGACATGTTTTTGTATGATCATGACATGATTGATTATGAAGTAAGTTTAAGTGGACTCGGAGGTAGTACCGTGAGCTCTAATCATCCAATTTAAAGTTAGGTATAGTTCAAGTTACAAGTATCAGAATGAGTCATGGGATTGTGTGGTCCCAAGACAGAAAGAACAAAGTGAAGATTACGTTAAAGAGCCAATAAGTTTTCAGAGAAAAGAAGATAAGTGTAATTGAGTTAATCCTTATGTGGTTGACGAGTCTGTAGGCCCGTAAGAAGTAAAGGTGCAATGCCGGCGAGTCTGTAGGCTTGCACAAAAATAAAGTATTGTATGGCTGACAATTTGTAGGCCTACAATAAGTTTTAGGTTGCATGACTGACGAGTCTGTAGGTCTGCAACACTTGTGTGGCTGAGTAGGCCCACAAAGTACAGATTGCATTGCTGACGAGTCTGTAGGCATGCAATAAGTTAAAGATGCAAAGCTGACGAGTCTCTAGGCTTGCATAAAGTGGTATAAGGTGGTATGGCTGACGAGTCTGTAGGCCTACCATAAGTTTATAGGTGCAGAGCTGACGAGTCTGTATGCTTGCACAAAAGTAAAGGTTGTATGGCTGACGAGTTTGTAGGCCAACAACAAGATCCCAGATTGCATAATAAGCTAAAAGGTGCATTGCTGACGAGTCTGTAAGCATGCACAAGTTCACATCTAGTACAGTACAAGTACAATTTCCTTGTTATGCTTATATAAAGTTTTAAGCTAAACAGTTTTCAGCTATGTTTAAAATTACAAGATATCTATGGTTGTATAAGTGAGATCAAAGTTTGGCCAGTTGCTAGTATATGAGCTAGATGTAAGTGTTAAGTTAAATGAAAGATGCTACCTACTGAACAGTCGAGAAGGCATGCTTAATATGGTGATAGGTAACTGTTTTTTATGTTTTCTAGTCTTATGTGTTGTCATTTTCAGTACTCTTTATTGGGAAGCCATAGTATGTATATAGAAGCATATGATCTTAGAATCGTGTTTAAATAATATCTACTGGACAGCTTGTTATCATTTATGACAACACATGTATGACTTGAAATCGGTTTAAAATGGTCTATATGTGATAGATGTTGGTTACTCACTGACTCGTGACCCGTTTTTGGGTTGTCACCCACGACGTGAATCGTGTCTTTTCTTGGTGGCAGATTATTTATATGCAGGTTGTTCTGTTGTGAAGACGCTCTCGGATAGTAGGCCGTATAGTCTTTGCAAGAAAAGTTTATATTTAGATTTTTACTATGTATCTAGCTTTCAGATCAAGTTGTAATTAAATAGACCACCTAGACTAATATTGAGATTATTGATATTATTAGTTTTCAGTTGAATAGCCTTACACTCATTCGTATGAGTAAGTGTGGCGGTAGCGCCCTGAATTATTAGAGTCTTCCGCTGGGTTGATTAGATTTTGTTTTAATTTTCTGTTTAAGCAGGTTTTTAGAAAGTCGATAACTTGGGATGTCTATTTACAAAGGAAACTCTGCCGAAATTTTGGCTCGAGTTTTAATTATTTTTATTTATTTATTTTAGAAAATTCGGGGTGTTACAGAATAGAACAGCGATTGCCCATCGAAGATACAATCATGCCATGGACTTAATGACTTTAGTGTGCACACTACCTCTAGTATAATAAACGAGTCTAGAGAACTTAATAAATGGGGAATGATCCGTCCCAGACACATTGTGAGGTGTCCATAAGTAACTTGGGAATCACTCATTCCTTGAACTACACCCTTAGGTGTAATCCCGATTGCTCGACTACTCCTAGGGATCCATTAGGAGTCTTACTCTCATTTAATTCAGTTCACATAATTTGCATTGGTTGGCACAGTGGTACTACGAGACTACGATTTACTAATTCATTTCATGCTCTTGACAATGAATAATAATTAACGAAGATAATTATAATTCAATATGATGAGAATTAAACATGCTTTAATTCAACGACGATAATTCAGTAAAAATGACATTGCATGTCTAGCACAATTTTGGCAGCACTTCAGCAGGGTAATATGATATCCAAAAATTCACAAATCATCCAAGACATTCAACGATAATATATAGGTGCTCACTAGCACTCAATAATACCCATAACCGGTGGTGGTGGTCGCCGAAGCTCCTGCGAAGAGGAGAGAGAAAGAGAGAGTTTCGAAGAGAGAAAGAGAGAACGAGTGAGAGAGAAGAGGAGAGAGAGATATCAAGGCACAGCCGTTCGGTCACCACCTGGGCGTTGGCCCGGTGGTGTTCCGGCGACCAGGCGGCCGAAGAGAGAGAGAGAGAGAGAGAGAGAGAGAGAGAGAGAGAGAGAGAGAGAGAGAGAGAGAGAGTTCGCGAGGGGGAGGGAAAGCAAAAACGAAAGAGAAAGAGAGAGAGGGAGAAGAGGAGAGCTTACCACCGGCGGTTATGGCTGATTCCGGCGAGAGAGGGAGGTGGCCGGCGGTGGAGAGAGAGAGCACAGGTGAGGAGAGAGAGAGGGGAGGCCGCTAGTAGAGAGGAAGAGAGAGAGAAAGCTTGTGAGGGTTTGATTAGTTGTGTAAACTGATTAATTGCCTCGTACATTTTCCTTATATAGGCCCTCAGTCAACCCAAGTCAAATATTACTATGTTTTAGAATTCATTTAATAATTTTCTGATTTAAATAGCTAATTAAAACTAATTAAAACAAATTAAAACAATATGAATAATTCTTATTCATACATAAAACATTTTAATTAAACTCCTCAAATTTAATAAATGCAATTTATGAAAGTCCCATAATAATAATTAATATTATTATGGCTTTAATTGAATAAATCGAATCCTTGAATATAATTACGATTTAATCTCCGAAACTATTTTATAAATCATTTATAAATCAATATAATAATTATAGAAAATATTGGGGTATCACACGTAGTGAAAAAATGGAGACATTGATTAATGCAAACTTTTGTACAAATGTAGATGCAAAATGACGACAATGTATGCATGACGACTAGTTTTGAATCCTAGCATGGAGCGTCTAACATGTATGAGTATAATGAAATGCATTGCAAATAAATGGAAAAGAAGAAAAATGAAAACCTAAGCCTAATGCCTGATTATTTCCCCTCATATCAAGTGAAAAAGAATAAATGAAGTCGATGGACGAGGAATAAAAATAACAAATGACTGGCGGAATTGCCTATTTATTTTTTTTATTTTTAGGCTCTCTTTTTTTTTTTGACTCAAAAGAAAGGAAAGAAAATAAAATAAAAGTCGGCCCCTTTTATTTCGCTCGATTTTTTTTTGTCTCACTTTTTCATTTTTTTTTACCGAAAAAAAAAGGAAAAATAAAAGGGAAAGGGGATGGGGATGGGGAGTAAAAGAAAGAAAAAGACTGACTTCGGCGATGTATGAAATTATATCATGGGGGAAGCGAGTGCTCATTGAATTGAATTCTCGCATTATTTTTGGGCATTAGGAACAACCTAAAAATAAAAGAAAAGACTCATAGCACGTAAGTACATATTGGCACATAGTCACGACATTCATGCATTTAGGCAAGCATTACAACGACGCAGTTACAGGAAAACATGTGATCAAACGAGCATTACAACGACACATGCACAACAAGCAAGTGAATGCACGAATGTGGGCTACAGGCTTTTGGCTCCTGTGAGGTCACCACAACAAATTACAATTTCCGTCCGGCAGATGGTCGACACATCAATGGTAATTCTTTTTCATCAACAAAAGTTGATGAGTCGTGGGTGAGGAAGCGCCGATTTGCACGATAGGACAACTGTATATTCCTTTAGATATACGGGTTGTCTACGAGTTACGACCCAAACTTCCTCTAGGGTCAAAAGGTTGTGCCAAGGCACATGCAAATGATGTAATATGGAACATGTTATTAAACAATTAAGCAAACTTAACTTTCGAGTCTCACCCTCTTAAATAAATTCCCAGTGAAGTCGCCACTGTAAGGACCCAGGATTGTCTACGCCACTGTAACACCCCCGAATTCGCAACGATTTCCTGGGAACTATCGACGTCGTTGTGCACGACTCGACACCGCTGAACCGTCCCGAACCCGAGGGGATGTCACTGCAACATTTATCACTAAGGAGTAAATGCTAAGCAGAAAGAAAGACTAGGCATCAAAAGGAGCTTACTAAGGAACTAAACAAACTAAACAGTTAATATCAGAGTTGTCTATATAGTGAGCTAAAAAACCATTAAACCAAATTTATTACAACTTGCCTTCAAAGGGCTAAATCCAATAAAAATCCCAACGATCTAAACTGAACAGAAACAGTTCTAAAAACCGACGCCAACTCTACCTTCCAAGCTGTACGTCCTCAATCAACTAAACCTGCACTTTGGTTTCCATGACGGAAACAAAATACAGAAGAAAAGAAAAGAAACAAAAGAGAAATAAAAATCAGATAAACTGAATAAACGTCATCCGCACCCCAGTAAAAATATTTCGCAAACCTTACCTGAGGTTTTAGAAGAATCATTGAAATTCATTTGCATACGCACATAAGCATATAATCAAGCAGACGCACAACGACATTCTTTCATATGCAATTCTTGTATAGTGATCACACGAAATACGACATAGACAATCCGTCTTGATTAGAGAGATGTAAGAGAGCGAATAGAATAGCGATTACCCATACTGTTCATCGAAGATACAATCACGCCATGGACTTAATGACTCTAGTTTGCACACTACCTCTAGTACAATTACATGAGCCTAGAGGACTTAATAAATGGGGAATGATTCGTCCCAGACACACTGCGAGGTGTCCATAAGTAACTTGGGAATCACTCATCCCTTGAACTACATCATTAGGTGCAATCCCGATTGCTCGACTACTCCTAGGGATCCATTAGGAGTCTTACTCTCATTTAATTCAATTTACATAATTGGCATTGGTTGCATAAGTGGTACTACGAGACCACGACTTACTAATTCATTTCATGCTCTTGACAATGAATAGTAAATAACGACAATAATGATAATCCAATATGATGAGAATTAAACATGCTTTAATTCAATAACGACGATAATTCAATAATGATGACAAGTAATGTCTAGCACAATTTCGGAAGCACTTCGGCAGGGTAATATGATATCCAAAAATTCACAAATCACCAGAGACATTCAACGATAATATATAGGTGCTCACTAGCACTCAGTAATACCCATACCAATTAGCATATAATTAATAGCATAATAATATTAATAATTCGTTGTTCAACAATTGTCCAATAATCATCATATGGACTAATTAATTCCCAAAACATGCTAACATCAACATGCTAATTATAACTCATATTTACAGCAGTGAATCATGCTTAATAACTTCATAATAACGACGATATAATTTAATCATGCTTTGCATATTAAATTCACAACAAATTCCCAATTAGCACATAACACATCAAAATAGTTTTGATGGGGTTTTGGAAGAAGGTAGGCATGAGCGCTTACTACTAATACGCTACCAACAGTAAGTGTGCTCCAACCAATCGACAATAATCACGCTTGCTCGTTAGGTCCTAATTAAAAACAATTACCGAATCAGTATTATTTAAATACGAAAATACAAACAGTAACGAAATCTTAATCTGATATTTTTATTAAATTCCTTGATTTATTTCAACCAATCTAGGCTTTTGAAAATTCAAATTCCGATTCCGAATGAGTGCAGAAAAATAAAAACATTAAATCGAAAATACTGAAAATCGAATTAATAATTACGAAAAAATATAAAAACGAAACTCTAACTTCAAAACTAGGTCTAGGTCACGGGTACCCATACATGGGACCCATAACCTGACCCATCACCACCACCACCACCCACTGGCCACCATGGCCGGTGGTGGTGGTCGCCGGTGCTCCGGCGAGGAGAGGAGAGAGAAAGAGAGAGTTTGCGATGAGAGAGAGGGAGAGAACGAACGGGAGAGAAGGAGAGAGAAGATGGGTGGAAACGGGGCCAGGCCCTTCGCGCCCTGGCGGTCGACGACCGCCGTCCAGGCGGCGGCCTGGCAACGGTCGCGACCGTCCGCGACTGCAACCGCGAGGGAGAGGGGAGATGCGAAGAGAGAGGAAAAAGAAAGAGAAAGAGAGAGAGAGAACGAACGGCTTACCGCTGGTGAGGGAGGCTCGCTGGTGGTCGGCGGTGGCAAGGGCTGCCGGAGGAGAGGTGAGAGGAGAGAGAACCGGTGAGGGAGAGAGAGGACGGTGAGAGAGAGGAGAGAGAGTGCTTGAGGGTTTTGGCTCAGTTTGCAAAACTGATCAACTGTCTCACCTTTTCCTTATATAGGCCCTCAGTCAACCCAAATCAAATACTACTAGGTATAGGAATTTATTTAATAATTTTCTGATTTAAATAACAAATTAAAACTAATTAAAACTATTTAAAACTATGTGAATAATTCTTATTCATATATAAAACATTTTAATTAAACTCCTCAAAACTAATAAATACAATTTATAAAAGTCCCATAATAATAATTAATATTATTATGGCTTTAATTGAATAAATCGAATCCTTAAATGAATATACGATTTAATATCCGAAACTATTTGTAAATCATTTATAAATCAATATAATAATTATAGAAAATATTGAGGTATCACAGCCACGGTGTGTGTCCTTATAGAAAGTTTGTAAGTTGGGGGTTTTAGATAAGTTCAAGGAACCGTCGAGTTAGAAAATCATGAATTGAATAAAAACCATGAAAGAGGTCACAAATTTGCTAGTGGCGTTTTATCGAAGGGACAAACCGAAGGGACAACCCAATGGCGCGATAAATGAACTAATCATGTTTTTAGAAAGACTCCCGCTCATATAGAACATATGAGTACGCAAGAATAAAGGGTTCGGGGGCGAAGGTACGAGGTGAGAAGGTGTTAGACATCCAACTCGCCCGTTTTATGATGGCATCTACTAACTCAAGTTTGCTTATTAATTTAAGGACATGATTCCCACACAAACCGGATTAACAACGTAAACTTAGACTATTATTTGGTTCATCACAAGCATCACAACATTTATTATTGACCCTTGTTTAGACATGCATTCGATTGACAAGTTGAGCATTACGACAACTAGACATGCTTATTTACAGAATTGAAAGACAGTATTTAGGAAGAAATTAAAAGGCATGATTAGCATGATATCTACATTTTGACTATTAGAAAATAAACAGTTAAACAAGGAATTTGATTTGAGCCCTCAAGAGTTAGTGCATGAACTGTAGGCTATTTTGCAAATGAGTAGTAAAAATAGATCTCAAGCAAAGAATGAATTTGGAAGAAAGAGGGGGAATCTCAGTGTTAATACTCCTGAGAATAGAGGTTGTCAATTGTAGACTGTGTGATTTGAACTGAGGGAGGAGGGTTGTATTTATAGGGAGAGAAGTAGGGTTGGACGGGTGAAGAGAGGTCGAAATTTGGAGATCGGGCTTGAAACAAGATGGGCCTCAGAAGACCCAGCGAGGGCCGCTGGCGGCCCTGGAAATTCATTCAGGGCCGCTGGCGGCCCTCGCGAGAGCTGCTGACGGCTCTCGCCACAGCCGCTAGCAGCCCTGAAAGCCAGCTGAAACTTTGCCGGGACATATCTCACTCGTTTGGGCTCCAAATAGGACTATTCAAGATGCGTTGAAAATCTTATTGAGTATAGTTTCGAATGGATTTTCTTTTAGGGCCAAATGTTTTGTGGATCTGGAGATATACTCGAAAGATAAAGGAGAGGTATGTTTTAGAGCACACAGCAATGTTGGGCTCTTAACTCCTTGGTTGGAAATGTAGTGTGGGCTCATGATATATCATTTGAAATCTATTTGAGTAAGGAATCCAGAAATCTAAGGCTCGCAAATTAAATCAATCTGTTTTGACCCTTAACTCCTTGACGGTCTACAGTATTCGGCTACATCTGTTTTGACCCTTAAATCAATCAATACTGGAATGACGGCCTACAATATTTGGCTACATCAGTTTTGACACTTAACTTTGTTTGACCATAACTCTTAGGTGCGGAATCGTATTTGGACACAGAAAGAAGAAATGGAAAGCTTTTGAAATGGGCTTTTAAATGAAGTGAAAATGGAAGAAATTTTCATAAGACTTGAGATCTCATTTACTTAACAAAGCATAATAGCACACAGGTACATAAATTACTCATTTTATTACCGGGCATTTGGGGACATCTAACAACACTTTTTTGGTACAATTTGTATGGTGACTACCACTTCTTTTGTACCCAGCATAATACTCAAATTACAGCCTTAGATTTACTGCTATAAAATCTTGACCCTTGGTTGCTTTGACCTCACTAAAATAATTTAGAGGTATTTTACAACAAAAAATAATTACTTAAAATAAGTTTAAAATCATTCAGTAAGGATTTGTATGGGGAGATAAAGAAGCGTGGGAACTGGGAAGGGGCTGTCGGAAAAGTTGCCGGCCTCTCTACTTCGCTAACAATCTCGGTGGAAGTTGTGATGTGATACGAAGATTCGGAATTGGGCTTGAGGGAGGATCGAGTTGGTATGGTGTGGAAAAGGGCCGGATTGGTAAGACAGATACCATATCACATGATTGACAATTAATTGTCGAACATCGGAGATTCGGTTCGTGCGTGGCCATGGAAAACTACTGCAAAATAGTGAAGTGATTGTGGGGAAGATAGATCAAACTTTAACTCTTATTTGCTGATATGTAGACAAGTGGCGTAATGTTGTAAATGTATATAAGCAGAAATGGTACACATATGTTCAATCTCAATGGACATCATATTCTCGATTGTTACTAGTATCATTTTGTAACTACTTTTTACTTCCCATCTATAGTGCTGATAAGTATATTGTTACTGTTTAGCAAAAAAAAATAAAATATATTGTTACTTACACTTTTTTTTTTTGGATCTTGCACCACTTGTTAGTAAACATTATAAGTTTTGTGATGACGACAACAATAATAACATAGTGAGTTTATGTGAGACGATTGAGATCATTACTGATATGGAAATTAAATGAGAATTTACCATCATCTAAATGTTAGATAATTTTATATTAGTTGTGGTAGTAGTAGTAACGGTATGTGGAATCTAAGTAATTCATATTTGTTATAACTAAATATTGAACTAGCCATGACCAAATAGTTAAATTAGTTTCTCTATCTCATTATGTATTTTGTCTCTAGTAGGTATGATTGAAAACGATTAGGCATTTCCTAGGTCATATTTAGTTTATGACTGCAATTTGGTTGTGAATTATGGCTAATCATAATAGAAAATACATTCACAAGCATATAGAGGATTATGAAGCGTTAAAAATGCTCAGGTGTATCATAGGCGTGTATATCATAAAAATTCAAGCAACAATGATGCAATGAGAAAAATTGAGTAATATATAGCAATGAGGGAAAAAATAAATTTGTCACAAAAAAAAATTAGAGCTAATAAAAAGGAAAAATGTTTAACAAAATGGTGTGTATAAGAATGTATAAATAACTCGCCATAACCTATATTTGCTTTGCATTGTCAAGCTCTATACACATTTGAAAATTGTACTTTTAATCGTCTCATATTTAATTAAATAGAACTAAAATAAATATCGGGCATGCATAATAAATTGATTGGTTACATTTGTCTCTTCTTTATTGTTGTTTATTCATAGTTTCATTGAGTTCACACAACTACAAGACCCATAGAATTCATGCATTAAACTTTGGTCATGCATTAGAGATGGTCTCCCCCTTATGCCCCTCAAGATTATGTATATGCACACTAATCATCATTGTTTTAACTCACGCGATATCAAATACTCCTCTTACATACCCACACTTCACCTTTCTTAAAATCGTTGCCTCCCTTTAATGTAGCCCTCTCTTGTAATACCCCAAATTTCCTAAATAATAAATAAGTAAAAATGAATAAACTCACGCCGAAAATCGGGCAGAGTTTCCTTTGTAAATAGACATCCCAAGTTATCGACTAAATAAAAACCTGCTTAAACAGAAAATACAACCAAAAAAATACAAAAGATCCAAACTGACAGCGGAAGACTTCTATTAAATCTGGAGCATCACTGCCACACTCACTCATAAGAATGAGTGCAAGGCAAAACTTACAAAACTCAATAACAACCAACAACTTTTAATGCCTTACAAATTACAACTGAATGAACAACTAGAAAGTATGATCACAACAGACAACACTAATCTTTCTTCTGGTCAGCTCGAACGAATGGTCCATCTAGATCTTCACAATCAAACAACCTGTAAACAAACTCCAATCTACTCCCCAATGCAATCGAATAACGCATAGGTTCATCATAGGCCCACCATTGAAGAAAAATGGACGCAGACATACGTATCACAGAAAGCAACCAATCAGCTTTTGCTGAGTAACCAAACATTCTATTGAAAAATATAATCATAATTCGATATATAGATCGAAGAGCTATAAAAATAGAATCAAGCATCAGCTCAGATCAACTATGACCTTGAAGTCACATAAATCCCAAAAGAAGTCTCAATTGCATTCTAAAACGCAATTTCATCTATAACTCGATTCCCAATAATTTGTGTCAATCGCTCTCGTTCACTCGCTCCTAGCCTCGGCAATGTGAGAAGTGAACTGGCGGTAAAACCCGCAGATGCAAAACCATTCTCATAACTCGGCCATAGGCCCCATAACTCATAACATAGTCCGCAGGCACTCAAAAGTCCACTCTCGGACCATTTCTCATAACCATATCACATTTTCATAAAATAATGCTCATTACCTAAAAATAATATCTTAGGCTACTCACCCACATGTCAAGAGCTAAAGAGACTAGCAACTTGTGAGCCTCAATACCAAGATCAAATCTTTATCAATCATATTCATTCATAGTCAAATACTCATAACCTCATTCTTTTCACATACCCATTCCGGGTCAATAGTACTACACAATTATGGCACGGGTTCCCCAAAAACTCATAGTTGTCCACTGTAACTAATAATCTAATACTAATTTCAAATTCTCAACTTGCTCTATAACACACTAATCTGCCACCACTTATGCTTGAACATTATAATCTGTGAGTACTCAACTATATGCAGCACTGAACATGAATAATTGAACTAACAATTATTGGGCAAACGACAGCAATTCACTCAGAATACAGTAGTGATCAAATTTAGCCAACAAAGAGCATTAATTCACATATAAAAGAGAAATTAACATCCAACTCCAAAGTGACTAGAAAGGGTTACCTTGAATTGAACCATCCAAAGCTAATTAAGCATCCATAAGCTCTCCAATTAATCATCTAGCATCTACCATATAAGCATAAAACACAATCTATATAAACAAAACCCAATTCAGAATTCAATTCACAAAATCCCCAAATCAAATTAGGGTTTAGGGTTTATGGCGCAAACCAGTCAGGAGAGAGAAAAGGGCCGCAATACTTCATGGGCGGCCTGAGTCTGGTGGCTGAAACCCACCTCGTGGTGGTCGAAAACAGCAGCAACCTTTGGTCCTCGCGTGACAGGAGAAAAGCAGGGGAGAAGGCCGCGAAAGACAGAGGACAGAGAACGCGAATTACATCGGTTAACAGCAAAGAATCAGAAGCCACAGTAAACTTTAGAGAAGAGAGAGAATGTAAAGTAGATGGCGGTGACAGAGATGGAGAATCGTAGGTGATGGTGTTTCGTGGTTTTGGGAGCAAAAGCAAGGATTTAAGAAGGTGAATAAGAAAACAAGAGAAAGAGTTCTACTAGTAGCCAAATTGGGAAAATGTGGTGGAGCGGTTCTAGCATAACCGACTCTCACAAAGCCCAAGACAAAACAATAACAATAATATTAATTCAAAGAATTAAACTAAACAAATAAATCAAAATTCTCTTTTAAAATAAATACTTTTATTTCATAAATAAATAAATTTTTTTCTGAAAATATCGTAAATAGTCGGGGTATTACATCTCTATTTCTCCAACTAATATGTTTGCCTTGTCGCAGTTAGTCACAACCAAAATACTGTACTCATATCCAAATTCGGCTTGATAAATGCATCTAATTCTTTGGTTATTATAAGTTTATCAATAAATCATAACCAAATGTAACACTTAAAATACTTAGTAATTGCCTATAAACCGATATCGATTTTTTTAGTTTTAATCAACGATGGAATCAACAAAGAAAATAGAAATCCATTAGGTGGGGAAAAAACCAATCAAATTTAATTAAGAAAGTCATCATAACCAGATTTTGTATTGGGCGTGACATTTCATGAAACATATGTCTTATTAAATATTAATTCCAATGGTATTTGAGCTTAAATATTTGAATTTTTTTTTTATTTTCTAGATTTGTTATTATGGCAAGGTTGTGATTTTAAGTCAACTGAATTGAATTGAACTAAATTAAGTTTCACTTAACTAAACTAAATAGTAATATGAAAGAGAAAAAGTTTGTGTTCATTTTAATTAGTATGTCTTGTGTGAGATCAACTCACAATATAATGGGGTCACTACTATTTAGAAATGTAGGGGTTATTTTTTATGAATCGTGATCTTTATTTCACTCAAATGTGACCCTCATCTCACCAAAAGTTACAAAAAATCGTTGTATGAAAGTTTTTGAAATTGTTTTACAGAGGCCATGTATTCAATTTAACTAACATGATTTTAGAGGAGAGCACCTTGCGTAAAAGCAAGTAATACAAAACCAAAAATCTAAAATAAATAGGCATCGAACTGATTTAAGTAGAATAGGAAAAAGTACATCAATAAAACACTAATTCTTAGTTCTTGGGTATATTGAGTAGAAATTAAATGTTAAGAAATAAAGACAAATATCTCTTTTAACCAATTTGCAGGTTTCTATGTCCTGAGTCCTGACCTTCAACGCACGGCTAGCGTTCGATATGCCTCACCGGTTTTTCCAGCGACTCCGATGACCGACCAACTTCTTGTCTACCCGAAGCATACCGGTAACCACTCCGATAGTCCGATGACACCCTTCACCGCCCTCTCATTCTACCTTTTCAATCATTCGGTCCCAGACGTTATCTCGGGAGTCTCGCTGGAGCTGCAACGGTCACCGGCAACTCTGCCAGTAGCTTCCTTCTCCGGTGGTTGCACCAAATTTTTCCTCTCTTTTGCTCCCAAACAAGCCCTTAGTAATGTAATTTTTATTTTTCTAGGTAATTAGTTTTACAATTTGAAAGTATTTAAAAATTCTTTAACAAGGTCAAACTAATGAACGATTCAGATATACAGCAAGCAAATCAACGACCAACGATTTGATTTTTATGGTGGCTAAAAAAAATGGTAGCCACCATACAAGTACTGGTATGGACACGTTTATTTAGTTTATTTGAATTTTTTTTTCTTTTGTTTCTTCTCTTTTCTTCTCTACCTTCTTTCCGTCACGGAAACCAAAGTGCAGGTGTTGTTGAGTGAGGACGTGTAGCCTTGGAGATTAGTTGTGGGCTTGTTCTCTAGACTCTTTATTTCATTAAGTTTGTGGGATCTTGGTTTGTGCCCTTGAAGGCAAAGTTGTAATAGATTTTAATGGAGTTAAGTTCACCTTATAGACAACTCTGATATCAATGTTTTAATTCGTTTTAGTTTGTTTAGTTTGCTTCTTTTTATACATAGCCTTTCTTTCGGCTTAGAATTTATTCCTTAGCGATAAATGTTGCAATAGCACCCTTGGGTTTATGACAGTTCAGTGGTGTCGAGTCATGTATAATGACGTCGATAGCTCACGGGAAATCGTTGTAAATTCGGGGGTGTTATAAATGGTATTAGAGGCCTAGGCTTAATAAATGAATTAATAAAGATTAGTTTCATTATGGGGAAAAAAATAAAATGTAATTAAGGCTGTTAAGCGTAGTAGTCCTAGAATTTAGGAATTTATTTGAAATCACATTGTTTGTGATTTAAATGTTCTTATTGTTTGATTGCCCTTTTGTAGATGGCAGTTACTGTTTGACCGCGATGAAGTCGACTAAAGGTAGGAAGCCGCGAGCTTTGATTGTTGCACCCGAGCACGAGGTGGAATATGTGCATTCCTCGGATAGAGAGCCAATGCACGAAGAGCACGACGAGGCCGTAGCCATGTCCGTAGCACACGCTAATGCCGTGCACAACTTGGAGCCCGCCGTGGATGGTGATCACGATGGTGACGTGCCACACTACATTGACCATGACGCGGAAGCGTACGAGGATCCTGCGCATGACGAGGAACATTTGAGTCCGAACCTGGGGCTGACGATGCTCCTGCTGACTGTAAGGACCCGGGATTTTCCATCGCTCCACGGAGTATGTCCTTATATAAAATTTGTAAGTTGTGGGTTTAGATACGTTTAAGGGACCATCGAGGTAGAAAAGCTTTTGTAAAGACTTGAATTGAATAAAAACCATGAAAGAGGTCACAAATCTGCTATCGATGTTTTATCGAAGGGACGCACCGAAGGGACAACCCAGTAGCGCAATAAGTGAACTGATCATGTTTTTAGAAAGACTCCCACTCATATAGAACATATGAGTACCCAAGAATAAAAGGTTCGGGGGGGAAGGTACGAGGTGGGAAGGTGTTAGGCACCCAACTCGCCCGTATTATGACGACCTCTACTAACTCAAGTTTGCTTAATAATCGAAGACATAATCCCATGCAAAAACGGATTAACAACCTAGACTTAGACTATTAATTGGTTCATCACAAGCATCACAACATTTATTATTGACCCTTATTTAGACATGCATTCGATTGGCAAGTTGAGCATTACAACGACTAGACATGCTTGGAAAGACAATATTTAGTAAGAAAAAAAAGACGTTTTGGCATGCTATCTACATTATGACTACTAGCAAAATAAACAATTAAGCAATTAATTTAAATTGAGCCCTCAAGAGTTAGTACCTGAACTGTAGGCTATTTAGCAAAAATAGTAAAGACAAGATCTCAAGTAAAGTATTTGGAAGAAAGAGGGGGAAGTTCGGGAGTACTCAACTGAGAATGGAGGTTGTCAACTATAGACTATGTATTTTGAACTGAGGGTCGAGGGTTATATTTATAGGGAAGGAAATAGGGTTGGACGGTTGGAGAGATGGCCGAAAATTAGATTTTGGGCTTAAAAAAAGACGGGCCTGGAGACCCAGCGAGCGCCGCTAGCAGCCTTGGGATTTCACCTAGCGCCGCTAGCATCGCAGGACTCAGCCGCTAGCGGCGCTGGCTGTGAATCCAGCGCGCTGACGGCTGTTACCTTGCCAGCTGGATGTCAGCATAATGACGACATCCAGTCTACTTTTAATTTTCGGAGGAATTTTAGCATTCCAAAAATAGATAAAGACTGGTTTACCCTTCTGCAGTAAAAGACGGTTTTATCCCCGGTTAGCAACTTGGCCAATGGGTGTCGGAAATAGACACGAGAGGAGTCGTTGGAAAGATCTTGAAAGGGGCTTTTGAATGTGAAGGAGTGATCGAGGAAAAACCTGAGACCTTATTTTACCTATTAAAGCAAAAATAGCATTCAAGTTTATAAATTACTCCTTTCATCATCGGGCTTTTGCGGGGAAATTTGAAGGTGCTTTTTTGGTGTCTACAGAAGCCCCACTTTGATCGAGCTTGAGTAAAAGCGATGATCAAAGTATTCCGAAGGCGACATGCAAGATGCTGATGTGCACATCGTGTGTGAGGGTGTACACTATGCATGCATATGAAGACAAACCTGAGTTGGGACATGCTCGTAGCGTGCTAAGATTCCATCTCTGTGAACACAAGAAAAATAAGGGCGAACATCGTTCGAGACGGTCTCAATGCCTGCAGAGGACCTGTATTCCGAGTGAATGAAAAAGTTAGTAATACCTTGAGAATGATCAACGTAGAGTGCTTCAGCAAACAATGGTTAAACACCGCTCGGCGGGTGCCGAAATTCCGTCCCTACGTGAGAAACGAAAAAGTCAATGAGACAGCGCGATCAAAACAACAGCTGTAAATGGTTAATAACACTGGTGAGAGTGAGTAGTATAAATGCTTTACTTTAAGCAAACAGTGACTAAGCACCACTCGGCGGATGTCGAGATTCCGTCCCTGCACGAGAAACGAAAAGGCCGACAAGACAGTGCGATCAAAATGACGGCTGTAAAGTGGCTAAAACATATGAACAGTTTAAATGCAACAATTTAAGAAATCATTGACTGAAACATATAAAATACAAAGGACAGTATAATCGCAAAAGTGATCATTGACTGACCCCTAAAATGAACACTGACTGTTAAAACATAATTTAGGAAAACTGGCTATCCTAAAAAAAAATAAAAATGGACACTGGCTGTCCCCAATTTGGAAAATTGGTTATCCTAAAATAATGGACACTAGCTATCCCAATTTAGGAAAATTGGCTATCCTAAAAAAAATAATGGACACTGGCTGTCCCAATTTAGGAAAGTTGGCTATCCTAAAAAAATAATGGACACTAGCTGTCCCAATTTAGGAAAATTGGCTATCCTAAAAGAAAAAATGGACATTGGCTGTCCCAGTTTGGGAAAATTGGTTATCCTAAAATAAAATGGACACTGGCTGTCCCAATTGAGGAAAATTGGCTATCCTAATAAAAAAAAAAAATGGACACTGGCTGTCCCAATTTAGGAAAATTGGCTATCCTAAAAGAAATAATGGACACTGGCTGTCCCAATTGAGGAAAATTGGCTATCCTAATAAAAAAAAAAAAAATGGACACTGGCTGTCCCAATTTAGGAAAATTGGCTATCCTAAAAAAATAATGGACACTAGCTGTCCCAACAAAGAGATAGTGCCAGAAGACCCACTGGGCTTTTTTCTTTTTTCCTAAGAAAATGATTTGACCACTCCGGGTGATTAATATTATTGGAAAATACCTCGGTTTGTGTATTTGGGACCTGCAAAATAAATGGGTTAGTTTTACCTGATAATACTGGGTACCGTAGGGTGGGCCAACTGTTGAATTTTGAATTGGTGGGCCAAAGGGACTTGCTCCCGCGCGCTCGATACCGTTCTTCGCCGCGAACGAACTGTGAAATATCGAATTTTGGGCTGGAAAACGAAGTCGTGGGGCAGCTGGGCCCGCGCGTGCAGGCCACTTAGGGCCGCTAGCGGCGCTGGGCCTCTTTGCGAGAGCCGCTGCCTCATGAGCGCCGCTAGCGGCGCTCACTTTGAGTGCCTTGAACTGGTTTTCGCGAGCTTCTTCTTTGCGTTTTTGCTTCACTTGTTCACCATTGTCGAGAGCCATCCCCCATTGACGAGAGCTTCCATTTCTTCAAGGTAAATCAATTCTCGACTAAATTCCTTGCTTTTTGTTTTGAACTTGTTTATTTTTCCACCTAGTTGCTAAATTTTGGGATGCATTGTTGAATAGGTAGTTATTTCTTGCGAATCTGAAACTTGAAATTTCCACTTGTAGAGAGAGAAAACTTCAATTCTTCTCAAATGGCTCCCAAAGATAAAGGGAAGCGTCCTATGGGCGAGGAAGAGGAAAACCGCGACCTCTTTCGCACTGAGCTCTTATCTTCTAGGACACCTCTTCCTCGACGTGTAGATGGGGCTGTTTTGTACCAGGACTCGTTTATGCGCATGGGCTGGCGCCCGGATGAGGTCTGGGATCGGAGCGTTCTGCTACTGGACAGACAGAGTCATCTGTCTAACCATCAGTTGGTATGTTCTCGACTTTTTTATTTTGTCCAGTTTATTTATTTTGTACTGAAATTTTGAACTGTTAGTGCTTCGGCACACGAACAAATTGGGATTATACTGGATTGGTGGTCAGCTTTACACTTGTGTGGAATTATTTGGGCTGTGTTTGTAGTATATGGGGTGTTGAGAATTTTTTGTTTGTTTGTTGGTTGGCTAGGGTGTTGGTACTCACTTGCAGGCTCACGAGTCCACTTCCCACTGGGCCATGATGTTGGACACATTTACTGAGGGGGCTAGGGATATAGTTCAGGCTTCTGATTTTGAGTACTTTCTGTCGGTTATCCCAGCCTGTCATTCTGGGGATGCTAGGATAGTTTCTCGTGGGTTGTTGGAGAGATTTTGGGATACTACGAACACTTTCCATACGCCTGTGGGAGAGATGTTCCCTACCCCCTATCAGTTCGGTGTACTGACGGGCTTGTCCTTTAGAGGGCATCCTATACGATATGATGCGAGCTACCACCGACAGACTGATAGGCTGCTTGAGCTGTATGGGCCTGTATCTGTCCATTTTAGGGAGGACCGAGTTTCCTTGCCGAGGTTATGGGGAGATTTAGCGGAGCAGGGGCTCACTGAGGAGCAGCGGGCTCGCATTTTCTTGGCTTATCTGTTGGGGGCGACCATCTTTGCCAGAAGAAGAGTGTTTGCCAGGTTGGCTTCCTGACATGTTTGGATGACCTGTCTCGAGTACATGAGTACAACTTTGGTGCTTCTGCTTACGCATCCTTGGTAAGATGGTGTCGTTAGGCTTGTAGGCTTAAGATGACGAGTCAGAGAGCGTCCATCAGTTGCCCATGGAGGATAATGGAGGTAGGCATATATCATTTTTTTTATACGCGTCCTTTTGCGGTAGAGCCGTATCTGATTGTTTTTGCTTGTATGACAACTGTGGTTCTTTGAGTATATTCCAACTTTTGGTCCTCACCGTCTTGGTTTGAGGATGTTCCCCTTGGGTTCTCGGTGGGTCGATAGAGATAGCCACCCATTTGCTTCTTTGGAGGACCTTCGGATTACCTTCGAGAGTCATGTTGCGTCCGAGGTACGTTGCTTTTGACTTACTTGCGTATATATATATTTTTAGTTCATTTGATGTGAATGAACTTTTTTCTTGTAATCTGCAGGTGTCGTGGACTGCCTTTGACGATATTCCTAGGTTCCCGGCCTATATTACTACTGAGTCCTTCAGGGTATCCGCCTTGTGGTGGTTTGTGAGGGGCCATACAGCTTCTAGGGGTATCTGGGAGACCGCTTGACTCAGTTGGTTCATCCTACCTTGGGGGGAATTTGGTTCCGGAGGACCCCCCTTTGACCATGTTCTTCCTGCGCAGTCTGAGCGTGGATGACTTGGGGGTCGTGACTCAGGGAATGGCGGCCATGCAGTTAGTCGAGCCGGAGGTTGCTGGTTTGGACCGTACGGCTGTATATCTAGCCTATTGCTTGGGTCGCCTGATGCCGGACCTCACCTCTAAGGTAAAATCTCTGTTTTGTGCTTTTCAGCTTTATGTGCAATGTACTAACTTTTGTGTCTTGTAGGCGAATCGTTTGGTTCCTTGGGGTCCCAGGAGGTCCCATTCTAGAGATCCGCTTGGCCAGCACCCAAGCGTGACCTTACCGAGCAATGTGGTGAGGTACATTGGTGAGAGTGGGGGTCGTGGGGTGGAGGAGCTTCCCTTACACATTGCTGATGGAGAGGCTGTGGAGGTCTTACCCTTGCCCGATGATTGTGTGGGGGTAAGTCTTTACTCCTTCTTGTTTCTCTTTTGTGTTGCTTGTGAATGTTGACTCTACCTTTTGTGTTCTTCTCGTAGTTGAACCGGGAGCAGACTTCTCAAGTCTTCAAGCTCATCCATTTGTTGAAGAAGGGATATAACCAGATGACGGGTAGAGGGAAGAGCTTCCGATCTGGGACCGCTAGTGTAAGTGCACTTTTGTTTGTTGTTTAGCTAAGTGAGGTGCTTAGTCTAACATTTTGGTCTTGATTACTTGCAGATGTCGCAGTCTTCGTCTTCTGTGGGACTCCGACATTCATCTACTGCGAGGACCTCTTTGGCGAGCAGGCCGTTTGTTGCTCGTTCTCCTACCGTGGCTGTATCCAGGCCTCCTGTTGATGAGGCGCCCGGACCCTCTAGGCCGTACATTCATTTTTCTGAGATGTTTTCTCCAGCGGGTTTTCAACCTTCTTTGAGTAGTAGGCCCGTTCTGACTCTTATGGTCGGAGGTTGGGCGAACGCTTCTGGATGGGATGTGCCTCAAGCTGGGCCTTCATATATATCAGAATGTGGCTATGGACTTTGCTAGTAAAGCCACGGAGAGCCTCTTGGACCGGGGTTTTCGACAGGTACCCCTATGCATGCGCCTCTGCATGATGGACGGAATATGAGGCCTAACAACAGCAGGCCGATCTATAGCTCGTTCAGTACACATGGCTCCTTCTAATACCAGTATGGGAACTATGTTCAGGGGCCTTCCGTTGAGGATGAGGCCGATAGCAATGGTGATGACGACCCCAGCTGAACAGTATAGGCTTGATTTGTAAATCTTGGTCTTTAGAACTGTGAACTCCTGTTTTTATGCATTTTGTGTGATATGTATGCTATTATGACTCGACTATGCCTGTCTGATCTCTAAACATGTAATATGTCATGTTATAAAGGGTAGGCCACAATTTAGGGAATAAAAGAAAAGGTAAAAATCGCAAGAAAAAGCCAAAATTACACATATTATACCCCCTAAAATAAAAGAATAAGATAAATAAAAAAAGAAAATAGAAAAGAAATAAGACTAAGAGAGTCTCGCACCTTATAACAACATTGCGTATTGGAAAATCGGGCTTAAACTAGGTGGAACGGGCCAAAAAGACGGACGAGAGCAAAAGTGGAAAGGCTGCCTGGGCCGTGGCCAGGGCCGTGGCCAGGGCCGCTAGCGGTGCTGGGCCTGAGGTGAGGGCCGCTAGCAGCGCTGGCCACAGCCTCTGGCAGCTCTGGCTATGGGCCTTTTTCGTGGATTTCTGATCCTTTCTGACTCGACTTTTTGCCTATAAATAGGATGACTGGACGTCCAATGTTGTATCTCTTTTTCAGTCCTTTAGCTCCCCAAGTTTCTCAAAGCTTCTACCATGGTGAAGTCCTTCGAAAATCTGTTCGATTCTTGGTGCAAAATATCTAACAGTGGAAAATAAACTAGAACTGGCTTCGTATCATGTCTCAACCATATTAGCTCTGAAACCAACAAAAATCCTGTGGCCTCTTCTTCGATCTGCATTGAGCTATTGGGACCCAGACTTGCACGTTTTCCGTTTTGATAACTCTGAATTATGCCCTTTAGTAGAAGAATTTGCTGCAATTACTAATATGCCTGTTGTCTTTCCCCCAGCTGTGCCTTATTTGAGGGATGGTTTTAGTAATCAGTACAGGAAATCTCCAGGCCTATCTTCTGCGGAAGCCAAAAGCATGATTCTTGGTGTCGATGTGGACTTAGTTCAAATCTGTGAAAAGTTTGCTCCCTCTTCTGAACAGGATGCAATATTTAGGCGTTGCCACCGACAGGCTTTTGTACTCTGCCTGTTGAATCGCCTATTATTTGTTAATGCAGAATCCTCCAACCTTGGTAAAGCCTCATTGCTGCGAATGGTGAATCAAATGGCTGAAGGACATTCTCCTTTGCATCTAATTGTAGGAAAAACTATTTTAGGGTTTGACAGGTTGAAAACTTCGTCTCACGGAGCCTTTTCTGGAAGCCCCATGCTGTTTCAAATTTGGTTATGCGAGCATCTAAGACTGATAGAATCGCCAGAGAAGATGATAGCTCGTACCTCTCAAGCTTGCAAGAAGAAGACTTATACCGCTGCTAGCTTCTTGGTTAGGAAAAGGCTATATGAGGAGATCTCGCTGAATGGGATGCCTTTTTTCATGATGGCCCTGTTGTTCGTTGGCATATAACTTGGTAGGGTTTAACCTCTTTGGTTGCTTGCTGAAAATTTGTTCCTCATACCACTATTGTAGGTTTGTATAGGAGTACTTGTCCCTTTCCTTCTAGGGTCATGAGGCAGTATGGGTTAAAGCAGGTTATCCCTCATCAGGAGACTACGAGACAACGTACCTTGGCTTTGACCACTGAATTTACTAAAGACTAGGAAAAATACTGGCATAGCCGGGATCGCTGGATAGTACCTTGGGTGATTGCCTCAACTCAAGTTTCTGAGACCTACTTAAACTGGCTTTCTTGCAGTGATGGAGAAGCGAGGCGATCCCTTCGTCATGAGGAGTGGAACCAACTAGTACCTAGGTATGACTTAGGAACAGGAAGCAAGAAAAGGATGGAAGGGCCTTATGAGGAAGGCTATCACGTAATGAAAAGAGGCAAGCCCCCAGCTCAAGGAAGCGATCATAGTCGTCCTCAAGCCAAGGTCCTTCAAAGAAGAACTCTTTAACGAAGCCTTATAAAGGGAAGAAGGATTAAAGTAGTTTTTCTTTAGAAAGCAAGTCTAGTTTTTAAAAAAAAGTAGTAAGAATTTGTTTAGCTTAAACCCTTGTAGTTGCAATTTTTTTTGTAACCTTAGGAATTTAATTTATGCAATGTAAGCTTATTTGTTCAGTTTGAATAAAAATTATCCCTTTTTGAATGAGTTGAATGGAATTTCGGATTGATTTTGGCCGGGCTCCTGAAAAGGGTTACCTATGTATCCAGTGTGGAATCAGGCCAGCGTTGTTCGTTCAATTTATATATATTTTAGACGTAGCACTTCTTCAGTTGATCCATGTTGGTGAGCTGGCTGAACTCGATGCCGTTAATGTCCATAAGCCGGACCGCGCCTCCTGATAAGATGTCTTTGATGATTAACGGACCGGACCAGTTTGGTCGGAACTTGCCTCTGGGGTCAGTAACTGGTGCACGTAACTCTTTCGAAACTAGGTCTCCTTCTTTCAGGTTTCGAGGTCGGACCTTTTTGTTGAATGCCCTTGCCATGCATAGTTGGTACATGTGTGAGTGGTCTAGAGCTCGAAGGCGCCTTTCATTCTTGAACATAAGTTCATCATAACGGGCTTGCATCCATTGTGTTTCTGAAATTTCTCCTTCTAAGGCTATGCGCATGGAGGGTAATTGGACTTCTATGGGTAGTACAGCTTCCATCCCATAGACTAGGGAATAAGGTGTAGCTCCGGTGGATGATCTTATGGATGTTCTATACCCCCAAAGGGAAAATGGGAGTTTCACAGGCCAATCTTTGTAGTTTTCTATCATCTTTTTGATGATGGTTTTGAGGTTTTGGTTAGCGGCTTCCACTGCACCATTGATTTGGGGTCGGTAAGGGGATGATTTGTGGTGCTGGATTTTGTAGCTTTTTAGTAGGGTGGCTGTTTCGGCTTTGAAGTGGGATCCGTGGTCACTAATAATTTCATGCGAAACACCGTACCGACAGATGATGTTGTTCCTTTTGAATTTGGACACTTGTTTGGATGTGAGGATGACATAAGACTGTGCTGCAACCCATTTGGTGAAATAGTCTATGGCTACTAGGATGTATTCATGTCCTCCAAAGCCCTTGGGGGTGATCTTTCCAATGATATCTATTCCCCATGCAGAAAATGGCCAAGGGAATATAAAGTTATGGAGCATTAAGGGTGGCATATGCTGCATGTTGGCATATATCTGACATTTTTTGCATTTCTTGACATAGTCATAACAATCTCTTTCCATGGTGGTCCAGTAATATCCCTGTCCTAGGGCCTTTCTAGAGAGCATTCGACCATTCATGTGTGGTCCTCACACCCCATTATGTACCTCATCCATGATCTCTGTGGCTTCTCCGGCGTTTACACATCTGAGGTTGACTCCATTGTGGGACTTTTTGTATAGAACCCCCTTGTATTCTATGTATTACGCCACTAAGAGACGGATGACCCGTTGAGCTCTTATTGGTGCGTTTGGAGGGTAGGTTCCTTTGGTGATGTAGTTGAATACATCTTGATACCAAGGATTTTCTTCAATTGGAGCTAGGGCTAGACATGCGTCGAGGTTGTTGCAAAAGGCTGACTCACTTCTTCTTTGTATGTGGAGTGGCATTGTTGAGGGAGTGCAGGTGCTCATGTTCCTGTAAAAGAAATAATTTGCATTCTTGCTTTGTGAAGTTTACTTACATTGCTTAAATTGATTAGTTAATAATTTGTGCAACTTTGAGTTCATTAGATTTCTTAATAGCTAAACAAAGGAAGAAATGAGCAAGAGGATTTTTTTTTGATTTGCGAAAAGATAAGCACACATAACTTTAGAGAAAAGGGTCTCTAATTACCATTAAAAAGAAACTAGACTTAGAAAAAAGTATAAGGGGAACACCCCCTGTTCATAACTCAACTTAAGGATTTAGCTAAGATCCTAACTCAACAAAACTCGGGAACTCAGACTCGATTCCTCTAGCTCTTGCTTATAGCCACCTAGTTCCAAGCTGTATCTTCGACGTCACCATCTCTTAGTGGTGGAGGGACGTCTCCCCGGTCAATGATCTGTTGGATGTCGTCTTTTAGGCGGAGACAGTCATCCGTTTGATGTCCGAAGATTCTGTGATATTTGCAATACGGACGATTCTCTTCCTGTGCAGTCTTGGCATCTTCCGGAGGGATGAAAGGTTGAATGTCACCTCTCCACACCAAAGCGTCCATGACAGCTTCCCTTGGTGCAAATAGAGGGGTGTATCGTTCTTGGCTATGACGACACCAACTGATTGTCCAAGTGTATGGCGGCCATATTGTCCCTTGATCGATGAAGCACAAGACCAGTCCTTTGAAGTATCTGCACTGATTTATGTGATGCCCTTCAGCTGCGCAATAAGTGCAGCTTAGGAATGGATTTCCGTCCTTCGGGAGAAGCCTTAAGGTGAGAGTTCTTGGGCAGACATACTCATACTTAGACATCTTGTGATAAAGGAGATCATGACGCCACCGGGTTTCCTCTTTAGCCAGTATGGTTGTGTTCTTGCGTTTGGAGGTGCGTTCCTCTATGATATCAACTTTTTCCTTTATTTCTTGGATCATTCTAATTATGTTGTCCAGACCTTTTTGTATCTTGTGTTTGTCGTCTTCTGTCTCGCCTTTTCCCAGATTTTTGCGAGATCAATGCAACTTCCTCCTCGTAGATGAGGTGAGAGTAATCCTTAGGATCTTCAGTAGTGATATGGTTGATAGCACCTAAGAAGTCATCAGTTCTTTCACCCTCTTCATTTTTAGGTAATGGTTGAGTGACATTATCTATTTTGTCTTGGATGACATGTCTAAGAGCCCAACAGTTGTTTGTGTCATGCCCTCTGTCTTAGTGATATTTGCAGTATTGGTTGGCATTCCAACTGCGACCCTTAACTTCAGGCTCTAGAGTGGGGCCTATAGGTTGCAGCATCTCTTTGCCTACTAGCCTCTCAAAAGCCTTATTGAGGGTTATTCTCAATGGGGCGAATTCCCTCCTTGGCTTGTTCGGGGTGTGAGAAACTCTTTTGGCAAAACATTAGAGGTTGATTCCCCACTTTTGCGTTTCTTTTCTGCTTCCTAGAGAATTGGATTAGGCTTTTCATGAGACACAGATTTCCGATTTTCTGAGGAGGGGACAAACATTGGTGTATCCCATAATTGCCTTGACTTGATGTTGGTAATGCTAGCTTCTAACTGGTCAACCCGGTCTGTCATTTCGACAAGATACTGTTGAACTGTTCTGATCATGGTGTAGTTGAGGTGAATTGAATTAATGTCTTGTCAAAAGTCAAGTTGAACCTCTTTCAAGTCTCTTCTTCTTTGGACTTCCTATCCGGAATGAAATAAACAAAAAGAATTTCAGCCCCCCCCCTTTTTTTTTCCCAAAGTTTTTTTTCCAGCGTTTTTTTTACGCCTCTTATTTATTTATTTATTTATTTTTTTACGCCGAATCTGAATTACATAAAAAAAAAAGAAATAAAGAAATAGAAAATGGGAGAGGGAAAATTTGAGGGGCTGACTCTCTTTCTTTTTTGCTAAAAAAAAAGTCCTAGAAAATTGTTCATGACTTTGACAGAATATATCATTGAGGAAACGAGTGTTCATTGAATAGAATTCTCGCACCATTTTCGGTCATTAGGAACTAAGTAAAAAATAAAATTAAAACACTCCTAGCACGTAATTACATTTTGAAACATAGTCACGACATTTATGCATTCATGCAAGCATTACAACGACGCAGTTTACAGGAAAACATGTGATCAGACGAGCATTACAACGACACATGCACAATAAGCAAGCGAATGCACGAATGTGGGTTAGAGGCTTTTTGGCTCCTGTGAGGTTACCATGATAAATTACAATTTTTGTTCGACGGATGGTCGACATGTCAATTGTAATTCTTTTTCACCAACAAGAGTCGATGAGTCATGGGTGAGGAAGCGTCGGTTTCCTCGATAGGACAACCGTATATTCCTTTAGATATACGGGTTGTCTAAGAGTTACGACACAAACTTCCTCGAGTATCGATAAGGGTCCAAAAGGTGTGCCAATGCACAAGTAAATGATGCAAAAAAAGGAACATGTTATTAAAAAATGAAGCAAACTTGACTTTCGAGTCTCACTCTCTTAAATAAATCCCCAGCAGAGTCGCCACTGTAAGGACCCGAGATTTTCCATCGCTCCACGGAGTGTGTCCTTATAGAAAATTTGTAAGTTGGCGGTTTAGATAAGTTTAAGGGACCATCGAGTTAGAAAAGCTTTTGTAAAGACTTGAAATGAATAAAAACCATGAAAGAGGTCACAAATCTGTTATCGACGTTTTATCGCAGAGACAAACCAAAGGGACAATCCGAAGGGACAACCCAATAGAGCGATAAGTGAACTGATCATGTTTTTAGAAAGACTCCCACTCATATAGAACATATGAGTACCCAAGAATAAAAGGTTCAGGGGCGAAGGTACAAGGTGGGAAGGTGTTAGGAACCCAACTCGCCCGTATTATGAAGGCATCTACTAACTCAAGTTTGCTTAATAATCGAAAGACATAATTTCCATGCAAAACCGGATTAACAACCTAGACTGAGACTATTAATTGGTTCATCACAAGCATCACAACTTTTATTATTGACCCTTATTTAGACATGCATTCGATTGGGAAGTTGAGCATTACAACGATTAGACATGCTTGGAAAGATAATATTTAGTAAGCAATAAAAGACGTTATTGGCATGATATCTACATTATGACTACTAGAAAAGTAAACAATAAAGCAATTAATTTAATTTGAGCCCTCAGAAAATAGTACCTGAACTGTAGGCTATTTAGCAAAAATAGTAAAGACAAGATCTCAAGTAAAGTATTTGGAAGAAAGAGGGGGAACCTCGGGAGTACTCAACCGATAATGGAGGTTGTCAACTGTAGACTGTGTTTTGAACTGAGGGTTGAGGGTTATATTTATAGGGAAGGAAATAGGGTTGGACGGGTGGAGAGATGGTCGAAAATCAGATTTTGGGCTTAAAAAAAGACTGGCCTGGAGACCCAGCGGGCGCCGCTAGCGGCTCTGGGATTTCACCCAGCGGCGTTGGCTATGAATCCAGCGCCGCTAACGGCTGTCTGCCTGCCAGCTGATCCAGTCTATTTTAATTTTCAAAGGAATTTTAGTATTCCGAAAATAGGAAATGATCGTTTTACCCTTCTGCGGTAAAAGACGATTTTACCCCCGGTTAGCAACTTGGCCATCGGGTGTCCGAAAAAGACACCAGAGGTGTCGTTGGAAATATCTTTAACGGGGCTTTTGAATGTGAAGGAGTGATCGAGGAAAAACCTGAGACCTTATTTTACCTATTAAAGGAAAAATAGCATTCAAGTTTATAAATTACTCTTTTCATCATCGGGGTTTTGCGGGGAAATCTGAAGGCGCTTTTTTGGCGTCTACACTAACGAGCCAAACATTGAGCCTAACCTTGTCGATATCGACATGCGATTCGAGTATGGTGCCGGAGTCCCTGATTTACCTAGCATGCCAGACTTGGAGGATATTGGTGATGAAAGTGACAGCAACTCTGTACCTCTTTCACCTCCTGCGGATGTGTCTCCTCCTGTGCAGCCCTTCTTTGCCACTGACGCCAAGCTAGATGACACTCGTGCTTACATTAACCGTGCATTCACTGTGATCCAGCGATACGGATATGAGAATCGTATGAGCATACATCAAAGTTTTTGGGTAGAAGTCTTACTGGCTTACGTAACTTTCATCCTTGGAAGAGTGTCAAGGAGAAGTACGATGAGGTGGTCCTAAAGAGTGGCTACATTGTACGGACCCGGGATTTCTACGACCACGGAGTGCGTCCTTATAGAAAATTTGTAAGCTGGGGGTTTAGATAAGTTCAAGGAACCGTCGAGTTAGAAAAGATTTTGTAAAGACTTAAATTGAATAAAAACCATGAAAGAGGTCACAAATCTGCTATCGGCGTTTTATCGAAGGGACAATCCGAAGGGACAACCCAATAGCGCGATAAGTGAACTGATCATGTTTTTAGAAAGACTCCCGCTCATATAGAACATATGAGTACCCAAGAATAAAGGGTTCGGGGGTGAAGGTACGAGGTGGGAAGGTGTTAGGCACCCAACTCACCCATTTATGACGGCCTCTACTAACTCAAGTTTGCTTAATAATTCACAGACATGATTTCCACACAAACCGGATTAACAACCTAGACTTAGACTATTAATTGGTTCATCACAAGCATCACAACATTTATTTTTAACCCTTGTTTAGACATGCATTTGATTGGCAAATTGAGCATTTCAACGACTAGACATGATTGGAAGGACAATATTTAGGAAGCAATAAAAGACGTTATTTAGCACGATATCTACATTATGACTACTAGAAAATAAACAATTAAGCAAGCAATTTAATTTGAGCCCTCAGGATTTTATACCCGAACTGTAGGCTATATTTGAGAAAAATAGTAAAGACAAGATCTCAAGTAAAGAAAGAGGGGGAAGCTCGGTGTCAATACTCCTGTGAATAGAATAAAATTGTTTATGGAAGAAAGAGGGAGAAGCTCAGAGTCAATACTACTGAGAATAGAGGGTGTCAACTGTGGACTGTCTGTTTTGAACTGAAGATGGAGGGTTGTATTTATAGGCATGGAGGAGTAGGGTTGGACGGCCGAAAATGAGATGAAAGTCGAATTGGGCTTGAAAAAATGAGTCGGGCCAGAAGCAGGGTCAGCGCCGCTAGTGGCTTTATCCCAAGGCCGCTGACGTCTGTCAGGTGCCAGCTGGATGTCGTCATAATGAAAAATGTAGTTTGCGACATGCAGGAAGCTGATGTGCACACGGTGTGTGAGAGTGTACAGTATGTATGCATATGAAGACAAACTTGGGTTGGGACATGCTCGTAGCTTGCTAAGATTTCATCTCTGTGGACACAAGAGAAAATAGAGGTTATGGTAGCAGGATAGAACACCGCTCGTAGATGGTCTAAACGTCTGCTGGGGACTGTTTTTCCCGATTTGAAGGGGGGTCGAACACTGGGAAGATGTTGGGATCGAGATGTGCGAGCGGGGGCTCTTTGTCTGTTCCCCTGGCCCTCTCCACTGCTACCTGCACAAGACAAGCAAAGGTGAACTAGCTCGGGGGGTCGACCCTAGAAGACCCCTCCGATGCTTAAGTTAGTAAATAGAGATCTGTACGAGAGGTACTTTTGTACAGGCAGGTATATTTGGAGTACTGAGGTGAGGATTTGATTGAGCGTCAAACTATGGGAATCAGAGCTGAAAGACGGAATGTCAGATCTCAATGTCAGACAGCGTGAATGTTTTCTCAATAGAATGACCTTACCTTTGCCTTGATTTCCGCGCAGGTATTTATAGGGCAAAAGTCGGCTAGCTTCGTCGAATGAACAGTGGACACGTAGCCCTGTACGTACGTCCTTCTCTAAGTCGGCTTAGAGGGGGTGGTCACGTGAGTTGTGGTACGATCCCTTGCGATGATTCCACGTAGGGGTTCGTACAGTTGATGTCGTCACTTCTGTCCTTGGGGCTTAGAGAGCGTGGGCGCCAAGGCAGTCATCCGAATCTCTGTAGGAATATTTGCATAGTACATGTGCTAACGTCAGGGTTGAGCGTACAGAAAGCCTAAGGGTCGATTCATGGCTGAGCCGACCCTCGTAGTCGAGCCAGAGCATAATTGTAGTCCATGGGTCGATACGAGACTGGTAGTTGAGGTAGATCTTCTCGGGTCTGTTGGTGATGTTGAGCAGTGGGCGGGGGAACCCTCGATCAGGGGTTGCCCCTCGAGGTGAAGAAATGCCTTTTTAGAGTTGTCGATGATCCTGGCTCTGCTGAAGGTCAGGATTCTTCTGGCGTAGCTAGGAATATTTTCGTTATATCATTTTTCCTTCACAACTTAGTAGGAGGAGAGTCATTTCCCGTCGAGTCCTGCTGAGATGTGGTTGGTCCGTTGACGGGATTTTCGTTCAGTGGGCTTTGCTTTCGGGTCCATTTTTCCCTTGGAAGGGCCCCTTTTGTCGTGTTGAATAGTCGGTGGGCGCAGTTGGGCCATCCACCTATTAGTCATGCGGGTATTGTGCTTTTCCATGTCTATCCTCCTCTCTTCATTTCTGCCATTTGAGTTTTTAGAGAGAGAAAGTGGGTCTCCGAAATTTCTCACGAGTCTTCTGTTGATTCGTTACTGTCTGTTCGATCTACCGTTGTAGATTCGCCTTCCACCTTTCCACAAGGTACAACGTTTTTCTCTTGGTACTTTTCTTGCTTGCATTTATTTGTTTTATTTTCATGTCGATGTCTTCGCCCATTGATGTATCGTCGGGGTCTGATAGCTCGTATGAGGCTTCTCGACCAGGGACCTGGGGATCTTTCCCCGAAAGTTCCGGTCGAGGTTCGTCTAGTCAGGGGCCTGGCCCGTCGTATGAGGAGTCTTGCCCTCATCCTTCCAATGACCCAGTTCCCCCGATTCCGCAGGGGTTTCCTTTTTCTGAGTTTCGTCCGGGTTTTGAGTGGTCGAGCCCGGACGAATTGCTTCTTCCGGATTGGGTCACTCCGTTCCGGCTTCGGAGGAGTCTTGGTATGCTAGGGTTTTGTCGGACACCGACATTCCACGAGGCTTCAAACAGGATGTGTTGAATGTCTTTCAAATGAGTGTAGCGTTGGGAGAGATCCGTTTTTTAGACGGGGTCAAACCATTACGCTCTGTCTCTCCCTTGCAGGGAGAGGAAGCCGAAATGTCCAGGGCTCGTATTAAACAAACTTGTCGTTCGGGAAGAGGGGGTCTTGACTGCTCCTCTCCAATGAGTGACTTTGAGCTGATAGGAGATCGGCTTGTCTGCCCTCATATAATGAAGTATGTTTTTTCTATCCTTCGAGTAGTTTTCTTTGTATTTTTGCCAAAGTTTTGTTGCCCATTTTGACCTTCTTCATTTTCTTATTTTGTAGGGAGTATAGAGAGAGATGTTCTTCGGGGTAAATGGCAGGTCAAGCCAGTGCTTCGGGTGTTTTACCCGACTCTTCATCTGATCGGTTGACCAGGTCTATCAATCATGTAGCTAGTACTTCTGGCTCGCCTAGTGGCATGCCCGAGCCTGTTGGGTCGGAACATGAAGAGGCTGAGGCCTCTCAAGGGTCTTTGGAGAGCGGTGAGATCAGGGTCGAGGATTTTTCTCCGGTCGAGGATGAAGATCTTCCTCCCCCTTTTTCAGAGGAGAAGAAGGAGAGGAAAAAGAAGAAGAAGAAGAAGAAGAAGAAGAAGAGGAAGTCGAGGTCCAGTAGGAGGGAGAGTTCACGGACTTCCGTGCCTTTAGAGGAGGTGGAACAGGCTGATTAGGAAGGCGTCGAGATAGAGCCAGGCCAGGAACATGTGGAGGAGGATCCCGTGGATGGGGGATCGAAGCAAGGGAAAAAAGCCGATGCTGTCCCTATTCATTTGAAACGGTCGGTTTGGGTTGGAAGGTCGGTTGAGGATATCGAATCGCTTGTGGCGCGATATCACCTGTCCCCGAGGATGTCTTTTATCTGTCCCAGCAAGTCGGAGGGGTGCTACCCTGCTCCGCCCAACTGCATCCCTTTCTCCACAAAAGTTTTTGACGAGGGTTTGAAGTTTCCCCTTCCTCGTTTGATTAGGAAGATAGTGGGTCGTTTGGGAGTTCACTATTTTCAGCTCCAAGCGAACTCCTGGAGGTTGTTGATCGGTCTAGCAGCAGCGGTCCATGTCCATAAGCTAGAGGTGACCGATGCTGTTCTTCGTCATCTGTATCTCAGGGTGCAGTCGACCAAGCTCAGGACTTGGTATTCGAGCCCTAGAAAGGGTTTTTCCATGTGTCGGTCCTTGAGTAATGTCACCCTATGGAAGGAGAGTTTCCTGTTTCTGCACAATGAGCAGGGATGGGATGGAGTGTGCCCTCCTTGGAGGGAAAACTATCTAGAGGAGGTAGGTAGTGAGTTGTTTGGTCCGGACCGCGAGCCCCTGGACTCTTTGTTACTGGCCGAGCATCGGACGATAGAGTACTTCCGTCACCCTAACCGGGATGAGGGTGTATGTGAGAAGGTCAAAGCTCCTCCCCATTGGAAGATCGATAAGTCCTGATTCTCCAATGAAGCTTTCCTGGTCTTCATTGGTTTTCGGTCGACCATGACCCATGGTATAATGGCCTCGTCTTCATTGTTTCCTTGCTCTAAATCTTTTCTGTTTGTTGAGGGTTTTGTTTAACTCTCTTCCTTTTCTTCATGTTTTGCAGAGGCCGCCGTTGTTGAGCTGTTAGAGATGCCGAAGGGAGATCAGATGGTGGCGGGGACGACCTCCATGGCTTTTCTTGGAGCTTTCAAGGATACATCCGAGGCTCAGAAGAAGCTTGCATCGGTAAAAGATCTTTTCTCCCCCCATATGTTGTAGTCGATAGTCCCATAATTGATGCCGACGACTTTCTTGTTTTATGCAGCCTCCCAAGAAGAAGAAAGCAACGGTCTTCGGGACGATGGCAAGGTTGAAGAATGGAGGTTCTTCGACTAAAGCTTTATCTGACGTCGACCCTCACCCTAGAAAGAGGTCGGGTGACGAGGTCCCGGTGTCACAGGAGTGGGTGTCTCCTTCGAAGAAGTAGAAGGTTGATACCCCTGGTGTCGGGTTGATCCAAGCGAGTCAGCCCGCTGCGGTTGCCTGGGGGATAGTTACCCCTGCTGTCGGAATTCAAGAGACGGGTGCTGGCCCTTCCATCTCGGTAGTAGCAGGAGAATTTTCCCCACCGAGTCTGAGGAGCATTGATGAAATGCAGGCTGTCCGATCTACCCGAAGGGACAACAATGAGTTCACGTGCAAGGCGTACATGATTAGCATGCAGAGTCCTGAAGGTCATGCCCTCAAGATGCCGGCCGTTTTGGGGGCTCCTCTGGATGAACAATCCAAGATTGCCTAGGCCGTCTTCCCTAAATTGTTCCATGAGAAGGACATGGAGCAGGTAACTTCGGAGGCGGGGTCGACAGATGTCGTGACGGCCCTTCTGAGGCGTATTGGCATAAGTCGACTGAAGGTACTTTCATAGCCGTTTCCTTGGTCTATTTTCCGCCAAGTTTTTTCGGATGTTACTAATTTGTTTGTGTTTTTTAGGATGACATTCTCCTGAGTGCGGTTATTAGGGCCGACGAGGCTCAAAGGCGTCGGTTGGTCATCCAGTGTCAAGAGTGGCAGGCCAACGCCGAGGCTAAAGCCTGGGAGGAGGCTCGAGCTGAGTTGTCGGGTCTTCGTGCCGAGATGGAGAAGGTGAAGGTCGACCTTAAGGAGGGGAAGTCTCTTCTTACTGAGAGAGAGCGTTCCCTCGAGGAGTTGAGAGGGAGACTGAAGGAGGCTAACAAGGCCAATGCTCAAGTCACAGGTCTCCTGAAGCTGCCAAGGCTGAAGCCGAAGATTGGAAGACCAAGGAGGCTCGGGCCCAGGCTGACCGGAGGGTGGCTGGGGATCGTCAGACTCGATTCTGGAATGAACCTCTGCTCCAAGTGTATGGAGAAGGAGATGTTGGAGCTTCTGTGGTCAGCTCCCTGGCTAGAATTCGGAACCTCCGAACTTCTACGAACCCTGATTGCCTCGGATCTGAAGGATATGGAGGCCATTGTTGATGAGAGGCGGGCAAAGGAGGAAGCGGAATGATCAGGGCCTCTGAGGCCTACACGCCCGAGTTAGGGGGGTTTGTACTTGATCCTTTTCAGGGTGGTTGGTCAACCTTGTTGTAAACTGTTTGCGCCCCCTCCGCTTTTGAGGGTTGATTAATGGAGATATCGATTCTCAGTAAACTCGAATCTATTTTTTCTCTAGCTCATACTTTCGTGAACTTCAATAATTGGTCATTTATTGTTTTTCCGAGAGGTCATTGCATGTAAATAGGCTTGTCTAGCTCATTGATCTCGTCATCCAACTTTCTAGAGAGATGTCTTCCTCAGCCATTTTCCTTTCTTCAGGCTCTAGTGATGAGTCCTCCATGGATACTGAGTTGGTATCCCGAGCGTATCGCCTTCGGTCGGGAAGGCGCGTTGTAAGGAATAATCGATCAAACAAAGCGTGTGAGGAAAGTGCTTCGAAGTCGACTCATGACGAGCCCTTGAAAGTCCCTAAAACGTTCAGTGAGGCTAATCTATCTAGGCTGACAGTTCCTGATTTTGTTCGCCTCTTCGAGGATACTTCTCTGTCCGAGCGTCTCCGTACCCATATTTGGATGGTGTTTCAGCAACTTCAATCCCAGGGGGTCCAAGAGTGTCTCAAAGTTGAGCCTCTGGCTGTAAGGCTGCCTGGTGAGGGTGGAAGTAGACCTGACTCTCCTCCCCCGTTCCTCCTAAAGTCGACCCTGGTCCAGATATTCCTTCTCCTGGAGTGAGGGATCCTGAAGGTACAGACCCCCTTCGAGGCGAAAGTCGGCATGAGACAGTGGGTGAGCAGGGTCGTCAGGCTCAGCAAACCTGTAGGCAGGCTTTGGAGCGAGAGATTCAGCATGCTGAGGAGACTAGGAGATCAATATTGGAGGAGCAGACACAAATAGCTTGGAGGGTCGATCAACTCATGAAAGACCTTTGTGCTGCAAGCGGGTAGTCGAGGATAAAACCATGGCCCTTGAAGAGGGGAGGAAACTCCATTGTTCTTTGGTTCAGAGACAACAAGCATTGGAGCAAGAAATCAAGCACAAGCGTGAAGCTCTAGACCCCTAGTCCCTCGTCCTCTTCCATTACTGCAGTTATTTTGGATCTGTTATGTAGCTTCTCTGTAATAATCTGTACCCTCGATATTTTGGATGAATGAATGACTTTATGTTCTTGAATCTAGCTTGTGTAGTTACTTTTCCCACTCGAGGGAAAGGTGAGGTAACCGAAGCGTTTCTTTTTTCTTCAGGCGGGGGCGCGAACCGGGTTCACACTGTATCTCCGTGCCACGTGTCTCCTGAAGAGAGGCGTCGCTTGGTCTCCCCTGGTTTTTTTGCCTATAAATACTTGAGTGAACTTTTCACAATTTCATCCAACTCTTCTCGCATTACTTTCTCTCTCTAGAAATATTCTTCCAGACTCCAATGATCTTTCTCGAGCTTTTCTCTATTTCTGAGATGGCTGGTTCCAAGAGGAAAGCTACAACTATTCATCGTGGAGAATCTAGTTGGCAGGCTAGGAAGGTCGAGGGTGCTGGGAAGAGTCGTGTCTCGACTTCTTCGGAGTCTTACACCCCAGCCACTCCCCGATCCTCTCCTGGGTCGAGCTTGGGCTCGGAGGCTAGGGATCTGATCACTGCTATTAGGTGATCTCGAGCGGAGCATCGAGGGTCCGATGGTCGGGCACTTCCTTTGTCCTGCTGCCATGGGGCCTGAACCGCCTGCTCGACTTGTTCCTTTGTCGGAACGGCTGACCAATCGTCTTCAGGAGCTTCATCGGGAGATTGGTGGAGCTTGTGAGAGGGAGGCGGCCACCCAAGCTAAAATCCGCCGCTGGGAGCTGAGGGACAATGCCCTCCTGGACGCTAGGACCGAGGTGGCAACTCGGATTACCGGAGGGGTCGAGGAGTTGAACGGCCTTCGGGAGCGGAGGGAGGAGGTCCTTGATGAAGTGAGGGTTCTAAGGAACCAGCTGGAGGGTCAGCCTCCTGCTTCTCCCCCTATCCCTTTAGGCTCTGTATTGAGCAAGTCTTGTACTTGGCGGTCTCCTCCCTGACCTCTTTCTTCCATGGGCAAGTCAGGAGGTTGTCTTGTACTTGGCAATCTCTTCCTCGACCTCTTTCTTCCAGAGTTAGGTCGGAGGGTCGAGTCTTATCTTTTTCGTAGGTAGACTTTTTGGCTTTGTCGAGCTTGCATGCCGACTAGGAACTTTGTAGATGAACTCAAACTGTGTAGTTTCATCCTTCGATGTTGTGTAATCTTTTTCTTTAATGAATCTAAAGATTATTGGTTTGAATGCTTTGATTCTGTCGCTGTTTGCAAATTTTGCCCGACTTTTTCCCATCGTTCGATCATTGATACTCGTTTACTCGTCGTACCTCGAGTGTAAAATGTACTGAGGTAAGTATACCCTGCCCCCACACTCGAGGTGCGGCTGTTTGGGTCAGATTTTTACTTTATTCTGGGAGTTGTATAGTCTGGTGTTTTTCAAACCGCCGGTTACTCTCCCTTGTCATAATTATTTCAGGTTGATGTGACGGTTGGGAAATTCAACCCTTCGGGATACCACACGTGTCCTCCCTGAATTGAGGCTCTTTCTCTCCCAGACACCGGTTGGAGGTGACAGTTCGTCTTCTTTTGGAAAGGTTATAAATACCCCCAGGGTTGCTTGGAAATTTCGTCAGTCTCATCGTCATTTCTCGTTTTCACTTTCTCTCTTTACATTTCTTGAGCTCCATATAAGCTCTTCCAGGTAGCCTAGTGGTCACCGTGACATGTCTTCTCCGCCTTCCAAGAGCCGTAAGCTCCATCTTTGGGGTAGATCTACCCCTCGTCTGTCTATAACGATGGGTGGGGTCCTAGTCACCCCTATGGTCGAGCCTGCCGCTGGGCCCAGTGGGTCGACAATGGTCAATATGCCCCTTGATCCCCGTTCCCACGGGGAGCATTGTGGGTGTGATTACTGCGTTTCTCTGGACCCTCTCAGATTTGCTAGGAGGAGGGAAGGCTATCTCCCCCCTATGCCTGCTGACGCTCATGTCGACCCTCAGGCCCTTGAGGCTCAAGCAACCAAAGCTCTATATGACCGGAAGCATCATTGGTCTGGCTTTGCAAAGGCTTGTGAGAAGCTGGCGGTGGCCGACCATAACTTGAAGAGGTTGGCCATTGAGCTGAAGATGGCTGAGTCAAGGGTGACGACCATCCAAAAGGAGATTGCTAATGAGACTGCTCGAGTAGAGGTTATTGAGAAGGATGCGGTCCTTCACAAGACTGCCCTTATTACTGCCAGTGGTCGACATTCTCTTTTCTAGGAGTACGGTCACCGTCTTGCCGAGGGCGGTCGACAGCTTGAGGCCCCTGGTGGTCAGTCTGCCCCAGGATTTGCCCCTTGATATGGTCTCTTTCAGTTGCTTTTTTTTTTTTTTTTTTGGCCTGTTGGGGTCTGTAACTTTTTGGCCCAATGAGGCTTGTAAATATCGTTTCAATGAAAGAGATCGACCTTTTGCTAAGATCCTTTTATCCTTTATGACTGTATTGATCTGCTAGAATTGTTTGATTTTACAAAGGTCTTGGCTTGGCCAATCGATCCTTTTTCTTGTTGGTATGTAAGTCGTTTCAGCTCTGTAAGGCGTTTAGGTTATCTGAACCTATTTAGCCCGATTGTTTAGGCGTTTGGCCTGCTGTGGAGGGTCGTAAGATCTCAAGTCTACGTCCCCGAGTAGTAGTATTTTGCGCATGAGACGTGAAGCTCATGTAAAGGCTTTAGGCTTTGTGGGCCTGTTTTTGCCCGCAATTAGTTTGGACCCTGTGAGACTTTCATGATCGTCGGATCATCTTAGTCCAATGTAAGGCGTTTTTAGGTCGTTCGACTTATTTAGTCTAATTATTCGGTGGTTAGGCGCGTAATAGTTTAGAATAGGGGTTGTCAAAACATTAGATATTTTGCCCCCTGTTACGCGTCTGACCATCGAGTCTTGTTAAATCAATTATCCTGCGAGCTTGTTATGGAGTCGAAACACATATGCGTATGCCCCCAAGCTCGCGGGTTAATTGATTTTTTTTAGCAATTAAGTAGTTGATAAGAGATGTTGATAGAAGATGTTGTGGGGTTCCCACCCGTTTGTCATTGATAGGGGTATTGTCTGGGTCCTCACCTCTTACAGAGGTCGATTTTTGCAGGGATCGCCTAACCCTTTGATTTAGTAGACAATTTTTGTAGGGATTTGTGAACCCATGAGAAAGATAGACAATTTTTTAAAGGGATTTGTGAACCCTGGGGTCGATTTTTGTTGGGATTCGCCAACCCTGTTAGATGTGGAATTTCCTTAAGTTGTTAAGGTTCCACGCTCTAGGTAGTAGGATTCCACTCATGTTTTCCAGCCGGTATGTGCTTGGTCGAATGACCCCCGTGATTTTATAGTGCCCTTCCCAGTTAGCAGTCAGCTTCCCTTGTTCAGACTGTTTTCCCGTACTCTCCGTTTTGCGGAGTACCAAGTCGCATGCAGCCATATGTTTCCCCTTCACCCTTCTATTGAATTGTCGTATCAGCTGATTTTTGGCTATTTCCATTCATAGGAGGGTGTCTCCTCTCATTTCAGGAAGTAGGTCGAGGTTGAATCTTAACTGTCGGTCGTTTTCTTCAGAGTCGTATGAAATTACTCAGGGAGATGGAGTAACCAACTCTATGGGTAGGACAGCTTCTGATCCATAAACCAATCTGAAAGGAGTTTCCCCCGTGGCATTTGTTGTGGTGGTTCTGATCGACCAAAGAACTTCATACAGCCTTTCCTCCCAGAGTCCTTTGGCTGCCTCGAGCTTGCGTTTCAAACCGTTGAGGATGATTTTGTTGGCTGCTTCAGCCTGACCATTCGATTGTGGTCTGGCCACAGCGGTGAATTGGGCCTTTATGCCAAGATCCGACAAGTATGTTTTCAATCCTGGATTATCAAACTGAGGACCGTTATCGAATATAATCCCCCTGGGAACTCCAAAGTGGGTGATTACATTCTCCCAGATGAACTTCCTGATGTCTTGTTCCTTGATACGCCGTAAGGCCTTAGCCTCGATCCACTTTGTAAAATAGTCGATTGCTACGACTAAGAACTTGAATTGTCTTGGTGCCTCTGGAAAGGGACCCAATATGTCCATTCCCCATAGGTGAAAGGGGAGTGGTTCTAGTATTGGGGATAAGTTCATAGCTGGCAGTCGTTGTACTTTGGAGTGTATCTGGCAAATCTTGCATCGGGTTACAAAGTTCAGAGTATCGGATCTTATGGTCGGCCAAAAGTATGCGGTTCTGAGAGCTTTTCCGGCTAAGGTTCTTCCAGCAATGTGTGACTCACACATTCCACTGTGCATATCATCCAAGATATCGGCTCCCTCCGAGGGAGTGACACATCTGAGTAATGGTTGGTTGAAAGCTTGCTTGTACAATACTCCATTAACCAGGATAAACCATTTTGCTCGCTTCTTTACTTTCGCCTTTTCCTTTTCATCCTCCGGTAGAGTCCCATCTTTGAGATAGTCGATTATGGGATCCATCCAAGTTTCCGACCTATCGAGCAAGTTTACTTCAGGAGGCTTTGTGATGCTTTTTTCTTGCAAGACTTCCCAAAAAACCGATCGTGGGAGTCCGTTGATAGCAGAGCTGGCCAGCTTGGCCAGGGCATCTTCCTGTTGGTTGTCTGACCTCAACACATGCTTGATGGAGAATTCTTCAAATTTTGAAATTTCTTCCTTCACTTTTTTGAGGTACGCCTTCATGGAGTCTTCCCTGGCCTCATAGTCTCCTGTGATCTGAGATACTACTAACTGGGAATCCATGATTACTGCCACACTCTGGGCTCCTACCATTCGAGCCATTTTTAGGCCTGCTAGTAGGGCCTCATATTCTGCTTCGTTGTTAGATGATGTGAATTGGAATCGCATGGCGTATTCGAACACACCTCCTTCGGGGTTTTTGAGTACCAGACCTGCCTCGCTCCCGTTACGGCAGGATGAACCATCGACTGCCAGTTCCCACTTTGTCGACCACATCACTGGTTGTTCGTTGATAGATGCCATTTCCACTGTGAAGTCGGCCAATGATTGCCCTTTTATGGCTCTCCTGGGCTCATATTCTATGGAGAACTCGCCCAGCTCGGTGGCCCATGGCTTTAGTCTTCCAGCTCGCTTTGGGCTCTGCAGAACTGCCTTCAAGGGTTGATCAGTGAGTACAGTAATATCATGGGAATAGAAGTAAGGTCACAGCCTTCGTGCGCTTATGATCAGAGCCAAAGTAAACTTTTCGATATCAGGATATCGTGTTTCCGCGTCCAAAAGGACGTGGCTCACGAAGTAGACTGGGTGCTGAGTCTTATCTCGCTCACATACTAGAGCAGTTGAAATTGCCCGTTCTGAGACTGCCGAGTAGATAAAAAAAATTCCTCCCACTTCTGGGCTTACCATTCGTGGTGCTCTAGCTAGATATGCTTTTAGTTTCTCGAAGTCGGCCTGGGCCTCCGTCGACCATTCGAAATTTTCTCTGTTTTTGATGGCCTTGAAGAATGAGGCACATCGATCCGGCGCTCGTGAGATGAAGCGACTGAGAGCTGCGGCACAGCCCGTTAACTGCTGCACGTCTTTTAGGCATTTGGGTGGATGCATGTCTATTACATCCTGTATTTTCTCGGGATTGGCATCGATTCCTCACTGGCTTATCATGAAGCCCAAGAATTTCCCCCCGGGACCCCGAACACACATTTTTTGGGGTTGAGCTTCATATTGTGCCGACGCAAGGTGTCGAATGTTTCTTTTAAGTCCGAAAACCTTTTTTACCAGGCGTTGATATGTTGCCCCGGTATTTTTCAAACCGAAGGGCATCATATTGTACCAGAATATTCCATGGTCAGTGATGAAGGCTGCCTTTTCTTGATCTTCCTCTGCTAGCCGTACCTGGTGGTACCCTGAAAAAGCATCCATAAAGCTGAGAAGTTCATGCCCAGACGTGGAGTCAATCAACTCGTCAATTCAAGGGAGGGGGAAGTCGTCCTTCGGGCATGCCTTGTTAAGATCTGTAAAGTCGACGCACATCCGCCAAGTCCCATTGTGTTTTTTGACTAGCACCACATTGGCTAGCCACTCCGGGTAATGGCATTCTCTTATAAATTCGGCCTTTAGCAGCTTTTGAACTTCGGCTGTTGCAGCTTCACTTCTCTCCCTACCCATTTGCCTCTTCTTTTGCTTTACAGGCTTAAAATTGGGTGTACCCCTAGCCTATGGATGATTAAATCACCATCTATGCCCTGCATATCGGATGGGGAAAATGCAAAGATGTCGGAATACTCTTCGAGTATCCCTGTTATGTCTCTTCTCTGAGGGTCGACTAGGTCTGCCCCGATATATGTGATTTTTTCTGGCTGTGACTCATTCAGCCTGACCTCTGAGGTTTCCCCCGATGGTTCGGGTCGATTTTCAGGCTCAAACCTGGTATCGATATGATCAGCAAGATACATTTCTAGGAGAATGCATCCAGCAATCTTTCTCTTGCCTTCCCTTACACTTTTCTTTTTTGCTGCTGCGATCTCTGCAGGGGTAGGGGAAACAGTCAGTGCTGTCCCTATGTCCTGCGCTATCACGACTGACTTCGTAGGTAATAAGGGAAGGTCTTCGTCTTCGTTTTCCAATTTCTTGCTATCCAGACAATCGACATACGATTTTCGGGCGGTCTTCTAGTCGCTAACCACCTGCCCGATTAGGCCGTTCCCCCGATCAAATTTCATAATTAACCAGGACATGTGGATCACCGTGTTGATGGCTGCTAGAGTGGGTCGACCGAGGATGGCGTTGTAGGCCAATTTCGTATCGACCACCAAGAATTCGATGATCTTCCTTCGACGAGTCCCCTTTTCTCCTATTCGTACCGGGAGAATGATGGTGCCCAAAGACGGGCAGTGATACGGGGGTAATCTTGTCTTCACTGTACCCCAATCGTCGGAGGCACTTATAGGTGATGATGTCGGCCGAACTTCCTGTAGCAATGAGGACTCGCTCGGTGAGTAAGCCTGCGATCTTAAGAGTTACGACCAGTGGATCGTCATGCGGATGATGCAATGCTCGGGCATCACACTCGTCGAAGGTTACAGGCGGGATCTTGCCCATTGGGGGAACCCCCACAACCATTATTTGTTCAGCACTGCGATAATGATCCTGTCGTTGCTTTTTGGTCGACCCTCCTCCACGTAGGCCACCATAGATCATTTTAATGAAGTTTGTCATATCATCCTCTTTCGAGTCTTCGTCTTCCACAACCGTCGTCACCTTGGGTTTTTTGTAGTTATTTTTCTTTTTGAGGAACTGCTTCAACTTCCCTTCCTCAGCTAGTTTCTCAAGATTTTTTACCAGCCTCTGACAGTCTTGGGTCGTATGCCCCACATCGTCATGCTATGCGCATTGAAGCTTTGGGTTTCTCTCAGAGAGATCCCTAATAATGGGAGGCAGGATGTCGAGCAGTTTTCGATCCATCTTGTTGAAGATGGTTTGTTGGTCAACACTGAATGGCCACTGATCATCTGAAGGGTCAGTCTTCGTCTAGTCACTTCTTTTAGGAGGCCCCTTGTAGACAGCAAGTGCTTCTGCTGGTCGCTTGCCTTTGTCGCTTTTAGTATTTTTACTCGACTTAGCCTCGGGCTTTGGGTCTGTCTTCCCATTGTCCGGAGTATATCGTCCAGACCGTTCCTGTGAGTTGGCATATGCCACTGTGAATCGTCTAACCTCTGGCAGGGTTAGGAATCCTTTTTCCTCTCGCTTCAAATTTATCTGTAACTTGAAGTGCGACCCCTCGGTTAACCCTGACACAAAGGCCGTGCTGGCGAGCCTTTCGTTCAGGTCATCAGTTTCGAGGGTTTCCGCATTGAATCGAGCAAGATAATCTTTCAAGCCCTCTTTCTTGTCCTGTTTTAGTTTGTAGAGGTGTTCCGTGGTCTTTCTCTGCTAGATGTGTGCCACGAAGTGATTCTTGAAGCTTTTTTCCATCTGAGCCCAAGAGTAGATACTCTTAGGGGCAAGTGAGGCATACCATCGGATGGCAAGCCCCTTCAGAGTCATTGGAAAATTTTTGGTTCATCATGGTCGCTCTGTAAGCCATGATGTGATCTTGTGGGTTCTGGGGGACCTCATACTTGTCCGCCATTGGTTTTAATTTGGATGGCATTGGAGCCGCCATGATCTGGTCGCTGAACGGAGTTAATCCTACAACTGGTGTTTCACTCCCCAAGTTTGCTAAGGTATTAGATACCCCAACGTTCCCCATGGTGGTGGGGCTCGGGATTTGGAGTATCGACGGTTGCAAGATTGTTTTAATTTGAGGTGGACTGAACCCCGTGAGGTGTTCCGGATCCCGTTTTCGTTCATTCTCATATCTTTGATTCAACTCTTTCAATTTCTGCTCTTCGATTTGGTGTTCAACCTCTCGGTATTCAATGATATTGCAAAGGTCTTCCTGAGTCCGACTCGACCCTTTCTGTTTCTCTTTTTCATAGAGTTGGTATAGCTCTTGGAGCTGTTGTTCTTCCGCTCGCCGGGCTTCCTCCCTTTTGAGTATAATACCCCTAAGGTCGGTTCCGTACTTGCTGACCTCTTTCTCCGCTCTATTTTTCTCGAGGAATTTCCTTAAGTCGTCTGAGTTAGTCGGGCGATTCAAGGGTTTCCCTCGAGATGTTTTGCGTTCTTTGGATCCGCCAGTGCTACAAGTGGACCAGCTGTCCCTCATAGACCCAGTTGTTAGAGACGGAGATGGTTCGGGTCGCGGAGGAGGGGGAGGACGCCTGGTGTCTGATGGAACTCTGCTCCCTCCCCTCGAAGTTTTCCCCTTTTCCCAGTTTTTAGGAGGCCTCAACTCTTTCGCCAGACACTCAAGAGTTTCCTTCATCGTATTTTGTAATTTCCCCATGATCTGCTGTAGTTCCCCCCGAGTTACAGGGACTTCGGGATTTCCAAAGGTTTGGCTCCCGTTCTCATCAGAATGTTGTGATCCCTCGAGATCCGGGGTAGCTTCCATGTTAACTGTTGTGTGTTTCTTGCGTGATATGGGGGTGTAAGCAATTTTGTAGTTACTAGGTTAGGGAGTTCGATTGAATCTGGGGTTTCTGCCCGCTCACTCATGCAAAACCATACACCTTCCCCACAGACGGCGCCAAATGTTTCACCCGATTTGAAGGGGGGTCGAACACTAGGAAGATGTTGGGATCGAGATGTGCGAGCGGGGGCTGTTTGTCTATTTCCCTGGCCCTCTCCACTTCTACCTGCACAAGACAAGCAAAGGTGAACTAACTCGGGGGGTCGACCTGAGAAGACTCCTCCGATGCTTAAGTTAGTAAATGGAGGTCTGTACGAGATGTACTTTTGTACAGGCAGGTAAATTTGGAGTAATGAGGTGAGGATTTGATTGAGCGTCAGACTATGGGAATCAGAGCTGAAAGACGGAATGTTAGAGCTCAATGTCAAATAGCGTGAATGTTCTCCTAATAGAATGACCTTACCTTTGCTTTGATTTCTGTGCAGGTATTTATAGGGCAAAAGTCGGCTAGCTTCGTCGAATGAACAGTGGACACGTAGCCCTGTACGTACGTCCCTCTCTAAGTCGGCTTAGAGGGGGGTCACGTGAGTTGTTGTACGATCCCTTGGGATGATTCCACGTAGGGGTTCGTACAGTTGATGTCGTCACTTTTGTCCTTGGGTCTTAGACAGCGTGGGCGCCAAGCCAGTCATCCGAATCTCAGTAAGAATATTCACATAGTACATGAGCTCGCGTCAGGGTTGAGCGTACAGAAAGCCTAAGGGTCAATTCATGGCTGAGCTGACCCTTGTAGTCGAGCCAGAGCATAATTGTAGTCCTTGGGTCGGTACGAGACTGGTAGTTGAGGTAGATCTTCCCGGTTCTGTTAGTGATGTTGAGGAGTGGGCGGGGGAACCCTCGATCAGGGGTTGCCCCTCGAGGTGAAGAAATGCCTTTTTAGAGTTTTCAGACAGCGTGAATGTTCTCTCAATAGAATGACCTTACATTTGACTTGATTTCCGCTCAGGTATTTATAGGGCAAAAGTCGGTTAGCTTCGTCGAATGAACAGTGGACACGTAGCCCTGTACGTACGTCCCTCTCTAAGTCGGCTTAGAGGGGGTGGTCACATGTGTTAGTAGCACAAGGTAAACAAGAGGGGGGTGAATTGTTTTACCCCAAATTTGCGGAATTAAAACAAGTAAAAAGAACTAGAATTAAAGTACTCACGATTTACGTGGAAAACCCTTTGTAACTCACAAAGAACGAAAAACCACGGCCCGAAGGACTTTAAAGACTACTTCTTTTATTAAGAGAATAGTACAAATAGATCAAGTTTACTCTAACTCAATCTCGCACTCGAACACTCGTTCAAGCCAAACGCACTTAGGCACTCACTTAAGCCTAACAACTAGCTCTAGTTGTAATAGATAACAGATGATTGTTTACCTTGATGAACTTCAATAAGTGAATACGGTACAATTGAGATCTTATAGCTAATGCAGTAAAAACGTGTGGAAAGTGTGTCTATTAGGCAACGTTCTTTGTTGTGAGGCAACGTTTGTAAATTTTACTCTCTTGAGAATATGTTACGTTCAATTGATCAGGGAGAGGCGTATCTCAAAATTGATTGTTAGACTCCTTTTAAACGAGAGACGCAAACAGAGAAAATGACTGGAGACCTAATTATCACTTAGGAAACTAAATATCATTTTCTTTACTTGCAAAATAAGATTTTCATAAAGGAGGATAAATATCTTTATCATATAAAGCATATATATTAAATTCAGTTTTTATGAAGAAAATAAAATAAATATCTTTAAAGAGAATATTTTCTTCTTAGTTAAAATCATATAGCCAAAGTATAGAAGTAAACAGATTTTGATGAAATCTCTTTATAAATAAAATCTTTGGCAAAATAAAATATTAAGAGAATAAATTTAAGATATTTAACTTAAATTTATCTCAGTGAACGAACGAGTTAATATATGTGTTACAGAAACGTTCCATTGAACACAAAAGTTTCAAGGATCGTTCCCGACCACAAACTCTTTTAACGTTATCAATTAGTTGCCTTAAAGATATAAATTCCACATTTATATAACTGCATAGCTTTAACATGAGCTCTAAGAAATAAAATAAATAACCTAAAGAACATGTGAACTTGTGTCTTCTTCTTGATCTTTATCTACCGAACTCTTGCATAAATAAATTCCTGAAACACTAACAGACAAGTTAAGTAGCATCACTTTATAATTAAATAAGTTTGTCATCTTCAAAACTCAATTGCTCAACAATTTCCCCCTTTTTGATGATGGCAAAGGTGGAAAATACTAAGCAGATTATATTTTACATCTTTAACCAAAAAAAAAATTCAATAGCATGATCACGTGACTTTCCTATCTTACCTGCGCCGACTATTTGTCCACGTTTATCATCTCCAAAAGTCAACGCACCACCTTTGAAAGCTCGAAGTGAGAGGGAATTTTGTATGTTACCTGGCATATGTCGTGAACAACCACTGTCTAGATTGTTCCCCCTCACTTTGACCTAAAAAATTAATTAGTTTTAATTTTAGGAATCCAAATCTTTTTGGGTCCTTTGGCGTTAGTAACAGTATGCAGAGAATCTTTTCTAACCCATATTTGTTTAAGCACAACCTTATTTTTATCATGAGATAATTTTCGAGAAGGACATTGATAAGTAAAGTGACCAATGAAACCACAATGCATACAAATACGATGTTCTGGCACATCAACATATATATTATATTTTTTCTTTGAGTTAGCTTTTGGTATGGTTCTAGTTCCTTGATTAGGAACGGTGTTGACATGTTTCATGTACATCTCATAAGCCTTTTGTCCAATATACCATAAATTTTCTTTATGTGTGGTACTGGATGTTGATTTGTCAACATTGGTCAGTTTTTGTTTAAGCGTTTTATTTTCTTTTTCTAGTTGATGCAAACGTTCTTGTAAATTTTGAGAACGTTCCTCATGACTACTAGAGTTTTCACTCTCTTTAACGAACCTTAGTTTGTATTTGATTTTCTCTAGTTCTACAGAATGTTCCTTCATGGTTTTCTCCAACGTTTCCTTCTCTTTAACTAGTTTTTCGTTTAAACGTTGCTTATTATCTAGATCAGTCGTGCTCTTCTTTAATTGATATTCCAAAGTTGCAACCGTACCTTTTAGCGAAAAATTTATTTTACTGAGAGAGTTATTCATACTTGATAAATTATCCAAAGTACTTTCCAAGACTCTATTATCTTCCTCTAGACTTTTATTTAGCATGGTCAAGGATTCATTACTCTTTTCTATGTCACAAATTTTAACAATAGACATCTTTTCTAATTTTTCAAGAGTATTAATCCTATCTTTTAGTCATTGATTTCATTCATCAAAATGGAATTACTGTTTTCGGCCTCTTCTTTGATTTTATCAAAAGTCTCTTTAGAATTATTAATAACTACTTTCATAGCACTGATCAATTGTTCTTTAGAAAAGGAAGATAATGTAGATTTCAATTCATTCATAGATACCTCAATATCTTCTTCTTCATCAGTAGGGTCATCTATATTTGCCATAAGAGCAACGTTGGCTTGTATGGGGTTTTCATCGTCTTCCAGATCTTCTTGTTCTTGTTCTTCTTCTTCTTCTTCTTCTTCTTCGCCCCATGTAGCAGCCATCACCTTCTCAAGTTCTTTATCTACAGCATTAGACAAGTTTGCTCTTTTGTCCCTTTTCTTCTCCATGTCCCACATTGGACATTGGTTTATAACGTGTCCAGGTTTCCTGCATTTATGGCAAAGTCCATCATTAGTATTCTGCCTGTTATTACTAGTAGAGTAGTTCTTATTTTTGTTAAATGGTTTCTTAGATTTGAAATTTTTAACAAACTTAGAAAACTTTTTAACAATACAAAAAATATCATCTTCATCAAGTTCTCCAACTTGCTCATCATCATCCCTGGCCTTCAGTGCAAGTCTCTGTCTTTGTTTGATGATTCTGGACCTCGGGATTCAAGCTTCATCTCATGAGTTAACAGAGATCCCATGAGTTGGTCCAATTGTAGTTTAGTGAGATCCCTAGCTTCTTGAATCGCTGTGACTTTAGGCATCCATTGATCGTTATTTGGCAGACTCCTCAGAATTTTCCTAAGCTGATCCTGCACTTCATATTCTCTACCAAGGGACTTTAGTTCATTTATAATAATGGTAAAACAAGTAAACATATCTTTAATCGATTCTTTTTTCTTCATTTCAAACGATTCGTATTGTTGAACTAGGAAATCACTTTTAGACATTTTTACTTCGTTGGAACCTTCATGAGCAATTTGTAAAGTGTCCCATATTTCTTTAGCACTAAAGCAAGCTGATATCCTACTAAATTCATCGGGATCTAAAGCACAGTGTAGAAATTTCATAACTTTAGCATTTTTTTCAATTTTTCTGAAATCTGTTTCAGTCCATTTATCCTCTTCTACTTCTTTACCTGCCGTGTCAACAATTTTAAAAGGTCCATTTTTAACAACTTGCCATACCTGATAGTTTTCTGACTTAATGTAAATTTCCATACGATTTTTCCATCCAGAGTAGTTTCGTCCGTCAAAGTATGGAGGTCTCACAGCAGATTGACCCTCTCTAATACCATTTGATGTGCTTGAGATCGACATTCGCTTCAAGCGTGAACCTGTATCTAAGAGAAAACGAGGCTGTGATACAAATTGTTAGTAGCACAAGGTACATAAGAGAGGGGGGAAGGGAATTGTGTTACCCCAAATTTGTGGAATTAAAACAAGTAAAAAGAACTAGAATTAAAATACTCACGATTTACGTGGAAAACCCTTTGTAACTCACAAAGGATGAAAAACCACGGCCCGAAGGACTTTAAAGACTACTTCTTTTATTAAGAGAATAGTACAAATAGATCAAGTTTACTCTAACTCAATCTCGCACTCGAACACTCGTTCCAGCCAAACGCACTTAGGCACTCACCTAAGCCTAACAACTAGCTCTAGTTGTAATAGATAACAGATGATTGTTTACCTTGATGAACTTCAATAAGTGAATAAGGTACAATTGACATCTCATAGCTAATGCAGTAATAACGTGTGGAAAGTGTGTCTATTAGGCAACGTTCTTTGTTGTGAGGCAACGTTTGTAAATTTTACTCTCTTGAGAATATGTTACGTTCAATTGATCAGGGAGAGGCGTATCTCAAAACTGATTGTTAGACTCCATTTAAACGAGAGACGCAAACAGAGAAAATGACGGGAGACCTAATTATCACTTAGGAAACTAAATATCATTTTCTTTACTTGAAAAATAAGATTTTCATAAAGGAGGATAAATATCTTTATCATATAAAGCATATATATTAAATTCGGTTTTTATGAAGAAAATAAAATAAATATCTTTAAAGAGAATATTTTCTTCTTAGTTAAAATCATATAGCTAAAGTATAGAAGTACACAGATTTTGATGAAATCTCTTTATAAATAAAATCTTTGGCAAAATAAAATATTAAGAGAATAAATTTAAGATATTTAACTTAAATTTATCTCAGTGAACGAACGTGTTAATATATGTGTTACAGAAATGTTCCATTGAACACTAAAGTTTCAAGGATCGTTCCTGACCACAAACTCTTTTAACGTTATTAATTAGTTGGCTTAAAGATATAAATTCCACATTTTTATAACTGCATAGCTTTAACAGGAGCTCTAAGAAATAAAATAAATAACCTAGAGAACATGTGAACTTGTGTATTCTTCTTGATCTTTATCTACCAAACTCTTGCATAAATAAATTTCTGAAACACTAACACACAAGTTAAGTAGCATCACTTTATAATTAAATAAGTTTGTCATCTTCAAAACTCAATTGCTCTACAATTTCCCCCTTTTGATGATGGCAAACTTGTGATGCATAATAGTGCTAAAATAAAATAAACAATTATAATTAAGCACAAATAAAAGATTTTAGGGCTATCTATTCATAGTGAATAGAGGGATCAATCAATTATTAATAAACGTTTGCAAGCATATGCTACTGACATAATTATATGCATGAGAGAACAATGAGTCAGAGTCTACAAACGTTCTTAGCCAAAAGGAATAACAAGAGCAATAATATAGCTACTGTAAATTACGTGATAAATACTTAAGTCCCTTTTTTTCTTTTTTGTTTTTTTTTTTTTTTTGACAGAAAAAAGAATGGTAAGCCATAACTAACACAATATTATTGCAATGGATGGAATTGATCAACTACAAAAGATTTAAGCCTTAGAAATAAATTAACTAGCATCACTACTCTTCCCCCTTTTCCCATCATTGAAAAGAGCAACAATGTTCACATGAGGAGAAGGGATTATTTAAGCAAACAACAACTTAAGGTCCTAGAGGATTTTGTAAAAATATAGAAATAAACAACTAAAGTAGCTCTAACACCATCTAATGACACTATAACTACACCCATCCATCAAAAGACATAGACTCTAAACATCCAAATATGGAGTTGGATCAAAAAGAAGGTTTGCAAAAGGATTGGCAATCCGTTCAAGGTTGTTGATAATGTGGGTAGGAGTTTAATAGGAGTTTGCACAACGAGCTTTAGATAGAATCGCACCCCGAATCTTCTTGAGAACCGAAATAATGTAGCTAGACTCACTTTGCAAACGATTCACACTTCCCTTAATAACTTTCATATCCTTCTTAATACCCACAAGATCACTGTTAATAATCATAAACCTATCTTCAACCGTAACAGGATCACCACTTTCATTGTCTGAGCTTGAATCATCTTCGGGAACGTTGGCGGCTTCAGCAAGAACGTTCCCAGCCTGGTTAGAGGAACTTCCAGTAGATTTGCGAACCCAAGTCTTTGACGCTTCATCATACAGAAAAGTCATACGACCCAAAGTTGCTGCGGTTAAGATATCAGCACCAGACTTCTCATCACTACGGGGAAGAGGCACACAACAAGCTTGGAACACAAGAGTCAACCACGTACAATAAGGAAGGGCATGTGACTTGTATTGGGCTACATAAAGCATGTGTTTTATCATAAGGGATGGAAGGTTGATGGGGTGTTGAGTAATTAGACACTCCATAAGGACAAGATCAAGAGAGGTAGCAACATTGCGGGTTTGTTCTCGGGTAACAACGTTTTGACATACAAGGCGATGTAGAATACGGTGAGGGACAGACAATTTGGAGATTGGCACTTGGTCATGTTTGTGGGCTTTGGGATTTCCTCCAGCAAAACGGCGAAGGATTTGAGAAGGTGTAGTAAAAGGGACAAGAGGCCAAGCTTCCTTATTATAACTATCATATCCGACACTAGGAACTCCCAAAAGTTTTCCCAAAGTTTCACAATTAAACATTATATTCTTCCCATTAACTAGTGCCTGAACCACATTACCATCAAATTCCAAACTACCAGAAATTGTGTAATCTCAGCAGGATAAACATACTCAAGAGTACTAAACAATTTTCCCCATCCTTGCGCATCAATGAAAGTCCATAGGTCTTCAAGACCATTCTCAATAAGCCATACCTTATTAATGACCTTTAGAGGAGGTTGTGTGCAGTGATTGAACTTAGCAGCAATGTTGTTGTAAATATGAGGTGGAAGAGGATAATGGTGTTGGACAGGTTGTTTAGGGTTGGAGGTACCACGGTTGTTGACAGGCTTTTTCCCTTTAGCCTTAGAATTTTTTGCTTGATCAGTGATGGTGCGATATTCTTGAGTGGGAGAAAGTTCCCCCTGAGACGAACAACCAGTAATAGAAATTGGAGAATTTTGTTGTCCTTCAGTAGCTTGAGCCTTCTTACGTTGAGTAGAACGGGTAAGGTTTAACATCGCTAAGTTATTGGGAATGTTTGAGAGAAGAAGAGAAAATAGATCTCTTCCTGATCAGTTAAGCTTGAATTGGGGTGAAGGAAAATAAACTAGGTGAGCTTTCTTATATAGACACAAGGCATAGTGCAATAAGGAAAGAGCAATGAGAGAATTAAGGAAAAATAAAATTTTAGAATCCTGCCATTTCTAAAACTCCAAAAGGAAGTAGTGTTAAAGGAAACAAACAAGACCTGCCTATTTCCTCTCCAATTAGTTAGATGACAATACAACTCTTCCCAAAAGTGAAAGATTCCTAAAGGTACTAAATTTCCTTATTCCACACTCTACTTAAGATAGGACTACACGGTACTGACACTGATTCTCGTTATTTTTATTTTTTTCATTTTTTTTCATTTTTATTTTTATTTTTATTTTTTTTTCGGAAAACAGTAAACTAGTAAAGAAATGCTTCCTAGACACCTAGCCTTGTGTACATATATGGGTAAAAAGAGGCTAAAATTTTAAGTGGAGCTTGTTAAGTGTTTAGGCTCAAAATTTCGAGAACTTATTTTGCTTATAACGTGGCGACAAATTATAATTAGTTCTCTATGAAAGAAATTTTTCGGATTCCCCAAAGAAATGAAACAATGGGATGTTGAGACATATAGACATTCGACTTCTCGTATTGAAATAGTATCAAAACACATAGCGAGTCCTTTGAAGTTTAACGTTAAAACTAATACTAGTAATATCTAGGACCCAAAAATCGTAATTGCAAAAGTAAAGCTTCAACCAAAATGTAAAACAAAATGAACCATTAACTAAGCAATCATCGAAACAAGCTATTAGTGATACACATTAATTTATTTTTCGTCATGCCCAAATCTAATCTAATTTTCTCAAATCTATCACGTTGTAAAGGTGTTGTGAAAATATCAGCTATCTGATCTTCAGTGTTAACGAATTCAAGTTTTATAAAATATCAGCGGGCGGGGGAACCCTGGATTAGGGGTTGCCCATCGAGGTGAAGAAATGCCTTTTTAGAGTTGTCGATGATTCTGGCTCTGCTGAAGGTCAGGATTATTCTGGCGTAGCTAGGACGGGGGTTTATAGCTCGACCTTCGATATTTTGGTTATATCAGGGACCTGTATTCAGCGTGAATGAAAAAGTTAGTAATACTTTGAGAATGATCAACGTGGAGTGCTTCGACAAACAGTGACTAAACATCGCTCGACGGGTGTCGAGATTCTGTCCCTGTACGAGAAACGAAAAGGTCAACGAGACAGCGCGATTAAAAATAACGGCTGTAAAAAAATGGCTAGGACATATGAACAGTTTAAATGCAATAGCTTAAGCAATCATTGGCTGAAACATAAAAAATAATGGACAGTATAACCACAACAGTTTAAGCAATCATTGACTGACACAAAATAAGTAACCTCGCAGAGGGACAGTTTAACCGCAATAGCTTAAGCGATCATTGACTGACCCCAAAAATTTGTGACCTCGCAGAGGGATAGTTTAACCGCAATAGCTTAAACGATCATTGACTGACCCCAAAAGTGTTTGACCTCGCAGTAGGACAGTTGAACCGCAATAGCTTAAGCGATCATTGACTAATCCTAAAAATTTGTAATTTTGAGTTGTTTAGTAAGTCCGATAGAATTTCCGGGCTTTAAAAATAATCTAGGCGGTAAAAGTTGTTGCAGTGTAGATCCGAGTTTCAGCATCTGGGACCTGCAAAAATAAACGGGTTAGTTTAACCTGAAAATAATTGGTACCGTAAAATGGTCCAACTGTCGAATTTGATTTTGTGGGCCAGAGTACTTTGCTCCCGCGCGCTTGGTACTGATATTTGCTGCAAACGAACTGAAGTAACGAACTTTGGACTGGAAAAAGGGGTCGTGGGACAGCAAGTGGGCCCGTGTGTGCAGGTTTGCAGGGCCGCTAGCGGCGCTGGGCTTGAGTGGAGTAAAAAGCGCTTCGGCGCTTCCTTTTTTTTTTGCATGCATTCTTCTTCCTCACCGAGCTTCATTGTCGAGAGCAACATTTTTGAGCTTCCTCCATTGTTGAGTGCTCCACTATGCTTGAGGTAAGTCGATTCTTAACCGAATTCTTCGCTTTTTGTCTTGAACTTGCTTATTTTTCTGCCTAGTTGCTGAATTTTGGGTTGCATTGTTGAATGGGTGCCTGTTCTTTGCAAATCTGAAACTTTTAATTACCCACTTATAGAGTGAGAAAGCTTTATTGTATTCCCATGGCTCCCACGGATAAGGGGAAACGTCCCATGAGTGAGGAGGAGTATGACCGGAGCTTTTTCCGCACTGGGCTACCTTCTACTAGTGCACCTCCGAATAGTCACGCGGATGGAGCTCGGTTGTACCAGGAGTCTTTCATGCGGCTGGACTGGCGCCCGGCTAGGGTTTGGAACCGCAGTGTTCTATTACCGAATAGGCATAGTCATCTGTCTAACTTGGAGCTGGTATGTTTTCTGACTTTCTTTTTTTCTGTTCAGTATATTTTTTGAACTGAAAATTGGAACTGTTAGTGCTTCGGCACCTTGTACTCGATTGGTGGTCAGCTGCATATAATTTGTGTAGAATTATTTAGCTGCATCTGCAGTATATATGGGGTGTTGAGGAAAATTTGTTTGTTGGCTAGGGTGTTGGAGTTTTGTTGCAGGCTCATGGGGCTACCTCCCATTGGGCTATGATGCTGGAGACCTTTTCCGTGGGGGCTAGAAACTTGGTATTGGGCTCAGGTCTTGACCTTTTCCTGACTGTTATCCCTGCTTGTCACTCGTGGGATTCTAGGATCATTGCCAGGGGGCTATTAGAGAGGTTTTGGGATTCCACGAACACTTTCCACACGCCTGTAGGAGAGATGTTCCCCACCCCTTATCAGTTTGCTGTGATGACGAGGCTATCCTTTAGAGGGCGTCTTATTCGGTATGACGTGAGCTATTGGCGACAGAGTGACAGTTTGCTTGAGCTTTATGGTCCTGTGTCTGCCCACTTTGATAAGGATCGGGTCTCTTTGGTGCGGTTGTGGGGGGCCTTGGCGGAGCAGGGGCTTACTGAGGAGCAGAGGGCTTGTATTTTACTACCTTGCTTGCTGGGGTCGACCATCTTATCTCAGAAGAAGAGCGTATGTCAAGTCGGTTTCCTGACATGTTAAGAGGATTTGACCAAGGTCCATGAGTACAACTTCGGTGCTTCCGGTTATGCTTCCTTGGTGAGATGGTGTCGCCGGGCTTGTAGGCCTAAGGAGACGAGTGAGAGGGCATCTATCTCGGGCCCATGGAGGATACTGGAGGTAGGCTCTCATACTTCACTCTCTCTTTTTTTTGCCTATGCTTTTGAATGTGGAAATCATCCTTTTTGTTTGCTTGTATGGCAGCTATGGTTCTTTGAGTATTTTCCGGCTTTCGGTCCTAACTGTCCTGGTTTGAGGATGTTCCCATTAGGTTCATGGTGGATTTTTCGGGCCATCTTCGAGAGCCATGCCGCATCCATGGTATGTTGTTGTTGACTTGTGCATTTTTTTTTTGGATCATTTGGTGTGAATGAACTTTTGAACTGGTAACCTGCAGGTGTCATCATCCGCTTTTGATGGTATCCCTGGGGTTCCACCCCATATTACCCTTGAGTCCTTTAGAGTGTTCTCTACGGGTGGTCTTTCAGGGGCCATTTGGCTTTGTATGGAACTTGGGAGATCGTTTGACTCGCCTGGTCTATCCCTCACTGGGTAGTCACCTGGTTCCGGAGGATCCTCCTTTGACCATGTTCTATCTACGTGGTCTGAGCGTGCGGGACTTGGGAGTCGTGATCCGTGGTATGGCGGCCACGGAGTTTCTTATGCCGGAGGTTGTTGGCTTGGACCGCACGGCTGTGTACCTGGCTTACTGCTTGGATCGTTTGATGCCAGACCTTACTTCTTAGGTAACAAACTTTTCTGCATCTTTTTAGCTGTATGTGTGATATACTGACATTTTGTGTCTCGTAGGCGGATCGCCTAGCTCCTCAGGGTCCCAGGAGGTCCCATTCTAGAGTTCGGGGTCAGCCCCCAAGCGTGACCTTGCCGACCAATGAGGTGAGGTACATTGGGGAGAGTGGGGGACACATAGTAGAGGAGTTCCCTCTTCTTATGGCTGACGGAGAGGCTGTGGAGGGCTTGCCCTTGCCTGAGGGTTGTACGGGTCTTGTGTTTGTGTTTGCTTTTGAGTGCTGACTCTATCTTGTGGCTCTCTTTTTGTAGTTGAACCGGGAGCAGACCTCTCAGATCTTCAAACTCATTCACATGCTGAAGAAAGGCTATAGTCGAGTAATGGGAAAGGGGAAGAGTTCTCGGTCCAAGACCGTTGATGTAAGTAGACTTTTATCCTTTGTTTAGCTAAGTGAAGTGCTTAACTTAATATCTCGATTTTGATTGTCTGCAGAGGTCCCAGTCTTCGTCTTCAGTGGGACCTCGACATTCTTCTGCTGCGAGGGCCTCTACGGCGAGCAGACCGTCTGTTGCTTGTTCACCTCCCGTAGGTGTGACCAGGCCTCCTGTTGATGAGGCGCCCGGACCTTCTGTGCCGTACATTCCTGAGATGTTCTCCCCTGTAGGTTTCCAGCCTTCTCTTGGTAGCAGGCCTGTTGTTACGCCCTCGACTGGAGATTGGGCGAACGCCCCTGGATGGGATGTGCCGTATGCTGGGCCTTCGCATCAGGATATGGTTATGGATTTCACCAGTCAGGCCACAGAGAGCTTCTTTACCGCGGGGTTTCCGGCAGGTACCCCTATGCGCGCAGCAGCATATGATAGGCGGGACATGAGGCCCGACAACAGTAGGCCCATTTATAGTTCTTCTCTCCATTATTCGACTTGGAACTATGGTCAGGGGTTGTCCGTTTATGATGAGGCTGACAGCAACGGTGGTGACGACTCTGGTTGAGCAGTGTTGGATCTCCTTGTAGACATTGACCTTGAGATTTCGAACTCCTGTTTTTATGAATTTTTATGATGTGTATGATATGACGACTTGACTATGCCCGTCTGATCTCTAAATATGCAATGTGTTATGCAGTAGGAAAAACCCATAATTTAGGGAATAAAATAAAGAAAAGGGTAAAAATTTGCAAGAAAAAGCAAAAATTACACATATTATACCCCCTAAAAAAATGGAAAAAAATAATAAAAAAGAAAAATTGAAAAAGATAAAATTAAGAGAGTCTCAGGCTTTGTAATTCAGCGCGCGTATCAAAACTGGGCTTAAATCGGGCAGACCGGATCAAGGGAGCGAGCTGGAGCGAGAGGAAAAATCGGACCGGGCCAGGATCAGGGCCGCTAGCGGCGCTGGGCTGCAGGCTCAGGCCGCTAGCGGCACTGACCAAGGCCACTGACGGCTCTGTTTTGGGTTTTTTTGTGGATTTCTGACTTCTTTGGCCCACGTTTTTGCTTATAAATTGGATTTACGGGATACTTGATGTTGTATCACTTCTTAGCTCTCCCAAATTTCCCAAATCTTCTACCATGGTGAAATCCTTTGAAAACCTGTTCGATGCCTGGTGCAAAAATCTGACCGTAGAAGACAACATTGAATTGGCTCCATTCCATGTTTCTACCTTGCTGACCTTAAGACCAACAAAAATATTGTGGCCCCTTCTTCGATCTGCTCTGAATTATTGGGACCCTGACCTGCATGTCTTCCATTTTGGTAACTCTGAATTATGCCCTTTAGTTGAAGAATTTGCTGCGATCACTAATATGCCTGATGTTCTTCCCCCAGCTATGCCTTATGTGAGAGATGGTTTTAGGGATCAGTACAAGAAATACTTGGGTTTGTCATCTACAGAAGCCAAAAGCATGGTTCTTGGTGTCGATGTGGACTTGGTTCAACTCTGCGAAAAGTTTGCTATTTCTTCTGAAAAGAATGCAATATTCAAGCGTTTTCGCTGTCAGGCTTTTGTACTTTGCCTGTTAAACCGCCTATTTGTTGCTAATGCAGAATCTCCTAACTTGTGTAGAGCCTCGTTGCTGCGAGTGGTTAATCAAATGGTTGAAGGGCATTCTCCTTTGCATCTGGTTGTAGGGGAAACTATTATTGGGCTCGAGAGGTTGAAACTTTTTCCTCATGAAGCTTTTTCTGGCAGCCCCCTGCTGCTTCAAATTTGGTTATGTGACCAACTGAGGTTAATAGAGTCGCCAGATAATATGATAGCTCCTGTTCCTCGGGCTTGGTCAAAGAAAACCTATACAGCCGCTAGCTTCTTGGTTAGGAAAAGGCTGTATTCTGAAAAGTCCCTTGCTGAATGGGACGCCTTTTTCCATGCGGGACCTGTTATCCGTTGGCATGTGTCCTGGTGGAGATTGACCTCTTTAGTGGCTTGTGACAATTTGGTTCCTCATACTACCATACTGGGTTTGTACAGGAGTACTTTCTTTTTCCCCTCTAGGGTCATGAGGCAATACGGGTTGAAGCAGGTTATTCCTCGTCAGAAAACTATGAGACCAACTATCCTAGCTTTGACCACTGAGTTTGCTACGGATTGGGGAAAGTATTGGCATAGCCGGGACCGTTGGACTGTACCTCGGGTGATTGCCTCAACTCAAGTTTCTGAGACCTATCTGAACTGGCTTTCCTGCGGTGATGGAGAAACAAGACAAGCCCTTCGTCATGAGGAGTGGGAGCAGCTAAAGCCTAAGTATTACTCAAAAACAGGAAGCAAGAAAAGAAAGGAAGGGCCTAAAATGGGAGGCTATCATGTAATGAAAAGAGGCAAGCCCCCAGCTCAAGGAAGCGATCACAGATCGCCCTCAAGCCAGGGTCCTTCAAAGAAAAACTCTTCAACGAAGCCTTCTAAAGGGAAGAAGGATTAAAGTAGTTTTCTAGGAAAGAAAGTCTAGTTTTAAAAAAAATAATAATAAGAACTTATTTAGCTTAAACCCTCATAGTTGCATTTATTATTATTATTATTTTTTTGTAACCTTATGAGTTAAGAATTTTTGCAATGTAAGCTTATTCGTTCAGTTTGAAAAAAGATTACCCCTTTTTGAATGAGTTGAAAGGAATTTTGGATTGATTTTGGCCGGGCCCCTTGAAAGGGTTACCTACATATCCGGTGTGGAATCACGCAAGCGTAGTTCGTTCAATTGTGTACGTCTCTTTTTTCTTTAATTTTCGGATTTTTTTTTTATATTTTTATTATCATTTCTTTTAACGTAGCACTTCTTCAGTTGGTCAATATTGGTGAGCTGACTGACCTCGATGCCATCAATGTCCATGAGTCTGACTGTGCCTCCTGACAGAATGTCTTTGATGATGCACGAGCCGGACCAATTTGGTCGAAATTTTCCCCTGGGGTCGGTAATTGGGACACGTAATTCTTTCCAAACTAAGTCCCCTTCCTTTAAATTCCGAGGTCGAGCCTTTTTGTTGAATGCTCTTGCCATGCATTGCTGGTACATGTGGGAATGGTCTAGGGCCCATAGGCGTCTTTCATCCATGAACATGAGCTCTTCGTAGCGGGCTTGTAACCATTGGGTTTCGGGAATTTCACCATCTAAGGCTATGCGCATGGAGGGTAGTTGGACTTCTATGGGTAGAACTGCTTCCATTCCGTAGACTAGGGAATAAAGTGTTGCTCCCGTAGAGGATCTTATGGATGTCCTATATCCCCAAAGGGAAAATGGGAGTTTGATGGGCCAATCTTTGTAGTTTTCTATCATCTTTTCAATGATAGTCTTGAGGTTTTTGTTGGCGGCTTCTACTGCGCCATTGGTTTGGGGACGGTAAGGGGATGATTTGTATTGCTGGATTTTGTAGTTCTTGAGGAGGGTGGTTGTCTCGGCTTTGAAGTGGGATCCATGGTCACTGATAATTTCATGCGGAACACCGTATCGGCAAATGATGTTGTTCCTTATGAATTTGGACACTTGTTTGGAGGTAAGGACGGCATAGGATTGAGCTTCGACCCATTTGGTAAAATAGTCTATGGCTACTAGGATGTATTCATGTCCTCCCGAGCCCTTTGGGGTGATCTTACCAATGATATCTATTCCCCATGCGGAAAATGGCCAAGGGGATGTGAAGTTGTGGAGCATTGAGGGTGGCATATGTTGCAGGTTGGCATATATCTGACATTTCTTGCACTTCTTGACATAGTCGTAGCAATCCCTTTCCATAGTAGTCCAATAGTATCCCAACCGTAGGACCTTTCTAGAGAGCATTCGACCATTCATGTGTGGCCCGCACACACCATTGTGTACCTCGTCCATAATCTCTGCGGCTTCTTCAGAGTTCACGCATCTGAGGTTGACCCCGTTGTGGGACTTTCTGTACAGAACCCCTTTGTATTCTATGTATTGCGCCGCTAAGAGACGGATGGCCCGTTGAGCTCTTAGTGGTACATCTTGAGGGTATATTCCTTTGGTGATTTAATTGAAGACGTCTTGGTACCAAGGATCCTCTTCGATCGGAGCTAAAGTCATCTCTGTGTCGAGGTTGTTGCAAAAGGCTGGCTCACTTCTTCTTCTGGAGCGGCATTGTTGAGAGAGTTCAGTCACTCAAATTCCTGTAAAAGTGAAAATCTGCATTCTTGCTTTGCGAAGTTTACTTACATTGCTTAAATTGTTTAGTTAATGATTTGTGCATTTTTGTATTCATTGCATTTATCAATAGCTAAACAAAGAAACAAAATGAGCAAGAGGACTTTTTATTAATTTGCAAAAAGAGATAAGCACACATGACTTTAGAGAAGAGGGTCTCTAATACCTGACAAAAAGAAACTAGAATTAGAAGGAATGTAAAAAAAGGAACACCCCCTATTCAAGACTCAACCTAAAGATTTAGCTAGGACCCTAACTCGACAAAACTTGGGGACTCAGACTCGATTCCTCTAGCTCTTGTGGGTAAAAAACTAGTTCCGGGCTCTATAGTTATCATCTTCTTCTTTCCTGTACATCATCTTTCAAATGGATGAGGTAAAACTTCACGGGAATTTCGGAAGCAAAGCAAGTTAACCCGTTTTGGGTCAATCCCTATGTCAACTTGTGTGGGTTTTCCTTCGGCTCATGAACCTGCACTGTGAACTTCAATATGTGGGACTTCGGAGGAGAAACGGCTCCGAAATTAATGACGGATTGGATGTCATACTTCAAACGGTAGCATTGTTCGGTGAGATGACCAAAGCACCTATGATATATGCAATAGAGGTAATGATCTTCCTCTTCCGGCCAAACTCCTTCTAAGAACTGCAGATCTCCGCGGCGAAGTAGAGCTGTCATGACATCGTGAATAGGTACTATTAGTGGAGTGAATTCCCTAGTAGGGATGCTCGATCTTTCCTTGGATAACCAATGATGCGCGGGCCACATGGTCCCTTCATCAATGAAGGATTGGATTTTGTCCCTCAGATTCCTGCAGTCATTGGTGTGATGTCCGCAGGCTCGACAGTACTCACAATAAACACTTGGGTTTCCATTTTCTGGAAGGAGTTCGTAGGTAGGTCCCACCGAATGCATGTAGCCATATGCCCTCATTTTCTGGAAAATGTGTTCTTGAGGCCAACGGGGTTGGCCCTGATTAAGAATGATCTTATCCCCTTCTAGAGCCTTAATTCTTTGTTCGAACCCAGCAACCGTCTTCTACAGCCTCTTGATCTTTGAGTGATAGACGACTGTATATTGAGATAGGTAGTCATTATCGTCTTGCGCTTCAACAAGGGCTTGGATTGGCTTGCTCGTGCTTCTGTACTCAACGAGTCTAGGGATTTCATCAGGATCAAGGCCCACTTGAATCTTAGCCTCTCGCAATGATTGGTCCAATTGTTCCCCTAAGTCAAGGGATTCATCTCGAGTGTCCAGTATCGATTCTTTTGAAGCTTCGCGGGCCGGATATGCAGTTGTTACAAAATGAGTCTTGACCTTCTTATCATTCTGGCCCATTTCGATCTTGGCATGAGGAGAGATCCCTCTTGTGTATCTTCTGCTGAGGAATGCTTGTTGGACCCTAGCATGATCTGAACGAGTAGATGACCATTTAGAATCAAAAAGACCACGAGACTCTCATCTAAGAAAAATGTTGACCCACATATAGGAAAAACACATTGTCCTAGAAAAAAAAAAGTCCTCAAGCCTAAATGCCAACATATTTCCCTAATATCAAAGGAAAATAAAGTCAATGAACGAAAATAGGAAAAAGACTGACTATCCAATTTTTTAATTTTCTAGACTCAAAGAAAATGGAAAATTGGATAAAATAAAATAAAAGAATTTTGGTCTTTTTTTATTTTGATTTTTTTTTATTTTTCGGCGGCTTTATTTTTTGCCGGAATTTTATTTTTTTTGGTTTTTGATTTTTCCTTTTTTTTTTCTAACCGAATTTGAATTACGTCAAAAGAAAAAGACAAATAAAGAAAAAGAAAAAGGGAGAGGGGAAATTGGGAGACTGACTCCTTTTTTTGCTAAAAGATCCTAGAAAATTGTTCATGACTTTTAGAATATATCATTGGGAAAATGATGGGTGTCCATCGAATTTGAATTCTCACACCATCTTTGGGCATTAGGAACTAGCTAAAAATAAAATAAAAGACTCCTAACACGTAGGTACATGTTGGCACATAATCACGATATTCGTGCATTCAGGCAAGCATTACAACGACATAAAAACATGTGATCAGACGGACATTACAATGACACATGCGCAACAAGCAAGCGGATGCACGAATTTGGGCTAGAGGCTTTTGGCTCTTGTGAGGTTACCACGTCAAATTACAATTTCCGTTCGGCGGATGGTCGACACATCAATTGTAATTCTTTTCATCAACAAGGATTGATGAGTCATGGGTGGGGAAGCGTCGATTTGCACGGTAGGACAACTGTATATTCCTTTAGATATACGGGTTGTCTACGAGTTGCGACACAAACTTGCTCGAGGGTCGATAAGGGTCAAAAGGTTGTGCCAAAGCACATGCAAATGATGCATAAATATGGAACATGTTATTAAACAATTAAGCAAACTCGACTTTCGAGTTTCACCCTCTTAAATAAATCCTCATTTGAGTCGCCACTGTAAGGACCCGGGATTTCTACGGCCACGGAATGCGTCCTTATAGAAAATTTGTAAGCTGGGGGTTTAGATAAGTTCAAGGAACCGTCGAGTTAGAAAAGATTTTGTAAAGATTTGAATTGAATGAAAACCATGAAAGAGGTCACAAATCGGGTATCGGTGTTTTATCAAAGGGACAAACCAAAGGGGCAACCCAATAGCGCGATAGTGAACTGATCATGTTTTTAGAAAGACTCCCGCTCATATAGAACATATGAGTACCCAAGAATAAAGGGTTCGGGGGCGAAGGTACGAGGTGGGAAGGTGTTAGGCACCCAACTCGCCCGCTTTATGACGGCCTCTATTAACTCAAGTTTGCTTAATAATTTAAAGACATGATTCCCACACAAATCGGATTAACAACCTAGACTTAGACTATTAATAGGTTCATCACAAGCATCACAACATTTATTTTTAACCCTTGCTTAGACATGCATTTGATTGGCAAATTGAGCATTACAACGACTAGAAATGCTTGGAAGGGCAATATTTAGACGTTATTTAGCATGATATCTACATTATGACTACTAGAAAATAAACAATTAAGCAAGCAATTTAATTTGAGCACTCAGGATTTTGTACCTGAACTGTAGGTTATATTTGAGAAAAATAGTAAAGACAAGATCTCAAGTAAAGAAAGAGGGGGAAGCTCGGTGTCAATACTCCCGAGAATAGAATAGAATTTTTTATGGAAGAAAGAGGGAGAAGCTCAGAGTCAATACTACTGAGAATAGACGGTGTCAACTGTACACTGTCTGTTTTAAACTGAAGGTGGAGGGTTGTATTTATAGGCATGGAGGAGTAGGGTTGGACGGTCGAAAATGAGCTGAAAGTCGAATTGGGATTGAAAAATTAGTCGGGCTAGAAGCAGGGTCAGCGCAGCTAGCGACTATGGTCAGGGCTGCTAGCGTCCCTGGGAATTTGGGCAGCGCCACTAGCGGCCCTGGGATTTATCCCAGGGTCGTTGACGGCTGTCAGCTGCCTGTTGGATGTCGTCATAATGACGACATCCAGTCCATTTTTATTTTCCGGAGGAATTTAAATATTCCAAAAAATGTGAAAAGACCATTTTACCCCTGAACGGTAAAAGACGGTTCTACCCCTAAATCGCAACTTGGCGACCGGGAGTTGGAAAGTGGCATGAGACGTGTTGTTGGAAAGCTCTTGAACGGGGCTTTTGAGTGAAGTGGAATGAAGGAGTGTTTGGAAAAAAAACCTGAGATCTTATCTTAACTATTAAAGCAAAAATAGCGTTCAAGTTTATAAATTACTTTCATCATCGGGCTTTTGCGGAGAAATCTGAAGGCGCTTTTTTGGCGTCTACATACGTCAATGACAAGAAATACGGCAAAGGTGAGCGATGGGCGCTATGTTTCAAGGGTGTTGGCAATGAGCTTTGCTTGTTTGACTTTGAGTGGAAGGTTAACCTCGTCTTAGTGCCTGCTCCAAAGAACATCTGTGCGAGCTGCTGGTCGAGAAAGCGCAAGCATGTGGATAACTTTAGAAGGTGCTTTATGCCTCGAAAGTTTAGAGACTATGCGTGAATTTACACGCCATGCAAGGAGATGAAGCCATGGAGGAAGGATGATTATGATAGAACTCCCGGATCGAAGCAAAACTGTCGATGTTTAGTAGCTTAATTGACTTGTGTTAATTGTTTGTTTAGAAACATTATTTCAGTTATTGTGATGAACTTGCGCGGTCAAGATTGTTGTGGTGTGATGTAGTTGCCTAAGCAACAAATATTCATTTTTGTTATTTATTTTGCAATCTATCTTAATGCAAAACTATTTCATTTGATTATATGAATGTCATTGAGATTTGTTTACATAATTGTCGTTGTCACATAATTGCATGGTTGTCAGAAAGCTTTGAATGCTATCTCATTATTGCTATGACATGATGGGAAATCCATGTCGCAATTATGTTCAAATTTTCATTGAGCATTATCAATATTAATTGTGACACAAGAGCTAAAGCATGTCTATATGATTATGTGTGATTGTTTATTGCCCTACTAAATTAGTATGGAGCCTCGATGTTGTGCATTGTGAATGCTATTGCTATTGCTATTGCTTGATGCCTATTACGTCTATGAAATCAAAGTGCCAAACTTGTTATGCAATTACAAGAACTATTATGCATTAGAGCTGAGAACATCAAAGCAAATATGGTGCTTAGACCTACAATGTAAGGTCGATCATTGAAACTTATATGCTAAGTGCTAATGTCAAGAGAAAGGTTTCAGTTACAACCTATATCTCTCAATTAGACCTTAAAGGGTCGAGATGTGCAAATTTGTTAAATGGTCTTCATACCATTACCTTTATATTCTCAGATCACGAAATGGCAACCAACGGCGATAGGGTTGCTAGACTCGAGGATCGTTTGACCGATGTGGTCGAATTCATGGCACGACAGTTAGAACACCAAGAGAATTGGAGAACGCACATGCATCTGAAACACGCAGTTTCCGAGACTTTGACGCTCTTAAACATCCTACGTTCGATGGTGGTGCTAATCCAACCAAACTGGAGAACTGGATTATTGAGTTCGAAAGGTTGTTCCTGGTTACGAACCGGCCTAACAACATGAAGATTAGCTCTGCCAAGTATTACCTGAGAGGTGAAGCTTATAAATTGTGGAGCGATGTACGAACGGACTTACTTGTAGTGCCAAATTATAATTGGGATTGTTTTAAGGAATCCATTCGTGCTAGATTTTACCCTATTTTGCTGCGATGGCAGAAGCAACGCGAATTTGAAGGGTTGAGCCAAGATAAGCTGTCTGTGGCTAAGTATGCTCCGAAATTCAACGAGCTTGCTATTTTTACTCCTAATCTGCTGATAACTGATGCTCAGCAAATTGAAAGGTTTGAGGATGGACTGAAATGGGACATTCAACGTTTTATCGCTGGACAATCCGTGACTTTCCAAGAATCGTATGACAAAGCCCTGAATCAAGAAAGGATTGTGGGACTTCGTGATTCGCATCTGGGAAAGAATAAGCGCGACGAAGGCAATTCCTCGTACAAGAAAAATGGCGACAAAAGGCCAAGACCAAGTGGCAACAACATCAATTAACAAGATGGTGGTCAGAACCACAATGTGAATAGGAATCGTGACTCGAATAGTCATCGAGCTACGATAATGGCTAAAAGGAACATGCCTTGTACTCGTTGTAACAAGACGCATCCTAGTAAGAGTTGTCGTGGTGACGTGCTGGAGTGCTATGAATGCAACAAGCCTAGTCACAAAGCTTCTGAGTGTTGGAGCCGTGGAAGGAATGACAATGGAAAGAACCGCGAGAACAACTGAAATTGCGGTGGGAACAGAAATGGTAATCACGGAAATGGTGGTAACTACTGTGGAAACGAAGGTCACAACAACAACAACAACCGCAACAATGTTGCTCCTGCTATGAATAATTAACTACAAGTTCCCGCACCTTCCAATCCCGCGCCGAACAACAACAACAATAGAGGGGTCAATTGTAGAATTTATGTGATGAACCGCAACGAGGCAGAAGCAAGCCCAAATGTGATCGCTAGTACTTTTCTTGTTAATTCTTATCCCGCTTTTGTTTTATTTGATAGTGGTGCATCACATTCTTTTCTTTCTAAAAGCTTTGCTACGAAAATAGGCCTAGAACCTAATTTAGTGTATAGGGCAAATATTACGATGCCTAACGGGTCGAATGTTAGTTGTAATTCGTTGTATGAGAAGTGTCTGTTTAGTATAGCTGGTTCTGAGCTACCGGCAAACTTGATTCAGTTCGAGTTGAAAGAATTCGACGTTATTTTGGGAATGGATTGGTTAGCCAAGTATAGGGTTAAGATCGAGTATTTCGAGCAACGTGTTTCTTTACGAGGACCTAGAGGAAAAAAGATTACTTACCGAGGAGTTGTGGTTAAACCTAAGCTGAAGGTGATGGCGACCATGAAAGTTAAGGAATGTATGACTAAGGGTGAGGCGCTTTGCCTTTGTCATGTCATGGATACAAGTCGCGAGATCAAAGCTGCGCAACCTAGTTCTGTCACATCTGAGTACGCTAACGTATTTCCTGAAGAGATTCCCAGAATGCCTCCGTAACGCATTATCGACTTTACGATTGACTTAGCTCTAGGTTCTGCACCAACTTCGAAAGCACCGTACCGCATGGCACCAGCTGAGATGAAAGAACTGAAAACACAACTTGAGGACTTGTTGGAGAAGGGATACATACGTCTGAGTGTATCGCTTTGGGGTGCTCCTCTTTGTTCGTGCGAAAGAAGGATGATAGTATGAGACTGTGTATAGACTACCGCGAGTTGAACAAGATTACAATCAAGAATCGATATCCACTTCCTAGAAATGACGATCTGTTTGACCAACTACGTGGAGCATTTATTTTCTCAAAGATAGACCTACGTTCATGACACCATCAACTGAGAATTTCCGAGCCTGACGTTGCAAAGACTGCGTTTAGTACGAGGTATGGGAACAACGAGTTCACTGTGATGCCTTTTGGGTTGACGAACGCACTTGCGAAATTTATGGATTTGATGAATCGTACGTTCCAGCCTTACCTAGACCAGTTTGTTGTAGTCCTTATAAATGATATTCTGGTTTACTCGAAGAACGCTGAAGAGCATGAGCAACACTTACGGAATGTTTTGGACATTCTGCGACGACATCAAAATTTACGCCAAGTTGTCGAAGTGTGAGTTTTGGCTAGAGACTGTGTCTTTCCTAAGACACGTGGTGTCTAAGGATGGTGTGGCCGTAGATCCAGAGAACGTACGAGCTATTACAGATTGGCCTAGACCGACGAACGTGATCGAAGTTCAGAGTTTTCTTGGACTCGCTGGCTATTATAGAAGGTTTGTAGAAGGTTTTTCGAAGATTGTGCAGCCTATCACAAATTTGATGAAGAAAACCACAAAGTTTCAATGGTCTGACAAATGAGAGACTGCGTTCCAAGAGTTGAAGAAACGTTTTACAAATGCATCGATTCTGAGTTTACCTTCTGGAACAGATGGATATGAAGTCTACAGTGACGCATCTAAGCATGACTTAGGTTGTGTTTTGATGCAACACGGAAAGGTTGAGGCTTACACCTCAATCAAGACAGTAGAAAGAAGCACGAGGTTAATTACCGCACGCACAACTTGGAACTTGCTGCTGTCCTATTTAATTTGAAGATTTGGCGACATTAACTTTATGGTTCCACAGTTAGAATGTTCACTGATCACAAGAGTCTCAAGTACATTTTCACACAGAATGAGTTGAACATGCGCCAAAAGAGATGGCTAGAGCTTCTGACGGAATATGACATTGACATTCAGTATCACGAGGGTAAAGTGAATGTAGTCGTTTACGCTTTGTGTAAGAAGACTCGATATACCTTAAACACTTCTTTAGTAGTTCCTAAGGAGATCATACGTGACTTGCAACGCCTCGAGGTCGATATTGTGTTCCAAGGTGACGTTCAAGGTACCTTAGCACATATGACTGTTCAACCGACTTTATTCGAAGAGATCAAGGATAGACAAGGTGGCGACGGGGATCTTCAGCGAATTCTACCCCACAAAGACGAGGGTAGGTCCGAAGATTTCACTATGTGCCAAGACGGAATTTTGAGATTTCGAGAACGTGTTTGTGTACCCAATGACCCAGTTATCAAAAGTCCGATTCTGGGTGTAAGGACCCTAAATTTCTCGCGCCACGGAGTGTGTCCTTATAGAAAATTTGTAAGCTGGGGGCTTTAGATAAGTTCAAGGAATCGTCGAGTTAGAAAAGCTTTTGAAAAGACTTGAATTGAATAAAAACCATGAATGAGGTCACAAATGTGCTACCGGCGTTTTATCGGTGGGACAAACCGAAGGGACAACCCTATAGTGCGATAAGTGAACTAATCATGTTCTTAGAAAGAATCTCGCTCATATAGAACATATGAGTACCCAAGAATAAAGGGTTTGTGGGTGAATGTACGAGGTGGGAAAGTGTTAGGCACCCAACTCGCCCGCGTTATGATGGCCTCTACTAACTCAAGGTTGCTTAATAATTGAAAGACATGATTCCCACACAAACAAGATTAACAACCTAGACTTAGACTATTAATTGGTTCTTCACAAGCATCACGACATTTATTATTGACCCTTATTTAGACATGCATTCGATTTGCAAGTTGAGCATTACAACAACTAGACATGCTTATTTACAGAATTTAAAGACAACATTTAGTAAGCAATAAAATACATGATTGGAATGATATCTACATTATGACTACTAGCAACTAAACAGTTAAGCAATTAATTTAATTTGGGCCCTTAGGAGTTAGTAGCTGAACTGTAGGCTATTTAGCAAATGAATAGTAAAGCAAGATCTCAAGGAAAGAAAAAGGGGGAAGCTCGGTGTTAATACTCCCGCGAATAGAATATAATTGTTCATGGGAGAAAGAGGGAGAAGCTTAGAGTCAATACTACTGAGAATAAAGGGTGTCAACTATAGACTGTGTGTTTTGAACTGAGGGAGGAGGGTTGTATTTATAGAGAAAGGAATATGGTTGAACGGGTCAAAAATGGCCAAAATTTGGAGATTATTCTTCAAAAAAGACGGGCTTCAGAAGACCCTGCGAACGCCGCTAGCGGCGCTGGTGAGCACCGCTAGCAGCTTGGGTATGGCGGCGCTGGCTGAAATCCTAGCGCCACTGGTGGCTGTGAGCATGTCAGCTAGAACTTTGTCGTGCCATATCTCACTCGTTTGGGCTCCAAATTGGATGATTCATGATGCGTTGGAAATCTTATGGACTCTAGTTTCAAATGGATTTTGTTTCAGGCCCAAATGCTTTGTGGATCTTGAAATATACGCGAAAGAATTAGGCGATGTCATTTTTAAAGCACACACCAATGTTGGGCTCGTAACTCCTTGGTTGAAAATGTGGTGTGGGCTCATGATATGTCATTGAAAAGCTATTTGAATAAGGAATATAGAAATATAAGGCGAGAAAATTAAATAACCAAAATGAACTCCCAAATTGGGCTGGAAACACGGTCTACAGTATTCGGCTACATCTGCTTTGACCATTAACTTCGTTTGGCCATAATTCTTAGGTGTGAAATCGTATTTGGGCACGGAAGGAAGAAATGGAAAGCACTTGAAAGGGGCTTTTAAATGAAGTGGAACTGGAAGAAACTTTCATAAGACTTGAGATCTCATTTACTTAACAAAGCATAATAGTACACAGGTACATAAATTACCCATTTCATCATCGGGCATTTGGGGACATCTGACAACATTTTTTTGGCGTCTACAGAAGCCCCCACTTTGATCGAGCTTGAGTAAACCAAAGATCAAAGTATTCCGAAGGCGACATGCAGGATGCTGATGTGCACTTGGTGTGTGAGAGTGTACAATATGCATACATATCAAGGAAAACCTTGACTGAGACACGCTCGGTGGATGCTAAGTTCTCATCTTTGTGAACACAGGAAAAATAAAGGTAATGGTTAGCAGGAGCAAACAACGCAAGTGGTATGAATTGACGCCTGCAAGGGACATGTATTCAGATAAAATGAGAAGGTTAGTGAGACAACGCGATCACAGCTTTGTGCGTGATTGGCTGTAGAAGGAAAGTAACACTTTGAGAGTGAACAGTATGGAATGCTTTATTCTTAGCAGACAGTGACTAAACACCACTCGACATATGCCGAGATTTTGTCCTTGCACGGGAAACGAAAAAGTTGACGAGACACCGCGATCAAAATGACGGTTGTAAAATGGTTAGAAAACATATGAACAATTTAAATTCAATAGCTTATGCAATCTTTAATTGAAACATATAAAAAACAAAGGACAGTATAAACGCAATAGTTTAAGCAATCATTGACTGATACAAAATGAGTATCCTAGTATAAAAAGGACAGTTTAATCGTACTAGCTTAAACGATCGTTGACTGACACAAAAGGGGTAGCCTTGAATAAAAAAGGACAGTTTAGCCGCACTAGCTTAAGCGACCATTGACTGACACAAATGAGTAACCTTGAATGAAAAGGACGGTTTAACCGCACTAGCTTAAGCGATCATTGACAGACACAAATGAGTAACCTGGAATGAAAAGGACAGTTTAACCGCACTAGCTTAAGCGATCATTGACTGACACAAATGAGTAGCCTCAAATAAAAAAGACAGTTTAACCGCACTAGCTTAAGCGATCATTGACTGACACAAATGAGTGAATAGTGCCAGAAAATACCTGAGCTTGTACACTTGGGGGGCCTGCAAAATAAACGAGTTAGTCTAACCCGATAGTAGACGGTACCGTGAAATGGGTCAACTGTTGAATTTTGAATTTGTGAGCCAACGAGCCTATTCCCGGGCGCTTGGTACTGATGTTGGAAGGTTATTTCCATTCTTTGTTGTAGTCGGAAGGTCGCTTCCACTCTTGATTACTATTGGATGTTGCTCCCGTTCTTAATTGTTGTCGGGAGGTTGCTTCCGAGCTTGATTGTGTGTTGAATACTGAGTTCCGGGCTTGCTGGTTTTAATGGAGAGCGGGTAGACTCAAACCTGACGTGGAGGTATGCACATAGGGGAAAGATGCAATAGACATGCCCGACTGACCATGACAAGATGTACAAGAATATGACATAGTAATATGCACGGGGCAAAGGGGAATTGACATGTAAACACGCAGAGACTTAAGACATTGAGAAATCATGTACACATGCATGCCTTTGAAGGCGACTCTAGTACTTATGCAAATATGATGAATGCAGACTCTATTGACTCACGGCTCCATGCGGCTTAGCCTAATATGCACGACTCTCCTATAGGGTCTGAAGAGGGTCTTCATATTGGAAACTTTTTATGATCGAGGATTTCATTCTTGTGGTGATCTTGACAGAGTGAGAAACAAGTGGACAAGACTGGGTGCAGTCAAGGGAGAATCATCCCCCAGTTTGATGTGTGGTTCTTGATGATTATGACCTACTCGAGGAGCTATGGGTGTTGATGCAACGGTAAAAATATCCTAACTTAAGGTATGGGGACGAAATGGACAAATTTGAACGTAGTGGACAAGGGACCGACTTATTATGAAGAAGCCCCCAGCTAGAAAGTCTGTGTGCAAGCCTACGAGAAAGGTTATGAGTATGACTCTAGACGACTGACTAAAGAGTGCTTACATGAGAAACAATGTTCTAAATCCTCAGAAATTGAAGTTTCCTTAAGATGTTGAATTTGTTCTATTTTTTTTTGTGGCCCTAACTTTTGCCTAGGCTGCCCTTTCGGGTTTTCAACATACCGGGCTCATTTTATTTTTAGCCTTAGATGAGATGGTGGAATGAGAGAACTCCTTGTGATCATGCGACAAACTGGTTGTCGTGGTCGGGCCTCTTCGAGGTTTCCTACGTATCCAGCATGTGAAATCAGGCCAACGTAGTTCAGGACTATTCAATTGAATGGTCGTACCTCTTGGAGGGCTTTCGGGTTGCAATGTCAGGTTGGGTTAAGGTGTCAAAGAAAGGATAAAGCCTCAAATAAACCCAATTAATTCCTCTCCCAAAAGTATGCTATATGGAAAAGAAGTTTGTGGTCCTAGCAAGGTGGCTTAGGGACCAATGTTTAGATAATGCCACCGTTTGGTTGTGCTTGAGGTGATTGCACTCTTTTGGATCTTTGATCGATATCGAATATATTTTTTTTTTATCTTGAACTTTCGAGTTCTCTTTTTTTTTTTTTGGTATTTATCTCGGTGGCTCCTTTGTAGGTCGGTCTGACTTGCCTAGAAGGTTGCTTCTATTCCCATGTGCCACACACCCATTTCCCGGGTAAGGATGATGTGGTTAAGAAATGAAAGACTATGTATTTAAGGCTCAAAGGGTTGTAAACGGTAATGATGTATAGGGTAGTAAAGGATATTGATGTGAGGTGCCAAATGGATGCCTCTTGTCCTCGGCACGGACGGTTCTACTGTATGTCCTCTATGGAGATGATCATTAGGGAGTTCCTGTTTGATGTTTTCCACAATGAAGGCTTATTATTATTATTATTATTTTCTTTTTTTTTTTTGAATTTTTTTGATATTTCATCATAGGCAACTTAAGATCGTCATAGGATTGAATAAAGAACAACAATATGAATCAAAATGCAATCTTTATTGAATCGAAGAAAAACATTACACGAGAAGTAAGCTAGACTCTATGAACGAATTGAAAAGACAAACTAGATATCATAAGACTTAACTGGACTCGACTAGACTTGCACACTAGAAGACTTCGACTCTCTTTAACTTCTCGAGCACGGGCGGTTCGATGTAGATATGGAAAACAGCCCCCTGTAGATGCTCGCATTTCTCACAACTTAAGTTGAATTCTTAAGAAGGTCATCTTCGATTAGGATACCCACATCATAGAGCCACTTGTAGGAGTCAATTGCTTGATACGTGAAGTGTTCCTTGTCAACAAGTTCAAGATTCTTGATCAATTGGCGGATTTGATCAGTATGCAAAGGTCGCTCCACCAGTTCAGCTATCTTTAGCCTCACAACGCTGAAGGAAGGCAGTGAATCCCTCATCTTCTTTTTGCTTGGTGATCTCTACCTCTCGAAGGGTCATAGGTAGAGCAACATTTTCCTTGTAGCGTGCAAGGAAGACTGTCGTGACATCTTACCAAGTGTGGTAGTTCTCCAAATACAACGTGTAGAACCAACGTAGAGTCGGGGCATCAAGAGTGTGATACCCCAATATTTTCTATATTTATTATATAGATTTGAATGCATTTTTAAATATATTTATCGTAATTAATTTACGATAATGCAATTCTCGTATTTGAGATTATTCTCGTCATTAAATTTTTGAGACGTAGTAATAAATATTATTGATTTCATAATTTAAATTATTTAAACGATTTAGTATGTAAATCGCTTTACTCATTTGAGAGCAATTACTACTTATAATTTAAATATTGTGTTTTCGGAAATAGAGTTTTTTTGTGAATATTTAATTAAATAAATAAAATCAGATTTTGGAGTCCTAGTCCAACTAGATTAGGGCCAAGTCAAACTTGGGTATGAGGAGACAATAAATAGGACCAAAGGGGTCACCCTCGGACCCTTTGTTCAGCATTATTTAACCGTGCACCCTTACACTCACAAATCACTTTCTCTCTCTTCACATTCTCCCTCTCTCACGTAACTCTCCCTCTCTCCCCTTCCCTTGGTGTTTTCCGGCTAAGCAACCACCACCACCACCTCCAGTGGTGAGTCACCGGCGAGCTGGGCAATCCCCACCGCCTTCTCTCTCTCTCTCTCTCTCTCTCTCTCTCTCTCTCTCTCTCTCTCTCTCTCTCTCTCTCTCTCTCTCTCTTTCTCACTCTTTCTCTCTCACGCTCTCTTCTTCTCTCTCCCCTGTTTTCCCCTTCTCTCTCTCCTCTATTTTGGCCGCGAAACCGGCGACAAGAGTTGGACCACTGCCGCCATAGTCACCCCCACCTCCGGTGGAGGCGCGGGCAAGGCCGCGGCAGCCCAGCCGAAGCCACAGTCGCGGGATTTTGTGACGTGCTCTGTTTTTACGTTCTCTCTCTCCTCACGGCCGTGGGTGGACCACGGTGGGCACTCACCACCACCGGCGACTGTAGCACAGGTGGCTAGGTGGGTGGTCGACGCCGTGTGGGTCCGCCCCGGTGGCCGTGTGTGATGGTTTTTATTTTCGTGTTCTTGAGGTTGTTTTCGAAAATAAAACAAAAATAAATTCTTTAATTAAACTTATTTATTATTCGATTTTCAGGAGTTTTGATATCTTGTTTCAATTGTTTACGGAGTTTTACAAGTCCGATTGTCGATTTTCAAAAGCCTAGATTGGTTAGGAAAAGTCAAAAAATTTAATGGTGCTTTCAGATTTAATTTTTGACAACGTTTTGATTTTCTGGATTAGATTTGCTAATTCGGTAATTTGTTTTAATTAGGATCCGAGACCCGTTCGTGAACTCAAACACTTCGTCGGACTCTTTATAGATTAGGAGCGTAAGACAAGGTAAGCTAACATGCCAACCTTCTTCTAAATCCCAAACAAAATATTTGTTGTTGCTACGTGCTATTTGTGAATAATTATTAAATATATATGCAATGCCTGATTTTATTATTCTCGCTTATACTCATGATTATGATTTATGTTATTTTAAGCGTGAACGCTGTTGGGATTTTTTTATGATGTATAATCATGAATGTCGGATATATATGATGATAAATAACTCATATGCTAAGTATTAAAGTACTTCATGAATTATGGATTTATGTGCTTCTATGCATGGTTTATGTACGTCATGTGGAATAATGATGTATCGCTGGTCATATGAAATATATGTACCTTATATGTTAATGTGGAATCATGTTATTGTGCCGAAGTGCTGCCGGATTTCTAGTATACTCCATTATTTGTCCAATTGCATAAATTGGTTGTCAATCATGTTAACTTGGATATAAGTTAAATTGGACTCTGGGTTCCTTTGTCATTATTATAGAAGTTCTTATTGAACCTCGCATGTTAAAATAAATTAATAAAGAGAATAAGACTCCTAATGGATCCCTAGGAGTAGTCGAGCTTCGGAGTGCATTAGTGAGTGTTACTCAATGGATGTGTGATTCCCAAAACTCTACTCTCTCTCACTATGGATACATCGATGTTGTATTCGCGACGGATCATTCCCCATTTACTAAGTGTTCTTGACTAACCATGAGTCACCTCGAGGTAGTGTGCACACTAGAGTCTTTAAGTCTATGGAAAGATTATTATTCAAGGGTTCGCCTCATAAACTATAACACCCCCTGAATTCGCAACGATTTACGGGGCTGCCCGATGTCATTATCCATGACGCGGCACCGCTGAACCGTCCCAAAACCGGGGGTGGTACTACTGCAACTTTTATTGATAAGGAATAAATGCGAAGTAGAAAGAAATTGCTAAGTATAAAAGAGCCTACTAAACTGAGGAGGAAACTTAAGCATTAATAATTGAAATTGTCTAAATGGTGAAATAACATGAGTAATCTTATTACAATCCTTTCAAAAGGAATATCTAAACCCAGCAGCGGAAAATAAAGACAAGTGAGCTCCAAGGCATATCTAAGCCAACTCCGAAAAGCGATCTTATTTGACATTACCTGCACATTTAATTTCCATGACGGAAATAGGAAAATAGAAAAAGAAGAGAGAAAGCAATATTAGATAAACTGAGTGATTAACGCCCAAACCCAGTAAAAACAATTTGAAAACCCTTACTTTGGGATTTGAGAAGAATCATTGAAATTCATTTGCATACGCAGGTAATCAGATAATTCAAGCACACACAATTGATCAGATTATTATAATCTTTTAAAAGTCATCATCACCACAACAGTTATAATAAGTCACCTGAAGAGAATTAAGAGAGCGATAAAAGACCGAGGGCGTACACTCACCACATCTATGGAGGTCATCACCTCAATTTAATAATAATTCCATGGACTTAAAGACTCTAGTGTGCACACTAACTCAATTGCAACTCATGGTTAAGAAGAGGACTTATGGAACGGGGAATGATCCGTCCCGAACACAAACATCGCTGTGTCCATAGTGAAATAGATACTTTGGGGATCAGTCATCCCTGGACTACACAATATGCATGTGCGGTCCCGATGCTCGACTACTCTTACGGAACCAATAGGAGTCTTAATCTCTTTTTAATTCAATTACATGCAAAGAGGCCAACATGCTTACTTATATACAAGCTATCGCTTTATGAATTGCTAAGCATATTACTCGATTAATCATCACGAAATCCTAATCAGGATTCTAACATGCTCTTAGCATAAATCACATTCCAATTAGGAAACATATTCAACTATGATTTAAATAAGGCAATTAATTCAATTTAGCTTAGCATAAGCCATGATACATTCCATTGCCATAAATAGCCCAATTAACATTTAATTCTCATATCACGAAATAATTCAAATCTAAACATGCTATAATTGAAACATGCTATAATAATTATAATTAAATGCATAATCGCATAATTAGAGCAATTCAACATGCTTTCCATAATTAATCATAAATTGCCTTTTAACACATAACACATAAAAACATTTTGTTTTGGGATAGGAAGAAGGTAGGCTCGTTAGCTTACCACTGAATTACGCTTCGAGATTCTGTCGAGGGCGTTCACTATTGACGGGATTACGAACGATCTTCGGTTCCTAATTAATATTAATTAAAAATACAATCAGACGTGGAATTGAAAATGCAAATGAACTCTAAATTCAGATCTGATAATTTTATTAAATTCCTTGCATTTTTCCAGTCGGAATAGGTATTTGAAATTCGACAATCGGAGTTGTTAAACTTTAAAAACAATCAAAATACGAAATCAAATTCACTGGAATTCGAAAATTAAATTTAAAAATAAATAATATATTCTGAAATTGTCAAGAACACTCACAAACTTCGAAAATGGATTCCCTCAAAATGACGCGATCACGGCCACCCACAAGGGGGCCCATGGTTCGCCCAACACCAGACCACCACCCACCGGCCATGGCAGTGCCGGTGGTGGCACTGGTGGAGCAAACGCGAAGAGAGAGAAACAGAGTGACGAGACAGAGAATGAGATGGAGAGAGAGAAAAAGAGCGGTGGCGGACACGGCTTTGCTACCAAAACGCCTCCCTGGACTCACCCCACCATTGCCGGCCACAAGGTGGCATAGAGGTGGTGTTCCTAGTTCACGGGCGAAACAGAGAGGAGAGGGAGAATGCAATAACAGAGGTGAGAGAAAACACACGGTGGCTGGCGGCTTAGCGTCATCGCCATGGCCTAATCGACCACCTACCCACCATGGCCGACCAGTAGGTGGCGGTTGGGTGGTGGTTCGACGTTCATCGGCGCAACCAGAGAAACAGGGGAAGGGGAGAGAAAAGCGAGAGAGAGAGAGAGAGAGAGAGAGAGAGAGAGAGAGAGAGAGAGCGGCGACAGGGCTGTGTGATCTTTGAGAAATTCTCCACAAATCTCCGATAATAACATGCTAGACCTAAAAAGCTTCGAACCTCTGTCATATTGGTCGGCTTAGACTAATCAGTGACGGCCTGGATTTTCCCTAGGTCCACGGCAACTCCATCCTTAGAGACCACATGTCTTAAGAAAGATACCTTTTCCAGCCAAAACTCGCATTTGGACAACTTAGCGTATAGCTTGTGTCGTTGCAAAATCTCCAGGGTGATCCTCAAGTGTTCCGCATGTTCCTCGGCGTTCTTAGAATACACCAAAATATCGTCGATGAAAACCACCACAAACTGATCGAGGTACGGTTGAAACGTACGATTCATGAAGTCCATGAACTTTGGTACCGCATTTGTCAACCCAAATGGCATAATTGTGAACTCGTAATGCCCATACCTTGTCCGAAAGGCAGTTTTAGGAATATCCGATTCCGCAATTCTCAGTTGATGATAACCTGAGCTCAGATCGATCTTCGAGAACACTGATGCTCCTTTCAGTTGGTCGAACAATTCATCGATCTTAGGTAGTGGATACCTATTCTTAATGGTGATCTTATTTAACTCTCGGTAGTCGATACACAACCTCATACTACCATCCTTTTTCTTCACGATGATTACAGGTGCTCCCCAAGGCGATACACTTGGCCGAATATATCCCTTTTCCAATAATTCCTTTAGTTGAGTTTTGAGTTCTTTCATTTCCGCCGGTGCCATCCTATATGGCGCTTTTGAGATAGGTGTTGATCATGGAACTAACTCTATAGTGAAATCGATAACGCGCTTGGGTGGCATCCCCGGTATCTCGCCAGGAAATACATCTTCGTATTCTGACACAACAGGAATAGGAGTCGAGGGTTCGACCTCAAGACTCGTATCCCGAATATGATAAAGGTAGATCGTTTCTCCTTTAGTCACGTATTCATTCATTTTAGTTGTCATGGAAGACACGACTTTCAACTTAGGTCTAACCAAAACACCTCGGTAGACAACTCTCTGTCCTTTGGGTCCTTTCAACGATATCCTTTGGTCAAAACACTCAATTTTAGCCCTGTACTTGGATAGCCAATCCATCCTAAGAATGGCATTGAACTCCTTTAAGTCGAGCTTAATGAAATCAGCTGGTAAATCGCACCCAACTATCATTACGGTGTAGTTCTCAAATTTCTCCTTACTACTAACCTTTTGCCCCTTCTAGCATGGTTATATTAGCCCTAAGTACCGAACTAGGCTCTAACCCAATCTTAACAGCAAAATTCTTAGACAAGAAGGATTGCGAAGCACCAGAATCAAATAACACATATGCTGGATGAGAGTGAACGAGAAAAGTACCAGCAATGACATTCGGGTTTGCTTCAGCTTCGGCGCGGTTCAACACGTAAAGCCTTCCGTTGACACCATGTTTGTTATTCTGTGCAGTATTCTGTGTTGTTGGCTGGGCGTTGCCCTAGTTTCCTCCTGCAGGTGTAGTGTTGTTGAAACCTTTATCGTTGTTGTTATAACCTCCTCCATTTCCTCGGAAATTATTACCGTTTCCACGGTTGTTATTATGGTAACCTCCATGATTTTGCACATTTTTGGACTTTCCTTTATTCCAACATTCGGAAGCTTTGTGTCCGGGTTTGTTACACTCATAACAAGTAAGTACTTCTACTTGGCAATTCTTGCCCGGATGTGCCACACGGCACCTATGGCATGGCGTATTCCTACGAGCTAGAATTGCTACGCGGTTGTTCCCGGAATTCCTATTCCGATTATTGTTATTGTTGTTGTTGTTGTTGTTGTTGTTGTTGTTGTTGTTGTTGTTGTTGTTGTTGTTGTTGTTGTTGTTCCCAACACCCTGACCATTGGTTGGCTTCGGCCTACAATCGTGGGCATTTTGGATGAGAAGAACTTCCTTCCTCACGCTTGTGCTTCCCGAGCACAGAATCCCTTCGGCCCACAATTCTTTCCTGATTTAGAGCTTTATCATATACCACTTGAAACGTGTCTGACTGACCCGCAACAAATCTCTGGATATCCCACTGCTGTCCGTCCTCAAAACTCGAGACACGGTTTGCCTCGTCCGCAACCAAAAGTGGCGCGAACACTGCGAGTTCGTTAAACTTAGAGGCATACTCAGCTAGTGATATCTTTCCTTGAGTCAGGTTCTCAAATTTTACTTGTTCGACGAAGAGACCTAGGACAGAACCTTTCGCAAATTGATTCCTTGAATCGAGTCAACTTGAAACCAGGTTGTTCTACCAGTGCGGCACCCACATCATTCCACCACTTATTCGCCTCACCACGTAAGTAGTACGTGGCACTGATGACTTTCTGGTCATTCGGTCACCCAGTGGCCGCGAATAGCTTTTCAAAGTCAATGATCCACCCTCCCAGCTTGGTAGGATCAGCGCCTCCTTCAAAAGTTGGTGGCTTGAGAGCGTCGAAATCCTTAAATGCTTTCGTAGCTGCGTCTTGTGCATTATGTTGTTGGTCTTCTCATTCGAGTTGACGTTCCATGAATTCAGCGACGTTAAAGAAGGCGTCCTCGAGTCTAGTGATACGTGCATTTTGAGCCATCATCGCAAAGTACGAGTTTCTGTAACGAGGAACAATTAATGGCATAAGGCCACTAATTAATCAATGATATTCCAACTTTTGGGTCACAGCAAAAGAGACCTGGGTTATATCTTAACCCGCTCTAGGGATTTATACTTAGCCAAATTTCAATAAAAACCGACCTTGGTTCGAAGGTCTTTTTTAGCAAGTCCATGCTACTTCAAGTAAATAAGCAAGCATAATATTGACATGCAGTTTATAAGGAGATGGGTCACAACTCAGAGGTTGTCCCGAAATTCAATCATGGCCTACATGCTTGGCCTAATAATGAAGAATATGACCCAACATGGTCCAATAGATGCAAAAAGAACTCCAAGCATGCTTTCAACGCTTAATTGACCATATAGATGATAATGCTAATGGCAAATAGCACATAAAGAGTCATGTTCACAAATTCCCATAATAGACATAATAAAAACGCTTAATAATAAATAAGCAAAAGAATATGTATTGCATAACAATCATTATAAATATTCATTCAAAATTGACTAAAAGTCAAATTAACTAAACATCTTTCAACATTTATTTGACCACGCAGGATCATCATATAACGAGGAAAAAGAGTGGAAAACCTAATCTAATCTAGGAAAGTCTCAATCCAAGCTCACTAGATTATCTCTCGACCCAGGAGGTGATGGATCTTCATCCTCTCTAAATGTTGGCTCCTTGCCCTTGCATCCACTAGTCGGGATATAGGGCGGAATGACTCTTGCCTTCTTACCAATAGGGGTAAAGAGGGCACGATAGGCTCTAGCATTCATATGACTACGACGCTTAGGCTTTTTACAGGCCTCGCAGTAACCTGAAGGAAGTGGTGTCAGAACACCTCGATGAAGCCAGTCATTTTCCGCGAGTTGGAGTTCTGCGGAAACAACCTCAAACTCTAGGAACCAACGATATGACTATAACGCTCCTTAAGACCTATCCATGGATTCTCCATGGGAATACCAGCAAGTGCCATAGAGAAGTAGTAGGCAGGGTGCATTGTGAAGTTGTAATCATGTAGGTACATATACAAGGTATCGTCGACACGCTCCATGTAGTCAAAAACATGCTCCCCTTCCCGCACCCGAAGCAAAAGCGATGGGACGGGTGGGAACTCAATGTCGTCAGGAGTGATGTCTCGAGTCTGCACTGGGTCAGGTACAAAGAAAGACTTGTCATCCTCTACTTGCTCAGCAGCTGGAGGCTCCATAGGCTCATGAACTGGAGACTCCACTGGCTCCTCGTCTTCCTCAGCAGGTGGTCCTCCGGATGGGTGAGAATGACTCATGATAGGCTCTCCCGGGAAGTACTCTAGACTCATCTCGGGATCCTCCTGCTCCATGGGATCAGTGTAGGACAAGGGCTCGGAGTCCTCAGAAGGATCGGACTCGGAGGAAACAGTGCGAGGTGGCGACATCTGGTCCCAACCAGGAAATAAATGCAGGTTGCCGACATTCTTACGAGCCGTAGATTTTCTTCAAGTCTGCCTCTGTCTTTCCATCTGCAATGAGCAATCACGTAATAAGTAACTATAAACCACAACTGAAAGTGATTTCAAATAAACTCGATCTAAAGCAAAACTTAACGGCTTTAAATTTACATTTTAATTTCCCACCAATTATTACTAATCTTAATTAACAAATTTATTAACTGAGGCAGCTTTTAAACCTAGGGCTTTGATACCATTTGTAACACCCTCCGAATTTGCAACGATTTTCGAGGCTACCCAACGTCATTATCCATGACGCGGCACCGATGAACCATCCCAAACCCAGGGGTGGTGCTAATGCCACATTTATCGTTAAGGAATAAATGCGAAGCAGAAAGAAATTGTTAGGTTTAAAAGAGCCTACTAAACTGAAGAGGAAACTTAAACATTAATAATTGAAATTGTCAAAATGGTGAAATAACATGAGTAATCTTATTACTATCCTTTCAAAAGGAATATCTAAACCCAGCAGCGGAAAATAAAGACAAGTGAGCTCCAAGGCATATCTAAGCCAACTCCGAAAAGCGATCTTATTTGACATTACCTGCACATTTAATTTCCATGACGGAAATAGGAAAATAGAAAAAGAAGAGAGAAAGCAATATTAGATAAACTGAGTGATTAACGCCCAAACCCAGTAAAATCATTTTGAAAACCCTTACCTTGGGATTTGAGAAGAATCATTGAAATTCATTTGCATACGCAGGTAATTAGTTAATTCAAGCACACACAATTGATCACATTATTATAATCTTTTAAAAGTCATCATCACCGCAACAGTTATAATAAGTCACCTGAACAGAATTAAGAGAGTGATAAAAGACCGAGGGCGTACACTCACGACATCTATGGAGGTTATCACCTCAATTTAATAATAATGCCATGGACTTAAAGACTCTAGTGTGCACACTAACTCAATTGCAACTCATGGTTAACAAGAGGACTTATAGAACGGGGAATGATCCGTCCCGAACACAAACATCGTTGTGTCCATAATGAAATAGATACTTTGGGGATCACTCATCCCCGGACTACACAATATGCATGTGCAGTCCCGATGCTCGACTACTCTTACGGAACCAATAGGAGTCTTAATCTCTTTTTAATTCAATTACATGCAAAGGGTCTAAAAAAAGACTAAGGCACTAAGAGGCCAACATGCTTACTCATATACAAGCTATCGCTTTATGAATTGCTAAGCATATTACTTGATTAATCATCACCAAATCCTAATCAGGATTCTAACATGCTCTTAGCATAAATCACATTCCAATTAGGAAAAATATTCAACTATGATTCAAATAAGGCAATTAATTCAATTTAGCTTAGCATAAGTCATGATACATTCCATTGCCATAAATAGCCCAATTAACATTTAATTCTCATATCACAAAATAATTCAAATCTAAACATGCTATAATTGAAACATGCTATAATAATTATAATTAAAGGCATAATTGCATAATTAGAGCAATTCAACATGCTTTCCATAATTAATCATAAATTGCCTTTTAACACATAACACATCAAAACATTTTGTTTTGGGATAGGAAGAAGGTAGGCTCGTTAGCTTACCACTGAATTAAGCGCCGAGATTATGTCGAGAGCGTTCACTATTGACGGGACTATGAGCGATCTTCGGTTCCTAATTAATATTAATTAAAAATACAATCATACGCGGAATTGATAATGCAAATGAACTCTAAATTCAGATCTGATAATTATATTAAATTCCTTTCATTTTTCCAGTTGAAATAGGCTTTTAAAATTTGACAATCGGATTTGTAAAACTTTATAAACAATAAAAATACGAAATCAAATTCACTGAAATTCGAAAATTAAATCTGAAAATAAATAATAAATTCTGAAATTGTCAAGAACATTAAAAAAAATCGACAATCGATTCCCTCCAAATGACGCGACCACGGCCACCCACAAGGGGGCCCATGGTCCGCCCAACACCAGACCACCACCCACCGGCCATGGCGGCGCCGGTGGTGGCACTGGTGGTGCAAACGCGAGGAGAGAGAAAGAGAGAGACGAGAGAGAGAATGAGATGGAGAGAGAGAAAAAGAGCGATGACGGACACGGCTCCACCACCCAAACGCCTCCCTGGACTCACCCCACCATTACCGGCCACAAGGCGACATTTGGGGTGGTGTTCCTAGTTCACGGGCGAAACAGAGAGGAGAGAGAGAGAGATTACGAAAACAGAGTAGAGAGAAAATGCGGTGGCTAGCGTCTTATAACAGCCACCATGGCCGACCAGTAGGTGGCTGTTGGGTGGTGGTTCGACGTTCATCGGCGCAACCAGAAAAACAAGGGAGGGGGAGAGAAATGCGAGAGAGAGAGAGAGAGAGAGAGAGAGAGAGAGAGAGAACGGCGACAGGGCGGCTGCCCTGGTCGCCTGGCGACTCACCGCCGGTGGCTGGCAGGTGGTGGCAGCAGCAGCAGCAAGGGGGAGGGGAGAGAGTATGGTGAGAAAGGGAGAAAATGAAAGAGAAGGGAGAGGGAGAGAGAGAACCGTGAGAGTGAGGAGAGAGAGAGTGAGTGTGTGTGGTTTGACTATAGCTTTGACCCCCTATATATTAACCCTTGGTCAATCTTGGTCCAGCATTATTCACTCCCCATATCACTCACTAATTAATACTAATTGATTATGAAATCAATTATGCATAATTCACTCCACTCTAAATCAGATTTTTATTTTGAAATCTCCCACATAAATAATTCAAATTATTTAAATAATAACTCCCCATAAATATTTGAATAATTAAAATCCATAATATTTATAATTAGGCCTTTAATATTAATTATGGAAATTATCCATCCATAATTAGTAATTCAAATGATTGTAATATAATTACGATAAATTAAATGAAAATCCTTTTTATAAAAATAGAAAATATCAGGGTATCACATAAACGTCATAGATGGAATGTCCTCGGTTTATGTAAAGATGAGCGTCGTGTCTTGGTATTCAACCAAATGGCTTGTCTAGCTCTCTTGTTACTCTTCAAGATGAATTATGACTATTTGCCTATGTGTGAGTGCAAATAAATTTCAAAGATTCTTCAAAAACCTAGGTAAGGTTTGCGAAAAGGTTTTTACTGAGTTTGGATGTTAATTACTCAGTTTTTCTGATTTTTGTTGTGTTTTCCTTTTGTTCTATTTTCGTCGTGGAAATCATTTGTTTAGGTAACGCTGAGTGAGGACTTCTTAAGCTTGGCGTAGTTATTAAGTTTCCGCTTTTAAACTCTGGTTTGGTTTGAATTGTCGCCCGTGTGTTTTGGGCTATAAATATTGTAAAACAATTTAAGTTCACTATTTAGACAATGTTGGATACTGTTTTATTAACCTTAGTTTTCATTTAGGGATACCTATTCTTTCTTTCTGCTTAGCATTTACTGCTTAATGATAAATGTTGCAGTAGCACCCTTGGGTTTGTGACGGTTCAGTGGTGTCGAGTCATGGATAATGACGTTGATAGTTCCCAGTAAATTCGGGAGTGTTACAAATGATATCAGAGCAATTCGTTCCTTTTGTTTACGAATAGTAGTGTTTAGATTAGGCTTTGCTACAATTGGATCAGAGCCGTAGGTTTTCCTAATATGGGTAGGGTTAATAAAGATTAGATAATCATGGGATATTAAGATCAAAAGTCAAAGCCGACGAGCGTTTGTGCTAGTATTAAGCTTTATGTGAAATCACAACTTATTATGTTTTATGATTTATGAATTCCTAATTTGGTGATGACTTACCTTTGTAGATGGTAACAATGGGTAAGACCGCAAGGAAATCGACGGCCAGGAACTTTCGTGTTGCGCGTCTGCCAGAACCAGTACCTAGTCCTGCTGAATCTTCATCTGTTCCGCCTGATCCTTCTATGGATTCATCGCAACCTGACAGCTTTGATGAGGTTGATATGGATGATTATGATGTGACCTAAGAGAGGCATCCTTTTAGTGAGACGACTGTTAAACTGAGTCCTTTGAGACCCCGCTCTCCATTTGAGTCTGAGATGACTAACACCTACAACTTCTATGAGGAAAGAGGTGTATTTGCTAAGACAAGTGAGGAACCTAAAGATGATTGTCCTCCAACTTCTCCTGAGTATACTCCTACTACCCCTATTGCTCAGGATTCACCTCGCAGGGTTGTCCCAGGGGAGCCGTATTTCCCTCCTCTTCCCTCCCTTGTGTTGCGTGAGCAAGAAGGTGAAAGAGTTTGTCATTAAGTGAATCGAATTTGAGAAAGAATTGAACAATTCTGTACAAAGCATAATGTTCTATTCCAAAGTGCTCACTATGTACGATTGGTGATTGATGGACTACCTAATAAAGATCCACGGAAAGGTGTGAAAGCTAAGTATGCCGATTTGGAAGTTGATGGTGAGCCTAACTATGAGCGTTATAGCTTTGAAGGAAAGTGGTATAAGCATCTCTCTGGTGTCCATGATGACTTGATGTTGATCGAGAACGACTGGATGTGCAAGGGAATTGTTTCTCCTACTACTGCATGCACTTGCAAGAAGAGGTGCAACATATGCATGTTCGTGATTATGTCGCTGCTATGAAGCCTATTGCTAAGAGACTTCGCAGAAACTTGAAGTTTAGACCCCCATCTACTTGCAAGCCAAGTGGAGTGGTGAAGAAGGAGGATAGAGATGATAGTCCTCCTGGATCTCGCGATAATCCTCTGTGTGTCGAATAGACATTAAATTAGCTTTATTTTGTTAAGAAATATTTAGATATCGTTGTGTGAGGCCTTATGAGCGAAATATTTGTTATTTATTTGGATGTTGAGTCGTATAAATGACGTACATTATTGCTTGACTTATTGTTAAGTATTATTTATGCATATTTGATTTGAGCTATATTCTATCTCTCTTACATTGTTATGATTGTTTCATTGATTATTTCCTAAATGATATAGCATGTTTATATGCATGAAAATAGCTGACTTATATGCAAATATGAAAGCATTAGCAATATGCATCGAATTCTATTACATTCGTCAAAAGCTATCGACAAGTGGCTAATTCACATCATAAAATAGAATTCTATGTCATAACATTTTCTCTTGAATGAGAAAATCATTTATTATCCAAAAAGAATAAGATGTATGACCTATGATCATGGTTTAACACTTTCAATCGTGTTAAATGCTAAATGATAAGAGTAGGGGTAATCTATCCAAATCTCTGACTATGTGCCCTCAAAAATGGGAATCCTAGAAACTAAACTTCTCAATGGCTCTATTCGCCATTTTTCATTATGATTTCAGATATTTTAAGAAACGATAGCTCAAAACCAAAGACTCGTGCGTATCGAGAATACCTTGGCTACGATGGCCGAGCAAGTCGCGCATCAACTGAAGCGCGACGAACAACTACATAATGCTCCAAATGCCGCTACAAGAGCATTCAAGGATTTTAACGCTCTTAAGCCCCCAACGTTTGAAGGTGGAGCGGATCCTACCAAGTTGGAGACTTTGATTATCGAGATGGAAATTTTTTTTCTAGCAACGGCTAGACCCAAAGATCAAAAGATCACTACAGCTTCGTACTACTTGAAGAATGAGGCTAACAAGTGGTGGTCAGATGTGGGTACAACATTAGTTTCTCAGCCTAACTTTGGGTGGAATCAATTCAAGGAGGCACTTCGCAAACGGTTCTATCCTAGATCACTTTGTCGTCAAAAACAAGCTGAACTTGAGTCTCTTACGCAAGGTAAGATGACTGTAGCCGAGTATACCTCGAAGTTTAATGAGCTAGCGGTATTCGAACCACTACTGGTGGCGGATGAGGCAAACCGCATGGGCCGATTTGAGGATGGTTTCGACTGGAACATCCAGCACTATGTAGCCGGATTGTCCAATACGTTTCAGGCTGCATATGATAAAGCCTTGAACCATGAAAGGATGGTTAATCGTAGGGATACTGTTCTCGGACAGAACAAGCGTGAGGAAGGGAACTCTTCCGAGATTGTTGAGAAGAAACCCAAGAGTGGTGGACAACACCATAATAACAACAATGGTGGTAATAATAATCGGAACCGGGATTCTGATAATAATAACAACCATCGAGCCGCAATCCTAGCTAGAAGGAACACTCCATGTTCGAAATGTCATAAGCTACATCCGGGAAAGAACTGTCAAGGAGAGGTTTTAGTTTGTTATGAATGTAACAAGACAGGCCATAAGACGTCTGAGTGTTAGAGTCGTGGGAAGAATAATAATGCGCCTAATAGAGGCAATGGCCAGAATAGGAATGACAATGATGGTAACTTCCGAGGCAACAATGGAGGTTATAATAACAATCGTGGGAACAACAACACTGCTGCTGCGACAGTGAATCAGGCTAATCCTCAGCCAATTGCTCTGAATCCCGCATCTAACAACAACAATAGAGGTGTCAATGGTAGAGTGTACGTTATGAATCGTACATAGGCCGTAGCAAACCCTAATGTTATCACTGGTACATTTCTAGTCAACTCTCATCCAGCTTTTGTGTTATTTGATTCCAGTGGTTCGCATTAGTTTTTGTCAAGGAGCTATGCAAATAAACCGAACATAAAATCTAGTCATATGTCTACTGCCAGTATAACCCTGTCTAATGGAACTAGAGTATGCTGTAATGCTCGATTTGAGAACTGTCCTGTTAGTATCGTTGGTGTGAGCTACCCGGAGATTTGATCGAAATTGATCTTCAGGAGTTCGATGTGATTTTAAGAATGGATTGGTTAGGCAAGTATAGGGATAAGATAGAATGTTTTGAACAAAAGGTTTCTTTTAATGGACCTAAAGGTCGTAGGGTGTCATATCGAGGAATTGTAGTGAAACCTAAGTTGAACGTTGTGTCGGCAATGAAAAAAGTCGAGTACGCGACGAAAAATCGCGCTATCTTTCTTTGTCATATTCAGGATATGAGTCGAGAAGAGACGCCATCGACTCCTATCCCAATCGTTTCTGAATACGAAGATGTGTTTCTAGACGAGATTCCGGGAATGCCGCCGCAAAGGCTGATCAATTTCACGGTTGAATTAGCACCTGGTGCAGCACCTATCTCGAAAGCTCCATACAGGATGGCTCCTACGGAAATGAAGGAATTAAAGACGCAACTCGAGGAATTGCTTGATAAGGGATACATCCATCCTAGTGTGTCGCCTTGGGGAGCTCTAGTTTTGTTTGTTAAGAAGGAAGATGAAAGTATGCGATTGTGTATCGACTATAGAGAACTCAATAAAATTACGATAAAAAATCGCTACCCACTTCTCGGGATAGATGATCTGTTTGATCAGTTGAAAGGAGCTGCAATATTTTCTAAGATTGACTTGAGTTCAGGATATCACCAGTTACGAATTGCAGAGCCTGACATTTCTAATACTACCTTTAGGACAAGGTATGGTCACTATGATTTTACCGTCATGCTATTTGGTTTGACAAATGCGTCAGCAAAGTTTATGGATCTCATGAATCGGACGTTTCAGCCATATCTTGATCAATTTGTTGTGGTATTTATTGATGATATTTTGAAGTATTCAAAGACTAGATAAGAGCATGAAGAACACTTGAGGATTACATTGGAGATTTTGAGACGACATAAGCTTTATGCTAAGTTGTCAAAATGTGAATTTTGGTTGAGACCGTGTCTTTCTTAGGACATGTGGTGTCTAAGGATGGTGTAGCTGTAGACCCAGAGAAAATACGAGGCGTCACTGATTGGACAAGGCCTACTAATGTGACTGAGGTTCGTAGCTTTTTGGGCTTAGCAGGATACTATAGGAGATTTGTCGAGAATTTCTCCAAAATTTCTCAACCAATGACGAACTTGATGAGAAAAACCACTCGTTTTCAGTGGAGTGACAAGTGTGATGGAGCTTCTCAGGACTTAAAAAAGAGACTGACGTCAGCGCCAATTCTGACAGTGCCATTTGGAACTGAAGGATTTGAAGTTTACAGTGATGCATCAAAGAATGGACTTGGTTGTGTATTAATGCAAAATGGAAAGGTTGTGGCGTACGCGTCGCGGTAACTAAAGAAGTAAGAAGAGAACTACCCAACGCACGACATAGAGCTTGCTGCGGTCGTGTTTGCCCTGAAGATTTGTCGTCATTACTTGTGTGGATGTTCAGTGAAAATATTCACAGATCATAAAAGGTTTAAAGTACACATTCACTCAAAAGGAGTTGAACATGCGTCAGAGAAGGTGGCCTGAGTTACTCACGGAGTACGATTTGGACATACAATACCATAAGGGTAAGGCCAACATGGTGGAAGATGCCCTGAGTAGGAAGACTTGCCACACGTTGAATACAGCTTTTATAGTGCCAGATAAGATTATTCAGGATTTGCAGAATCATGACATTGAAGTGGTGTTGGGAGGCGAAATGCATGGCACGTTGAATAAGATGTCATTAAACCTGACTTTGCTAGATGAAATCAAAGAGAAGTAAGTGGTTGATGAGGATCTCTTGCGTATTGTCCATCATAAGAGCGAGGGCCGTTCTGAAGATTTTGATATTGGCCAAGATGGTATGTTAAGGTTTAGGGACAGGATTTGTGTTCCGAATGTTCCTGAGATTAGGAACAAGATTTTTGGTGAAGCGCATAACACTCCGTATTCTTTACATCCAGGAGGTGATAAGCTTTACAAGGACATTCGATCCACGTTTTGGTGGAAATGAATGAAAAAGGACGTGGCCGAGTTTGTAGCTAAGTATTTAACATGCCAAAAGGTTAAGATTGAACATAAGCGTCCAGAAGGAATGTTACAATCGCTAGATGTACCTACATGGAAATGGACATCGATCGCGATGGATTTTGTCATCGGTTTACCCTTGACACAAAAGAAGAACAACGCAATTTGGGTCGTTGTAGATAGGTTGACAAAGGTCACCAGATTCATTGCCATGAATGATACATGAGATATGGAAAAGCTCGCGGATGCATACATAAAGGAAATCATGTGATTACATGGTGTTGCAGAGGATATTGCTTATGACAGAGATTCATGATTTTTGTCACATTTTTGGACAACTTTACAAGAAGCTTTTGGTAGTAAGTTCAAGTTGAGCACAACTTTTCATCCAGCTACTGATGGGCAGTCCGAAAGGACAATTCAGACTTTGGAGGACATGTTGCGTGTGTGTGCCCTTGAATATCAAGGATCGTGGGATAAACATTTACCACTGATTGAATTTTCGTACAACAACAGTCATCACACGAGCATCGGCAGATCCCCTTACGAGGCATTATATGGTAGAAAGTGTCGTTATCCAGTTTGTTGGAACAACATTAGCGAAAAGGTCGTGATGGGTCCCGAGTTAATACAAGATACCGTTGACGTGGTCAAAGTCATTCAAGATAAGATGCGTGGGGCCCAGGATCGCCAAAAGTCCTATGCAGATCGAGGTCGACGACCTGAAGAATTTGAGGTAGGAGGAAAAGTACTTTTATGAGTATCACCCACCAAGGGCGTAATGCGATTTGGTCGAAAATGGAAGCTAAGTCCCAGATATATTGAACCATATGAAGGTCTCGAGAGAATTGGTGAAGTAGCATATCGTCTCACTTTGCCAGTGGAACTGTCAAAAGTTCATAACGTCTTTCACGTTTCTCAACTGAAGCGCTATGTACACGATCCGGCACATGTTGTACAACCTGAAGAGTTGGAACTTGACGAAAGCCTGACTTATGAAGAGAGACCTCTTAAGATCGTTGATCGAAAGGGTAGGGCTACGAGATCGACATCCTTTCCCATTGTCAAAGTTTTATGGTCTCGTCATGGCTCCGAGGACGCTACTTGGGAAGCTGAATCACTGATGTGGGAAAAGTACCCTGATTTAGGGACGAAACTCCTTTTAAGGAAGGTAGACTGTCACGCCCCAAAATTTTGTTTTCTTATGACTTATTACGTGGTATATGTGCAAACATTCCCTATTGCATTGCTAAGCGAGTAGAAACACGATGATGTCTCTTCTCTTTTCACGAGTCCGGATCCTAGAAATCGTATTGTGTCTTGTTAAAGACAAACTTTTAAAATCTTCAGAGTGCAAACTCCAAGTTTTGAGGACAAAACTTCTTTTAAGGAGGGTGAGATGTGATACCCCAATATTTTCTATATTTATTATATAGATTTAATGCATTTTTAAATATATTTATCGTAATTAATTTACGATAATGCAATTCTCGTATTTGAGATTGTTCTCGTCATTAAATTATTGAGACCGTAGTAATAAATATAATTGATTTCATAATTTAAATTATTTGAACGATTTAGTTTTTTAAATCGCTTTACTCATTTGAGAGCAATTACTATTTATAAATTAAATAGTGTATTTTCGGAAATAGAGTTTTTTTTTTAATATTTAATTAAATAAATAAAATCTAATTTTGGAGTCCTAGTCCAACTAGATTAGGGTCAAGTCAAACTGCGCCTGAGGAGACTATAAATAGGACCAAAGGGCTCACCCTTGGACCCTTTGTTAGGCATTATCCAACCGTGCACCCTGACACTCACAAATCACTTTCTCTCTCTTCACATTCTCCATCTCTCACGTAATCTCCCTCTCTCCCCTTCCCATTGTGTTTTCCGGCCAAGCAACCTCCACCACCACCTACAGTAGTGAGTCACCGGCGAGTTGGGCAACCCCCACCGCCTTCTCTCTCTCTCTTTCTCCCTCACTCTTTCTCCTTCTCTCTCCCCTGTTTCCTCTTTCTCGCTCTCTTCTGTTTTGGCTGCGAAACCGGCGGGCAATAGCCGGACCACCGCCGCTATAGTCACCCCCACCTCCGGTTGAGGCGCGGGCAAGGCCGCGGCAGCCCCACCAAGGCCACAGTCTTGCAATTTCGCGTCGTGCTCCGTTTTTACGTTCTCTCTCTCCTCACGGCCGTGGGTGGACCACGGTGGACCCTCACAACCACCGGGGCCGGCGACGGCAGCCCAGGTGGCTAGGTGGGTGGTCGACGCCGTGTGGGACCCCCTCGGTGGCCGTGGGTGATGGTTTTTATTTTTGTGTTCTTGTGGTTGTTTTCGAAATAAAACAAAAATAAATTCTTTAAATAAACTGATATATTTTTTGATTTTCAGCAGTTTTGATTTTTTGTTTCAATTGTTTACGGAGTTTTACAAGTCCGATTATCGATTTTCAAAAGCCTAGATTGGTTAGAAAAATTCAAAGAATTTAATGGTATTGTTAGATTTAATTTTCGCCAACAGTTATATTTTATGGATTAGATTTGCTAATTCGGTAATTTGTTTTAATTAGGATCCGAGACCCGTTCGTGAACTCAAACGCTTCGTAGGACTCTTTATAGCTTAGGAGCGTAAGACAAGGTAAGCTAACATGCCAACCTTCTTCTAAATCCCAAACAAAATATTTGTTGTTGCTACGTGCTATTTGTGAATAATTATTAAATATATATGCAATGCATGATTTAATTATTCTCGCTTATAATCATGATTATGATTTATGTTATTTTAAGCGTGTACCCTGTAGGGATTTTTTTATGATGTATAATCATGAATATTGGATTTATATAATGTTAAATAACTCATATTCTAAGTATTAAAGTACTTCATGAATTATGGATTTAATTGCTTCTATGCATGGTTTATGTACGTCATGTGGAATTATGATGTATCGCTTGTCATATGAATTATATGTACCTTATATGTTGATATGATTACTTGTTAAAGTGGAATCATGTTATTGTGCCGAAGTGCTGCTGGATTTCTATTATAATCCATTATTTGCCCAATTGCACAAATGAGTTGTCAATCATGTTAACTTGGATATAAGTTAAATTGGACTCTGGGTTCCTTTTTCATTATTATATAAGTTCTTATTGAACCTCGAATGTTAAAATAAATTAATAAAGAGAATAAGACTCCTAATGGATCCTTAAGAGTAGTCGAGCTTCGGAGTGCACTAGTGAGTGTTACTCAAGGGATGTGTGATTCCCAAAACTTTGCTCTCTCACTCTGGATACAACGATGTTGTATTCGAGACGGATCATTTCCCATTTATTAAGTCGTCTTGACTAACCATGAGTTACCCCGAGGTAGTATGCACACTGGAGCCTTTAAGTCCATGGCAAGATTATTATTCAAGGCTTCGCCTCATAAACGTCATACATGGTATGTCCTCGGTTTATGTAAAGATGAGCATCGTGTCTTGGTATTCAACCAAACGGCTTGTCTAGCTCTCTTATTACTCTTCAAAATGAATTATGTCTTGTGTGATCATTAAATAAGATAATATTGAATGAGGTGTCTTATATGACTATTTGCCTATGTGTGAGGGCAAATGAATTTCAAAGATTTTTCAAAAATCCAGGTAAGGTTTGCGAAAAGGTTTTTACTGGGTTTGGATGTTAATTACTCAGTTTTTCTGATTTTTGTTTTGTTTTCCTTTTCTTCTATTTTCGTCGTAGAAATCTTTTGTGCAGGTAATGCTGAGTGATGACGTCTTAAGCTTGGCGTAGTTATTAAGTTTCCACTTTTGAACTCTGGTTTGGTTTGGATTGTCGCCCGTCTGTTTTGGGCTATAAATATTGGATAATAATTTAAGTTCACTATTTAGACAATGTTGGTTAATGTTTTATTAACCTTAGTTTTCATTTAGGGATACCTATTCTTTCTTCCTACTTAGCATTTACTCCTTAGTGATAAATGTTGTAGTAGCACCCTTGGGTTTGTGATGGTTCAGTGGTGTCGAGTTATGGATAAGGACGTAGATAGTTCCCAGTAAATCGTTGTAAATTCGGGGGTGTTACAAAGAGTCTGTGGGAACAAGTGATTGTAGATATTTTTCTCAACTCCTCTTAAGCCCATGGAAGTAGGGAAGGCCTTGAGGTGGTCTTGTGGATTATTAGTTCCAGTGAATGTCAGAACCTCGGGCATGGAGAACATGGCTGGAAGCTTGCCCTTGACTTTGGGATTGACTTTACCAACATTAGCATTGTAGTTGGAAAATATGCCGTTTTTTTTGAGCATAAGGTCAATCTTTTTGAGCTTAGGACTTGCTCATCTTCCTCAATGTCGGAGTCAGAAAGTACCATTGTGTCCTCCTCATTCTTCTTGTCAAGAGCATCTATCCTTACTTGTATCTTACTTACCTCACCCGTGATCTCCTCGAGCTTTCCGTCAGTGGTCTTGACCATAGTGAAGTTTGGGGGTGTGATTGGTGAGGTAAGGGATGTATTGAGTGGTGGTGAGATTTGTGGTGGGGATGGATTAAGGGGTGACGGCCTTTTGGAATGTGGTGGTGTCTTGGATGTAGCTTGTACACGTACCAATCTGTCGGACGATCGAGCCTAACCTTTGTCATCGTAATTCTTCCTCGAGCCCCCAATCCTGAACACAAGTCACAACTTAGAAGGACGCCAAAGAAAGAACTTGAAAACAAAGACTCGTGATTTTTAGAAGATCCTCGATAGCCCCTAAGCTGTACTAATCAAAGGAAGTCTATATGAACTCGGATGCATGATGATGACAATGCAATGACAAAGTTACGACAACAATATGCAAGAAGCATGACGGACTGATCTTGACATGTATCATAATGAATTGACGCAAAATGACCCTAGAAGACTTAATGAATGACTTGTGTAGACTTCTAGTGCATGAGACGTAGTGAACAAATGGAGACATTGACGAATGCAAGACTTGGACTTTTGTACAAATGCAGATGCAAATTGGCGACAATGCAAGCATGACAACTAATTATGAATCCTAACATGGAGCGTCTAATATGTATAATGCAATGTAATGCAATGTAAAGAAATGGAAACGAAGAAAATGACAACCTAATCCTAAAATCCCGATTATTTCATCGGGGAAACGAGTGCTCATTGAAAAGAATTCTCGCACTATTTTGGCATTAGGAATACCCTAAAAATAAAATAAAAAGACTCGTAGCACGTAAATACATGTTGGCACATAGTCACGGCATTCATGCAATCAGCCAAGCATTACAACAACGCAGTTACATGCAAACGTGTGATCAGAAGGGCATTATAACGAAACATGCACAACAAGCAAGCAAATGCACGAATGTGGGCTAGACGCTTTTTGGCTCCTGTGAGGTCACCACAACAAATTACAATTTCCATCCGGCGGATGGTCGACACATCAATTGTAATTCTTTTCACCAACAAGAGTCGATAAGTCGTGGGTGAGGAAGCACCGGTTTTCACGATAGGACAACTGTATATTCCTTATATGGGTTGTCTAAGAGTTACGACCCAAACTTCCTCGAGGGTCGATATGGGTCAAAAGATTGTGCCAATGCACATGCAAATGATGCAATATATGGAACATGTTATTAAACAATTAAGCAAATTTGACTTTCTAGTCTCACCCTCCTAAATAAATCCCCAGTGAAGTTGCCACTGCAAGGACCCGGAATTTCTCGCGCCACGGAGTGTGTCCTTATAGAAAATTTGTAAGGTGGGGGCTTTAGATAAGTTCAAGGAACCGTCGAGTTAGAAAAGCTTTTGAAAAGACTTGAATTGGATAAAAACCATGAAAGAGGTCACAAATCTACTATCGGAGTTTTATCGAAGGGACAAACCGAAGGGACAATCCTATAACGCGATAAGTGAACTAATCATGTTTTTAGAAAGACTCCCACTCATATAGAACGTATGAGTACTCAAGAATAAAGGGTTCGGGGGCGAAGGTACAAGGTGGGAAGGTGTTAGGCACCCAACTCGCCCGCTTTATGACGGCCTCTACTAACTCAAGTTTGCTTATTAATTTAAAGACATGATTCCCACACAAACCGGATTGACAACCTAGACTTAGATTATTAATTGGTTCATCACAAGCATCACGATATTTATTATTGACCATTATATAGACATGCATTTGATTGGCAAGTTGAGCATTAGAACAACTAGACATGCTTATTTACAGAACTGAAAGACAATATTTAGTAAGCAATAAAAGACATGATTGGCATGATATCTACATTATGACTACTAAAAAATAAATAGTTAAGCAATTAATTTAATTTGATCCCTCAGGAGTTAGTACCTGAACTGTAGGCTATTTAGCAAATGAATAGAAAAGCAAGATCTTAAGTAAAGAAAGAGGGGGAAGCTCGGTGTCAATACTCCCGAGAATAGAATAGAATTGTTTATGGGAGAAGACGGAGAAGCTCAGAGTCAATATTAGTTAGAATAGAGGGTGTCAACTGTAGACTGTGTGTTTTGAACTGAGGGAGGAAGGTCGTATTTATAGAGAAAGTAATAGGGTTGGACGGGTGAAGAATGACCGAAATTCGAAAATTGGGCTTGAAAAAAGATGGGCTCCAGAAGACATTGCGAGCACTACTAGCGGCTCTGGGTAATGTCCCAACGCCGCCAGCTGGAACGTTGCCGGGCTATATCTCACTCGTTTGGGCTCCAAATTGGATGATTCAAGATGCGTTGGAAAGCTTGTTGAGTCTAGTTTCAAATGGTGTTTGGGTAATAGAATATACCCGAAAGCGTAAGGCGATGTCCATTTTAGAGCACACACCAAAATTGGGCTCGTAAATCCTTGGTTGGAAATGTAGTGTGGGCTCATGATATTTCATCGGAAATATATTTGAATAAGGAATATATATATATAAGGCTTGCAAATTAAATCAACCAAATGAACTCCCAAATTGGGCTGGAAGCACGGTCTACAGTATTCGGCTACATCTGTTTTGACCCTTAACTTCGTTTGGCCATAACTCTTAGGTGCAGAATTGTATTTGGACACGGAAGTAAGCAATGGAAAGCTCTTGAAAGGGGCTTTTTAATGAAGTGGAAATGGAAGAAAATTTTATAAGACTTGAGATCTCATTTACTTAACAAAGCATAATAGTACACAGATACATAAATTACTCATTTCATCATCGGGCATTTGGGGACATCTGACGACACTTTTTTGGCGTCTACATTGGGTGAAGCTCATAATACGCCGTATTTTGTACATCCTGGAGGAGACAATATTTACAAAGATCTTCGCCAAGTTTTTTGGTGGAAAGACATATAGCAAGAGGTCGCTGAGTTCGTGGCAAAATGTCTGACATGTCAAAAGGTCAAGATCGAGCACAAGAGACCTGGTGGAATGATATAATCACTGGAAGTTCCTACTTGCACATGAATTCGATTTCTATGGACTTTGTCATGGGTTTACCTTTGACCCAAAAGAAGAACAATGCCATTTGGGTAGCTGTAGATCGTTTGACGAAGGTCGCGAGATTCATCCCTATGAATGATACATGGGAAATGGAGAAGCTAGCTGACGCTTATATGAAGGAAGTCATGAGACTTCATGGTGTACCTGTAGATATTGTTTCTGATCGAGACTCGAGATTTCTCTCTCACTTTTGGCAGAAACTACAAGAAGCTTTGGGAAGCAAATAGAAGTTCAGTACTGCTTTTCATCCTGCGATTGATGGCCAGACGGAAAGGAAGATTCAGACTGTGGAGGATATGCTACGAGCGTGTGCCGTCGTATATCAAGCTTCGTGGGATAAACACATTTCGTTGATCAAATTTTCTTACAACAATAGCTATCATTCGAGCATCGATCGAGCACCATATGAAGCCTTGTATGGTCGGAAGTGTAGATCGCCTGTTTGTTGGAACAACACTAGTGAAACCGCAGTTTTGGGTCATGATATGATCCAGCTGACCGTCCATGTTGTGAAGGTGATTTAAGCAAAGATGCAAAGTGCACAAGATCGCCAGAAATCGTATGCAGATAGAGGTCGTATGTAACACCCCCCAATTCGCAATGATTTCCTGGGAACTATCAACGACGCTATACACGACTCGACACCGCTGAACCGCCACGAACCTAAAGGCGATCAACTAAACCTGCACTTAGGTTTCAGTGACGGAAACAAAATACAGAAGAAAAGAAAAGAAACAAAAGAGAAACAAAAATCAGATAAACTGAATAAACGTCATCCGTACCCAGTAAAAACATTTTGCAAACCTTACATGATGTTTTATAAGAATCATTGAAATTCATTTGCATACACACATAAGCATATAATCAAGCATACGCATAACGACATTCTTTTATATACAAATCTTGTATAGTGATCATACGAAATACGACATAGACAATTCGTCTTGATTAGAGAGATGTAAGAGAGCGAGTAGACCAGCGATTACCCATACTGTTCGTCGAAGATACAATCACGTTATGGACTTAATGACTCTAGTGTGCACACTACCTCTAGTACAATTACACGAGCCTAGAGGACTTAATAAATAGGGAATGATCCGTCCCAGACACACTGTGAGGTGTCCAGGCCATAAGTAACCTGGGAATCACTCATTCCTTGAACTACACCATTAGGTGTAATCCCGATTGCTCGACTACTACTAGGTATCCATTAGGAGTCTTACTCTCATTTAATTCAATTCACATAATTTGCATTGGTTGACATAAGTGGTACTACGAGACCACGACTTACTAATTCATGTCATGCTCTTGACAATGAATAGTAAATAAGGACCATAATTATAATTCAATACGATGAGAATTAAACATGCTTTAATTCAATAACAACGAGAATTCAATAATGACGACAAGTAATGTCTAGCACAATTTCAGCAGGGTAATATGATATCCAAAAATTCACAAATCACCAAAGACATTCAAGGATAATATATAGGTGCTCACTAGCAGTCACTAATACCCATTCCAACTAGCATATAATTAATAGCATAATAATACTAATAATTCACCATTCAATAATTGTCCAATAATCATCATATGGACTAACTAATTCCCAAAACATGCTAACATCAACATGCTAATTATATTCATATTTACAGCAGTAAATATGCTTAAGAAATCTCATAATAACAACGATATAATTTAATCATGCTTTGCATATTAAATTCACAACAAATTCCCAATTAGCACATTCCACATCAAAATAGTTTTGATGGGGTTTCGGAAGAAGGTAGGCATGAGCTCTTACCACTAATACGCTACGAACAGTAAGTATGCTCCAACGGTCGACGATAATCACGCTTGCTTGTTAGGTCCTGATTAAAAACAATTACCGAATCAATATTAATTAAATACGAAGATACAAAAAGTAACAAAATATCAGTCTGATAATTTTATTAAATTCCTTCATTTATTCCAACCAATCTAGGCTTTTGAAAATCCAAATTCCGATTCTGAATGAGTGCAGAAAAAGAAAAAAAAAACATTAAATCAAAAATACTGAAAATCGAATTAATAATTACGAAAAATATAAAAAACGAAACCCTAACTTTAAAACTAGGTCTAGGTCACGGGTACCCATGCATGAGACCCATAGCCCGACCCACCACCACCACCCATTGGCCGCCATGGCCGGAGGTGGTGGTCGCCGGAGCTCCGGCGACGAGAGGAGAGAGAAAATGCAAAAAGGGAGAAAGCAAGAGAGAACGCGAAAGAGAAGGGAGAAGACAGCAGGGGGGCGATGGGGCCACACCAGTTACTCACCGGTCGCCACCCAGGCGCCGGCCTGGTGGTCCGGTGGTCCCGCGAACACAAAAGAGAGAGGGAGGGGAAGACGGGAAAGAGAGAGAAAAAGAAAGAGAAAGAGAGAGGGAGAAAAGGAGAGAGTTACTGGCGGAAGGGAGGGGCGACGCCGGTGGTGTCTCAAGTGAAGTGAGAGAGAGAGAGAGAGAGAGAGAGAGAGAGAGAGAGAGAGAGAGAGAGAACCGTGGGTTTGTGGGAGGAGGAGAGAGAATTTGCAAAACTGATCAATTGCCTCCTCTTTTCTTTATATAGTCCCTCAGTCAACCCAAGTCAAAGACTACTAGGTTTAGGAATTTATTTACTAATTTTCTGATTTAAATAGCTTATTAAAACTAATTAAAACCAATTAAAACAATATGAATAATTCTAATTCATATATAAATCATTTTAATTAAACTCCCCAAAATTAATAAATGCAATTTATGAATGTCCCATAATAATATTTAATATTATTATGGCTTTAATTGAATAAATCGAATCCTTGAATATAAATACAATTTAATCTCCGAAACTATTTATAAATCATTTATAAATCAATATAATAATTATAGTAAATATTGGGGTATCACATTCTACCCTCCTTAAAAGAAGTTTCATCCCGAAACTTGAGACATGAAGTAATCACTTCAAAACAAGACAACTTTATCCATACGAAGGTATAAAACAAATTTTAGGACACTAACATATAAAAGATGAGCAAGTACAATCGTGTTTTTAAGTTGATTAGCATGCCCCATGCAATGCTTGAACATGCAATTCGTGCAAAGCGATAAAAAAAATACGCAACAGATGAAATTTCGAGGCGTGACATTCTACTCTCCTTAAAAGGAGTTTCGTCCTGAATCTCAAGTTGGACTAGTACCTTCGAGGAAGAGGTCTGGATACTTCTCGCGCATCGTGGATTCAGCTTCCCATGTTGCTTCCTCTTGACCTTGTCGAGACCAAATGACTTTGACGATCGGAATAATCTTTGTTCTATTTGAGCGCTTTTTTCGATCCACTATCTTGATAGGACGCTCTTCATAAGTCAGACTTTTGTCGAGATCCATCGTTTCAGGTTGAACGACATGAGTTGGATCATGTACGTATCGCTTCAACTGAGAGACATGAAACACACTATGGACTTTTGCAAGTTCCACAAGTAAAGCTAGCCGATAAGCAACCTCACCAATCCTTTCCAGGATCTCGTAAGGTCCAATATAACGAGGACTTAACTTCCCCTTACGACCAAAACGCATGACACCTTTGGTAGGAGATACTCGCAAAAGTACCTTGCTTCCCACCTCAAACTCTTCAGGTCTACGACCTTTATCTTCGTACGATTTCTGGCAATCTTGAGCACTATGCATCTTTACTTGAATAACATTGACCACGTCGACGGTCTGCTGGATCATTTATGGACCCAAAACTGCAGTTTCACTAATGTCATTCCAACAAACGGGCGATCTACACTTCCTACCATACAATGCTTCATATGGTGCTCGATCAATGCTTGAGTGATGGCTATTGTTGTAAGAAAACTCGATCAACGGAATATGTGTATCCCACGAGCCTTGATACTCGAGAGCACACGCTCGTAGCATATCCTCTAAAGTCTGAATCATTCTTTCCGTCTGACCATCAGTCGCAGGATGAAAAGCAGTACTGTACTTCAATTTGCTTCCAAAAGCTTCTTGCAATTTCTGCCAAAAGTGTGATAGAAATCTCGAGTCCCTATCTGAAATGATATCTTCTGGAACACCATGAAGTCTCATGACTTCCTTGACGTAAGCAGCCGCTAGCTTCTCCATTTCCCAAGTGTCATTCATTGGGATGAATCTCGCAACTTTCATCAAACGATCTACAACGACCCAAATGGCGTTGTTCTTCTTCTGTGTCAATGGTAAACCCATGACAAAGTCCATTGAAATTGAATTTCATTTCCACATAGGAACTTCAAGCGATTGTATCATTCCACCAGGTCTCTTGTGTTCGATCTTGACCTTCTGGCACGTCAGACACTTAGCCACGAACTCAGCGACATCTTGTTTCATACCTTTCCACCAAAACATTTGGCGAAGGTCTTTGTATAGCTTGTCTCCACCAGGATGTACAGATAAGGCGTATTGTGAGCTTCACCTAGAATCTGACTCTTGATATCCGGGTCATTCGGCACACAGATACGATCACGAAATCCTAAGACATCATCTCGACCAATAGAAAAGTCCTCGGATCTACCCTCGTCCTTGTGGCGTAGAATCCGTTGAAGATCCTCATCTGAACTCTGTTTACCCTTGAACTCGTCGAGTAAGGTTGGTCGAACTGACATATGCGCTAAGGTACATTGAAAGTCACCTTTCAGCACAATCTCCACGTCTAGACTTTGTATGTCACGAATGATCTCCTTTGGAAGTACTAAGGCAGTGTTCAACGTATGACGAGTCTTTCTACTCAAAGCGTCAGCTACCATGTTGGCTTTTCCTTCGTGATACTGAAAGTTGATATCGTACTCCGTCAACAACTCTAGCCATCTTCTTTGACGCATATTCAACTCCTTTTGCATAAATATGTACTTGAGACTCTTGTGGTCCGTGAACATCTTGACATCAGAACCATAAAGATAGTGTCTCCAAATCTTCAGGGCAAATACGACAGCGGCGAGCTCTAAGTCGTGAGTAGGGTAGTTATCCTCGTGTTTCTTCAATTGTCTTGAGGCATAAGCCACTACCTTACCATGTTGCATCAAAACACAACCTAAGCCATGCTTAAACTCGTCACTATAGACTTTGTATCCTTCAGTTCTCGATGGCAAAGTCAAAATCGGCGCGCTCGTAAGACGTTTCTTCAACTCTTGAAAAGCAGCTTCACACCTTTCAGACCATACTAACTTCATCGTCTTCTTCATCAAGTTTTTCATAGGCTGCGCTATCTTGGAAAATCCTTCCACAAACCTACGATAGTAACCAGCTAACCCAAGAAAACTTCTAACCTCAGTCATGCTCTTCGGTGCGGACCAGTCCATAACAGCTCTAATGTTTTCCAGGTCAACAACAACTCCACTCTCAAACACCACGTGTCCTAAGCAGGAAACAGTTTCTAAACAAAAACTCACACTTTGACAACTTCGCCTAAAGTTGATGTCGTCTTAAAATCTCCAAAACGGTACGCAAGTGGTGCTCATGCTCAGCAGCGTTCTTCGAGTAGATCAAAATATCGTCAATAAAGACAACTACGAACAGATCGAGATAAGGCTGGAACGTACGGTTCATCAAATCCATAAACTTCGCAGGTGCGTTCGTCAACCCAATAGGCATAACAGTGAACTCATAGTGTCCATACCTCGTCCTAAACGTGGTCTTTGCAAAGTCAGGCTCGAAAATCCTGAGTTGATGGTATCCTGAACGTAAGTCAATCTTTGAGAAGACAGTCGCTCCACGGAGTTGGTCGAATAGGTCGTCAATCCTCGAAAGTGGAAAACGATTCTTGATCGTAATCTTGTTCAACCCGCGGTAGTCTATGCACAGTCTCAGTATTAATTAAATACGAAAATACAAAAAGTAAAGAAATCTCAGTCTGATAATTTTGTTAAAGTCCTTGATTTATTCCAACGACTCTAGGCTTTTGCAAATCCGAATTCAAAATGAGTGCAGAAAAATAAAAACATTAAATCAAAAATACTGAAAATCGAATTAATAATTACAAAAAATATAAAAAACGAAACCCTAACTTTAAAACTAGGTCTAGGTCACGGGTACCCATGCATGGGACCCATAACCCGACCCAACACCACCACCACCACCCGTTGGCCACCATGGCCAGTGGTGGTGTTCGCCGGAGCTCCAGCGACGAGAGGAGAGAGAAAACGCGAAAAGGGAGAAATCAAGAGAGAACGCGAGAGAGAAGAGAGAAGAGAGCAGGGGGGAGACGGGGCCACGCCGGCCACTCACGGGTCGCACCCAGGCGCCGGCCTGGTGGTCCGATGGTCCCGCGAACTTAAAACAGAGGAGGACGGGGAGACGCGAAAGAGAGAGAAAAAGAAAGAGAAAGAGAGAGGGAGAAGAGGAGAGAGTTACCGGCGGAAAGGAGGGGCGACGCCGGTGGTGTCTCTGGTGAGGTGAGCGGCTGAAGTGAGAGAGACGAGAGAGAGAGAGAGAGAGAGAGAGAGAGAGAGAGAGAGAACCGTCGGTTTGTGAAAGGAGGAGAGAGAATGTTGTGAGGGTTTGATCAGTTGTGCAAACCTGATCAATTGCCTCCTCTTTTCTTTATATAGGCCCTCAGTCAACCCAACTCAAAGACTACTAGGTTTAGGAATTTATTTACTAAATTTCTGATTTAAATAGCTCATTAAAACTAATTAAAACCAATTAAAACAATATGAATAATTCTTATTCATATATAAATCATTTTAATTAAACTCCCCAAAATTAATAAATGCATTTTATGAAAGTCCCTCGATAATAATTAATATTATTATGGCTTTAATTGAATAAATCGAATCCTTGAATATAAATATGATTTAATCTCCGAAACTATTTATAAATCATTTGTAAATCTATATAATAATTATAGAAAATATTTGGGTATCACATCGTAGACCTGAAGAGTTTTAGGTGAGAAAAAAGATACTTTTGAGAGTATCTGCTACCAAGGGCGTTATGCGTTTTGGTCGTAAGGGGAAGTTAAGTCTTCGTTACATTGGACCTTACGAGATCCTGGAAAGGATTGGTGAGGTTGCTTATCATTTAGCTTTGCCCGTGGAGCTTGACAAAGTACACAATGTGTTTCACGTCTCTCAACTGAAGCGATACGTACATGATTTAACTCATGTCGTTCAACCTGAAACAATCGAACTTGATGAAAGTTTGACGTATGAAGAATGTCCAGTCAAGATCACCGACTAAAAGGAACGCATGGCTCGAACAAAGACTATTCCAATTGTGAAATTTATTTGGTCCCGTCAAGGTCAAGAAGAGGCAACCTGGGAAGCTGAATCCATGATGCGCGAGAAGTACCCAGATCACTTTATCGAAGTACTAATTTCATTTGAGGTTCGGGACGAAACCCTTTTTAAGGAGGGTAGAATGTCTCGCCTAGAAATTTCGTGTTTTGTTTCTCGCTTTGCACGAACAAGCATTGCATGTTGCATTGCTAATCGACTAAGATCACGATCGTATTACTCGCATTGCATTGATTAAATTATATCGTTGTTTATTATGAGAATTAGAAATATATTCTTCGCTGTAATTATGAATTATAATGAGTATGTTGAGTTTATGAAGTTTCGTTAATTAATTAGTTCATATGCTAATTATTGGATAAGTTTTGTGATGGAAAATATTAGTATTATTATGTCCTATTATATATGCTAATGGAATGGGATATTATTGAGTGCTAATGAGCACCTATTATGATATTGATGAGTGTAATTGATTGACCGAAATTTTGGTTATCATGTTTTACTGCCGAAGTGCAGCCGAAATTTTGTTAGACATATATGTGAGCATGATTGCAATATTTACTCAACAAAGCATGATTATTCTTAATATGCATAAATATCATTATAGTCGTTGTTGCTATTCATTGTCATAAGCATGAAATGAACTAGTGAGTCATGGTCTCGTTGTACCACTAAGTCAACCAATGCAAATTATGGGAATTAAATTATAATTGAAAATAATACTCCTAATGGATCTCTAGAAGTAGTCGAGCAATCGTTTTTATATCTAATTGATGTAGTCTAGGGATGCGTGATTCCCAAGTTCCGTATGGACACCTCGTAGCGTGTTCGGGATCGATCATTCCCCATTAGTTAAATTCTTTACGTATCGATTATTATGTTAGAGATGGTGTGAGTATACACTAGATTAAGTCCATGGCATGTCAATATCAATCGATGAACAGTATAGGTAATCATTGTTCTATTCGCTCTCTTATTACTCTAATCAAGATGGATTGACTGGTTATGTTCAATTGATCACTAAGAAAGAATTGTATGTAATTGAATGTCGAGTATGCGTGTGCTTGAATGTATGACTACTTGTGCATGCAAATGAATTTCAAAGATTCATCTAAAACACAGGTAAGGTTTGCGAAAATGTTTTTACTAAGTATGGGCGAACATTATTCAGTTTATCTGATTTTTGTTTTCTTTTGTTTCTTCTCTTTTCTTCTGTATATTGTTTCCGTCACGGAAACCAAAATGCAGATGTTGTTGAGTGTTCATGTAGCCTTGGAGATTCGATGTGGGCTTGTTCTCTAGAATCTTTATTTCATTAAGTTTGGGGGATTTTGGTTCGTGGCCTTGAAGGCAAAGTTGTAATAATATTTTAATGGACTTAAGTTCACCTTATAGACAACTCTGATATCAATGTTTTAATTCGTTTTAGTTTGTTTAGTTTGCTTCTTTTGATACCTATCCTTTCTTTCTACATAGCATTTATTCTTTTGCGATAAATGTTGCAGTAGTGCCCTTGGGTTTGTGACGGTTGAGTGGTGTCGAGTCATGTATAATGGCGTCGATAACTCCTAGGAAATCATTGTAAATTCAGGGGTGTTACACGTATACTCCCTCCGGTCCACGAAAATCTTGACGTTTGGAAAATATGACTAATATTAAGGAAAATACATTTTAGCATAAAAATTCCGAATTTATCCTTAAAAGAGCACATGAGGTATTAAGAGAGAGAGAGAGAGAAAAAAAATAATATTTAAGTAGGTATTTATTGCTTTCCTTGATTTTCTATTACTTTCCTTACTTTTATAGCTAGTGGCCTGAGATTCTTCTTTTTTTTTACTTTTTTTTTGGTAACTAGGTAGTGGGGGTAGGATTTTGGTAGGAAAGGGAGGAAAGAGTGGAGAAAATATGGGGGTGAGAAGGTGGGAGGGGTAAAATAGTAAATGGTGCTCAAATACATTACCATATAAGGAAACGTAAAGATTTCCATGGTCCAAACATAAGTGGAAACCTTAAAGGTTTCCGTGGACCGGAGGGAGTAGCTTGGAAGACAGAGTTGGCATTGAAGTTAGAACTCTTTATTTTAGTTAGTGTGTTGGGATTATTGGTTTTTGCCCTAGTTGGCAAGTTGTAATAATTTTAAGGGGAATTCCTATTGGGGCCTTGTGATTTTAACTTTTCCAAATGGTGCCCAAAACATTGATCGTAATCCAAATAGAACCGTTAAACTTTTGAAAATGCTTATTCCATGACACTACCGTTATTTATTTCTGTTCGTTTGCTGATTTATGTCAAATTATACGTTTAAGTTATACATTAACCTAATTTAATATGATGGGTTAAGAAGTAGATAGAGATAATTATACATTCACTTCCTTCTTCACGCTATTCATTCCAGATTCCACCATTTGCATCTTCTTCACTATTCGTCTCCTTCCTACCCAGATTTCTATGGGTGGGTGTTGTTTGTGGTGGTGTGGTTGGAGTTTGGGGTTGTGGGTATTGATTTCTGGGTTTCGTGGAGGTGGTAGTGTGAAGCTCTGGTGTTGGTGGTTACGCGGAGTGTGGGCATGGTGGTCTCTGGGTTGTGGTGGCTCGAAAATGGTGGTTGTTTGTGGCATGGGACTGTCAGGTTTTTAGGTTCTGCAGTGATGGTGTAGACACCCTAATCGGTTCTCATCCCCTGGCACCGCAAAAGCCAGATGATAGTAATGGATTAATAGGGACGTAAGTAGAAAGGACATTGCTCGAATGTCTAGACCAATATCCTTGAAACCTCAGCCTTTGGATAACCCATGTTATAAGGATTCCAACGCCTTTGACCTTGCCTTAATCAGGATCCTGGATCAAAAGATATCATGTCTTGAAGATTTAGGTAAAAACCGCTTGATCTTGACCCCATGGGTCTGCCCAAGGGCAATTTTGTAATTTACTGAGCACAAAAGTCAAAAAACCCTAGTCATGCGCGCCCCTCCATGTCCAGCGGGTAACTCGCTGGCCCCAACTAGCTTCCGCATAGCCGTTGGGCCAGGTTTTTGGCGAGGCCGAGTTTTGGCGCCAAGGTTTCAGCCCTAGGCCCTAATTTTGTCCCCTAACTCTATAAATATTCCTCATCACCTCTTACGAGAGATGTTCTTCAGTTTGCAACTTTGAGAGCACTTTTGAGAGCACAAAAACCTAAATCTTTGAGAGATTTCTTAATTTTGGAGATTCCAGCATTGCCTTTGCATTCAACCAGGCACCCAAGACAAAGAGCAAAGTCCAATCTACTAGTCTCATTCTACTAGAACGTCCAGGTTAACCATCCCGAGGGCCTAAATCAATCCTTTATTTCTTATTTTAATTGTTACAATCATGTTTTATTTAGCTTTTGATTATGGTTAGTTTAATTATGCGTGATTCAAGTTCATATTTTCATGCATGCACGTTAGTTTAGCTAAAGTTTAATTCCTTTTGCATGTCTTAGCATATTTTGCATGTAGAAAGCCTTTGGTCTGCATCTTAGCAAAAATTTTGCATCTTTTCACTTCCATTGATGTTACCAACAAATTTGTTAATTTGCATTTGCAATGCTTGGCGCATTTAGCAAGTATGGTAGGTTGGAGTTTATTTATTTATTGCTCCTCTTTTATGGCTTGTGTTTGTTAGATAAATTGCATGCAAATTGGATATAATTGTGCAAAATGAGAACGTTAGTAAATTAGTTGTCTTTAATCCGCCTAGTAAATTTTAGGACTTTGGACGACCGGATTTATGTGGAACCATATAGTTTAAATAAATATTTGACATGGATAAGATTAGTAGAGGTCGTTAATTCGGGCAATTTATATAGGATTCGTTTTATCTTTTCGTACACATACCCCCGAACCTAATCTTTGGCCCCCTTTGAGTATAACTCCATTCCCAATAGGAATTGGGTGCACTTTTGATGGTTTCCAATTGTTTCCTTAAAAATTGGCGGCGACTTCACTATTTGCTTAATTATTTCCTCTATTGAATTAATCATGTTGCAAGGACGTACTTCCTCTGTGCCATGAAAATGTTCACACTAGTGTTTTCACGGTCTCCAAGACACTGCTTTGACCGCAAATAATTGTAATTATGTGAATATATAAATTATTAAATTATGATTTCTCGAAAGTAATATTTAAAATGAATCCAACAAAAGTATTTTTACATTTAAAATCTTTATATCTTTTTACATATTTATGGTCAAAGATTGTAAAGTTTGACCTTAAAAATACTAGAGTCAACATTTTCATGGGACGGAGGAAGTATTATTTAAGAACCATTAACTCCAACCTAAGAATATAAAAGTCAAAATCTGCCCCGAAAGGGCGAGGGTTCTTGCAATGACAACTCAACAGGGAATAATTTAAAGAGGGTGTAATTCGAAGGCTTATCCATGTCAATTATTTATTTTAGCTATTTAGTTCAATTACCGTATGTGGTTATTTTTTATCACTTTGCATTCATATCATTCACTTGCATGCGTTATCTTCGCCAGATGGCGAAAGCCATCATCACACCATATTAGGATCTACCCCTTTGAGCACTGTCTATGACTTGGTTGGTGACCCACTAGGTCCGAATTGCCTTGCACATAGTCTTGTTCCACCCCATGACACTTCACATGTTTTCCATTCGAGGCATGCCAAACAGTACATCTAGTCTTACTATGCATCCCATAGATGACGAAACGCATCCGTTCATGGGTTCCCATATCTAACCATAGATTGCGTCAACCATTCCATTTAGTCCCATGGTCCATTTCAAGGTGGTAATTTATTTACTTGCTATATTGTGATTCATTCCTTTTTGCTATGTGATTTATTTCCATAGAATATTAGTACTAGATCCCCCCTTAGGATCTTTTTGAGTCTAGCTTTAGGCAAGTTGTCTCCTTTGTGTACTTGTGCGTTTTGTCAAGTTTTACAAATAGAGTCTAGGGTCTTTTCTTTTTGGGAATAGAATCCATGAGTAATTCCGACGATACTAGTAACCATATTAGGAAGACGTTTCTTTCCATACGAATTACATTGCATGCGAGTAATATATTCCCGTCAATGATATTTCCCAAAAGGAAAGAGTCATACTTTCCTTAAAGCAAGTCAAGAGCATAGTTTTCTTTTACAAAGCAAAGCAAGTCAAGAGTCTAATATCCTTATTATTAGTTTGTTTAGTATGCTCCTTTTGATACCTAGTTTTTCTTTCTACTTAGCATTTATTCCTTAGCGATAAATATTGCAGTAGCGCCCTTAGGTTTGTGACAGTTCAGTGGTGTCAAGTCGTGTATAGAGGCGTCGATAGTTCCAAGGAAATCGTTGTAAATTCGAGGGTATTACCAATGGTATCAGAGCCCTAGTTTGCTTAGGATTAGTAAATGAATTACTAAAGAACAGTTTCATTTTGGGAAAAATAATGCGTATTAGTCCTAGATTATAGGAATTACTTGAAATCTCTATGCTTGTGATTTATAAAGTCCTTATTGTTTGATTGCCTTTCTGTAGATGATAAGGACTAGATGATAAGGACTAGACCAACCGGGAGGAAATCGACTACGCGCAAGAGGGTTCGTGCAGTTGCTCAACCCGTTCACTTCGTGGAGTATGTACACTCATCTGATAGTGGGTCAAGAAGCAACGACGCGGATATCCTTTACAATTCCGCGCACGACGAGGTCGCACATGGCAATGTCTCACACGCCGACCACTAGTTCGACGATAATAAGAAAGCCTTCGAAGACGAGTCCGAGCCCGAGCATGTTCCCGTTGATGAGCCTAACCCTGTCAACCTTGAGGTACAGTTTGACTCTGGTACGGGGGCCACTGACATGCATGACTTGGAAGATATTGGTGACGAAAGCGACAACAATACTGCCCCTCCTCCTCATGCCAATGTGTCTCCTCCTGTGGAGCCATTCTTTGCTACTGATGCTAAGCTCGAGTACATTAGTACTTATTTACGACGCACCTTTACTGTGATTCAGCATTACAAGTACTAGAACGCACGATCATTCACCAAGGATTTTTGGTGGAAGTCCTCCTCAATGGTTTGCCTAACATCCATCCCTGGACAGCACTCAAGGAGAAGTATGATGACGTGGTCTCCAAGAGTGGTCATGTACACGAGAAGAAGTATGGCGAAGGTGACCGCGATGGGCTCTTTGCTTCAAAGGCGTTGGACACAAGCTATGTCTATCTGAGTTCGAATGGAAAGTCAACTGTGTGCTCATGCCTGCTCCAAAAGACATCGATGAGAATTGCTGGTTGAAGAAACGCAAGCATGTAGAAAACTTTAGAAGGCGTTTCATGCCTCAAAAGTTTGATCGCTACCCTTGTCCTTACACACCTTGCAAAGAGGTGAAGCCTAGGAAGAAGGACGATCATGATGTGCCCCCTGGGTCGAAGAAAACTCCGCGAGTGTCAAATTTAATTAGTCGTTTGATTTAGTAGTTTTATTTGAGATACATTATATTTTCAGTATCGTTGATAGCCCTACGTGGTCAAGATTGATGTGGGTGATGTAGTTTCTGAGAGGTTTCCATTTAAACAGGTTTCCATTGACACCTCATAAGCCCTATTCCGACTCCGACGGCAACATCGTCATTTAGCTCTCTTAAGGGAAAATTCGTCTTTTCACATCCCAATGGTAAGTTCGTACTTTCCCCTCCGAATAATACAGTCTCAAAACGTACCAGATACACAATTATATCTTGCTAGTTGCCTCCGTAAAGAATAACTTATCCTTTAAGGTAGCCGCGAGCGGCTAAGGGTGAGTTCATCCCTAGCCGTAGCTGCTAAGGCCTCAGCCAAGCGTGGCTGGCTAAAGGCCCAGCCGCTAGTGGCTGCGGGCTGTCCTTCTAGTAAAAGCTCATTTTTTCTGATTTCACGTGCACAATTCTATCTTTTGGTTGGACGGTTGCTAGCTCGTACCACTATATAAACAACCATTCGTCCCTAATTTCAATTTGCTCAGTCTTCATTAGACAACCAGTTCACAAGAACCGACCTCTTGTTCTGGCTTTTGTCTCTCTATTTCTTATCTTTCTTGGAGACCTTGTTTGCTAATAGTCAACCTTATTCACCAATAATCTTTGCTAACAAGTCTAAGGGTTCAGATACTAAACTTCCGAGTGCTCAAATCAATTTTGTTGCTTTTTTTATTGCTTTCCTACTTGTCAAAATGTAGATCTTATGCAAATCATGTAATTTATTGCTTTCTAAATATCGCTTGTAAATCTGTCAATATTCATGTTTCAGTCGTTGTAATGCTCAACTTGCTAATCGAATGCATGTTCACAAAGTGGGTAAATAACAATGTTTTGATGCTTGTGATCAACCAATTAATAGTCTAATCTAGGATTGTTAATCGGATTTGCATGGGAATTATGTCATTAACATATTAGGCAAACTTGAGTTAGTAGAGGCCGTTAGTTTAAACTGGCTAGTTGGGTGCCTAACACCTTCCCACCTCGTACCTTCCCCAAACCCTCATTATTGGGTACTCAAATGTTCTATATGAGCGGGAGTCTTTCTAAAAACATGACTAGTTCGATTTTCCAACTAATAAACCGTCTCTTCGGTTTTCCCTTCACTTCTTCCCTTCATTTCGTCCCTTCATTTTGTACCTTTCGATAAAGCACTAGTAGCAGAATCTTGGGTCCTTTCATGGTTTTTCTTCAATTCAAGTCTTTCAAATTCATTTCTAACTCGACGGTTCTTTGAACTTATCTAATCCCCTGCAAATACAAATTTTCTATAAGGATCTATTACATTGGTCCGAAAGCATGGGGTTTTTCGGGGTCCTTACAACACTCAAATGAATGCAAATAAAGCATTTGGGTGCTTTCTCTTAATAAAGAACACAAAAGAACTCAATCTATAGCACCGTAGTCGTAAGAGCTGTTAAGACGCGTAAATGCATTCAAAAGCTTTAGTTGGAGCTTGTTTGTGCTTTTAAACATCCTTGGTGTAGTTTCACACTCAAATGAATGAAAACAAAGCATTTGGATGTTGTCTCTTATTATGGAGCACAAAAGAACTCAATCTCTAACACCCTAGTCGTAAGTGCTGTTAAAACGCATTAATGCATTCAAAAGCTTGAGTTGAAGCTTTTTTAAACTTGAAAACATCATTTGTGTCGTATTACACGGAAATGAATGCAAACAAAGCATTTGGATGCTCTCTCTTAATATAGAACATAAATGTACTCAATCTCTAGCACCCTAGTCGTAAGTGCTGTTAAAACACGTAAATGCATTCAAAAGCTTGAGTTGAAGCTTGTTTGTACTTGCAAACTTACTTGGTGTCATGTTACAGGTAAATGAATGCAAATAAATAAATCATTTGGATGCTTTCTCTTAACACAGAACATAAAAAGAAATTCTCTAGCACCTAGACATAAGAGCTGTTAAAACGCGTAAATGCATTCAACAACTTGATATGAAGCGTGTTTGTACTTGTACACATCCTTGGTGTAATTCTCACTCAAATGAATGCAACCAAAGCATTTGGGTGCTTTCTCTTAATGTAGAATACAAAAGAACTTAATCTCCAGCACCCTTGCCGTAAGAGATGTTAAACAGCGTAATGGATTAAAAACTTTATTTGAAGCTTGATTGTACTTTCAAACATTCTTAGTGTAGTTTGACACTGAAAGTAATGCAAACAAAGTATTTGGGTACTTTCTCTTAATATAAAGCACAAAAGAACTCAATCTCTAGGAACCTAGTCGTAAGAGCTGTTAAAACGCGTAAATACATACAAAAGTTTGAGTTGAAGCTTTTTTGTACTTGCAAACATCCTTGGTGTCGTATTACAAGCAAATGAATGCAAACAAAGCATTTGAATGCTTTCTCTTAATATGGAACATAAAAGAACTCAATCTCTAGAATCCAAGTCGTAAGAGCTGTTAAAACACGTAAATACATTCAAAAGCTTGAGTTGAAGCTTGTTTTCATTTGTAAACAACCTTGGTGTATTTTGACACTCAAATGAATGCAGACAAAGAATTTGGGGTCTTTTTCTTAATATAGACCACAAAAGAACTCAATCTCTAGCACCCTAGTCGTAAGAGCTATTAAAACACGTAAATGAATTCAAAAGCTTGAGTTGAAGCTTGTTTGTACTTGTGATAGGCCCCCAGGTATACGGGTTATATCGAAGTAATAAAATATCGATCCATATGGAGCATGTGATCCCAAGTACTAAGTTTTCCTAAATTAAAAAGCTAAGCAATTATCAATTGGGTTTTGGATTGAAACAAGGAAAAATATTCACTAATATATGGAAAATAACAAGTAAAAAAGCCTAGGGTTGAATTCACTTAATCAAGATCTTAGATGCGAATAAACAAGTTTTAACTAGCATGTCATGTTGAATGTTGCGGGGACGAAAATAAGAATCCTAAAACCTTCCCTCGAAGCGATAAAGGGATACTCAATATTATACTTAACTACCTATTCTCATATCAAGAGCATGAAGTATACAGTTAATTTTCCAATAGTCCCAAGTTATTCTAAACTACTCTCGTAATTAGACAAACTTGATGATTGATTGAGTTATGACGATTAAAAAGCTTCTCTTGAATATGAATTAACCATCTAATATAAGTCACGAGATTACAAAACAAGCATTGAGCAACAATTCTAATGTCATGCCAAATTTTACTTATTTAATTAAGCATCATGAGATTCGTTTAAGCTACAGCAACCCTATATAAAAGAAATTAGCTACTCATGATCTCTACAAGTACAACAAAGTACGTAATGAAATTCATACTAAAATCAAATAAATAGCAAATGATTAAAATAAATAAAGCAATTGAAATTAGAAGCATGGAGAAAGGGAAAGAGAGATTAGAGATAAGAAATAAATCAAGTAGCTTCGATTATAATCTTCAAGGAGAAATAGAAGAATGCTTGAACTCAATCTTCAATTACAACAACGAACTTATAAAACATGAGTGCGGTCTACACATGAATATTAGTACTATTTACGCACTCATCAAACTCCCCCAAGCTTACCACAAGACCCACCTTCGACAGTAGCATAGAAGATCGAACACACCCTCACTCTAGGAATATGAACACTCACACTCAATCCAAACGCAGTATCTACCATAAGCTTGCCCATATTTTAAATCGCCATCACCAAAGACAATTACTCATGCAAAGATCAAGAAGACTTTTATGAGGTTGTAATGAGGCTCGGGGTAAAGGTAGGATGATACATTTGGGAATGTGGACGAGGATAAAAAACTAGTGGAGTGAAAAACACTTTCTCGAATCCTTGCGAAAGATCAAGATAGTGCAAACACGAACTTCACTCATAAACTCCAACCAACTACTAAAAGATCAATTTTTGTTAAATCCACAAAGAGACGAAGGAGGAGAAGACATTATGAAGACATATTTAGATTTTTCTTTATTAGATTTTTTTCTTCTCCTACCTCCTTGTCTCACCTAAACAAAACCATTATTGAATAACTTTTTTTTTCTCTCAAGATACACCAACCAATATTTCACCAATTCACACGAAAACACCAACTCAAAACCCAATGCCAATATTTGCTTCCACCATCACCAATCACAACATCCATATATAAATAAACTACACTAGCCTAGGCTCGGGGGAAAGAGAAGTATTTAATAAATCAATGCTTGCAATGTGGTTTTATTCAACAAAACGACTAAAGGCTCAAAGGGGTTTACAAAAGGTAGCTATTTTGCTAATATAGCTAAAAACAAAGAATGCTTCAAGTGCAACTTTGATAAGAAACCGGGAAGTTCTAGAGAAAACCGCAATCTAGAGAGTCACACACACAATAAAGAAAGCATAAGTTCGAAAGTGATGAATCTATCAATCAAAGGCTCAAGATCTGACATGGCCATTTTTGGTCTTCTCCAATCAATTACACAACATCTAAGGCAACAAACATGAATTCCATAAACCAATGGTCCACAATCACGATCATGTTATGTGCTTTTAAAGCTAAAGACCGTTATTCACAAAAGTTGATACAATTTCTTCAAATTTTTCACAAAAAGAGCTTTCATCAATGAAGGATTATATCACACTCATATGATACTGTATGCATTATCTATCTAAAAATAAACAAAGAAAAATGAAAATTTCTATCTAACCAAACAATTATACAATATGCATTATCTGAACTATACGCAATCACATTTATCACCAACAAAATTTCATCAACAATAAGAACCTCACCAAAGTTTAAATTGCACATTGTCCTCAATGTGATAAAAGACAATAATATAGAGAGAGATGGAGAAGAGAAAACTCACAAGACCCCATCAAATGGATGATGGAAAAGTGAAGCTAGCATACACACCCGCTAGCAATCTCGTGATCCATTGAACTCATCGAATAAAATCAAGGAACAGACGAAATCCCTCGTTATTAGAACCTAAAGTATAGTGGAAAACACCCCACGAACCCCAATGTCCACATAATTGAATGCAAGCCATTCGAATCTACCGAACTCACAGTCAATCAATTAAATGATCAAAAGTGAGCCAAGTACACAATTTCCATGTCTAAAGCTATCAATTTCCATTGAGCTCAATGGAAACTCAAGCAGACCTCACTCAGTCTCCAGACACTACTCAAGGATATGAACCCATCAAATCTCAATTTCACAATACCAACCAGGGCACAAAACCAAGTGTTCAGTTTTGACATAACAGATTTGGAGGGCAAACAAATTGCAATGGTCCAGTTTGACGGTGGTGGTTGATCAATGGCGGTGGAGCAAAAATTGTTAGGAGAGAGAAAGGGTGATGAGCTGGTGAGACAGATGATTGAATTATGGGAGGCGGTGTAATTTGGTGATGAGACAAAAGGGAGAGAGGATGGTTGAGCGTGAGCAAGGCAGTAGAAGGCAGTGGAGAGAGTGAGAGGAGAAAGGGATGTGAGAGAAGAGGGAGGCGAGAGAGGGCGAGGAAAGTGGGTAGAAGAGGGAGACAAGGTTTGGGGTTTTGATTAGTAAGGAGAGAGAAATGATTGTGGTGGATTTGTTGTGAGAGGAGAGAGAAAGTGATGAGTTGGTGACATGGGAGGCGTGCTTGGTTGGGTGTCTTAGGCAGTCGATGATCGCCTGACCAGGAGGGCGACACAGAGATGGGGTGAAGGTGGCACACGACCAGGCGTCGACAAGGAAAGTCGGCAAAATGGATCCGTAACTTCGGGAAAAGGATTGGCTCTGAGGGCTGGGCACGTGGGTCCCAGTCCTGAACCCGTCGTCTATCGGTGGACTGCTCGAGCTGCTCACACGGCCAGAGCGGGTCGCCGCGTGCCGGCCGGGGGACGGACTGGGAACGGCTCCTTTGGGGGCCTTCCCCGGGCGTTGAACAGTCGACTCAGAACTGGTACGGACTAGGGGAATCCGACTGTTTAATTAAAACAAAGCATTGCAATGGTCCTAGCGAATGTTAACGGAATGTGATTTCTGCCCAGTGCTCTAATTGTCAAAGTGAAGAAATTCAACCAAGCGGGGGTAACGGCGGGAGTAACTATGACTCTCTTAAGCTAGCCAAATGCCTCGTCATCTTATTAGTGACGCGCATGAATGGATTAACGAGATTCCCACTGTCCATGTCTACTATTCTGCGAAACCACAGCAAAGGGAACGAGCTTGGCAGAATTAACGGGGAAAGAAGACCCTGTTGAGCTTGACTCTAGTCCGACTTTGTGAAATGACTTGAGAGGGGTAGCATATGTGGGAGCTTCGGCGCAAGTGAAATACCACTACTTTTAACGTTATTTTACTTACTCCGTGAGTCGGAGGCGGGGCACTGCCCCTGTTTTTGGACCTAAGGCTTGCATTGCGGGCCGATCCGGGCGGAGGACATTGTCAGGTGAGGATTTTTGCTGGGGCGGCACATCTGTTAAAAGATAACGCATGTGTCCTAAGATAAGCTCCACGAGAACAGAAATCTCGTGTGGAACAAAAGGGTAAAAGCTCGTTTTATTCTGATTTTCTATACAAATACGAACCGTGAAGGCGTGGCCTAATGATCCTTTAGATCTTCGGAATTTGAAGCTAGAGGTGTCAGAAAAGTTACCACAGGGATAACTGGCTTGTGGCAGCCAAGCGTTCATAGCGACGTTGCTTTTTGATCCTTCGATGTCGGCTCTTCCTATCATTCTGAAGCAGAATTCACCAAGTGTTGGATTGTTCACCCACCAATAGGGAACGTGAGCTGGGTTTAGACCGTCGTGAGACAGGTTAGTTTTACCCTACTGATGACAGCGTCACGATGGTAATTCAACCTAGTACGAGAGGAACCATTGATTCACACAAATCGCGCTTGGTTGAAAAGCCAGTGGCGCGAAGCTACCGTGTGTTGGATTAATACTGAACGTTTCTAAGTCACACTTAAATATGCAACGGGGTATTGTAAGTGGCAGAGTGGCCTTGCTGCCACGATCCACTGAGATTCAGCCCTAGTTGCTTCGATTCAGCCCTAGTTGCTTCGATTCGTCCCTCCCCCCTTCCCCCCAAATCTCCAATTCTTGCTATGTTGGGTAAAAAAGAGGTTAGAAAAAAGGATACAAGGGCTAAGCATGAACACAAGAGACAAGAGACAAGGAAAGAGGCCTCATCTGCGTGCTAAGTATGAAAACATCCCAAGTATGAAGAACATATCCTAGAGGTCTGGCTCCTTTGTCCCATGGGGCTGCAGCACCCTTGTCCCATGGCGCTGCAGCACCCTTGTCCCATGGCGCTGTAGCACCTTGTCCCATGGCGCTGCAGCACCCCTTTCCCATGGCGCTCCTGCACCTTGTCCCATGGCGCTGCAGCACCCTTGTCCAATGGCGCTGCAGCACCTTGTCCCATGGCGCTGCAACACCCTTTTCCCATGGCGCTGCAGCACCTTGTCCCATTACCCATGTCCCATGACGCAGCACCTTGTCCCATGACCCATGACGCAGCACCTTGTCCCATGACCCATGTCCCATGACGCAGCACCTTGTCCCATGACCCATGACGCAACACCTTGTCCCATCACCCATGTCCCATGCGCAGCACAATGACCCTTGGTGTTGCATCACCCATGTCCCACGACGCAGCACCATGGCCCATGCGTTGCAGCACTATGCAGCACCATGACCCATGCGTTGTAGCACGATGCAACACTATGACCCATGCTATGCAACACCATGACCCATGCAATGAAACACCATGACCCATGCGTTCCAGCACGATGCAACACCATGACCCATGCATTGCAGCAGGATGCAACACCATGACCCATGCGTTGCAGCACGATGCAATACCATGACCCATACGATGCAACACTATGAACCATGCGTTGTAGCACCATGACCCATGCGTTGCAGCAACATGCAGCACCATGACCCATGCGGTGCAGCACCATGCAGCAGCGTGACCGGGCCCCGTGAGCACCCATGCCCCAGGAATGCTCTAGGGAACGTGTTTTGGGCCTCCGGACGCAAACTTTTCGACGTTAATATTTTCGCCCCATATCGCACGGGACACTCCTAGGGACATGGGAGGCCCCTAGGGTCGGTTATTGGGTCCCTAATACGCTTGTAACAGCGGTTTCACGCGATGCCAATGTTTTTTCTTTGTGCAAGTCAGAAATTGTAAGCGATGCCAATGGTTTTTTGGTGCAAGTCAGAAATTGTGTTATTGCTTACTGTAATGTTACACAGATTACAGTCCATAGGTAATGCAATTCCAAGGCCACCTACTAGGTAGGGTTCCTCTTCCTCTGCATCCCTTTGTTCCTTACAACCCTACTCTCCTGGGGGTAACTCACTACATGCAGTGGTTCCCTTATCTGAAAAAACAGATACAAAATACAAAAAACATCCCTGACTTACAGCAAAATACAAAATACATAACAATCTAATTATTACAGTTTTCTTGTCCTTTTTTCCACTGGATTTTTTCCTCCTGCTTCTGCTTTGCTATTACCCTTTTCCTCAATGTCCTCTGCTGAGGCAATCTTCCTGAGCTGATATATTTTCCTTTTTTTCCTGCAATCACAACTTGCTGTCTTCCTCCTGCTGTTTGCTGTCTTGATTCCTATACAGGTACTGATATCCTGCTGTCTCTGCTGGCTGCTCATCTAGTGCAGTCCTGCCTTTTTGCCTGAGTCTACTGTGGTGCAAGAGCAATTAAATTCTCTCTAACCATTTTTTGTCCTTGCTGTTGATTTTTCTCAGTCTGCTGCACTGTTGTATTCTGACCCTCACTGGTTGCTGGATCTGCTGCATGGTTTGCATCACAGAAAGAGTGCTTCCCACAAAATGTTTAATATTCCTCCTTCTCCACAGCCAGTATACAGCTGCTGCTAGCCCAGCTGCATACACTTCCTTCCTGAAGTTTGAGCATTTCTGCCTACTTATCCAGTTCAACAAGCTCTGAATTGTGTTTGTTCTTGATGTAATTTGTAGCCAGCTTCTCACTTGCTCTAAAACACCTGCAGCCATGTTACATGTGAAGAAAAGGTGATTATGATCTCCTGGTTTTGCTTTGCACAGATTGCATACATCATCTCCATTTAGGAAGCCCATTTTCTGCATTCTGTCCTTAGTTAACAATCTTCCCTATTGAGCCAACCATAAGCAGAAGCTGTGTCTTGGCATTGTTACCTTTCCCCAAATCAGATTGGCATGTCTATACTTAGGCATATCTCCCATCAAAGTGCTGTATCCCCTTGCAGCTGTATAGCAACCATCTGCATCTCTTTTCCAGACCCCTCTGACTGTGTAATGCTCCTGGAAATAGCTCTTGATTTTGTTGAGTTTGGTCCAGTACCAGCTGGCACCCCACACTGGTGCATAGTCCCAGAGATTGGTACCTTTCAGATATATCCCATTTATCCATTTTACCCACACTGGTGCGATGCCAATGTTAGGGCCCGAAAACGAGCGACATGTGTCATATCTGAGTTCGGGAATCAAGTTGCCCTTTCGGGGCACCGGGGGTCCCCTAGGGCCATAATAGAGCCCGTGACAAAATTTCAGGCGAAAACGGCAACCGGGCCCCGGGACTTCTCTAGGGGACGTATTTTGGGCCTCCGAACGGGAGACCCCTAGGGGACATTAATATTTTCGCCCCATATCGCACGGGAGACCCCTAGGGGACATGGGAGGTGATGCAGGAGCAAGTACGTTAAAGGACAAGCAAGAAGACGACGAATCAAGAACGTCCAAGAACCCAGTTCTTGAAACGTTAATGCTTGATCTTGAGCTGCTCATTGCCAAGAGTATAATGCCACGTGACGTAAAGTGTGAGGTAACTATGTTAGAGTGGCAAGAAGATGACTAGAAGCTGAAAAGAAGAAGCCTTGGGCGCCAAGGAAACTGTTCCAGCGGTTTTGAGCCTTGGGCGCTAGGTAATCAGTTGTTTAGTTCGATTTCGTTTAGTATTCCCTTAATTAGTTAGAATATGTTTAGGAGAGTAATAATTTGATTGTTATTAGTATTAGAAGTCCATTAGGTGTTAGGAAAGCTGTTAGTTAGTCCGTTTTACAATTGTAGTCAGTTTCGTAGTTAGTTTCCTATTCGGACTAGGATTAGGATTCCGAATAGCTTTAGATTTCTTTGTCTATAAATAGGGGAGATCTTTGCTACTGTAAACTCGTGCTTTGATGATTAATTATTGAATACGTGAGTATTTACCCCTCAAACTGAGTGATTCAGGTTGAAACCCTTACGAGTGATTCGTGAGTTGTTCTTGAGTGATTCTTGAACAAGATCCCTTTGTGTGATACTATCAAAGGTTAATTTCCGTTTTGTTACTTATTTCACATCAACTTGGTATCAGAGCTAAAGGTTTGAGCTTTCTTAAGTTTAAACAACACGGTCCTGAGCATAAACACGACACCATAGCGAGCTTTAGAGAAAGATTCTTGCAAGATCCGCCCTTTGTTCACGAAGACAGCCAAGAAACCCCCAAGAAACCAACAACCGAAGCTATGGGTGAGCCCAGCGAACTAGCAAAGTTGTTAACAGCCATGGAGGATCTTAGGACGTCTTTCAAATCTCAAGAAGAGCGGATGGCTGCTATGGAAAGAAGAAACCAAGAAGATAGGGAGAACATGTGGACAAGGATGCGCAGAATTCATTGGAGAAACCACAACCGTGACCCCGACTTCGATGAGGAGTTTGAAGACACAAGTGGGACTAGAACCAATGACGCTCCTAAACCACGACATCCCTATGATGATGACAGGAACTTGAAGGTCGAACTCCCTGAATATGACGGTTCCTACGACCCAGAGGCCTTTCTTGATTGTCTTAGAACTATGGAGAGAGTCTTTGAATACAAGGAGTATGATGAGCGGGGAAGATGCAAGTTAGCCACGCTTAAACTCACCAAGCATGCTTCTTTATGGTATGAAAACCTAAAGGCTCGACGCAAGAAGGAAGAGAAAGCAAAGATTGAGACTTGGGACAAACTCAAGAAATATTTAAAGAAACGATTTTTGCCTAAAGAATTTGAGCAAGAACAGTTTTTAAAACTCACGTCCTTAAGCCAAGAAACCTCAAGTGTACAAGACTACCTCCAGAAGTTTGAACATATGCACATGATGTGTGATCTTGAGGAGAAGGAGGAGTTAAAGATCGCGCGGTTCATCAAAGGTCTAAACCCAACTCTAAGGCGCAAGGTAGAGCTTGTTCCTTACGTAACCTTTGAGGACGTCTGCAAAATCGCTCTCAAGATTGAGAAGCAAGAGAAGGAGCAAAAACCGGTTGCCCGAGATGTGATTAAAGGCTATACAAATTATCGGAATCAATACAATGCGAGAGAGAATGCAACATTCTCCAAGAGCGCAAGTGTCCCTAGCAAGCCCGTAACTCAAGACAAAGGCAAAGCCGTGGATACTAAGGACAAGAACCAACTGCGTTGTTTCAAGTGTCAAGGATATGGACACTACGCCTATGAGTGCGGCTCGAAGAAAGCGCTCACCATCGCTGAGCTAGAAGAGATGGAACCCTCGTTTGTTATGCCCATAACCGAGGATAGTGATGAAGATAATGGAGAGCCATTCATTGAAGATTATGGTATACCCGAGGTTGGAGAGACCCTAATCCTTACGAAGTTGCTACATACGACTGTGGCCGATGATGAGTCCGACCAAAGGGAGCAAATATTCCATTCTCGCTGCAAGGTTAGAGGTAAAGTTTGCAATTTGATTATTGACTCTGGGAGTTGTACTAATGTTGCCTCTAAAGAGATGGTTGATAAGCTTGATTTGCCTACTAAAAGTCATCCTAAACCCTATACTGTGCAATGGTTGAATGATGGGGGAGGGTTAAAAGTGACTAAACAAGCTAGAGTTTGCTTTACTTTAGGGTGTTATAAAGACGATCTATGGTGTGATGTACTGCCTATGGGTGTTTGTCATATATTGTTAGGTCGTCCTTGGCAATTTGATAGGAAAGTTAGTCATGATGGTGTAAACAATATCTATACTGTTGAGCATAACCAGAAACGAATCAAATTGTTACCCTTGACTGCCACTCAAGTTAAAGAAGCAAAGGCTGGTAAAAAGGCGAGTCGTGTAATGGTCATAGAAGAGAAAGAGATGGAAAAAGAGGTGGCTAGTGAAACTATGAGCTACCTAGTGTTGTTGTTTGAACCTAACATGTGTAACAATCCCAATTATGATCCCGAGTTACGCCTATTGTTAGAGAGGTTCAAAGAAGTGTTCCCCGAGGAGTTACCCCCTGGTTTACCTCCTATGCGTGGCATAGAACACCAAATTGACCTACTTCCTGGAGCACCACTTCCAAATAGGCCAGCATATCGGTGTAACCCCGAAGAAGCCAAAGAGTTACAAATACAAGTTGAAGAGCTTGTGCCAAGAGGCTATGTGAGAGAAAGTCTAAGTCCATGCGCTGTTCCTGCGTTACTTGTGCCTAAGAAAGATGGGACATGGCGTATGTGCATTGATAGTAGAGCTGTCAACAATATCACAATCAAATATAGGTTCCCTATGCCAAGATTAGATGATATGTTAGACGAGCTACATGGTTCCCAGTTGTTTTCCAAGATAGATCTTAGAGCTGGATACCATCAAGTGAGAATCAAGGAGGGGGATGAATGGAAAACCGCATTCAAGACACGACATGGTTTGTATGAGTGGTTAGTAATGCCTTTTGGCTTATGCAACGCTCCTAGCACATTCATGAGGTTGATGAACGAGGTATTGAGAGCATTCCTTGGTAAATTTGTTGTGGTTTACCTTGATGATATTCTTATATTCAGCAAGACCAAGGAGGAACATCTAGTACATCTACAGCGCGTATTTGAGAAGCTAAAGGAACTACAGCTTTTTGGCAAGTTAGAGAAGTGTGATTTCATGCTTCCTAAGGTTATATTCCTTGGTTACATTGTGTCCAAAGATGGTGTACATGTTGATCCGTCCAAGGTAGAAGCTATGGCTTCATGGCCAGCTCCAACCAATATACATGAGGTACGTAGTTTTCATGGCTTGGCATCATTTTATCGGAGGTTTATACGCAATTTTAGTTCCATTACTGCTCCTATTACTGAATTAATGAAAAAAGGAGAGTTTAATTGGAGTGAAAGTGCGCAAAAGGCCTTTGTTGAGGTCAAAGAGAAGTTGTGTCAAGCACCTATTCTAGCGTTACCAGATTTTGATAGATTGTTTGAAGTTGAATGTGATGCTAGTGGGGTAGGTATAGGCGCTGTTTTAATCCAAGAAAAACGTCCTATTGCCTATTTTAGTGAGAAATTGAATGGAGCTCGGTTGAATTATTCTACATATGATCGAGAGTTCTATGCAATTGTGAGAGCTTTGGAGCATTGGTCCCATTATTTAAGGCCTAAGCCTTTCGTGTTGCACTCGGATCATGAAGCTCTCAAGTACATTCATGGCCAACAGAAACTAAACCCTAGACATGCCAAGTGGGTAGAGTTTCTACAATCTTTTACATTCTAGGCCAAGTACAAAGATGGGAAGAGCAATGTTGTTGCTGATGCTCTTTCACGAAGAAACCACTTGCTTGTGACACTTGAAGCGAAGCTCCTAGGCTTTGAACATCTCCAAGAACTATATGACAAGGATGCTGATTTCTCTGAGTCATTTAGAGCTTGCAAAGAAGGGGAGCATTGTGATTATTTCATACAAGATGGGTTTCTATTCAAGAGGAACAAGTTCTCTGTTCCTAGGTCCTCTGTACGTGAGCTATTGGTTAGAGAAGTTCACTCGGGAGGATTACCTGGACATTTTGGAGTAACTAAAACCCTTGAGCTGTTACAAGAACACTTTTATTGGCCTAAGATGCTCAAAGATGTACATGCTATTGTGACGAGATGCGCTACATGTCAACGGGCCAAGAGTGCTTTTCACAAAGGGTTATACACACCATTACCGGTTCCTAGCATTCCCTGGGAGAGTGTGAGCATGAATTTCATTGTGGCACTCCCTAGAACTCAAAGGGGAAAAGATGCTGTGATGGTTGTTGTTGATAGATTGTCCAAAATGGCGCACTTTGTGCCATGTCACAAGACCGATGACGCCTCTCATGTTGCTGACTTGTTCTATAAAGAGATAGTGAGGCTACATGGCATTCCCAAGACCATTGTGTCGGATCGAGATACTAAGTTTCTGAGTTACTTTTGGAAGACACTTTGGAGACTCGTTGGGACGAAGTTACTCTTTAGCACTTCACATCACCCACAAACAGATGGGCAAACCGAGGTTACAAACAGGACCCTTGGTACTTTGCTTAGAGGGTTGGTGAGTAGAAGCACAAAAGATTGGGATATTAAGCTAGCACATGCGGAGTTTGCATATAACAGAACGCCTGGATTTACCACGGGTCGTTCTCCATTTGAGATTGTGTATGGCATTAATCCTTATTTGCCTATTGATTTCGTGTCTTTGCCTAGAGATGATGTTATCAATGTAGATGCCAAGGCAGGACAACAAGCTTTCAAGAAGACCTGTGAGCAAGTTCGTGCGGGAGTAGAGAAGATAAACTCAAGGTACCAAGCTAGAGCTAACAAGGGAAGAAAGCAAGTTCTATTTGAACCTGGTGACTTAGTTTGGCTACACCTGCGCAAAGAAAGATTTCCTTCTAGACGCAAGAACAAGCTTATGCCTCGAGCAGATGGTCCTTTTCAAGTTCTGGAGAAGATTGGAGATAATGCATACAAGATTGATCTTCCTAGTGAGTATGGAAACGTGAGCTCAACCTTCAATGTTGGTGATCTTAGCCCTTACTTAGAGGATACGAATTTGAGGGCAAATTCTTTTAAAGAAGGGGAGGTTGATGCAGAAGCAAGTACGTTAAAGGACAAGCAAGAAGACGACGAATCAAGAACGTCCAAGAACCCAGTTCTTGAAACGTTAATGCTTGATCTTGAGCTGCTCATTGCCAAGAGTATAATGCCACGTGAGGTAAAGTGTGAGGTAACTATGTTAGAGTGGCAAGAAGATGACTAGAAGCTGAAAAGAAGAAGCCTTGGGCGCCAAGGAAACTGTTCCAGCGGTTTTGAGCCTTGGGCGCTAGGTAATCAGTTGTTTAGTTCGATTTCGTTTAGTATTCCCTTAATTAGTTAGAATATGTTTAGGAGAGTAATAATCTGATTGTTATTAGTATTAGAAGTCCATTAGGTGTTAGGAAAGCTGTTAGTTAGTCCGTTTTACAATTGTAGTCAGTTTCGTAGTTAGTTTCCTATTCGGACTAGGATTAGGATTCCGAATAGCTTTAGATTTCTTTGTCTATAAATAGGGGAGATCTTTGCTACTGTAAACTCGTGCTTTGATGATTAATTATTGAATACGTGAGTATTTACCCCTCAAACTGAGTGATTCAGGTTGAAACCCTTACGAGTGATTCGTGAGTTGTTCTTGAGTGATTCTTGAACAAGATCCCTTTGTGTGATACTATCAAAGGTTAATTTCCGTTTTGTTACTTATTTCACATCAGGAGGCCCCTAGGGTCGGTTATTGGGTCTCTGATAGGCTTGGAAGGGCGGTTTCACGTGATGCAATTTTTATTTTTTATTTTTTTTTTTGGGTGCAAATTAGAAATTGTATTATTACTTGCTGTAACGTAACAAAATTACAGCCCACAGGCACTGCACATACAAGGCCACCTACTAGGTAGGGTTCCTTATAATCTACAGCCCTTTACATCCAAACAGACCCTACATTTACTGGTCCAGCACACTACACACAGTGGCTTCTCGTAACTGTTTCAAAAGACAAGAATTTCCTATTTTACAGTAGCTACACAGACATAATGAAAATAACATATTACAGAAAACTTATCCAATTCTTGTCCTTGCTGTTAATCTTTCTTTTGCTGTTGCATTGCTGTACTCTGGTTCTTACTGCCTGCTGAATCTGCTGCATGATCTGCGACAGTGGCATTCTGCTTCCCTCAAAATGCTGAATGTTCCTGCCTCTCCATATCCAGTACACTGCTGCTGCAATCCCTGCTGCATACACTTCCTTTCTGAATCTTGAACACTTTTGTCTGCTTATCCAGTTGAGCATGCCCTGGACTGTGTTTGCTTTTGCTATCATTTGTAGCCAACCCCTTAGTTGAACCATAACCTCTGTGGACACACTACAGTTGAAGAACAAGTGATTGTGGTCTTCTTGATTCTGCTTGCACAGGTGACACATAGCATCACCATTCAAGAAACCCATTTTCTGCATCCTGTCTTTAGTAAGCAATCTGCCCAGTTGAACCAACCACAGGCAGAAACTTTGTCTAGGCATAGAGATCATCCCCCAAATCAAATCAGCATGTCTATACTTGGGCATGTCTCCTGTTAACACTCTGTATCCACTTGCTGCTGAGTATATTCCATCAGGTGTACCCTTCCACACTCCTCTAACTGAATATTGATCATGGAAAAAGCTTTTGATTTTGTTGAGCTTTTTCCAATACCAACTGGAGCCCCACACAGGAACATAGTTCCAGAAGTTTTCTCCTTTCAAATAAACCCCACTTATCCATTTTACCCACAGAGTATCTTTTTTTGTGGCTAAATCCCAAATATGTTTCCCATTCAGAGCTATGTTGAACCATTTGCAATTCTTGATATTTATTCCACCATTTTTCCTTAGTCTGCAACCAATATCCCAGGCTACCAAGCTTGTCTTGTGTTTCTGTTCAGTAGAACCCCATAAAAATAATCTGCACTTTTGCTCTACACTTTTCAGTACCCCAGCAGGCAATATGAAAATGCTCGACCAGTATACATGTATAGAAAATAATACAGAATTAATTAATTGGGCTCTCCCTGCATATGAGAGGTTCCTGGTTGCCCAAATTTGCAGTTTTTTTGTCATTTTTTCCACCAAGCATTCACAGTCTATTTTGCTCCATTTAGATGGAGATAGTGGAACACCCAAGTATTTCATTGGCAATGCCCCCTCCCTAAATCCTGACACACAACACAGCTCATTCTTGATTTGTTCACTTACACCAGCTACATATATGTTAGATTTCTCCTTGTTAGCATACAATCCAGTAGCTTGTGAAAAGTAATTAATGCTGTTTATCATGATACTCACAGATTCAGGGGCAGCTTTGCAGAAGCACATCAAATCATCAGCAAAACAGAGGTGACTCAGTGCGAGTTCTTTGCACATGGGATGCCATCTAAAGCTCTTGTTTGTACATGCTATCTTCAGGATTCTTGATAAGTATTCCATTACCAAGACAAAGATTAATGGAGAAACTGGATCTCCCTGCCTAATGCCACGTTTTGCAGTAAAGTATCCATGAGCTTCCCCATTCATGTTGATGCTGAAACTGGCAGTTTGGATGCACTCAAGTAGCCAGCCACTGAACTTTACAGGGAACCCATATCCTTGCAGCATTTCCTTGATAAACTCCCAGTGAATTGTGTCATAGGCTTTCCTTAGATCAATCTTCATCAAGCATCTAGGAGAGGATTGTTTCCTATTGTAATACTTGATGAGATCCTGACATATCATTATGTTGTGTACTATTGACCTCTGAGCCACAGTGATGCAATTGTTAGGGCCCGAAAACGGGCGACATGTGTGATATCGGGGTTCGGGGATAAAGGTGAACCTCCCGGGGCACCGGGGGTCCCCTAGGGCCATAATAGAGCCCCCGAAAAATTTTTGGGCGAAAACGGGAACCGGGCCTTGGCAATGCTCTAGGGGATGTGTTCTGGGCCTCCGGACGCAAACATTTCGACGTTAATATTTTTTCCCCATATCGCACGGGAGAGCCATAGGGGACTTGGGAAGCCCCCAGGGTCGGTTACTGGGTCCCTGAAAGGCTTGTATGGGCGGTTTTACACGATGCCAATGTAAGGGTCGGAATATCGGCGTCATGGGTGATATCGGAGTTCGGGGATAAGGATGACCCTCCCGGAGCGCCTAGGGTCCTCTAGGGCCATGATAGACCCCTAGGAGATGTTTGGGCAAAAATGACACCCGGGCCCCGGGAAGCCGAAAATCAAAGGATATAATCCACATTTTTTTCCCTTCCGAGAGGCTCCGGACCGTAGGTGTATATTTTCACACCATATCACACGGGACATCCCTTAGGGATATGGGAAGCCCCAAGGGTTGGTTATCTGGTCCATGATAGGCTTGTAATTGCGTTTTTACGGGATGCCAATGTAAGGGCCAGAACACCAAAAGCATGGGTGAGGGCCGAAATTTCCTACCCCTAAGAGTGAGGAGTGAGATCTCAAAATTAAAGTGAGGTCTCAAAAATATTTTCCAATTTTTTTTGAAGTGATTTGTAATTTTTCCGATATTATTTTTATATATTTCCTATTTTTCAGTCTATTTTTTAATTAAAAACTAAATTAAATAGCTACCTTGTGTGAAAATTTTAAAAAAAAAATTCCGTAACTTAATAATATACTTGAAAAGTTTGCGGTGGAACTTTAAGAAAATAATTATCCAAACTCTCAAAAACCCCAGTATGAATGTTATGCACTTTGCATGTCTCCTCCTGTCAGAACCACTAAACCTTATAAGACTCTTTAGGGAGTAGTTGCTTGAGAGAGTGCTTGTGGGCGAAGGAAGGTAAGCGACGCGACATGAAGCGCCTACCAGGAGCCGAGTAGTGTCAAGTCGTGCGCCATCATAGCCGGACACCCACGACACCTCGGCTCAAGCACCTGGCCCCTATGCCAGAGACGGAGACGGCGCCGGAGACGGAGGCGACGTGACGCGACATGAAGCGCCTACTAGGCGCCGAGTTGTGTCATGTCGCGTCCACTCGGGCGCAGTCGAGGTCGGTGATGGCTTACGGTTACGATGTGGGTATAAATGTTGGACGGATGTGATCTCCTTCGGGATCGAGCTATGCAGACAACGTCGGAAAGATGTGATCTCCTTCGGGATGAGCCATCCAGCCGATGTCGGATGGGTGTGATCTCCTTCGGGATTGAGTTGTCTAGCCGGCGGGTGGGTATAAACGTCGTATGGATGGGATCTCCTTCGGGATGAGCCGTCTAGCCGGGGAGTAGGTATCGAACGTCCCTTCATCGAGATTTTCACGCCGAGCGTTGTGCTCGTTGGGGTCTCCTTGGACATCCATGGGGCTACTATGTAGTTTCGTGGGTATGTCGAGAGTGATTTTGGCGTAGTAATTGTGAAGGCGTGTGAGTGGCACTCGGTTCGTTTGGGTTGCGGGGTTCCTGCTCGTGTAGTCAACCGCACACCCACAGACCTTTTCATAGATTGCTCCAAGAGCGAATTTCCTTGGACGAAGCATGGTTTCCAATGTTTGATGCCTACGGATGGTAGTAGTGACCCTGAAAAGATGAGATCTTCATGCGGCATCCTCCCAAGGGTGCCGAGTGGACCACTCAAGCTGAGCACGTCGTCCACCCTCGTCGAGCCTTCGGTGCGGCTGTGGCATGGGTTGCGTGCTCTAGCTGTTCTCTGGGATGCGGAACACTGAGCGGGCAGGGGTCCGAAAGGCCTTAGCTGTCCAATCTAGCGTTCTTCGCTCAGCACGAACAACGGTAGAGCGCGTGTTGACCTCCCGATCACTCGGAAAGGCTCATACACGTCCGGTGTCGTTTGCTGGTGCTACCTGGTTGATCTTGCCAGTAGTCATATGCTTGTCTCAAAGATTAAGCCATGCATGTGTAAGTATGAACTAAATCAAACTCTAAAACTGCGAATGGCTCATTAAATCATTTATAGTTTGTTTGATGGTACCTGCTACTCGGATAACTGTAGTAACTCTAGAGCTAATACGTGCAACAAACCCCGACTTCTGGAAGGGATGCATTTATTATATAGAAAGTCGACGCGTGCTTTGCCCGTTGGTCTGATGATTCACGATAACTCGACGGATCGCACGGCCTTTGCGCCAACGACGCATCATTCAAATTTGTGCCCTATCAACATTCGATGGTAGGATAGTGGCCTACTGTTAGACCCCTTGACACGTGACACCGGACAGACTTAGGCGCATACGCGTCAGGACCAAGCAAAGAGTGAACACCGTGACCGGACAAGCACGAGTGTAAGTGATTGCACGAGGGTCACCGGTGATGACCAGTGACAATGTCAAGGACAGGAAACTTGACATGGTCAGGCCCTAACAAGGTCATAACCGAGGCAATAGGCGCTGTGCCTAGACACAGTGCCAAGCGACATAGGCGCTTGACGGGCGCTACTTAGGCGCCTGACATGCGCTGACGCGTCAGCGACTGGGTGAGCATGTCTTGTGAAATATTGATGGGACAAAGTACAACTTTACCCGGAAACCAAGAAATCCCTAAGTACTTAAAGGTATTTGGAATCCAATGGTAGTCTTGGTTGGTCCATTAACGCATACTTGTGGTCCAGAACCCCAGTATGAAAGTTAAGCACTTGGCATGTTCCCTCCTGTCAGTTCCAATAAACCTTATAAGCCTCTTTAGGAGGTACTTGCTCTGTGAAGGATACAAGTGAGGACATCCCCTAGGGAGCCTTATAGGCGCAGCGTTAGGCGCGCTCCCGGTCGTGGCAGGGCTACGACTAAGCTTGACGGATGGACGACGGGAACGTCCTAGGAAGCTTAGGCTCCGTGAGCTAAGCGAATGATGCTGTATAGGTGGCTCGAGTAACCGGGTGATCATGAGTGTCCCATGATCCCCACGTCCCTAGAAAGACGGAACTAGTGGGCGGTTACGCGGATAGGCAGTTGTGCCTAGGAGGCGCCTGACCGAGCGGTTATCCTATGGCTAATTGGGCTAAGACGTGACATGGCTAGTGGGTGAAAGCCACTAGCATGATAGTTATCCACGTCCCTAAAATATAGGAAGTGGAGTTGACTCAGGTTGACCCACGACCTTGACAATTGACAAGGGAGTGACCCCCGACTTGTGGCACTCTCCCTACAAAGGTGGCGGTTACCTACATCTTCGGACAAGAGTAACGCCACATGTCCCTTGACGGTTATCATAAGAGATCATGGGTTGACGGAAATCAAACCATGACTCATAGTGGGCGGTTACCCCACGACATGGCATGGAGTCAGGAGGAGTGGCTTGACCACATCCTCAACTAACATAGCGGTTGCGAGCGGTTAACAAGATCATGGGCTGTGACATGTCCCATGACGGAGAGCAGTTACCAACAGTAACATAGTGGTTGTAGTGCTCCCTTAAATATAGGGACACGTCCACAGGCAGTTAGCTGACTAGGCCACGCCAACGGCTAATGGCGCTCTATAAATATTGGACATGCTTGGCTATGAATAGGAAACACATCACATCAGGGAACCACACGAGAGAACACTTGTGAACCAAAATCACAAGAAAGTCCCTACGTCCAAAAGAGAGCCATACCCAGACCTCCATCCGCCCGTGTGAGCACTCGTCCCTCGTCCTATCTCTCTCCCCCACCTTCCAAAGCGTTACTGAGTTGGCTGGTCTAGTTGAGCTAGACGCCATCACAAGGGAAATACACGTCTAGACCTTAGGCGCAAAATTTGCCCCTATGACAGTTGGTCCGACCCCCCGGATATACTAGTGATAACAAGCGGGAGTTCATCATTGACTGCCGGTTTGTGTTTGAATTGAGTTGGTGTATAATCAGCAAAGAGTGAAGCTTGGTGTTGAGTGTTAGTGAGCGTCAGTTGGTTCGACCTTGCTAAAGGATTCAAGAGAGGATGACTAGATCACCGAGATGGAACGGTAAGGGTGTTGCTTCCCCAAAAGCTCCCATGCCGAGGCGAATGACTAGATCGGAATATGCGGCACAATTTCTGACCCCCATCAGAAATGACGAGATTGAGGCAGTGCGCCTCAAGACGGAAAAGTGGACTCGGGAAATTGAGGAACTATGCCTCAAGATCTCGACTCCCCCTTCTTCATTAAGATAGCAGATCCCCCGTCGAGCTGTGTTAGCTTTGGAAGCCCAAGCCAAAGAAACACTGGAAAAGGAGGCAGCGCCTAAGAAGCATGACAGTGTGGAGACTTTAGTGATGGAGTACGCCCGTGCTTTAGGCGAGGAAATCCTTAGTGCTAAGGATCCGACTCAAGCTGTGTTACGGCTTGATCATTTAGTGGAGGCAACCTATGGACACCTTGGGTTGGGAAGAACTGATCCCAACGAAGCTATTGACGATGGTAACGAGGACGGGAACCTCGATCAAGCCGTAGATACCAAGGCGGATGCAAAGCTTGCTGCAGCGGTTGCTAGCCTCGAGGAGGCGCCACTAAGGCAGGCCATGACTAACGCCTTGCCACCAAGGTTCCAAGCGTTGAAATCAACGCGCTCCCGCTACCTGTCATTTTACATCGATGGTAACACGATGTATGATGGCACGGGCTGGACAAACGGAATGATGCCGGTTGAAGAAGTGTACCAGAAAATGGTGGAACGCGGAGGAGCGGAGCAGGCCGCCCCTGTCCAGGTAAGTGCACCAGTTGAACGCGAGGTGATCGTGATCCCCTCGGACACTAAAGAAGACGAGCCTGTTGAGAATGGTTATGAGGGCGAACCTGACGAGGATAACTTCGATGGTGAACTCGACTCAACATTGTCTTCTCGAGGGTCGCCCCAGTATAGCCCAGCAGCGGAGCAAGGTCCCTACTGGTTCAGTCCGTTCAACCCGGATGCATAAATGGACAGCGAGCCAAACACGACGCAAGGATGATGATGGTTTGCGATTCGTGATTTACGTTGCTTTATTTAAGGTTCGTATTTGAATTTTTAGAAATTGTTATTTTCTAATTCAGCATTATCTTTCCCTTTCATTCCTGTAATTACGCAATGTTTACATTAATGAGAAGTTATTTCCTGTTTTCATTGGCAAAAGAAATTGTGATGTTTGTATGCTAGAAACAGTTATAAAAAAGTATTACGCTTGTCCTTGAACGTTTTTAGTCGATGATAACGTTAACGTTGCCAAGCACCTCGGGTTGAGGCAGGCAGGATCATTGCCTAAAGGTTGGAGAGGACAAAGTGACGCTTGTGCAACAAGTTGTGAGTCACTAGACCTCGCCTTAAGGGGCCAAACGGATACTGTTTCACTAGAAAGCAACCCACGGGTGGGCGAGGCAAACTGAACACAATGCCACGGGTAGCCAAACGTAAGTGGTTAATGGAAACTAATTTGAAAGACACTTAAAAAAGGGAAATAACACGGGAAAAATGCAAAGGCATAGGCGCACGTGAGGCCGCGGAGGCAGGAACAGGGATAGTTTGTCCGACGTATGTTGCTTAACACTCACAATTGTGTGGAAAGCCTACGGAAGCCTTAAGGAGAAAGGGTAGAGGTGGTGACCTACGACTCGAGGAAGCCGCTACGTGCTCCCCTAGACGACTAGGAAGAGGCCATTGTCTATCTTCTCCCGACTTGTCCAGTGTTCCTTGGACAAAGTCAAAAATTTGGGAATATTCAGGTTGTCCGTGACACTGAACCGAAGTCGGAATATATGAGATATCCGCGCCTTCACCCAAAGGAGATGGATTTCTTGGTGAAATCAGCAGTCTAAAACTTGTTATGTTTAGACAAAATACTGAACTTGTTATGTTCAAAGGTGTAAGTATACTACCCTACTCCCAAAATTGTTAAAGTGGGAAAGAACCTTACGGAAAGGTTATCTATGCGAAAGAAAATGAAAGTGTTGATCAGTTTGGTTGAGACGTCAACCTAAACTATATTCTCAGTGGAGAAAAAAAAATGCTAAGGCTAAGTACTTTGTTTGAGAAACAAAGGCAAAATGCGAGAGGTTCAATAAAAATGACTCTCCAAATTGTGAATCGTTGCGTTAAGGATCCCTGGTTCTTATGGTAAGAATTCAGCAAATCCATGAGATTAACCAACGACTAACAAAAGATGATAAGGCGTGAGTCCCTTTATCATATTGTGTGGCTTTAATCAATTTTATTGAGTAAAGTGGTGATATTTACTCATGCGACGCGTAATGGGGTAGCAAGGAACCGGAATCCTTCTACCATGTCCCGAATCGGTTAAACGGAAATTTATTCCAAAGTGATTAAGTCCTTTGATAAATTTTCCAAAGTTTTAGATGGTGATCTAAGACTAAGTATCCAAAATGGCAATTGGATATCTTGTGGGATTTAACAGAAAAGTTTAGAGTGCAAAGATCGTACCTCGATAATATATATGGCAAATCCGTATCCATACATCAGGCATGAGGCAGTGAATGGATTATATGTTGTTGAGTTTCTTTGAAAAATTACAAAGATCTTAAAATTCTTTTCGGTTAAATTATGTCCCCTATCGGAAAAGACCGTCTTTCGGTAAAGATAGTCCGACGGAAGTTCACGAACACCTACTAAGAGGAATCTCTTACGAGGACGTAAGACTCTTTAGGTGGGGGTGGTTTCTTACACCCCTTGGCACGTGACACCGGACAGACTTAGGCGCATACGCGTCATGACCGAGCAAACAGTGAACACCGTGACCGGACAAGCACGAGCGTAAGCGATTGCACGAGGGTCACCGGTGATGACCAATAACAATTTCAAGGACAGCAACATTGACATGGTCAGGACCTGATATGGTCAGGACCTGACAAGGTCATGACCGAGGCAATAGGCGTTGTGC